>CAWUFW010001552.1:1367500-1967500 GCA_963921515.1 Calotriton arnoldi
GATGATCACCTCCTGCTCAAATCCTTTTATTGTTAAATATTGTATATACTCTTTTTACCTTTGTTATTGCCAAAATGAATGAGCAATATTTAATAATTAATTCTCGTCCACACCAAATGATGTACATAATGTTGGCTTTTTATTGTTCAAGTACTAGACAACTTCCGTGCAGCTACGTTTGGGCTAATACGATGGCTGAGTAAATGTTGTTCTTTTAAAATGTTTTAACTCTTGTCTTGTAGAGCTCTACACCTATATTTTGGAAGGGTTTAACATTTTCTACTAAAGCACTTTTAAAATAGATTAGTAGCTTAGTAGAACTAAATAGGAGAACTATTATGATCAATGTCTCGTTTAGGTACTGCTCATGCATCCAACTGATATTACTCTATGTGCACCGCAATTTTAAATGTAATACAGCAAAGATGACCCTTTGAAATAAGCCTTTTTTTTTTCATGGAGCACCAGTGCCTGACAAATGCTGAGGACTCATGATGTTTGTATACTGCACAAGCACTTTATGACTGGTTTATCATTATGGTTGACAACTGGAAAAGCTGCTCTAGAATAGCAACCTTGACATTTTATGAACTGTATATAATCCATTGTATTTTAACTGTTATTTTAATTGTGCTTTTATGGCCATGTGAGCCGAAATAAAGTTTTATGAATGGAATGGATTGCCTATTTACTGAATCACTGAACTGAAACCTCAAGTCAGAAATATGGCAATCCTCCTCCACTCTCAGTACAAAAGTACCAATAATGGCTACCCTTCCCACTGTGCTCTCACTCATACTGCTGTACTTAGGACTTTGTAATTTGAGATGTCATCAGTGATGTCACTGACCATGTCATGAGTGATGTAATATGTGAGGTCATAAGCAGTGCATTGTGAGGGCGTAAGTTATAGTTAGCTAAGGTAACCATAACTGATGAACTTCTATGGTTTTGTGTCTGTAAAATCTGAGCCTAACTATAACGTCCCTGCATCATTTGGCTTTTTCAGTGAATATATTTATATTTATATTTTGTGTGTGTATATATATATATATATATATACACACAAAAGGTCTTGCCTAATGCTGGGCCTAAAACAGGAAGTGAACTGACACTAGGAGGTAATATTACTGTCTCTCAGACATGCCCTAGAGATCCCATCAATTATGTTTCAATCACTGGCAATCAAACTGCGTCTCTCCCCCAGACAAGCTGTTCAGTGGTTGTCCCAATGGTGTTGTTATTGTTGATCCTACTGTCCAATTAATGTGAGTGTCTCTATGATGAACATTGTCTGAATAACATTTGGTAAACTGATGCTTAAAATTTTAAGCATCACACGTTTTAGTTTGTTTATTGCTAGTTGTCGGCATATACATGACTTTTATTTTTTGCAAAACAACTTTTATACGTCTGTGGGTGTACATGTTATAAATACTGGTACGGTGTGATTAGTTGAAAAAACGGGACACTCATCCTCCAAACGAAGAAACACTTTTTTCTTGCTGTACTGAATAGACACAATTTCAACTAAGCTATTTGCTGTAAAGGAAAGGCTTTGCGCACTATAATCACCTCTTGTTATATTTTACCCTCATATGAATTTACCTATTTTGCGCAGAGGCTATTTGGTTTTATTATGTTGCCATTTTGTTTTTAATGTAAAGTAGTTGCCAGTTTTCCAATTAAATGTAACAAATATGTGTCAGACTTTGCACTCATAGACCCATGAATGACAACATCCACATTGGTTGCTAATCGTTTTTACACTATTGGTGTTCCTATGTTGGTCAAGCTTGATACACCAGGACATTCTATTGACATCTGTCTGACAGTAGTCGGCTTTACATCCTATTCATTCATGCTTGATTGCACTGTTGGAAAGCCTCAAGTCATCAAATTCACACATGCACATACTTGGTAAATCTAAGATTGGCATTAGTGTTCTGGTGGTGCCGCCTTTGAGTACAAAGATTTTCAGCGCCTTCACTCTCACCTAATTTGCAAAGGTGCATTGAAGGAGTATTGGGATGTGTAGGATATCTGCCTTTTCTGCATGGTCACCCTTGATTTGTTTTGCAATTAGCTGGACCCTATTTTATCACTGGTTTTTAGACTCTGTAAACTGAATGTGCCCTGACCTCTAAAACATTGAGTTGGTATATTTAATTTTTTTATAAGGCCATAGACTATGGTGCAGAAATACAACCATGGCATGAAATGTTAACTGTGACCTGTGGACTGCAGCACTTATTGTCACATCCACCAGTAAGACAAAAGAAAATATGGCTTTAGGCCTACTCCGTGTAGCATGACTTCTGCAGTTTAAAACCTGTAGTGTGACCTGTTAAAATACTCATTTGTAACAGGTAAAAACCTCAATTTTAAATATTAGTAAGTCACCCCTATGTAAGCCTTGTAGCCCACAAGGTAGGGTACATAGTATTTAAAGGTAGGGCATGTAGAAAATTCATGTAACAATGTCCCTTTACTGACAAGACCCTAAAAGCTATTTTCACTATGGTTGGCCTAGCTGTCAAATGGAGAAAATGTGAGTATAGATTAAAAAACTAATACTATATCTCTGAAATGGGGTCAGATAGAATAAATATTTAAACTACTATTTTAAATAGTTGTTTCAAGTCCAATTCAATGATGAAATTGGATGTTTAATAAATATTAAGGAAAATTAACTTTTAGGAAGTTCCCCATTACCTGCCTGATCTGTCAGAAGGTTAATTAGCATCAACCACAGCCAGCTAACAGCCTGTGTCCCAGCATTGAATAGGTGGTGAATGAGGTGTGAAATGCCTCGCAGGAGCAAACAATAGGCTGACCTTAATGGGCAGAGATGACTGCTCTGAACGCAACAGAATATTCAGAATGGGGGCTGTGGAAATCCTGTGACACCACACTGTCAAATCCTGCTTAACACACTGTTGAGCAACGTTACACTTAGGGCACACTTGAAAGAAGATAAAAAGATGCTAACACACTTCTTGTGTATCCCTTGTTTGGTTGCTGAAGGACCCTGCTTTTGCTTTACCAGCAGTGCTTAATTTGAGCTGGTGGTTGCCAGTGGGGACCACTGCAATAATTTTTGGGTACTGGCACTTATTTTCCTGCATCAGAGAGTTGTCTAGTGCATGAGAAGGAAAAACACACAAATCAGAAAGACAGAGGAAGAGAAAGACCGCCACAAAAGGGGAAAGTAGCGATCTGCAAGAGTGAGATAAAGGGGCAGGGAGTGTCTGGTAGTGGATAAAAGACTACCAGCCTTGTTATTTGACACGTTGAAGTTTAATTGCTTCTGAGCAGAGCTTTGGGCAACAACAGTCTTACTTTCACAAATTAAGCACTACCTACCAGGCTTCTGTGTCTGGGTTTGTAGAGGTTTTAGTGCCTGCTTAAACTGAATCTTAGTGGTGGATGAGGGAGGACACTAGGATTACCATAATACACTTCTCCTCCGACTACCATAGTACACTCCCCACACACACACACACCCAGCCCTCAGAGCCTACGTTTAGTGTGGCCGAAGATTTTTACCATCTTGAAAATGCCTTGACACATGGCATTTTTGGCCTGTTTGCAGTAAGAGAAACTGGAACTACTGAAAAAGTAGGTAGGTTTGGCCCAAAGAACTTTTACCCCACTGGTTAGAGAGTGCCCAGGAGTCATCCATACCCACTAGCTGGTTCCAGGCATAAATGTGGCACCTCCAGGACCTGGAACTGCTCCCTCCTGTACCCAGGACAGAGACGTGGGTTCTAAGGGTCAGTTGTATGATCTCCTGGCTTGAGGGAGACATCAAGTTTGAAGAGACCTTTTCCTGGAAGTACCCAGCTGACTAGTGGCAGCTGGAACTGGACTGGACCCTGCTGTTGGCTTCTGTCTGACACCGTGTGAGTCTCTGAGTGCCTCCCCTGAGGTACTCCTGTGGTTCTTTGGGCATCAGAAAAAAGTCTTGAAATATTTCCTCTACATCAGGGGGACATTGAAGACTAAGGGCCTGATTTGGATCTTGGCGGACGGATATCCCGTCCGCAGAAATATAAATCCCATAGGATATAACGGGATTTATATTTCAGCAAATGGGATATACGTCACCGTTGTGACGGAGTAACCCGTCCGCTAAGATCTAAATCAGGCCCTAAGTCAGGAGGTAAAATCTTTTACCGGGATGAACCTGGTTGGTATACCCAACCTGCGTTCCATCACGGTCCACCTAAAATTACACCTAGGTCCTGGTCTACCACAACCAAAGAATATATTGGAATTAGCGCTTTTTGTGCTTTTTCTACCTGAAATTTAAAAAATTCATATATCAGGTTCACTTGATTGTATTTCTGTCATTTTGGTGTTATTGTGTTTATTACCTTTTACTCTATTTTTCTATATTCTAATTCTGGATTTTTATTGTCGGGTATTTTGACTTTATTACAGTTGTTGGTACTGCATAAATACTTTCCACGTTGCCCTGCTCTGTGCCATAGCTACCAGGGGGTTCCGCTCAGGTTAATTTAGTAAATTGGGGGAGGGGTGTTACCCTGACAAGGGCTTTGATAATTCCCTGAAGTGGGCAATCACCCATCCCAAATAATAATCCAATTGCTTTGAGAACGGATCCCACATAAGTATTAAATTTGCGTTTAGTGGTGTGGAGTTATAGCCTTGGTTTCAGAACAGTTCTGCTGACTTGACTGTCACATCTAGTCTTTCAATTCTTATCTGCACTGAGGAGAAATCAGTGACTTTCCAGCTCTTTCTGGCCAGAGGTCTGACATATATTTCCTCTGACGGTTCATCACTTGTATCAGAAGAAGAAGATGACTTATTGTTGTGTCAAAAATCCTATGTGTTCATAGAAGATAACCTTTAGTTTTGCTTTGCGACCGAACTACGGCTCTTCAGACTTTGGCATAATGATTCACCATGCTGCACATTGAACATATTTGTCATTTTGCAGCATCAGCCTGTCCATGGTAGAGCATACCATTAAATTACCTACACCCGGCTTTGGATCTGAGCATATGTTGAAAAACCATGCAACAACAGGTATGTGAAGGGAACACTTAGTTTAATGTCTTATTCTTTCGATGATCCTAAAATATTTAATGCTTCTCTCATTGAAAAATGTCTTCATGGCCACAGACAAAAACCGAACTCCATTGCCGCTTACCATCTGCTTGGGAAACCCTGTTTGTGTAAACAGCTGTCTAAGAAATGTAATCACAGCTTTAGTAGTAGGTTGAACTATGCATTTTGCTTCAACACATTTACTATAACAATCTACTAGCACAGAAGGAAAGTATTTCTCAAGAGGCAAGCTATTCCCGGGTCCAATGAGATAAATGGCAACCTTTTGTCATGGGCCATCAAGAGCAAACAAGGGTGTTATGGGACATTTGTGCACCTTTAGGGATTTATCAAAAGACTCACACACAAGATATCCTCTTACACACATTTCTACACCGAGTCGATTGTGCAACACCAGTAATTCTGCATTGTTAAGTCACATTTGCGTGCCTTTCAAGATTTATTAGCCAACTCACACACAAGATATCTTCTCACATATATTTCTATATCTCAATCCATTGTGGGACACCAATAACTCAGCCTTGTTAGTGGACATGTGTGCCTTTAAAGATTTTGGTCGACTCACACACACAGCATCCTCTTACATAGATTTCTACATCCCAATCCAATGTGAGACACACCAGTAAATCAGCCTAAGTTGTTTCCTGGTGCCAGTTAAAACATGGTGTCCTTCATGGTCTAGTCCTATTAATGTGTGTCTTATAAATATATTTAGGAGCCACAAGCTCATCTTCATTCGCAAGCATACTGTCTTCAATAGACAGTTCTTCACCAACTTTTCAGTATTTATTTATAAAGTTTTTGTTGTAAGTATGTCTTAAGTCTCTTTGCAGTGCATGCTGTCGAACCTCCGTGACTGAGGTTCCGTTGTCATGGTGCTGCCCTCGCGACACAGCGCTCTTTGGCAGTTGCTGCCGGCTGTGTAACGAGGGACACCGCTCTACCTGTGTTATATCCCGCATAGAGGCCCTAATGTAGACCCGTTCGTACATGCCCTAAAATGGATGTAGTCATATTTACCCTAATATGATCATATTCGTACTTGCCCGATTATGGTCATGGCCGCATATGCCCAATTATGGTCACAACTGTACATGTCCTATTATAGTATGATTCCTTATATAGGCATGATCTTTCACCTACATTGGTCCCAGCTAGTACACAACGAGCTCGGAGGGCTGAACGTTATCTATCCTGTGGTTTTGAATACAGCAGGGTTTTTCCAAACACAGGCCCACACTGTACTCATTAATTATGCATGGCTCTCTAAGAATACACCACTGGCATAATATGTTTGTACAAAGTTCACCCCTGACGTCTTCCTCATGTCCAATACAAACCATACTGAGGACCGAGACTCTTTAGGGTATAAATACACCACATCTTGCCCCGGTATGACAGAGGGAACCAAGACTTCCATGCTGACACACTGACCAGAGACGCTGAGGCTCCTGCATGCAGTCGCTCCAGCTGGCAGTGGTCTGACACAGCCCTGACGGGGTGTCCAACTCGAGACCAGGACGGGGTCCCACACTCTCTCTATTCAGGTATGGGGGTTCGACTAAATCCTAGGAGGATTCTTGGCTCTTAGCTTTTAGACCTGCACACATATGCTAGGTACACTCAGGTACATCTAGTTAGGCATCGTAGGAGTATGCACACCTTGCATAATGCTTTTATATTCATGTATGTACTCATGATTATCGCAATATGGTAGAACTGTTCTATCCTTTGCTTTTATCGTACTGCTGATAATATATCTCTGCTATTGTCTGCTGGTTACCGCAGTACATACATTTTACACTAGAATAACAACTGTTCAATAAATACTTATTGAAACGCCCGACTGTTTATTCTGTGTAACTCTCTGAGACAAACCGAATAAGTGAGCACGAGTGACTGAGCGAAAGGTAGTACATTGTTTCCACGATTCTGAGGGATCAGGGTTGTCATGATCTAATGTTGGCAGAAACTAATCTCTCCTCGATAAGAGGAGACACTAGTGGCACTGCGAGCTAGCTAATGCAAACCAGGATAACATATATGGTGGGGGCGCACGGAGTCAGTCTGCCACCAAGCCCGCAGTATATGTTATCCAAACGCGCAGGTCCTGCAGGGGTACTATAGGAGCTACACGACATGGCGCCGCCAACGTTGGTTGGGTACTTATTTAACAGTAGAATCTGAGTAGTTCAGTCGTGCTATTCTCAGAGAACCTACTCACAAAACACCAGAGACGTCTGGAGTGGGTGGGCACAAAATCCGCCGCAGCTGAGTAGTACGAGAATACTATTTATTGGCTGTTGGTTATTCAAGCTTGAAGGACATATTGTTCCGAAAATTGTGCATTTACACCTTATCTTAAAAATTCTTTAACCTCCCTTCTTCCAATTAAAAATGGTGGAAGAAGCAAACGAAACAAGGAGAGTTGAAACAGACCTCTTCGGTTTAAGAGAAGAAGACCCTGAAGATGCAATACAAATTGCACCAAATTTCAGAAGGGCAGTCACAATAAAAACTTCTAGAACATGGCTTAAGAGCCAGGGGTGGTACAGTAATTTTCGTGATTGAGGCACACGAATCCAATAAAACAGAGGTGTTCTATTCTTGGGTTACATTCCCAGCAGCAAATGCAATTACAAATGTATTTCACTACTACCTAGAAGGTGAAACACCAGCGGACTATACTCCTTTTGAGGAATTAGAGGTTCCGCTCACTTACCAGGAGCATAATTACTGGTGTAAAGGCGCCCTACCCCACGTACAAGGAAGAGCAAGATTAGGCCCGCCCGGAGGAGCAGGAGCCACATGGCCCATATTAGCAGCATACACACCGCATCCTGACATTAACACAATGACACAGCCAGACTTACTCGTACAACACAGAGATTTAATTAAAATCTACAGAAACCTCACACAATTTGTGATGAGGACTTTAACAGTTCAGCCTGCACCAGCTGCAGCACAAGACACTGCAGTCCAAGGTACAGTTAATAAAATAACTCCACAAACATTACACGCGATAATGGGCAAAATGGCAGCAAAACGCGAACAAATCCCATTCTGGATAGCTCAGAAAATAACTCAGCTTGAAGCAGTATTCCCGAATACTACCACCTGTGATAAACACAGAATTCTAACAATCTGGTTGCCCATGGGTCTCACACCACAAGTAGAGGACTGCACCTCTTGGGGTTCAGTCTTTGCTGCCATATATACCAGAACACATGGTATCCCGTCAATAGCAGTAGTACCTGAAGTATTAAAACAGATACAAAATGAGTACGGAGCAGAGCCTGCCCTTAATTTAGGGATGAAGTTGCTAAACAACTTTGAACAGGTCTCAGCCAAAATACTAGCTAACATTAAGGGGGAAGCAGCTTCAGTGGCGATCCGCCAACGCCTGAGGGAGTTCGGTCCAGAGGATCAACAACACGAACTACCCAAAATAATTGAAACTGCATATGCAGAATTAGGCAGAGACAGTCTAGGTGGGAAAGCATTAAAACCACAACTGATGGGCAGTCCTGAAAAGGACACTACAAAGCAGACACCTACTTCTTCTAAAAGAAGTGGGAAAATAAAAAACAACAAAAGTCTAAAGACACCAGATCTCAATCCAGAGGGAGGTCTCCTCAACAGGAGCCCTCTGAAAGGAGGTAACCTCAGGAATAGGGATAATATTAAAAAACCTGACAGGTATCAGGATACTGATACTCGTTCCTCTCGTTCCTTTCAGGGTTCATCAAGAAACTCCGAGAGGGAAGGACGGTCAGAACACAGACAAGAGGAGCGTACAAAGTCCAGAGACATGCAACGCGCTGCGGACTACGCACCTAAAAAGAAGATAAACAAAAATCAAAACCTCAGTTCAAAAAGAAGAAGGTAGCAGGTCTCAAGATCAGACATGCCCAAAATTCTGAGGACACAGCTTCTGAACGGGGAATGGGCTCTGACGATGCTAGACAGCGCGGCAGAAGTAACGATAGCTCGCCAGAACCTGAAGGAATTTCTGGTGACAGCGGAGTTGAGTGAGTATATCACGGTGGAAACACCTGATACTCGGGTAAGTGTCCCACATAAGTTACATGAGATAACACTCCGGATGGAGGGGACAAGCCCAGAAAAGTTAAAGGTCTCTTTTGGAAAAATCTGTCATCTGGTTATGACATTCTATTAGCAGAACAAGACTGGCCGCCTGCATTCGTCATGGAGTGCCCTAGGGGAGAAACGATAATTTTTCCAGCCTTTTCCGACCTCGTTCCCATTCACCTAAAACATGCATATGCGCAGGAGTGGGCGGTTGCCCTAGCTCCAGCATTGTACAAAAATCATGCTGGTTGGGATGAGGAGTCAACCCACCACGTGATCCCGTTAAAAGTTTCCCCAAATGCTCAAAGGCAATACCCTATCAGGCAGGAAGCTAAAAAACAAGTCAGGGAGATTCTAGATCAACTTAAATATCAGGGGGTGATAGAAAATTGCACTTCACCTATGAACAATCCTTTGTTCCCCGTAGCCAAACCTGACAACACATATCGTCTAGTTTTAGATTACAGACATTTAAACACTTGCACAAAGACATTTGCAGTTCAAAATGCACACAGTGCCACATTAATGAATAACATTGTGCGGCAAAAATACAAAACGACACTTGATATCTCAAATGGATTTTTCTGCCAAAATATAGCTACTGAAAGCAGGTATCTGACCGCATTCAGTGCGTTAGGGTCCCAACGGCAATTTTGCCGACTCCCCCAAGGGTATAAGAATAGCCCGGGGTTGTTTTCAGCAAGGGTAACAGAGTTACTCCAAAATTTGGATGAAAAAGCATTGTCCTATGTGGAGGATATTTATCTGACGGACGATGACTTAAAGAGGCACTTGACCAGGGTGAGCACCATTATTATGGGATTCGCCTCTGAGGGCTATAAATTTAATTTCAAAAAATCAAAAATTGCCCACCTCAATGTCCTGTTTTTAGGATACGAGCTGTCAAGTGAGGGAAAAAGCCTAGCAGCTAACTTTTTAGAAAAGTGTGCGCTGCTCCAACCTCCAAAATCATTAAAGAATTTACAATCAATTCTGGGATTCCTAAATTTTGGTCGAACATATATTTTGGATTATGCAGAAAGAGTAAAACCTTTCTACGACTTAATAAAACCTGATTTTTCAGTCAGACAATGGACACAGGAACACACAAATATCCTGCGTTCCCTACAGGAAGACATGATAGCTTCTAACCATTTACAGACACGCGTAAACGCACAGAACTTAGTGATCCGAGTCATAGCGGGTCAATGCGGGTACACTTATTTAACTTTTAATGAAGATGAAACAGTACCAATCGCATACAAATCACACCTGTACACAAACGCAGAGATGCTTTTCACTTCAACAGAAAAAATCCTGACAGCAGTGCAGACCGCTGTAGCAAGAGAAAGAGCTCTAGCTCAGGGAAAACGCATAATTGTCGTGACCCCAGTACCAGCTTTAGAAGCTGTTACAAAAGCTAGCATTCCAAATGCTAAAGCCTTACATCCAAGATGGATACAATGGGCTAATTCTCTTACTGCAACGGATGTTGAATACAGATTTGATCCAAGTTTAAAAACACAGGCATTCCTGCAATACGAACAAGAATATCCTCTACCAAATGAAATTTTGCCTCTAGATCAGTATGAATACATTATTTACACTGACGGTTCTGCTCAACCAGCCACAGGGAGTAAGCAAGCTTACAGCGCGGCGTGTGCGATTGTTAAAGGTCGCATGTTCCATCCGAGTTGCACTAAAACGCAATCTCTAGGAGACTGCACGGCTCAGTTGGCAGAACTCAAAGCACTTATACTGGCACTTATAAAAACGGATCACGAATTCCCACACTTATTGTGTGTGATTCCTTTTACTGTGTACAGTCGTACAATGAATATCTACATCATTGGCAACAAAACGGGTTCAAAGATGCAAAAGGTGGCACAATTAAGCATAAAATGCTATGGGAACAGGTAGTGGAGTTGAGAAACGAACTACCAAGGGATCACGTGAAACATACACTGAGTCATCAGCGTGATGGCGTTCACGTTGAAGGGAATTCATTGGCTGATGAAGCCGCAAAGGGGGCTGTTCGCACAGCCGCCGTAGCTGCAGTTACTCGTTCAAAGACGAGGGTAGACGGCAAGATAATGGTAGCTGTCAATGCTTCACGCAAAGGCAGCACAGCAGTACCTAAATAATTTCCACTCAAGTACTCCTACAAGTTAGATGCACAAAACATTCCATATGCTCAGATTCCTGGAGTAGGGGATAGAGTAATACCAAATATGGATCGTAGGCTAGGCTTGATTTTAGCGGCACACGAGGGTTTGGGTTCTGCGCATACAGGCGTTACAGCGACTATTTCTTTATTGAAACAGTGCTACTGGTGGCCAGGGTTAATGAAGCAGACTAAAGACTATGTCTTGAAATGTGACATCTGTCAGCAGATAAAAGGCTCCACCGTAACACGCCCAGCGCAGACACCATTACTGAAATCAGACAAACCTCTCGCATGTGTGTATTTGGGCCACTGCGGACCCTTACAATCTGATGGGTCCAAGAAATATATCATGGTTGCAGTGGATTCCTGCTCTAGATTCCTCAAGGTTTGGCCTCAGCGCTCGGCTGACGCTCGAACTGTTATAAAAGATTTGTGAGTCTTTATCGGCACATACGCAGTTGGCACGTTACATTCTGACCGTGGTCCGGCGTTTAGCTCTCGGGCTTACAAAGAGGCCATGGAAGGAATGGGCGTAGCATTGCGGTACTCCTCTCCGTATCATCCCGAGGGAAATTCTGTTGTGGAGAGGAAGAACCGAGACTTAAAGCAATCTTTAACAGCTAGGGTATTAGGCAAGGGCGGTAGATGGGTCGATCACCTTTATGGGGTACAGCGCGCGCTCAATAATCAGCCAAGAAGCTCTCTAGGAGGTGGCACTCCTTACGAGGTCCTATTTGGGACAAGAATGTGGGTACCTGATCTTGATTGTGAAGGCACAGTGGCGGATGAAAAACCATTTGATATCCATGATCGTTTGGCTGTTTTACAGGATCTAAATGAATCCAGGACACAACAAAGTAACGTGCTCCAGAAACAGGCCGCCAATGAGGAAGTCAAGGCAGTAACGGCAAGACCTATCTGGATCCCAAAAATCGGGGATCTAGTCAGAGAGAAGATTGCTGACAAGAAAGAATTTGGGCCATCTTACAGAAAGCCTGTACCGGTCCTTGCAGTCCACGGCACAAGAACTGTACTTCTGCCACCCCTTGCCGGAAAAAAGGAGAACAGATTTGTCTCAATTGACTTAATCAAACCACACTATGTGGCCGATACTAAACAGTAGGCCACGTGGACTCCACAGTAGCAGACGCCCTCCTCTCTCTACAATGCAAGAAGTTCAAACAGAAAGACTCATCACGTTTGAAGAGCCACCTGTACGGAATGAAGCACTAGGCAACAATGCTATGGAACTCGTTCCACTTCAACAAGAAATTCATCTTCAAAATGAAAACCAACTTACCAACCAAGTTGCAATCAGACCTAATACAGACATCTACGTCAACATGCCTCGTCAAGAGCAAAATCCGATTTCAACAAATCCCGATGCAATTCCAACAATTGATCGAACTGCTTCTGGCTATTTCATGAACTTTGATACGTTTTCACTGGATCCAAGCGAGCCGGAAACGACGCCAGCCAAAACATCACTCCAACAGAAACTCAATGACCTTTTGCACTTTTTTAGAAAGACTTACCTGGTGTCACCTTGGTTAGAACTATGGTATATCACTGGGATTTTATTTTTCATTTTCTGGCTAGGTTAACTTTTAGTATGCTTATTAATGGACTATACCTCCAACCAAGCTCTACAGCCCAAAGAGTCAATTTGATTTTAAAACCACACCAGTCTTCACATCGTGAACCGAGAGACTTGTCTTCAGTGAACATTACAGCAGTTCCTATACCGGACGGTATAGTATGGGACAAGATTGATTATGATATATTAGGTCCGACTGAGCTTTTAAAACTAAAACATGTATTTAAAATTTCTTTAAGTGATATCATTACCTCCAGTGCATATTCTGATGATTGGGACACTGAAACTGTAAATGCTATGATGTCTGATTTAGAAAAATCTGAAGCATTTCCGAACAATGAAAAGTTAGAAGGCACTTCAGACTATGATACATTGTACTGTTACAAACAATATGGTCATCATTTCTTACACAAGTCTATAACACCTAGAAATGTATTTGAGTACCACCAGTGGGAACACTGCCCAACACCTCCAAAAGGTAGTTCACAAGCATTTGCACAGAAATTCACATACTTCTCAGGGTTTAACACATCCGACCCGAAGTCATTTTATTATAAAGTGGCGAAAATTTCAGCTCAGAAAATTATGTTAACAAATACCAAACATATTTACTCTGCATTCTTTCTGAACCAGTTGTCTAAACAGGGTTTCGATCTATGGAAAGACACAATAGATTCCAAATCAATCTGGGGTTCTAGGGACTGGCAAGTCCAGGGAATAGAAGCACGTTTTAGAGCATGCATCATTCCGCAGCAGATTTTATTTCTGAATGAAACTGTGCAACAAACAACCTGTCTTGGATTAGCCAAAGGCAAGGAAATGAACACACCGGGGTTTCCAACACCATCGCAGATGGGTGGGGGGCAGAATTCAACTACACAAGGGGTAGGATTAGATGACATTTTCCAGTACAACAGATCAGATCCTGATTGGACAGAATGGCTGGTTTGGCCCATTGACACAAACAAATGTCAACAGAGATTTCTGAATACAACCAAAGGGTTTACTATCCATAGGCCAGATCCACGCTATATACAAAGACAACACCCAGGGGTAGTGACATCGTATAGTGTTGGGAAGTTGTGCCTTGATTGGCTAGAGACCTCAACACTGACAGAAGTAAAGCACCACTTGACCTTACTCACACCTGACATGGATCTTAGAGATTTTCTACTAGGTCCTAGGAAACAACGTCAGAAACGTTTCATATATGCAGGCCTTTATGCCTACTATAATGAAAACTGGAAAATATCCCAACAAGAGGCCGCAGAAAGGATACGGGAGACAGACCGTATTAACTTAGAAAAGGCATTAGCAGTAGTGGATAATGGGTTAACTACTTTGACCTCCAGGATTTACTCCTTAGGCAACATTGTGTCCTCGGCAATCGACATATTAGAACAAGATCTGGCCTTGTTACAACACGGGCAATCTCAGCTACGTTCTATTATGATGTGAAGCTGGACGCTGCAATCTTTGCGTGCAGGCTATGTGCCATGGCGTTTTATAAACACCACGTCTCTGTTCTCAGAATACAATCTAACTGATAAACAGACAGAAATGGCACAGAGGGGAGCCAAATATACAATGCTGCGTATTGAGAAACTGGAAAGGTTACCATTCACTGTAGCCGAATCACCATCAACAGAATGGCTAATTCATGGCCAAATCACTCTGCCGGTCACTACGTTTCAGTTTCAATATTGCCTTGAGCAAAGGCAGGCAGGCAAATATGTGAAAATGGGTAAGGGATACATCAAGGAAACTTGGGAGTTACCATATAGATACCGATGCCAGAATGGGATTGAGAAGTGTATCTGAGTGGTACAAACTGCAAGAACGCTTTAAGCGGTTCTCTCATGTGTCAGGATATTTCTCTGCTCGGAGCCTGCAGTGGTTCAGTGGCGAACTTATCTTGTCACATGTCAGGGACCCCAGCGGCCATGATCACGCCGGTTTTCTAGCTGCTCTCGAATGGGAGTTACTTAATGCTAAATGATCAAGGTTGCTGTGGGATGCTTCCGGGCGTCGCATATCTAGTCACTGTTAACTCCAGGGTTACTTGCTGTATGCAAGTATTGTTTCCGCCACTGAACACAGTCGGGAGGCGCCGCTATGGCCTTCGCTGAATGTTTCTTTTATACAGTTTGATACTCTGAGCAGATTGAAAGCCATGCTTTTACAGCAACCCGTGCCCTTAACCTCCGCTCGAGAAACCTATGAACTTCAAGTTGCAAGGACCTCGACCGAGATACAGGCACTCATACGTACAAACTGCCACATTCATTTCACAGAAATGGTGGGACGTATCTTCAATATGTCTGATACGAGCGGAATTGTACACCTATTTAAGACCATAGGGTCGGGACTGTTAAGCACCTTTCAGACAGTCCTCGGAGTAATCCCAAATTTTATACACTCCATATTGGGAAGCGTATTTGGAGGATTCCCGCTCATCCTGTTTCTAATCGCAGGAATCCTGATTGTAATATTGCTGCTACGCAATGGACGGCCCACTTCCCGAGGGAATGGTGAACATGCTCCTGGAGCGGAAATACCGTGAACGCATGGTACAACTTCTGGGCATTTCCTGCCTGCGAGAACTCAATGCCTCCTGGTTTCTATCATTTAGACTAGTCTGGGTAGACTGCATCTTACCTGTTCTTCGATGCCTGTTCTGCAGAGAGGAATGCACATTGGATCTTTGTCTAACATTTCCATCAGATGCGCCTCCGGACACGGGTGCAATGCTGGACCCCATAAAGGCCCATGCTCTGCGTTGTCCTCAGCGGCTTCCAATTCTGATGAATGCATTCCTGGAGAATCCACAGGTGCCGTTCGCTCCTGCTGGGTTAGGTGACTCTTCCACAGGCACCCAGGTTACAACTGCCGCACAAGCTGCCGCAGCACCGACTGTTGGCAGTACTGTATTCCATCTATGTGCAATTGACGTTCTCTGTGAGGCGTTGGATTTGTCATCTACAGCAGCTGACACCGATAATATTGAGCTTCCCAGCCAGGACGCGTAATCTTCAATTGGCTCATCGTGTCCTGGGAAAGAATTCGGCTTCTTCACTCGTTTCAAAATAAACGATCTAAATTTGGAACATTTTCTTACATTGACACTTTCGCTTGAGGAAAGCATGGCCTTCTCCTGCTTATAGTAATACAACTTCTATAGATATTGACTTTTTAAGTGGCAACTAGAAATAGCTGAATCTAAACATTTTTTTTTTTTTAGCACCAAAAGTTTTAACGATTTTTTAGAACCATGTTTTTACTGGCTTTTAAAAAAAAAAAAAATTGGCCAGATTTAAGTATGGTCATTTTATCCAGTTCGGAAGAGGAGTGGGTGTTATATCCCGCATAAAGGCCCTAATGTAGACCCGTTCGTACATGCCCTAAAATGGACGTATTAATATTTACCCTAATATGGTCATATTCGTACTTGCCCAATTATGGTCACAACTGTACATGTCCTATTATAGTATGATTCCTTATATAGGCATGATCTTTCACCTACAGTGGTCCCAGCTAGTAGACAACGAGCTCTGAGGGCTGAACGTTATCTATCCTGTGGTTTTGAATACAGCAGGGTTTTTCCAAACACAGGCCCACACTGTACTCATTAATTATGCATGGCTCTCTAAGAATACACCACTGGCATAATATGTATGTACAAAGTTCACCCCTGACGTCTTCCTCATGTCCAATACAAACCATACTGAGGACCGAGACTCTTTAGGGTATAAATACACCACATCTTGCCCCGGTAAGACAGAGAGAACCGAGACTTCCATGCTGACACACTGACCAGAGACGCTGAGGCTCCTGCATGCAGTCGCTCCAGCTGACAGTGGTCTGACACAGCCCTGACGGGGTGTCCAACTCGAGACCAGGACAGGGTCCCACACTCTCTCTATTCAGGTATGGGGGTTCGACTAAATCCTAGGAGGATTCTTGGCTCTTAGCTTTTAGACCTACACACATATGCTAGGTACACTCAGGTACATCTAGTTAGGCATCGTAGGAGTACGCACACCTTGCATAATGCTTTTATATTCATGTATGTACTCATGATTATCGCAATATGGTAGAACTGTTCTATCCCTTTGCTTTTATCGTACTGCTGATAATATATCTCTGCTATTGTCTGCTGGTTACCGCAGCACATATAATTTACACTAGAATAACAACTGTTCAATAAATACTTATTGAAACGCCCGACTGTTTTTTCTGTGTAACTCTCTGAGACAAACCGAATAAGTGAGCACGAGTGACTGAGCGAAAGGTAGTACATTGTTTCCACGATTCTGAGGGATCAGGGTTGTCATGATCTAAGGTTGCCAGAAACTAATCTCTCCCCGATAAGAGGAGACACTAGTGGCACTGCGAGCTAGCTAATGCAAACCAGGATAACATATACGGTGGGGGTGCAAGGAGTCAGTCTGCCACCAAGCCCGCAGTATATGTTATCCAAACGTGCAGGTCCTGCAGGGGTACTATAGGAGCTACACGACACCTGTGTACCGTCCTGAATAAACCTTCATTCTTTAAAGAAGTTATCTTGTCTTCACTACTACATTTTGGCGATGATTTTTCCTGTCAAGACAGTGTGGGGTACACTGAGCGCGGCGAAGAACCTACGCGTCGTGAAGGATTCACAGACTCCATGCTGCCAGCGGTATCATGTTTCTGAAGTTCTTGGCGATTTCAGTGAAGTGCAGTTCACTGAGGGCACCACTGCTGGCGGAGCTGTGCGCACACGTACGGCCGTGTGGTCTGTGGAGGTTACAGCCAAGCTCAGTAAGAGGAACGGTCGCGTTCCAGAGTGGCCGACGTTGGGCTGTTAACTGTGAGTTTGCGCTGGCTGTTTGACGCGCCTCATCAGCATACTTTACGGCTAACCTTCAGTTAGGGGCTACAGCCTGGCAGCAGGTGGGGGGGAGCCACTTGGTAGAAACTGAGCCTGAAGAGAAGAGTTTGCGGTTTTGCCAAATTAATTTTTGTGGAAGTGGCTCAGTGACAAGCCCAGGTGGGAGGAGTCCTGTAAATTAAAGGTACCTCCAGGGAATTTCTGCAGTTTGGGAGAGAGTGAGCCATCCAGATTTAAAGGGGAACGATGTATATCACACCAGAGACTTTTTTTGTGTTTTTGTCCATGTTTCCAAATTAACTATGTGCATTTAAATATTTAGTCATCTATTGGAAACATTTTCCCCTGGTGCAAATTTATAGCTGATTTTTCATCCCCTCACACAGTATGCTTTATTAATGTTCCCTCCCAAATTTTTCTGCATTCTGTATTAGCATGGATGTTACAGTTTTGGATGTGACAGCTGTTGCTACACCACCTCAATTTTTATGTGAAACTGGCAGCCCGTCCATTGAATGGGAGGAGTGCTTGACGTCTTCGACAACTACTTCGAAGTGCTAGATGCACAAGATTTCAGCTCTAACAGAAAAAGGGCAATCTTGCTTGCAAGTTTAGGAAAGGAGGGTCAGCATATTTTCAGGTATCTTCCTGTGGCAGTCAATGATCGCGGACAACCTATTGAGGATGTTTTTGAGGAGGCGCGCAAGAGACTGGAGAAGAGATTTGCAAAGGAGACAAATGTAGTTATGAGGTATTTTAAATTCTATACACAACCGCAGAGGGTCAGTGAATCCATTGACGAATTTGTTACTAGACTACGTGAACTTTCCCTCAAGTGTAGGTTTGGAGCGATGACTGAGGAATTGATCCGAGATCAGTTGATTGTACAATGTAGAAGCAGGAAAACACAAGAAAGGTTGTGGGCTGCAAAAGATCCAACATTGAAAGATGCAATCGCTATGGCGTAAATAGTGGAGGAGTCTGAATACTGCAAGAAGGAGATGGGCCGTAGAGACATTAAACTTAACACCACAAATGAGGGAGAAACATTAGTAGTAGAGAGGGGTAATAGTGATGTGGCTGTTTTCACTAGACCAGATTCTAAAGGAGGAAGATATTTTCCTGGTAACAAGAATTTTCCTAACAGGTTTGGTAGTAGGTTGCGTAGCAAGTGTGGTAATAGCTACCATACCTCTGATTCAAAAAATTGCTGGGCACTTGGCAAAGAGTGTCGCAAATGTGGCCGTAAAGGTCACTTTGCGAGAATGTGTAGAGAAGCCAACAGAGGTAAGGTAGCCATGTTGTCGGAAGAAGCACCTTGTGGTGATTTTTCAGCTAGGCCTGACAGAATTCTGTGGGTTGGTTCTACCCAAGAAGATGTTGTGGTCAAGGAAGAGGTGTTAGCGGCTGGCGAATCAAATACAGGGGACAGACGAAGAAGCAGGCCCAAAGCAGAATTTGTCATCAGAAACAAGAGCGTTCACCTTATGGTCAATTCAGGCTCATTGTACACCATAGTACCGAAGAGTTTATTCCAGGAAGAGTGGCCCATTGTGAGGCTGTTGCCCAAGGACATAAATCCAGGGGGGTACCAAGGAGAACAGATAAATATTGTGGGCTACATGCTTACGGATATTTCCTACAAGCATAGATCTGTTAAGGGCAAGGTGTAGGTAGCTGGGTCGGGACCACCAATCTTGGGCTGGTGTCACCAGTATGATCTCCACATTAAGGGAGTCCCACATGCTGTTGAACAAGTAATGGTTGTCGACGACCTTACAGTGGAGGACATCTTATAAGGGACTAAAGGAGTGTTCAGGAAGGAGCTAGGAAACTTGGAGGGGTATGTTCATAAAATAAGAGTTAGACTGAGGGCCGTGCCAGTTCAACACAAACTTAGAAGGGTTCCAATCATGGTGAGGGATGAAGTAAAGAAAATGTTGGATGACATGTTGTGTAATGGGGTCATAGAACCCGTGGAAAGTTCTGCTTGAATTTCTCCTGTTGGAATTTGCGTTTCTGTGTTGACTTGAGGAGCCTAAATCAAAGCATTATCTCAGATACCTTTCCCTTACCAAACATAAATGAGCTGGTCTTACTGTTGCAGGGTGGGAAGTATTTTTCCAAATTGGACCTTCGCCATGCTTATCGCCAAATACGTTTACATGACACCTCTAAGCATCTAACAGCATTCATTACAATGGAGGACACTTTCCAGTTTACCAGGATGCCGTTTGGGCTGTACTAAGCTGTTAGTGTTTTTCAGAGGATGGTGTCAGAGGTGTTTAAACGCCTAAAGAATGTCATCTATTTCCAGGATGATATCTTGGTATTTGGTGATAGTGTGATCGCTCACAATCTTGCGTTAAAAGAAGCCCTCACAAGGTTGTTGGAGTCTGGGTTAACATTACGCAGGGAGAAATGTGCTTTTCTGGTTACTGAGGTGGAGTATTTGGGGCACACTATCTCCTCAGAAGGGGTGAGACCAAAGAAGGATCTACTTGCCTCTATAAGACAGGCCCCAATTCCTTGTAACAAGGGCCAGTTGCGTTCATTCCTAGGCCTAATTGAATATTACTCTAAATTTGTTAAAATTTTGCAAGCAAAACTGAACAATTGAAAGTGCTTATGAGAAAAGGGGCAATATTTGCGTGGGAAGCAGACCAGCAGAGATGTTTTCAAATAAACAAAGAAGAAATTTGTAATGCAGACATTCTTGTACCTTTTGATGTCAATGCTGAGACCGTTGTGACTGTGGATGCCAGTGAGTAAGGCATAGGGGCAGTTTTAGCTCGAAGAGTGGGCACATCAGAAAGAACTGTGGCATTTGCTTCTCGTACCCTGACTGCTGTTGAACGTCACTATTCGGTCATAGAGAAGGAGATCTTAGCAGCAACGTGGGGTGTAGAATACTTCAGGACATATGTGTGGGGACGCATGTTTTTACTCCGCACTGATCACAAGCCCCTGTTGAAAATGTTGTCACCAGGAGGGGCAGGTAAAGGTTCAGCCAGACTGGCTCGTCTGGCATCCAGGCTGCAGGAGTACAGTTTTCAGGTTGAATTCATTTCTGGCTGGCGTAATGTGCAAGTTGATTGTCTGTCATGCCTGCCCCTGGACTGGAAGAACATGGATGAGGTTGGGGTGTCCAAGAGCACAAGGGAAGGGGCCATTACCAGTGTAGAAGATGTGGTTCGTTGAAGCAAAGATGAATGGATGCTTGCTATGCAGCAAGATGAAGTTCTGAAGGTTGTGTTAAGTCTCATTCTCAAAGGTAGACGCAGAGAGAGCACTTTGCCCATTAGTCTGAGGCCCTTTAATGCAGTGATTGCAAAAGTTATCTACTGTTGCTGATCAAATTGTTATGCGGGGTGATAAAATTATTCCCCCATTTGGTGTATGCAAGAGGTTGTTTGACATAGCCCATGAAGGCCATTTAGGACAGACTGTGACAAAGAAAAGGTTTTGGTGGGCAGGAATGGATAGTGAACTGGTTGAGTGGGTCGAGAGGTGCAGTAATTGCTGTGAGTGTGAAAAAAGGTTGAAGGTGGGGCCACAGGCAGTTCTGACCTCCATTTGGGACCCAGGTGAAGTGTGGAATAGTGTGTGTCTCGACTTCATTGGGCCAATGTCTGGAGTTCAAGTCAACAAGAGATTTGGAATAGTTTGTATGGATGTCCATTCTAGGTGTTTAATTGTGCGTCTATTATCTGAGATTACTACCGGGGTCACCATAAAGGTGTTGCGTAGTATATTTAGAGAGGAAGGTTTTCCAACTGTATTGATTACAGATAATGGCACACAATTGACTTCATGTGAAATGAGTGAAGTTTTGCATTGTTGTGGTGTCAAGCACTCCCGCAGCGCACTCTATAATCCTCAATCCAATGGCATTGTGGAGAGTGCCAACCGCATGGTCAAAGGAGCGAATGAACTAGCTCGCGCCAATAACTTGAATATTGAGGAAACGGTTGATGAGTTAGTGTGGGCTTATCGCACCACTGAGAATGCTGCTACTGGCGTGGTACCATTTGTTGCCATGCGAGGGAGAAAACCTTCAACTAAGTTGTTACCCGCTTGGGCGGGAGAGTTGTTGGAGGGAAAGGGAGTGAATGCCTGGAACGAGTGTTGCCCACCCTCCGTCCCTGTGGGGGGCAAGTGCTCTTCAACGATTCAGGCAGGGGACTGGGTCAAGGGGAGGTCTGGTCGCTGGCAGAGTAGTTTGAGTAAGTTCCGGGGCCCTTTTCAAGTTAAAGAGGTTCATCAGTGGCATGTAGTATTGTTCAATGGCGAAAAATTGAATTTGCGCAGGGTGGCCAAGTATTGTCATAATGACAAGTTGCCCAGGAGGAATGTTGTGAGTGATGCGTGTTCTGGCTACATGTTGGCGCAGGAACACCAGTTGTGTAGTCCCCCTCTAGTGGGTGAAGGTGTGAGGATGGCTGGTCCAGATGGGGATAACCTGGGCAATTGTCGAAGTGTTAATTCTGGTGATCAAGAGGTACAGCGCTCACAGGTTACGCAAGAGAGCCACAGACCCCTGCGAGTTAGAGGACCTCTCCATCCTTTGCAGGATTTCATGGTGGAGTAGCGTATTCTCTCTCATTCTTGTTATGTTTTCATTTTTATCAGTGCAACCTTTTCAACTGTGGTTCACTTTTGAGGTGAGCATATTGTATCGTTTCATTATTCGCAAAATATCTTGTTATTTATTGTAATTGGTTTCCTATGTATCCTTTGTTTATGTATTTTAGTTTTGGTGTTTCTTTTTCCAACACCCATATTGGTTCTTCTTTTCCTAGAAATGTTCTTTTGAGTTTTTATTCCATCGCCTTCATTTTTGCTGTTTCTCCCATACATATATAATGTACAAACAGTTTGTTCTATTCCTTGTGTTGAAGGAAGAGGGGTGTGTTGTGATTATGTCTTAAGTCTCTTTGCAATGCATACCGTGGAATCTCCGTGACGAAGGTTCGTTGTCATGGTGCTGCCCTCGCGACCAGCGCTCTTTGGCAGTTGCTGCCGGCTGTGTAACGAGGGAACGCGCTACCTGTGTACCGTCCTGAATAAACCTTCATTCTTTAAAGAAGTTATCTTGTTTTGACTACAACAGTTTTATATAGCGCGAACTTGACACTAGTAGGGTGGGTATCAGAGCGCTTTACAAATGGTTTAATGTCTCAAATTCACACTCCGGGCTTTTTCCTTAGGCCATCATTCTACAATCATCCTTCTTGTGTTCAACCCATACCCTGTGTCTATTTTTCCTATTCATGGCACACAATCCCTTTTCGTTCTCCTCCATTGCACGTGCCCATTCTTTTCTATTGATGGCACACAGTCATTTTTCGTCACCAGTCACCCAAGCCGCAGATACATCTTCAGCTTCAAGATCATCTTCACCCCCCTCACTTTCGCTAGGCACATGCGACAAGTAATCATCCGTTAAATGTTGATGCCACACTAAATAACGTACTCGTAAATCTTTCATGCCAGTTTTGCTACTCATGCTGACGCCTTTCATGTTCCCCGTGTCATCAAAATGTTTCCTAATGGCTTGTTGTCAGGTTGAACGATAAAAACCTAGCAAGCAGGAAAGTCTTCTTCCTGTTTAGAATCTAAACACATGACCTCAATTCCACTTCAACTACCAAGTGTTTTAATAATGCGACTAAAGGTTGTCTTGAGGCACAGGCTACTTTTAGTACACGTTAGAACCACCCATTTCAGTTGGCACCGCCCCTGCCCTACTTGGCTGGCATCCTCTGTCACCACAGCCACAAGAGTTTTATTGAAAGATTGCAGATGAGGTGCTGCTTGCACCTCCTCCTTAATCCTTCTCATGCAACCTTCGCACACTTTTTCATTCAAAGCCCACTTCCTTCTTGAGCACTCTGCATAGAGGCTGAATCTTCTCTGAGAACCTCTCAATGAATTCTGTGTAGTGCTCGCACAGTCCAAGAAGTCTGGTCACTTACTGCTTGTTTTTTTGGGAGCTGGTGACTTAACAATAGCAGAAGTAAGAGAAGGCTTTGACTGAACACCTTCTGCATCAGTTACATGCCCTAAATACTCCATGTTCTTGCTTGAACATACACAAGTCTTTTTTTTAGGATGGTCCACTCTCCTCAATTTTGCTCAGAACTAAGTGCTTTTCTACTGCTGAACTGTCTATTAATACAAACGTTTTGCTGGAAAGCATGGACTCTGCTCATGCCTTCGTTTATTCATAATTCAAACACAACCGAAACTTAGCACAGTGCAAAAGGCAGTCAAACGGCTTAATGTGATCCTTCTGGAGTAATGAAGGCAGTAAGGCTTCCAGAGTCCCTGCAAAGCTTCACCTGGCAATAGGCTGCTTTAAAGTCTGACACTGGGAAAACACATCCCTTGACAAAGGTCACACCATTTCCTGTATTGGGGTAAATGTTGACTATCTACCACGAATTGGTCATGAAGTTGTTGCAAGTCAATTCACTACCTGAGTTCTCCTCCTTTCTTCTAGAGATGGGTGAGCCAACACATTAACAGGGAGAGCCGAGCCAGAGCCGAGCCGGGGGTCTGGCTCGGCTCTTAGAGCCCATGAACGAGCTGAGCCCTGAAAATGTTTGCTATATACAACAAATATCACATAAAATATGATAAAGTCTTTTCAAAGTTCACATTTCTTTAACATGTGGAAGCTTCGACATTAGTACTGAAAACTACCTATTAAAAGTTATCGTTTTTAAACATGAACCACAGAGAACTAAGAGGCAAAACAGTTGTCATGTAAACCCTGTATGTGGCCCAGATTATTATAGAGCAACATTATAGTCTATTAAATCAAGCACAATAGGTTTTTGTACAACTGGTATTCTGAACGCACATATTTGAAAGTGCTTTCATACGTGATAATGAAGAAAAAGGAGTTTGGTGAAATAAAATATTTGCCTAAGATCACACCATTTATGGAGGTTTTCTGGTTTCACTTTCTACAAATCAACTACTTAACGGGTATCCTTTTCCTTTCCCTGTTAATGCTTTGTTTTACCTCTTTGATCAGTTTTCTGTCGTTTTTACATAGTGCAAACTCGACCTGAAGGTATTGGATCGTTTTACGTGAGCGCCAGTGACATCAGAGAAGGACACACATTTTTTAGACGTTTTTATGGGAGATTTAATGATTTGCCCAGACTTACAGGATGTTGAGCTGACGCCGAGACTCGAACGTGGTTCCCAGTTCCAAAGTCTGCATCTCTGGCAGTAACGCCACATCCTGGGTAGAGGGAGGGTGGCAGGCAGAAGTAACTTGAAAGCTCGGCTTGTTATGGGCTTTAGCCGGACTGGGAACCAAAACCGGCCCTGGCAAAGAGCTCGGACGGCCCCCGGGGGTGGAGGTGGGTTGGGGGTGCGGCCCAGGTCTTTGCCACGGCCGGTTTCGGCCGATTTTGTTACAGGGGCCGTTTTTGCAGCCCCTGTAACAAAAACAGCCCCCAAGGGGCACAAAATCGGCCCCCACCCTGGCAGCCCACCGGGGAAACGCCCGGTGCCCGCTACGGCCAGTCCGGCCCTGTCCAACGGGACCATGAGCTAGCCAAAGCCAAGCTTCCGGCTTGAGCTTTCAGTGGCTAGTGGCAGTAGTGGCTCTAGTTTCTTCCAGGCAGCTACCACTGGAGGCAGCCATTAGGAAGCATTGGTTGGTTTTCACAAGCCCTCCAATGTGCTCTTAAATTCTGACCTCGCTGAAAAGTGGATATTTCATACTTTCTTTTTACCTGGCATAACTTTAACTTTTAATGTGATCTGATGCTACAAGGCTTATTCTGAACACATCCTTGTAGACTTGCAGAACAATCTCAATGCTCTCTACATCAATGCTGAATGCATATAGCCATTTACAAGGGTCTATAATCTTCTGTAAAGTCCTTTGTTCATGCTATCCTAAGAGGGTAATGTCCTTGTCCATACAATTCTGCACGAATAATTCTTCCCCAAACTGCAACCTGGCATTGAACAATCCTTCCAACGCAACTTTATGGCCTGCATAATTCTGGGTGTTTGTGGTTCTATAGTTCATCATTATTTGGAATGATTTGTTTACATTGATAAACTGGTGATTTTGGACTCCATGCTACCAAAATATCCATATAAAATTCTTCTGTATTCACTGTACACCTTGCTTGATCCCTGATGTCTTTTTTGTCTAATAAGGGGACCATCAACACCAATTCTTGCAAAAGATTTTCCAACTTCAGGTCGTTCTTATCCTCCTTCACTGAGTAGACTCTTTTACAAGATTGTGTACTACAGACAGGCAAAAAGTGTCATTTCTTGCCCACAGTTCATGAATTCCTTTCCTCAGGCTTGGCTATTCTTTGAAGAGCCATAATGACTGCCAGATCAACAGCTCAGTTTATATATGCACTCCTACCTTAATTGGCGCTTCAATACAGATCTGAGCAGTTCGACCTTTATTTTACTCAGCTTTATAAAGTTTAGATGCTTTTTTTACTCCAGCATCCTTTGGCGCGATTATGGTTGCATAGAGGTAGGTGAGCCATTGAAAGCTGCACCACATGCCTGGCTCTGGCTCAGCTCATGGTTCTCTTGTACCCTCAAGCCCAAAAACAGACAAGCTTTGTGTGGTTACTGCCTGCCACCGATGCTTTAACCTAATGCGCCAATAATTAAAGAAAAAATATTAACCTGCGACTTAAAACAGGAGAGGGAAATAGATACGCATCTAATGGCTGAATGGCACAATGTGAAATCAGAACACCTAGGAATTTTACCTGCTTCCAAATTGACCTAACTGTGTGATCCTAGGCAAATAATTTATTTCACTGTGCTTCCTTTTTCCTTTTTGCATTTGAAAGCACTTTTGAAAGCAAGCACATGTGAAAGCATGAGTTCTCCTGCCCGTCAGCCACAGAGAACATGGTTCGCCCTTTCCAAGAACTCTGCGTACCCTGTCAGACTACTTCCACAGCAAGATAGCCACCATCTCCAACAACGTGGGCCCCCAACCCACCGAATTTGACCTCGACAACCTCCGCCCACCCACAGACACCAGCCACTCGATCACCACTTGGACTCCGCTCACCACACAGACCACCGCAGCCATCATGTCCTCCATCCACTCTGGAGCATTCACGGACTCCTGCCCACACCATCTCTCCAACCTCGGAACAAACAAAATCAGCATAGAACTTACCAACTTCCACAACACCACCATCACCACTACGGCATTCCCCAACAGATGGAAACACACCGAGGTCAGACCCCCTCCGGAAGAAACCCTCCGCCAACCCCAGTGAACTCAAAAATTACTGCCCCATCTCGCTGCTTCAGTTCCCTGCCAAAGTCCTCGAGAAGGCCATCAACCACCAGCTCACAAACACCTAGAAAACAACAACCTGCTCGACCCCTCCCAATCCGGCTACCGTGCCAACCACAGCACCGAGACCGCCCTGATAGCAGCCACTGGCGACATCAGATCCCTAATCGACCGGGGTGAAACTGCAGCCCTGATCCTCCTTGACCTCTCAGCATCATTCGGCACTGTATCCCACCACACCCTCATCAACAGACTCAACCACATTGGCATCCAGGGAATGCCCTCAAATGGATCGCATCCTTCCTCACAGGATTAACTCAGAGAATCCGCCTACCACCCTTCACCTCGGAACCCAGGAGCATCATCTGTGGTGTACTCCAAGGATTGTCCCTCAGCCCCACCATGTTCAACACCTCCATATCACCCTTGCCGACATTGTCAGAATCCACAGACTCAACATTATATCCTACACCAGTGATACTCAAAGTACGGCCTGGGGGCCGCATACGGCTCTCCTGACCTTTACATGCGGCACCCTGGGCAGCAGCAGCACTGGGCTGCTGTTTACTGGACTAAGCACTAACATTTAAAAAAAATTAATATACAGCAAGCACTTATTTAAAGGTTAATTGCAGTTAGGGAAGAAAGTAACTAGGCCCTTAACTTTAGGAACACCTTCATTTTTTACCTTTAGAACCATTTCACCTTAGTAAATCAAATTATAGCAGTGCATTTAGAAGTATTTTTCTTAAAGTGATGGTTTTCAAACATGAATTTAGAAACGTTCCTGCTTCCCTCCTCCCACCCTGACAACAATGCCATTAGTGATTATATCCAAGCACAAGAGATGGTTTTGAACAGCATGCATCCTGAAGTCATGTATTTCGAGTTCCGCTTATATGTGATAATGAAGAAAAAGGAGGGAAATTGAAATAAAACAATTGCCCAGGGTCACACAATTTGGTCAAGTGGAGAAGCTGGGATTCATCCCAGGCTTTCTGGTTTCACATTGCGCAATTGAGTTCAGCCACTAAATATACATGCTTTGCTTCCCCTACACCTACTTTACACCCCCGCTGGCATAAGTGCGGCCCTCGGTCACACCAAATACCAAACTTTGCGGCCCCCGGGAAAATGTTTGTGAGTACCCATGTCCTAGACAGACGACACCCAGCTCATGCTCTCGCTCACTGAAGACATCTCCACCACCAGAACAAACTAAACGCCATAACCAGTGCCGGTGACCGGATTAGGACCAACTGCCTGAAGCTCAGCACGGACAAGATGGAAGCGCTGATCTTCGGGAAGAACACCTCCCCCTGGGACAAACATCTGGTGGCCCCACAGGCTTGGACCCATACCCATACTGACAGACCACGTCCGCAACCTCAGCATCATCCTTGACAGAAAACTCACCATGAAGCGCCAAATCAATGCAGTTGCCTCCTCCTGCTTCCACACCCTCCGCATGCTCTGAAAAATCCTCCGATGGATTCCCGTCAACATCAGAAAGACTGTCACCCAGGCACTCTTCACCAGCCGGCTAGACAACAGAAACGCGCTCTACACAGGCATTGCCACCCAACTCCTCAAGAGACTCCAGACCATAGAGAATGCAGCAGCCCGTCTCATCCTCAACCTCCCCTAATGGAACTGCATCACACCCCACCTCTGGAATCTCCATTAGCTCCCTATCCAGAAGAGATGCGAGTTCGAGATCCTGACACAAGCGAACACGGCCCTACACGAACAGGGACCAGCATACATCAACCACCACCTGAACTTCCACCAACCTGCCAGACACCTGCGCTCCGCCTTCCTGGCCCTCGCACACACCCTCCACATTCGCCGAAGCCACAGCAGAGGTCGTTCCTTCTCCTACCTCGCCGCCAAGGCCTGGAACGACCTACTCCTCCACCTACGAACATCACCCTCCCTGGAGGAATTGAGAAGGGGACTCACTACTTGGTTTTTCGACTGAGAACAACGACATCTTAGCGCCTGGATACCCTCAGGGGTGAAGAGCAGCGCTTTATAAAAATGCTGATTGATTGAAATACATGAGTTCAGGGTGTGTGCTTTACATGATTCTCTCTTGTATCTGATTCAAATATACTGCAATGGTGCTTCATGTAAGAATCTAGGCCACATACAGGGTGCAAGACTTAATGGTGCTGGAACTAGGGGTGCGGGAGGTGCTGCAGCACACCTATAAAACTTCAAAGAGTTTAGATGGAGAATGAGAAATAAAGGGGGCCTTCAAAGGCTTTTCTTCCGGCAGCTTTTTTTTGTGTTTTAAAAGAAACACTGTCAAATATCCCCTAGGCCTCTAGTGAGGTGACGTTTCTGAACAGCACTCCCACTCTCCAAGTGTTCCAGTACCACTGACATAATTAACAACAAGGTGGGTGGGGGCTGAGGAGACATGAATATTTTTAAGCTCATGTTTAAAAGCTGTCACTGTTAACAAATGCTTTTCAATGGAGTATTATAATCTGATGTATTCAATTGATATGCTTCTGCATGTTAAAAAAAATCACTTTTCTTACATTTTGAACAGTCTTATCATATTTTTATATGGTACTTGTTGCACAGTTTACGTGCCAAACATTTTCAGGGGTGGGCTGTGCATGGGATCTTAGAGCCCAGCCAGGCTCTCCCTATTTTTATTTTTTTGCAGATTTATATAGCGCGAACTCGACCCGAAGGTATTGGAGCGCTTTACATGAGCACCAGTTACATTAGACAAGGACACATTCATTTTTAGGTCTCGCCTACGCAGCGCGCATGCGCTGCTTAGGCAAAAAGACCTTTTGGAATCGCTTCGGCTTTTCAGCCAAAAACGTGCACGCGTTCCATTGCCTTCAATGGCAACGCGTGCACGTTTGGCGATTCACTTGCGGGAGCGAGCGGCGCCATATGGTAGCAATTATCGCTCCTGGCCTCGCTCGCTCCCGCAAGGCAAACGCTTTCATTTTTGCCGACAGTTTTTTTTTTTTACTTGAGGCGCGCACACTTGTTTTTTTTATTTCCAGTTCAAGCACTTCTTGTAGCCGAGAGGCATGAACCTGTGGCAGGGAGTCCTGTTTCCAAGCTAGGCGCTGTGGACACTTCTTATAGGTAAACGTTAGGCATTCATTGATTGATACCCGTGGTTTGCACGGTCACCCAGCTAGTGGATATGGTGGAACAGTCCGATGTACTGTCGCTCCGTCCCAGGTTCCCAGCGATTGGCCCCTCCCTATTCCCTTGGGCTAGCTCTCCTTCTCCCCTCCCCCCCCCCAATCTGGTGCCACTCAGAGGCCACAGGCAGACCTGATGCGCCATGATAACGACGCGTCGCCCAGTTCTGCTCTACAGCGTGCGCCCTCCATGGCGTTGGACTGTGCAGCCTGTGCCCTTCGGGGATATTTTTCTCGCCTTGCTATTATTGGTATACTTGTCACCCAACTTAAACAATGTTGTGGTAAAATTTTTGTTTTGTGCTTATTCGAAGTTTAAGGTTTTTGTTGGTTCAATCTAAAACTGGTTTGAAAAACATTAAACACTGCTGGCAACAGAGTAACTGGCTTTTCCGATCATTATACCTTGCCGTTGTTGACACTTCGTACAATTTTATTTTATTTATTTTGCGGCTCACTGGAATTCTACAAGGTAAAATAACAGTAAAACGGGCGCGCTCTCCAGTTCAAGTGGCAATGCTGTTTTGATACTGTACGTTGATTGGTTTGAGTGTTTAGTTGTTTATGATCCACTTTTTGGATAATGTTTAAAAACATATTTCAATCTTATTATACGTTGCTTACAATTCTGTAAATAAGTGTAAAGTTTACACTTATTAACAGAATTGTAAGCAACGTATAATAAGATTGAAATATGTTTTTAGTTTTTAAACATTACACTGTAAAGTGAGGAGCCACGTTTGCAAACGCGCTCACTGCAAACATTTATAGCCTTTTATTTGCCCCGTTTACCGTGTGAGTATGGCCTTGGTATTCTACCGATTAGCTTATGCTCCCCCTTGTTTTTCACAGTTTTTTCTTTGTTGCGTCTGTTTTTTTGCACTCAAACAAAATTTGCTTTGGGTTTGATTGGAAGCCTTAGCCGATACCATAGTGAATATTTGGTCTTCAAAGCTTTTTTGATCGGCATAAATACGACTAGAGAGCGCATTTTAGTAGTCCTGCAGGAGAAGGTTTAGGCACGGGACCGAGGAATGCCGCCATGCTATTGTTTCCTGTGCTACAACAGCCTTTTGCGTGGTCTCTTTAAGCAGGTCACCTCTAAGGTGAAGGCGATGTAGGCTTCACTGCATAAGTGCGTATGCGGCAACCTCCGGCGTGCACTACTAGCCCGGGGTACGCATGTTACCTTCGTGCTCCACCTGTTCAAATTGTTTATTTGAGACTGCCTTTTAAGTTCAGACTACCGAATTGTGAAGGCTGGGGACATGCCAATGAGACTGTGCAGGGACACAGACATTCGCGTATATTTACATATTATATAGACCGACGAAAAACTCCAAAACCATTCTCTACACTTTCTTTGTGGTGCAGCATTTCTTGATAATCTATCTGTCTCGGAAAACCAGTATCATCTAAATTCATTAGCTAAGACCTACAATCATTAGATAAGACCATGTACACATTTCTTAAAACTGACGCAAAACCTGCTACCTCTACAAGTTCCTAGACTACTAATATGTTGGATACTATGTACTGCTGTAGACTTATAGCAGCCTTTCCTCACCTTCATGGAGATACTCAGCCACTGGCCCTTAATTTTCAAACGTTGACATTACCCCAGGCGAAACATAAGGAATATTTAGTTTGAGTTAAGGGGCTATATAAAATATAAGCTAACCTGATACCTGCATATTTGACATATACCTTCAGAGAGCCCAAATGGTCATAGTCTTCACTTTAGTTGGTTTCTTGGTCCTTCATACACTGTTGAAAGCGGATTGCCTAGGCGATTGCCCCTGCCCAAAAACGATTTCTAAAATCAAAGGCGTTCATTTTTATTTGCAAAAACTTTATTGGCATTTTGTTTTTTAATACATTAAAGAACTCTATATAGAAATGTTTGCTCAGGGAGGAATATTTCGGGCCTCGTTTCTTGGCAATCCGTCTGAATGCTGGATGGAATATGCAGTATCCCTGCAGTAGTAATAGAAATGGGGTTGGGATCGAAGCAATGGACCAGATGAGGCTGTTGTCGAGGAATGTGTTAGGTTTGCTAAAATGTGCTAAGTAGGAACAAGAACAACATAACGGATACAGGTGAAAAGGCTGGTTGAGGGTGGGTATGACCTGTTAGTAGGTAGAGTCGGCTACTGTTGTTCACTTAGTAGGTTAGGTGGCCAGGAATTCTCGCCAGCTGGTAAGGGTGGTCATAAGAGCAAAGCGCTAAACTGCCAAATCCTAGAGAGCAAGTACAAGAATACATCCATCTGCCTAAAAAGGATGGGTGTAACCACTTAATAGGGGACCATGTCTCTTGGCGCTCTAGTGAGGAGTATTCTTAGCCACTGTAGCCATTAAGTGCTCTGCGTAAGTCCCAATTTGCCTGGAGTGGTCCCTTTCAAAGCCTTCTAGCTCCCTCTATTCATATAGCGGAACTTTCAGCAATACCCCAATTAAGAAGAGTTCGAGATCAAAAAGCCAGTAAATGGGTAATGGTGGGGCTCTGGATTTCCATTGAGAGGTGATAGCCTTCTTAGCTAGGATGAGAGCTAGGATTGTGAGGTGCGTGACTGCTCTGTCTTTTTTGGAGTGTTTTCCCAGTGCTATTGGGGGCCATGCTTGTGGGATTGGTTGAATCGTGATGGAAGCGAGTATATGTACTTTGTAGGCTCAAATGAGCAGCAAGAGATTTGCTGGACCAGATCATGTGCTTGAAGTCGGCTGTCTCTGCAAGGAACCAGGGGCAGGTGGGTAATGCACTGGGGAAAGTATTTACTTAGGGCTGCCGGAGAGAGGTAAGCTCTGTGCAATGTATAGCATTGTATTAGTTTAAGTTTCCTGATGCAGGATGTTGGAACTCCTTTCAGAGGGCCACACAGCATGCATGGGCTACTGGGCCCAAAGTTGTGGTTGAGGCCTTATTCTCCTGATGTGCCGGGGCCCGACCTCCTGCGGATCCCACTCAACTGGGCCAAGTACCCCTTCTGCACTTGGCTCTCAGTGGTAGCTGTGGTCGAGCAGTCAAGGCTCCCTCTGGGAGCGATGTAAATGCAGGTCGGTGAACACAACTCATAACTCCAAGTGCAAACAATAAATCAATGTTGAGCCAAATATTTGTTTTTATAAGAAAAAGTGGTATTTTATTTATAACTCTACACAAGCAAAAAAAAAAAACAACAACGCAATCCCTTTAAGGTTGAGACTCAAGTAGTTATCAGGCGACTCCCTGTCCCACCATCCTTCGCGTAACATGGTCAAGGATTTTCCCCATCCATTCAAAAAGCCCTCTGGGAGGCTACAAAGTAATATAATGAAGAGCAATGAAACAAAGTGCATGCATTACTAAGACCCAATAAGAAGTCTTAGTTCTGGTAGTTTGTGAACAGACTAAATGAATCCATGTATAACCAGCATTGGCATAGCCAATAGGTCTCGCCTTTGGGTCCTTAAGTATTTAGTTATGCAGCACAATATCCTTGGTGCAACAACATCAACTGTTGCATGGCTAAACACTTATAAGGTCCCAAATGCGAGACCTATTGGCTATGCCAATGCTTGTTTTGGTAGGCACGGGGAGATTAAGTGATTTGCCCAGAATCACAGGATGTGGAGTCGACCCCGAGGCTCGCACCTTGGTTTCCCAGCTCCAAAGTCGGCAGTCTAGCCGTGAGACCACATCCTCTCCCTATTAATGTGTTGGCTCACCCACCTCCATGGCTGTATACATCGCCAATGTTAAATATCCGCGTGAATACAGCTACATGAAGGGAACACTTAGATTATTGTTATTATTTGTTTGCTAGCCCCACAATGCATATTATCCTCTCCAAACTATCCTCCCCTCCTGCCACACCAGTGTTATAAACATCTCTGAGGCTAGCACAAGCTAAAATGTTCAAGAAAAGGAGAAAACTATAAACCACGGAATACAACAGCATAATAGACCTTCTCGCTTGGCCATCATGTTTTCGCTCTGCAACAATGCTGTCAGTCGAATTATGCTTGACACAGACCCCTGCCAGCGCATTTTCCAAGTTGGCCGCCCAGGTATGTTAAAGCTAATGCAAATTTAAGCTCTCTATCACTGATTATAGACATGTTGGAGGCCAAAACTTGACAAACCAGCATCCTTGGATCAACATGGCACTCACTGCATCTTTATGGTCAGTTAGTGCTCATTAGCTTGCCACTTTTCCCAAACTTGTATTGAAATTTAAAATCAACTCCTCTCCCGCTGACTTTAATTGGCGTTTTATAACACTACCATAGTTTGCGTTACCTGGGGCTTAAAATATATGAATTCATGGCTGCCACTACTGTGCTGCAACCTGTTGGGTTCTCCTTCTGATTCACGCAAAGGAAAATGTAGAGACAGGTAATCGTACTAAACTGTGCTTTATTGGAAATACCGCTCTCTATCCATTTTGTCCTTCTATTTCTGGGGAACGTGCTTCCACGCACACTGGTACTGCACTATCCGATATTGGAGTACCCTGTTCCACATCAAATTTCCTGTCCACTGTCCTGTAAATACTAAGTCTTGCAGGATCTCAGTGCTATCCTCGTGATGTGACACCGCCCAGAAAAATGACACATCTTTGATAAAACATTGTCATTGTCGATTTTATTATTTATTATCCTCAGAAAAGGTTCGGAAAACTACTGGCCACAAAACTGAAGGAATTTCCCACCATGTTTATATCCTGAGCGGCTACAAAGCACCCCCCTTAGGTAGATGATGCACCACTTCCAATTTGTAATATGGGTAGAGAGTACCAAGCACATGTAGCCGGTGCTGCCCTACAGTTCTGGGCAACGCTGCAGCTACATCTTCCCCAAACATGTACAGGTCACTCCTATACTCACTCATCTTCACTTGCAATGCCATTTTGATACAAATTGCTTTGGTTCATTTGGTTACGTCACAGATATTACTTTGTAGGTAATCTGCACCTCAACCAGGAGAAAAAAAAGGGAAGTCTGCATATTGTTAAATGTAATGTTGCCACAACGACAGGTTGGTTTCTTCTACCTAACATAAACCAAATTTTCACTTGAAAGCGATGTCATCCCTACATCCCATGTCCTCATCCCAGTCATTACTCCACATCCCATGTCGTCATCCCAGTCATTACTTTTGAGTTTCACCCAAGCAAAAACTGGTCTTCATGACCACTCTGTAAAAATAAAAACACAGTACACAAATCATGCTCACCAAAGTTTATTCAATGTACCAAAATGAAAAGAAATTATTCGGAAAATACTGCATTCAATTCATTCTCCCCAAATGATGTACCCTCCAGAACACTCTGAATCTGGTAGTGTTTTACAAATGTCTGAGATGAAGCCCAAATGATCACTCTACAGATCTCTGACAGGGGAACTTCTATGCTTCAGCCCACGAGGCTCCCACACCTCTAGTGGACCTACCCTGAATTTACCAGGGTAAGGGAACATCAGACGAAAAATAAGCCACCACAGTAGTAGAACTAATCCATCTACTTAACATAGTGTTAGAAGCCTTGTGACCATTATTGGATCCATCAAAAGTGACAAAGAAATGCTCAGACTTTTTATAAGTCTCAGGCCTCTGGAGATAAATTTCCACTGCTCTCTTGACATCCAATAAATGAAAAAGCTGGTCCTCCCTAAAAGAGGGAGAGGGATAGAACAGTGGAATCAAAATCTCTTGTTCGCTGTGCATCTTGAATGCCTCCTTCGGTGGGAAAGCCAGATTATGTTTAAACAACACTCCATCCTCTCAAATCTTTAAGAAAGGATGGTTGCATAACAAACATCCAATTCTCCAATCCTCCTAACCGAGGTGATAGTCACTAGGAATGCCACCTTAATGGATAAATATATTAAATCAACAGAAGTGAGAGGTTCAAAAGGTACCCCCAGTAGTACTTCAAAATCAAGAGCAAACCCCTTGGAAGGACCAAAGTTCTAGATGTAGGTCTAGAGATAGCAAAACTCTTTAACAGCCTCTCAGGCAGCAAGGAAATTCTGATCCTTTCTCCAACCGGGAGGAGAGATCCCTTCCCGGAATAGTCAGGAATGCTGGTTTCTACTAGGAGATCTAGACTTCTCCTTCTGATCTCCTTTATTTCTGGAACCCTTGCCTTTCTGTTTTCTGTAAAAGGAGAACTCTTGTTGCTGCAGGATGATGGAAGGAGGATTTAGAAAAGGAAGAGCGGAATCCAGGTGAACTCTCAACGAAAGGACTGAGAATGCTTCTTCTCTTAAGAAATACTATGTAATTTCTCCTCCGTGTCTGTACCAAAATGTTGATTTCTTTCAAAAGGCATTCTTAAGGCCACAGTTTTTTGATCTGCATCAATGTGCCACTCCTTTAAATAAAGATTACGTCTGGCGGATATGGTAACACCCTCAGCAAGTGTTGAAGCTCTCTCAATGTCAAAAGAGATATCAGACAAAAACTCTACTTGTTTTTCCAAGGCTTCCATAAGTTCTGAACACTCTGGATTTTCTTGAACTGCTTTAAACAAACACTTGATGTCAGAAATCACAGATTGCGAGGCGTAAGCCCAAAAGATACCAGCCCTCATTGCTATATTAGCTCCTGCATAAGCATTCTTCAGGGGAGAATCAATCTTCTTTTCCATCTGGTCCTTAAGGATATTCTCCTCAGCAATAGACATTCTGCCAACCGGACTGGCAACCACGGAATCCACAGACTCAGGCATAGACTTCTACAACTGTGTCAAGGGATACAACCAGGACATAAATCGAGGGACATTGATTTTGTCCAGGTCCTTCCAGTCCCTCTTCACTACATCCGCAACATGCTGATGAATAGGAAGGCTCAGTACTTTGGGCTGCTAAAATTGCCTTAGAATAGGTTCTGCAGAGGTACTATGCACCTCATCTGAAGGAAATGCCATATTCTGTCTAATCCTGGCTAAGATTTCAGGCAGCAAAATATTTATTAATATATTCACCCTTAATGTCAGAAGGAGCCAAGTTCACTCCCTCCAACTTCCCTGGTAAGAGGACCTCCAATGGGGTAGTGACACATTTCTCCTCTTACTTCCGCCCTATACTTGTGAAGGACTCCTTAATGCCCCTGTGCCAGGCACAAGGAGAATAAAGGGAGTCAAGAAGGACCCGAGCCTGGCTGAGGTCCACGTGCTGGTTCTAGTCTCAGTCATCAGGAGAAAAAAAAACAGGAAGTGATGTGGGTAAAAGGGGTGTTTATGCTACAGGTGGGTGGGGTTTACCCCACCACTTCCCGTTTTTTTCTCCTGGTTGAGGTTGAGTTTACCTAAAAAGTAATGACTGGAATGAGGACAAGGGACGTAGGGATGACATCACTTTCAAGCGAAAATCTGGTTGATGTTAGATAGAAGAAAGCAACCTGTCATTTTATCAATACACTGCATTTAGCATTATGCAGACACATATTTTTCAATTGAAGTACAGACAGATAAAGTTATTTGTCCCAAATCACACGACCACTGGTAAAATGCAGAAAGGATTAGGACTCATAGCCTCCTTGACATGTCACAAATTATCGCAACCAGAAGGGCGCCAATAATGTAGAAGATACTTCTGCATCGGTACTGGTACAGTGCAGAGGTTGAAGTGGGCAGGGAAATGAGGGAACGGTGTTCCCAAACTTTATTAATTTCATCAAACAGTGCCCATACTTTTTATAAAAAACACAACCTTTCTAACGACTGGTTGTAAGGGGAGAAGAAGGGTCTCCTGTACTGTGAAGTCAGAGAAGGGAGAAGCAAACCTTCTCCCAGGATGTCTGCTATCTAGTGGCAGCTCCTCCGCAATGGCGGAGGAGCGTCGCCCCCACTGGCTCAAAGCCAGCAGCTGAAAAATAAAACTATATTTTATTAGCGTTTTATTTTTCAGCTGCTGGCCAAGCCAGCGTGTGTAGGGCAGGGCTGGAGCCCCAGGGAGGAGTGGTTGGTGCACTTTTAAGTGCGCGTGTCTGTTTGGCCGGCCGTCTTAGGCCAGCCAAACAGACATGCACAGTCAGGTATCTCTAACCCAGCTGTATTCTACAGCCGGGAGGAGAAACGGTGCAGACTCTCTGTGCCTGAGCGGAGCGTCAAACCAGCCTGCTCAGGCTAATCCTGGCGCTGCTATCATAGTATGAGAGCAGCGTCTGGATTGGTTGGGGAGTCTGTCCCAAGGACTGGCGGGAGCAGAAGGAAAATGGAGGAGCACTGAATCGCGAGGTGGACGCAGGATCAGGTATGGATTTTTTTTCAATTTAACCCTTCCCCAACCCCCGCCGCGGCTGCGCCCCCGCTGCATATTAGCAGCAGCCGCGACTGCTGCTATCTGACAGAAATGAAAATGTGTGCAAATTGTTAATCCGCAAATTTGAAGGCTACTTGGGAGCCAGTATAGACTTTAATTGATAGAATCTAGAATTTGCCTTTTAAATGGAAACCTAAAAAAAGGCCTGCACTAGATTCAGTCAGTGTATTACTAAAAAGATAACTTTTGAAAGCACTGTAAACATTTAAACATAATATTTTTGCACTCTTTGCGACAGCCCATTTATACTGTAATATATTTTTTTATATTAAATGACATATATTCACAGTGCTTTCTGTCACAGGCTTGGACCTCTTAGCGCTATAAATACATGCCACTGTTTCCACAGTGCAGTGAGCAGGATTCAAATCAGTGCGGTTACACCCACAGACATCTGAAGTGATGGCATTAACTAACCGAAATACTTTTCCCACAGAGAAATTTAAGTTGAATTTATTTATAATTTAAGGTGTAAGCAATATTCTACAAGCAGTTATCTGTAGGTGAAAGGTCAACAAAATAGTTATTGATTATTTTGTTCTTATTAGCCACGATTCTGACACGGTACCCATACTCACTAACCCCGCCCTCAATGTACTCTGAACCCTCCCTCATTGTACTCAGGATCACAGTTCCCATACTTTTCTTTATGCACTTTGACGGCTTCTAATGGGGTCACGTATATTTTACAGTTAACTTAACGTCTGATAAAGCGGCCTTTACTTTCAGCAGCGTGTCACTGCGAAATACAGCAAAAGTATTTTCCTTCCCTAGTACAGTTGGAGAACTATGCTCTTCATAGTGCGGGAAAATCTTCACTTAAAATCTTCACTTAAATCAACCTTGCCATTGCTGATATTCGCCAATACTAGATTCATGTCTGCATCTAGTTTTCAGTAAAGTTTTTTCGCCCAAAAAATGTCATCTTTTACAGTATGTCGTAAAAGCCCTCAGGTGAACGATAATAGCGTCACTTTGACACGAATGAAACACACTTGGCCGTAAAGCGTCTGTGACGAGCATAATTAGAACACATCTTAAGCACTAGACCGCACAATAATGTTTTGTACAAGGACGAAGAATACGTAGCCGATGGGACGGGTCCTCGTTAGTGATTGGACTAATAGCACAGGTCACTACTTCCATTGGACGGTTAACTATACCCACACCCAAAATGGCGCCTTTGGCGACTTTTTCTAATGCTAGTGCGCGGTCTAGTTTCCGTGATGTCTGTCGGAAGAAGCGTTGGATACGCTGAGAGTCCCTTGGTTACCGAGGAAACAGCATGGCGGCGAATCCGGTAGCGGTAAGCAGTGAAGCCATGGGTGTTTTGCAGGTTTCAGACAACCAGGGAACTGTAGAGGCGCCGCAGGCCGGTGAAGGTCGGGCGCCGACGGAGGTGTTGCAGACACTGGCGCGACACCTAAACTGCCTGCAGGATGACAATAAAGCAACTCGGCGTCGGGCGCTATGCGGCCTGCGGCAAGCACTGCTGGAACCCGGGCTGTCGGGCGCTGCACTGCAAGAGGTGTTCAGCTCTCTGTTGGCTTCGCTGCTGCGGTGCTTGGTAGACCCTGCAGAAAGCTGCCGAGAACTTAGCATGGAAGTGCTTACGGAGGGACTGCGCTGTCTTCCCAAGCCTCAGCAAACTCTGCCCTACCTCATGCCCGCCCTCCAGCAACGCTTGGGGCAGCCCACCCTTGTGGAGCCCTCCGAGGAACTGCGGCTGGGCCTAGTGCAACTGCTTTCACTAACGGTGGAGGTGTGCGGGGCCCGTCTGGCGCCTTACCTGGACGAGATGGTGAGGATCCTGCAGCGAACCATCGTGGACCCCTTCCCTGAGGTGAAAAAAGAGAGCTGCAAGTGTGCGTCGAGCTATGCCAAGAGCATCCCAGGTATATACATTCTTCCTCAGTGATATCAGAAGAGTGTTCAAACTCTTTAACCCAGTAGCACCCTGGGCACAATCCCTCGTGGCATCCTTGAAAGCTGCCTCCAATGGCATCTTGGATACCATCACCGGTGGCAACCAGGGTACCAACACCCAGTGGCATCATCCCCAAGTGGCATCCTGGGCAGACGTGCCCGATGTCATCTTGGGCACACACTGTCTTAGCGTAACTGCTCCCGGCATCTGTCAAACTCTTCATATTCTTTAACTCCCTGCTTTCCGGTACGCATCACAGTATCTTAAAGCTGAGCAGGGAGTACATGGTCAAAGGAGGAAAAGCCATAGCATTCTCCATTTCCCACAATACCCAACACAAATGTTAAGAACATAAGGCATTTTCCTCCATCTCAGTCCGGCAATTGGTCAACTTGCCCCCTGGGTGAAGCAAAAGTTGACATCACAGGGTGGTGAAGCAAAAGTTGATACCCCAGGGTACAAGTCCTAAAAAAGAAGTGGTTGGGACTAATCAAGTTAGGCAGTATGCAAGTGACATCATGGCACGTGACATCACACGTGGCATCACAGGAAGTGGCATCACAACCCATTACCTCACAAGAAGTGACATCAGATCTTAAGATCTCGCACATATGTTTAGCAGATTATCTTGAGTAAATTTGAGCTCATTGTAATAGTTAACAAATGAGAGTTTGCGTCTGCGTTGTGCCAAAAAAGTGGCACAACCCAGAGTCAAAAGCTAGGCCCCAACTTATACATTTGATTTTTAACCCTGTTATAAAGAAATTGTCAACAAGGCGAAACATGGCAGTAAAACTGTTCTGCTTAATTAGTTGCAAAGTCTGGGTTTCAAAATATATTATGGGGTTAAGGCACCTGCTGCAGAAATCGTTGTGTGCCTAGTAAATCTCATGGAATAATAAGTGGTAAGGTATCTCAGGAGGTTAACGTATTTGCTGGAGAGATTTGTGCTTTGTCTAGTCCCATTTTTGAATCAAAGTAGAATAGAGGGTTAATGTCTCCTGCAAAGTGCATCATGCAACACGCAGATGACAGAGTTTTAGTTTATGGAAATTGGTAAGTGGGTTACTGCTTTTAACTCGGAGATCCTTTTAGTTGCAGTTCATACATTGTAATCCTTCTAATATAGCACAGCAAGCTATGAATGAATGTGACTCCTACACCTTGTAACCCTCACTGTTTTATGTAACACATCCTGTAAACTGATTTACACACAAATGCTTTATTGTTAATGTATAATGTGTACGTGAGATTAAAGCGCTCTGACACCCTGCATTGGGATGAGTAGTGCTGTAGCGCTATAAAATAAATAAAACAAAATTGTGGTATTTAAATTGTTATGTGTGTAAATACTGGGACAGACCAAAACATCTGACATTCTTACAGCCCATGCATATCTCTCATATGACTGAAAAAAGCCAACAGCATGCCTCTCTTAAGTACTTGCAAAGTAATAGCAAGCTGTGAACCTTTGTTTCCCTTCCATTACATTTGCATCTAGGTGTGAGGCCAGATAGCTCCCAGCCAGGATACCTGATTGCCCCTTAAATTTGGGCTTTGTTTTGGGCCCAGTTGGAATTTAAAATGACAAAGTCCCTCGCCTGCACGTTGCTGCTCAGAAGGAAAGCAGACTATGTGCAGGCACTGCTGAATGTGTCCCAGTATCTGAAAAGTACAGCAGGGCGAGTTTAGCATATTTCTTTGGGGCCCAACCTCTTGGCAGGGTAGACAGTTCACCCTGTGAAAAGAGTGGGTAGATGCCGTCTATCTGCGTGACGCCCCAAATCGAGTTTACCATATGACTCCATATCAACAATGCCCTGGCACTTTAGTCCTGCTTTCGGGTGTAACAAATGCAAGCACTATGGGATATGCAGTCCTGATTAACGTTAGGTGATCCAATTGAACTAATGCACTTGAAAACGTTTGGAAAAGAAATTCACAGGGGTGGGACACGGCATCCTCGGTGACATGGAGTCTTATGGTAACCTTAACCCAGTGATTCAAAGCCCGACCCATCCTAAGATCCTCATTATCTCCTCTCCCAAGCCACTTCTCTCCATGTGTTTGGCAAATATCCCTTTATGCATTCAAAGGCTTTAGCTTTAGTTATCAATCATTTTAAAGTTTGTTTGAACCAATACATGGTTTACATTCTTGGTTTGCCGATGCATTGAGAAAACTAGAGCTGGCTTTTTACAATATAAAGCTTTGGTGGGATAAATGAAGATGATTTGTGTGTAAAGAGGGTTCTTTGACTAGTGCAAACAGTGATCAGACATAGCTGCCAAGTTTCCTAGGTCCATGTGTGATGTGTTGCTCTAGTCCAGATTTGTCCTTCGAATTCTGGGACTTGCAGTCCATTTTTATAATGGAATAAACAAGACTACAAATCCCATAATTCACAGAAAAAAACCATGGACTGGAGCAGCACATCACACTTGGACCTGGGGCACTTGGCAAGGCTGCACAAAGGATAGAATAGAAGTGGGGTTTGAACTTCATTTTACCCTTCTGGTAGGACGCACATGAGCAGGAAATATGAGAAGCTAATCCCTCTTTTTAGGAGGGGTGCTTTACTCGTAATGGGGCTTTTGCAACACTGCTTAGCAAAGCTGCCGTATTTTGAAATGCACTGATCAATGACTTCTCATTATTCCTGTTGTGCTTTAAATCCAAGAGTACCAAAACTTCCCATCTACGGCGAACTTCCCATCTACGGCGCTATACACATGATTGGGTAGAACTAACTGCTAGACGTTTGATGTGCACTAGTTGCACTTCTTAGCAGGACTTTCATATTTTAATTGCAACAGTGTAGGGACTTATTAACAGGTTGTTTTATACATAGGACCATATGGGCAATTTTCAGTAGGGCTACTATACTTTAATGGGTCTGTACCTGCACTTCATCTTTGTCTTCTTTTTCATTTAAATACCTTAAGATTTCCACTGCAGCCACAAGCATCAGCCAAGTTTTACACATCACCCAACCTCCAGGTTACCTTGATGGGCAATCTTGAGCATCACAAGCTAATCAGCAAAACCAGGCATCCAAACCTTGGATCTCCCCACCAGTTGGTCCTCTTGAGCGTCGAGCACGCTTTCCAGAGATGAAGGTTCTGCACATCAGACAGAGTCCTTCCTACCTTATTTTGGGATATCTCTTAGTACTTAATCTATTCCTGGGGCTCAGATGTTGTCCCTGGTTATCCAGTACAACACTCTCAGCCAGGGCCTATTTGCAGCAATCTGAGGCCGAGGCTCACGTCTCTGTCCTTTCACACCTTGTCCAATGATGTTTCACCACGAAACCCATGGTTCTAATTAACCCTTCAAGTGCCCTTCTCGCCCAACTCCTTCACCCTGCACCCATCCCCTTGGCAATTCGGATCCGGAAGAGTTAGTATTACCGCACACCCATATAGGTGTTTTCCGCCATGGTGATGTAAACTTATATTCTGCTGATAAAAATCGTTACATCCTTTGTTTCTGTTGGCACTAATCAATTAGTATTTTTGAAAAATACATTTTATACTGCAGTATTCATGAAGTTTTTTTTACCCCTTTCAGAACATTTCCATATGCAGTCCGAATCGTTAATCAAACCTTTAATGCAAACCATTTCACACCAGCACTCTAAGGTTCGTGTAGCTGTGATTCAAACTACGGGGACAGTGATCCAATATGGCAACGGGAAGTCTGTCGATGATGTTCTTTCTCATCTGGCGCAAAGACTATTTGATGATTCACCACAGGTAACTTACTAAAGGAAAAAAGCTTAGCAAAGAGTTGTCAAGTAGAAGCAATTATCTTGCTTGGATTAATTAAAATTTTGTAGCTGGCACGCAAATAAATGCTTTTTGCTAATGGTGATGTTGCTATTATGTGCTATAATAATGGAACTGTCATTATTTTTTAGCAGTCTGTGCTTTGAGATGTTTCCCTACACTAAGAGGAAACGTGAAGAGGATTAAAACGTCACTTTTTGTATACTGTAAACTCAGTGGCGGAGGAGCGTCGCCCCACTGCCTAAATGGAAAAATAAAAATGATGATAACGTATGTTATTATCATTTTATTTTCCCTATTGCAGTCAATGGTGGGGTGGGGCGTGGCTGGCCAGAACAGTGGAGGAGTGGGTGGTTTTTTGATCCACCCATCAGGCAGATGATTGTCCAGGCCTCCATCCTGTCTAGACTTGACTATGCCAATGTACTCTATTTAGGGGCCAATAAGACCGAAGTCCTGAGACTGCAGAGAGTTCAAAACGCTGCTGCCAGAACTCTTCTTGGCCTTCCTAGATCCTGCCCCACCTCCAGCGCCATTCGTCGGCTACATTGGTTGCCTGTGGCCAACCGCGTGGAATTCAAGTTCCTCTGTATCTCGTTTAAAATCTTGAACCTCTCCTCTCCTGGCATTCTGGCAAACTTGCTGTCTCCCTACTCTCCCTCTCGTCAACTTCGCTCGATGGAACAACATCTGGCGGCTGATCCCCGGGTGAGAAAGGTTCGGGCTGGTGGGCGCTCTTTCCGTCTACTGGCTGCCAAACTTTGGAACGCTTTGCCTATTTCCATCCGCTGTATGAACAACTACCTGGCATTCCCTAAGGCTATCAAAACATACCTCTTTCCCCCGCTTTAGTTTCCTCTTTTGACAGCAGCCTTATATGTTTCTGCTTTCAGCGCTGGGACGCCTCTTTGCTGAGGCAGCTATGCGCTTTTTAAAACAGGATAACATAACATAACTCCCTAAGTGCACATGAACTGTTTGGCCGGCCCTCTTGGCAGTCCTGCCAAGTATCACGCATCAGGCGTTAGACTAACGCATTTCAGTGTGGTAATCCGCATTACCGCACTGAAATGCATTGTCACGCATATCTGTGTTGTGTCTCAGCTGTCCCTTAAAGCGCAAATGCAGCACACCACCCGTGGCGTGCACTGCGCACGCTGTACTCACGCAGCAGGCTTTGGCTCTGTGAGCTAAATCAGTGCTGGCACGCTCACACTCACAGTGACAAGGAAACTCTGCAGTGCCAGACCTTTCATGTGATCAGATTCCTCACAATGGCTGACTGACAGCCTGCAGCCTGACATCGTGACCCCATGATCCAAGTTGTTAATGACCTGGCAGTCGGGCGCAGAGGGGGACGTGACGTCACTCACATCCTGCTGCCAGAGCGAGGGTCGAAGTTTTGAGGAAGGGCCGGCGCGGCTCCGCGCTGGCTGGTTTGCGGGCGGTGTCATCACAATAACAGAAACAGACCTATTTGCAAGAGTTTCTCTCGCGTGAAGGGAAACGTCATAACTCTAACAATATCTAACTGGAAAAGTTGATATTTGTTCAGAGAGCACATACGGAGGCGGAGTCTTGACAGCGTGGGTGCGAAGATGTACTCTGCAGCAGGAAGAGAGGCTCCGCTGAAGGGTGAACCAGCAAAGCATATATGCTGTAAGTGAGTCTGTTTTTAAAATGACATAAACCGTTTGTTTGCTACCGAGTACGTGCTGTTCTCTTAGTTTATTAACTTGTGCAAGTACGTGTAAACTGAACTCGCAGTAGTAGTAGGCGGCGCACCGGACCCCAGGGCTGCTCACTTAATTATACTGCTGTGACATTTTTAAAATAATTTTTGAAATAATAGTCAGCCTGCCTGACTGTGACCGCAATGTGTCTCACAGGATCTCCTGAGGCTTCAACAGCATGGTATCACACACGTGCAGACTGTGGCGGTCGGAGTCAGCTGACTAATTAATTTATGGAATCGGACCTCAGGCAGCTTTATAGTCTAGGCCCAGGTCGCACGAGGGACAGAGAGAGCGGCATGGAGTTTAGTGAAGCTCCTCGCCTGGTTTATTATTTGGGCTCTCTCTAAACAGCCGCAGTCCATCAGTTCACAGACAGGTACTCTTATCAGCGTGCGTCGTGACTGTCACTCGCGACAGACTACATTTGCACTTACCTGTGTGTGTCTGAATCTGAAGGCGAGGTGTTGGATTCAGGGGTCTTTTAACACTTGCTGTTCTCCAGGCTTCAAATAGCAATACAGGGCGTACAGAATACCCGACTTCAGACCATGTTGCTTCTGTGCTGTTTACATGTTTTCACTTCTAGCCCATGGACAGAAAACACATTTCAATTTTTGCCAGAAGTGTCATCTAGTGTATTTATGCTTGGTGTGTAACTTGTCACTCGCTGGATCACGCAGACACACTGTGTGACACTAGAGATATTTATGCCAGGACATCAGGGCAGGCTCTGGTGATGCTCAGGTCCACCACACCTCTGAATGCCTCATGTGCACCCATCAATACCCCTTCTACATTGGTGGGGCATGTTCCAGTAAAGATCTGTGTTCTCTACTAAACTGTTGCCTTGTATTGCCAGTGGCACTTATTGCACAGCTTCGCTCCAGTGGTTCTACAGTCTAAACGCAGTCCTTTGGTGTTAATACTTAGTAGAGCCATGTGACCTGCTTTCTAGATGTCCATAGCTGCCAAGGTTTTAGATTGCTATGTGTAACATTTTCATAATTTCATTTTAATCATGAGTCAGCCGCCGCAGGCGTTTGCAGTAGTTCTAAGACCTTCTTAGAGTTTCCCCTTGCTCAAATGGGTCTAATTTCTGATATTTATATGATTCTCTCGTCTTCATTGCTTGATTTTTGCTCGCAAGACAGTGTTACTCAGTCATTGAAATGTGACTCATAATTACACTGAAATTATGAAAATGTCACACATAGCAATCTGGAACCTTGGCAGCTATGTCTTGTGCCGACCAAACAGTTCATGCGCATACATGTTCCTACCAGGCTGCATTACACAGCCTGGTGAGGAACATGCACAGGCTCCCTGTTCCAGTCTGAACACCGATCCACGGCACTCAGATCAATCACAACGCTGCATTGCAGCATCAGGGGAGCCTGTGTGCCCTGGTGCTTCCTGCTGCTGGCCGCAACAGGAAGATGAAGAGGACAGAGGAGAGGCGGCAGCCGGCCGTTAAAGGCAAGTCATTTAAAAAAATATATAGATTCCGCTCCCAACCACCACCCCACCCCCACCCGCCTCACCACCCCTGTCCGGTAGCAGTCGCTACTGTGTAAACTTCACTAGTAGGAAGTGAGTTTAGGCCTCATTTTGAGTGTGTTGGTTTTACCTTTGTCTGTCAGGCAGAGGACCTTATGTTTGCCACTCTGGCAGACAGAGGATCGCCATATTTAGAGATCACAGCCAGCTTAGTGCTGTTATCTATACGTTCACAGGAGCTGCTGCCACAGTGGCTTCTGTGAAGGCACTGAAAGTTAGATGCGCGACCACTGTCTTTTTAAAGGCCGCACACCAGATTTTTTTGTTTTTCAAAACATACTCCCAAAGTGGGTGTTTATTTTTGAAAAACCAGTAATGACCTGGACACCCTGGGAGTTTTCTCCGATTGTGACAGTGTACCCTGTCAGGCCCTAATGTTTGGGTTCTAATGATTATAACAAATCCCCCCTAACACCTCCCGCCAAAAATAAAAAAACATTGATACCACATAATATCCAGTTACCAATCACAGGGTTGTCTCTGGACACTGCAGATGTTTTTAGCACTGAGATTGTTTTTTACTTTTGGATAATCCAATATTAATAATTTCCTATACTGAAACCAGATGCTTCATTGTACTGATCCACAATTTCATCCCGGTCAACAATTTTGTGTTTAAGCGTTAGCCTACTGCTTTTTTTCTGATGAACACACCAACTACAAATGTGTCTACAACATTTATTAATGCAGCAATTTGACTATTTCCAACAAAAGTATTTCCAAAGAAATCATTGCAGATATATTGGTGTGATTTGAGAGTGCAAATTAAACAATGACTTCCCAAAAATATTAGTCGGGATTCTCAAGTTTCCAATGCAGTCAAGAGAGCCATTTACAGTGTTGACATTAAAGTACTTTTTGTATAATTGCTGATGAGAAATTATCCTTCAGCAGGTGAAGTAACTGTCAGGTGGCTAAATTTGCAAAAGCAGGTGGCAAGGATCGTAGTCCTAACTAGCCCACCTGCACTGTTTGTGATCCTCAGCAGTTGCTTTACCTCAATTCGGGTATGTGCCCTAAATTGTATTAATGGTGGGATAAAGCACTCAGGTGACATTTACGACAAGCTCAAAATGAAAATCCATACTGTAGTAAACTTATGGTTTTATCTCTCCTCCGCAATCTGCTCTGTACTTCTCTATTCACTGTGTAACCCCACTCTCCAATGCCAGCTCTGCTGTCCCATACGTTTTGAACTGCTCAAGCTGAGTTGCCTAACATGACTGTAAGCAGATGTAACCTATGTAGGACTTCAATGGGTTCTACTAATCAGTAAGTCCTCATTTCATCATCTTTCAGCTCTGTGCTATACACACTGCTCGCAGCCCCAAGTGTAGCGAAGGCAAAGAAGTATCGAAATGAGATTGATGTACTTCCCTTCTTGGTCACTACCCTCTATCCCAAACCCTGGGGCCTCGCTCTTTATTTACACACCTTGTCAGGTAAATAGGAGTGGCACATCAGAGCGACGTCCACTGATTTTGAAGTGGGATACCTGGTCCAGGCATGATTGTGGAGTCTACTTTGCCACACATCACCCCTAAATCTCAGAAACAGGTGGGAGAGGTGGTGTGGGACACCATGTCAGAGTTGACTCCCCAGCAAACAGACAGCATGCGACCGCGGGAAGATGGGGGATTTTGCCACCATGCTTCAGGTGTTTCCAGAATTCCCCAACTGCATGTCGTTTGGGCGTCCTCTCCTCCACCTGCTAATCTCTATGTTGAAGTCATGCCATCTTGGCCACTAAAAAAACAACAGATATCGAGCATACTTGTCTTTTTTTTGTCAGCTGTCGACTTGCATACATTTTGTCAGTATGTGGGCTTGTGTCTGTCCGGCCGCACCCAGACATTTGGGTTCACCAACAAACCACCTCAGTCTTTGATTACTGCGATATCTGTCCATGGGGCAAATGTAATGTGTCTCGGTTCCTATGAATAAGTGCCAGTGTTGCCCACCAGCAACCACTGGCTCATACATTATAGCAGTATGGTGGCCAATGAAGTTTTAGGAAGTCAAATTATGGCACCCGTTCCAAAATCGATTTGATAGAATACTATAGCTGCACCACTGGGATGTGTTAATTCAAAAACCAATCTATGGTGCTAAGCTGTTATTATTCGTTCAACGAGCCAAACTTCTTTGAAGTTAAATTTTGATTGTATGGGTAAAGCTGTGAATTATTTGTTTTTTTTCTGGCTTGAGATTAAGGAAGTTTGATATCCAGTTCGGAAGGTTTTGAAGATAGGTTTTCATCGTATGCACAGCATGAATAGAATTTCTATAAATTGGCAAATGGAGGCACTTAACTCCACTGTCACCATTCTAGTGGGCACCATATACAAGTTGAACAATGCAAGGGCCCAGATGTCACTCGGTGAGACTCTTCAAGTGATCTGTATCATGTCTGAGGAGAAGGTCCTTATTCTTACCAGCTGTTTATTGCTGGCCAACAATGAGGTGAGCCAACATAGAACACGTCCTTTCAAGCTCTTGCATGTTTTCCGGACCTAGAGAAGCCCTTTGTTGTGATAGACTGTGTTGGAAGGACGCTGAGAGTTCCATAACGACAAGAAAACATGTCACATTTACCCACTATGTGGTGTATTTCTTCATGTAACGTAACTGGTGCTATGTAAAGCGCTCTGATACCCGATTCGGGTCAAGTTCGCGCTATATAAAACTGCAAAAAAAAAAAGTATGTTTTAAGGTTGTGGTATCTGCGCTGAATCCTTTTTGAAATCCTGATTGTTATGGTTCTGGGATCCTTATTTTCAATGAAAGTGTGAAGTGGCTTGGAGGGTCAGTGTTCGATCATTTTATGGAGTCTCGAGGTTTGTGACATGTCAATAGTTTTGAGTTTATTTAGATGTGCTTGGGCCTTTTCTAGTAAGGAGGTGCGATGGCTTCTGGACAGATTCCTTTCCTTAGTGATAAGTTGATGAGTTGGCACCATTGCAGAATTGATTCAGTTTCTTTTTGATAGCTGCGACTGGGATGACGTTGTATACTGTTAGTTTTGTCTCTTTGGCTGGTTTTATTAATAGTCCCTCCGAAATGGGTAGAAAGTTGCCCAAGCGTTTTTAAGAGATGATAATAAAAAAATATTGTATCCATGTGCAATTGCTGAGATGAACGTTTCAATGATGGAGGAAATAGAGTAGGACAGAAGATTTTTATCGCAGATGTACATTTGAAATTCTTGGCATTTGAATTGTGTTGTAATTTGTCTCTGTCTCTTTTAACTCAGCTCTGTTGTTACCTACAGAGTCTTAGGGGCGTCATATAGAATGGTGGGGTGTCCTGGGCAGCCAGGTCAGTTGGTTGGTGACTTGTCTAGAGGAGGCTGTGCTTTCTGAGGTGGATGCAATAAAGAGAGCTAATACAACCAATGCGGTGCTGGACTCTTTTTTAAATTGGTGATGAGCAGGTGCATCCACTGATAAACCCTGCGCTCAATTACTACAAAATCTGGATTTCGACACACAGTCAAGTAAATTGTGGAATTGATTTTTACTTGCATTTCTAATGGATAACAGGCGATCATTTATTGCGGGCACTTAAACTCCTAGAGTGAATTGTATACCTCTATTTTTTGGCTCTTACCCCATTAATATGCCGCTAGGAGTGCAAGTACTGTTGCTGCATTTGAAAAGACCGTGCGCTGCCGCCAGGTATTCTAAGCGCGACAATCTAGTGCGCCATTTTGAAAGGCCCGTGAGCCTGGTGTGCGTTGTGATTGAGATAATTGCTTTCATGTCTCCAGCGCAAGTGCACCACGTAGTCATGCACGTGTGTGGTACGCGCTTACAGCTAATGGTCACAGTGGGGAGGATAAAAGCACATTGTGATGTGACAGCAGGATTGGGAAGTGCTTGATGGTGCGACGCACCTCAGAACTATGCACTTTTGAAGTGGAGAGAACAAAACGGAACTGTTTTGAAACGGTCAGCCAGACAAAGCCAGGCCACATATACATGAACCGCATAAGTGACACGTTCCCTGAATCACAGTGATCTCTACAATTGGACTGCAAATATTTTTTGTGGGGTAAGGTGCAAAGGTTTATTTTTGGGGGGGGGAGCGGGGGCTCATTGTTAGGTAGACTTATCCAATGATAGTACACACAAACAGGTATTGAAGTATGTGGTAAGTTGGCCGAACATCCGCAAAATACCTGAAGGGGGCAAGAGCATTTTGGAATGTACGTGAGGAGCTGAGAATTAAAGTGGGCACCTTGCACCAGTCCAAACGACCCTTATGATGTATGAGGTCAAAGATAACCATTAGAAAGCTATCCTAGTGGTAGCTGTGGAGAGCAGCCTTCAGGCTTAATCTTGAAGTAATGTAAAGCAGCTTGTTTTACCAGAATATCACCTCCTGAATGACTAAATGAAGGAGAACCACACAGTAGTTATATAAAAATATGTATTTATTAATATAACACTCTCAACTATCCTCTACACGAGGATAGAACACAGAGCACACAATACAAGATCAATAGAACAATTGTAAGTAGCACAATACACAGTGGGCTCCAGGGGGAGACCAAACCATATACTAAAATAGTGGTATAACAGTCACGACTGAGGTCAGGACAAAGGTCTGGAGCACGTAGAATCGCTGGGACCCCAAGGAACCACCCAAGGTGAGTAGACAGGGAGCCCACGGAGGCCGGGTGCAGTGTGGGAACACGACCGCGGGCTCCGTACAATTCTATGGGGAAGTCGCGGTTACACTTTTAAAGTTTAAGGACCCTTCTGAGAGGACTTCGAGCGAACCCCTTGGGACTTAAGAGTTTGAAGAGCCACCCCACCCGTGGATGCCGAAGTACCCGAGTTACCTATCCCAGAGGAGCCGGGTGCATAGGTCTGAAGTGGCGCCGGAAACTGCTGTCGTTCTCAATGGAGAGCTGCAAAGAAGTTCTGCTGCCGTGAAGGTGAAAAGGGTCTGGTGGAATCCAAGCCTGGATTCTGGAAGGAAGGAACCTGAAAGCAGAGGGGACAGAGTCTGGGTCACTTCAGAGTGACCAGGGGCTCGGAAGACGAATGCCCACCGATGTCGGGTGCTTCAGGTGCGAAGAAGGGATGCTTGACTCTGCAGCCACGAGGACCAGGAGACGTCGAGGACGACCAGGAGCCGGAGGTGAGCTGTCCCACGAAGGATGTCGAGTGCTGAGGGGTCGGTGTCTGGCGGGGGCACCCACAAGCCTTGGAAAAAGCAACCCACGCAGGAAGGTCAAGCAGGTTACGGTGTGGACCAGCAAGGTCCAGGGGACTCCCCAAGCGATGGAGAGTCAGGGCACGTCTGGAGCAACCAGGAAAGCCCAACAGAAATCAAGATGACCCTCAGGAGGACCCACAGGTCGAATGACCAGGAGTCGCGAGGGGACCTTGAGCAAGATTGCCAAGTACCAGCCCACGGAGCACTCGGTGCGAGGAGGCCGGAGTTCTTTGGTACAAATACTACTCAGGGTCAGGACTACACGGAGTCCAATGCACAAGCTCGGGAATCGCCACCAAGCATATGCACTTGCAAATGGACGCGGTGCACAGGGGTCCGGGTTATGCAGTCCCCACGAGGTATACTGGCCTCAAACTCGGTGAGAGGGCAGATCGACCTCAGGGACCTTCGGAAACCCACCTCCTGTGTTGCTAAAATCTTCGGAGTCCGCAGGAGCTCAGGAGCAGCAGACCGGTCAGTTGCGGTAAGGTGCCTGCGAATGCAGGGGAGTGACTCCTTCACTCCAAGGGAGATTCTTCCTTTGTCTTAAGTGCACCACAGGTCCTGCACGGAGCCTGTATGGAGCAAAGGCACAAACTAAGCTTCGGACGGAAAGGGGGACGAAGTCGAGCCCAGTCGAGGTCCAGCGATGTCCAGAGTGTCCAGACGGTTGAAGGTCAGTGGTTTCTTCTTGTAGAATCTTGTCCACGTAAAATCTAAAGTCTTACAGCCAGGTAAGCCCTTTTGTACCCACGGGAGAGGGTTGGACAGATTCAGGGGACCCTCCTAGGGGAGGGGCAGGACAGAGGGGTTGTTACACCCATGTCCTTTGTCCAGTTTCGCGCCAGAGCAGGAGCCAATGGCTCCCAGAACTGGTTTGAGCTTGACTATGCACAGGGACACCAAGTGTGCCCCAAGTGCAGACTTTCAGGCACTCTGAGTGCACCCACCGAGCCCCAATACACTAAATCCTGTCTGGGAGGTGGTCACACCTCCCTGTGACAGGATGCCTATTGTGCTGCCTTCCTCTGTTCGAGCTTGGCTCAGCAGCAGGAGAGCAGAAATGTGTCTCTGGTCGGCAGCATCCATTTTGTGCTGTCTGGGTCGAGAAGGCTGGCACTGGTTAGACCAGTGACCCCACGAAGCTCGCTTCAGAAGGGTGGAATCATACCTCCACACCAGTTACTGGTGTGGAGGTATGATTCCAAGGTGTTTGATACCAAACATGATATGTTTCTATGCAGCCGTTTTCGAGATAGCATTTACCACGAGGTTATAATGCACCTCTACCTATATGTCCGGCTGAGTCACAGACAACCCGGGAGAATGGTCTCCGAAGGCTGCAGAGAGGCTCTGCTCATGCAGGTGCACCCTCTCACATAAAACCCAGCACCCTGCCTTCAGGCTTGTTAAGGCCTGCTATAGGGGTGACTTATAAGTTTTAAGTGTAGTGACCAATAGATATAGTGAACTTATATCTAGAGTAAGTGGTGCTAGCACCAGCTTACCCAGGCTGCAGTAGCAGACCTAGAGTTCCATTTTGCATGGCCTCTCATGGGTGGCATAATACATGCTTCAGCCAATGGGAGGCCTCTGGGGTACCTATGCCCTGGGTACATGTGTACCATATACTAGGGACTGATAAGGGTACCACAGTATCCAATCTGGAGTGTACCAAAGTACATGTATGTCTATTTAAGGGAGAAAGCAGGTAGACTGGGTTCCTGTTTAGCAGGATCCCAGTCAGACTAGTCAAAAACAGTGAGACATCAAGCAAAAAAGTGGGGGTAACCATAAGAAGCAGACACTACTTTCCTACAGAGGTATCCAATGATAGTACACACAAACAGGTATTGGAGTATGTGGTAGGTTGGCCGAACATCCGCAAAATACCTGAAGGGGGCAAGAGCATTTTGGAATGTACGTGAGGAGCTGAGTATTGTTGACAGTGAACTGTGTCGGGGGGGGTGAGGTTGGATCATCAACCTTGCCGATTAAGGAAATTTAGACCGAAATTTAAGCAAATCCAGGATGAGAGAATTTCTAGTGTTGTGCACTTCCAAGTGGTTTGCGGCGACTTGCATGAATACTGTTGTGACTAAAAATGTTTTGGAATTCTTGAGGGATGTCTTTTCGTGTGAAGGCATTCCCAAAACCATTGTGACTGACAATGAGATCCAGTGCACTTCACAGGAGACGAAGGAGTTTCTTGAGCTCTGGCAATCGCGCATCACCGCACTGCCCTGTATGCACCTAAGGCAAACGGTTTGGTGGACAGCATGAACCGTCTAGTGAGAGCGTGTGTACAGATTGCCGTAGAAAGCGGGTTACCATTGAGAGGGATCATGCATGAGAAATTGTGGGCACATCACAATACACCTAGCAGTGTGACAGGAATTTCTCCTTTCCAGAAATTCCAGGGTAGAATTGCTGGTTCCAAACTAAACTTGGTTTGGGTCAATGGTCATAAGGCTGTGGAGCACAGGCCATATTGTAAGATTAAGGAATACCAAGAGGCATTTATGAAGCGATTTGATGAAAAACATGGTGCAAAACATAAGAAATGGGAGGTGGGCGATTTGGTTTATGTGAAGAAACCAGTTAGGAACCTAAAGGGAGACACAAAGTTTGTGGTACCCAAACGCTTAATCGAAGTCAGGTAACATTTTGTTGTATCATGTGGGGGAGAGGTGGGGTGTATGTCAAGGATGTAAAAATGCAATCACAATACTGACTTGACCTTCGTAACAGAACAGCATTAACCAGAGGATCATGAGGATAGAGGTGCGAGTTGTTCACAGGGAACTTCTAGACCAAAGAAACTCCCAGGTTACCTTAAGGATTATGCTCTAGTGTTTTAATTCATTGGTGCATTTTTATTCTTGGGGTATCCCGTGTTCATTATTGTAATCCCATGCATGATTAGAAGTTGAGTTTTAGTTAGTCACTTATATCATATTTCGTATAAGCAATTTTTGACTTTATAATGTTGCAACCTTTGACTCCAAACCCTTTCTAGTTTGTGGGTTACATCGTATGTATCTTATGTTTTTGTTACTTATCTTTTCTTTTACTTATTACTGTTTGCTGGTTATTGCATATTTGGGGGGAAGATGTGTTGTAACTTGTCTCTGTCCCTTTAACTCTATTGTAACCTACTGAGTCTTAGGGGTATCATATGGACTGGTGGGGCGTCCTGGGCAACCAGGTCAGTTGGTTGGTGGCTTGTCTAGAGGAGGCTGGGGGGCTATCTGAGGTGGATGCAATAAAGAGAGGTAATACAACCTAGGCAGTGCTGGACTCTTCTTAACAAATTGGATAAGACTTTCAGGCTATGGGATTTGATGTTGATTTTTACTATGCAAAAGATTCCTTTTGGATAGCTCTTGCTGTGCCAGATAGTCTCTTATAGGACCGTGTCTTTTACAGTGATTGTACTAGCCTTGTACTCTTGTTCCAGGTTACTTTAACTGCAGATTAAACTCTTGCGCATTTTATAAACTTCATCTTCTTTTCAATTTATGTAGACTTTTCGTCTTAGCCTCCAAATCTCAGACCCTGTGCAGCTCTTTTGATTTTAGAGGTGCTAGCTTATTAATGGCAGTTTGGGTTGCTTCTTTATAATTTTCAAAGGCATTGCTCACCTCCAGACTCTTTAAAATCTGCTAAGGTTGAGCTGATAGTTTCGGGCAGTGTGACATAAGGAACTCTCTTTAGTGCTCTTTATAATATATACATTTTTTAAATCGGGTCACATGAATTTTTCTTGCAGGTAAAATGAGATAAAAGCGTAATCTCACCACGCCTCTTCGATGGGTTTGAGGCATTATGTTTTCTTGTGGCTGGCAATTGCTCTGTCTAGGATTCTGCGTTTATCTAGTGTCTGATGCGTGGAAAGCTCCTTAAGGTCCTTGTGTTCTAAAGTTTTTATGAAGGGGGACTGCAAGATGATTAGTGGTGTTTTCCAGGTAATGCTAAAGACCCCCATGTGTATTTTGTGCAGTAAGAATTTGTTAAAAACTGAAGTCATTTAACCCCTCAAATTGGTCTTTGTTTACATTGGGAGGTGGTAATTTATGTGCAAGTTGATAGATTCAATATGAAATATGTTAAATGCTATTTTTAAGGATTCTAATGGCAAATATATATATCTTATGTATATATTAGTTATGTATTGACACTGCCACCTACTCCCCTGCTCCAGCTCCTGGTAGGGAATTTAGATTGTGGCATGCTAGAGGAAGGTTCTGTCAGGGGCCAGGACTTGGTAGTTGGAATGAGAGGCGGCTGTTGGTCAGGGGTCAATGCTGGTAGCTCAAAAAACTACCTTTAAATATTATATGCAGAGTGATTACTTCTTAAAATTGGTGACGAGGATGGGATGGAGCTCATCACTATAGATCTGGACCCTCTGTGGCTTATCACTCCATTGGAACCAGTTTGTAAGGGACCGCAACTCCTGATTTCACTGTGTAGATTTGGCAAGCGGTTTACCTCTTCCCTATGCCGGGTGAAGTGGGGGCAGCCTTTCCTGTGGGCGGCACATTTTTTTGGTGTGTTCTTGCCTGGCTTGCAACCTGTGTGTGCCCTAACCCGTCTAACGGATCACAGATCCGTTGAGGTGCACGAGGGCCTGCCTGCTGGAAGTGCTTTGAGTTGCTATGGAATAAGCAATTGACAAGTACTTTTTCATGTCTTTATGCATGGATTGTAACTTGTGTGGGCCCTAATCCGAGTAACGTGTCAGCGCGCGCAGATCCGTCGTGGTGTGCGAGGGCCTGCCTGCTGGGAGTGCTGCAGAATCGGCACGTGACTCTATCTGTGATACGCTTTGTGTGGGCAAGTTTGCGGGCAAAGCCTGTGTGCATTGTCTGACTGGGGGAAGCTTACGAGATCGGTCCGTGAGGGGTTCGCCAGAGGCTGGGGTTCATATCGGGCCTCTGCTTGTCCGCTATCTGGGGCATAAATAGCTCCTCTTTTTTGCGTTGGGCCTCATGTGGCGGGAGACTGCGCTAGTGATCGGGTGTGGGATCGAGCCTCTGCTTGTGTGCGAGTTGAAGCGGGGCACGGCTTCCGCGTGTCTAGAACGAATCGTGACTGATGGCAGGAAATTGTGGAAGACTATGGGGCGCTGTTGAGTAAACTTTACTTAAGCTGGCCTAATGTTAGAAAGGTCCATTTGTGTCCTGATAATTGCCCAGGAGTATTGGCTGGGAGAATAACTGCTGAAACTACGGTGCAATTCATCTGAGCGTGCATGTGGCTTACTTATGGCCAGTTGTCCAGGCAATAATACAGCTATTAGAGAACGGTTGCGTTATTGGTGCATGCCCACTCAATGGCATTCACTCTAAATGCATTGCTAAGTTGAATTCTTGGGTATATAATGACAGTTGTGACATTTTATAGGAGTGAAAAAGTTCATATGTGGAGGGAAATGTGCTGAATTGTGTGCTAAGCCCAGGAAGAGTGCACTGTGTCATGTTTGCTAGGGACCATTTGTGTGCTCCAACTGATTTGGGCTCTAATCATACTAAAAGTAGTACAAAACGTTGCATAGGATAACATGGTTGGGCCTGCACAATTTTTTTGGGTTGCAATGTTAAGGACTTCCGGCGTTGTCTATTGTAATATTGATAGTGTGCTTTCTACTGTGTAACTAAAATATCAGCGTTAGGAAGCATGACTGCGCAATCTATTCCTGCACCTCTGATGTTTTTACAGGATTCAGGGTCTCCGAATATGGCCTGGGAGGATTGGAGGGATACGTTTGAAACGTATCTGCAGGCCATTTGAGGAGACATTTTTGCTGCTAAGAGAAAACAGGGCGCATTAAAGCACAGTCTAGGTGTGGAAGGGAGAAAAGTTGAAAAGTCCTTAAAACGTTACCTGTAAGGGTGAGTGAGAATAGCAATGCAGATGCAGGTTCTGATGCAGATGGGGATGATGAGTATTTGAGTGCTTTGAAAGCATTAAAAGAAAATTATGGTAAAAATACAAGTATCGTGATAGAGAGACACAAGTTCTTTTCGTGAGTTCAAATTCAGGGGGATACGATTGAGCAATATGTGGCGGTATTGAGAAGGTTGGCCATATCGTGTAAGTTCAAAGATTTGCGTGATGAAATAATAAGAGATCAGTTGATAAATAAAACTTATAATATAAAGATACAGCTATAAAGAAAGATTTGAAAGATCCCTCACTGGAAAAGACAATTGACATTGCCAGGTGTACGGAGAATACTTCACAATATGTGAAGAAATTAAATTGTAGTACACCCAAGGTGAAGGGGGAACAAGGTGAGAGTACGGATGTGAAAGCGGTGCACAAATCTTCACGCAAAACTGGAAATACTGTAGTTGGCAAATGTGCTGTAAAAACACAGGACAGGGATAAGAGAAGGGTGTGCTATAGGTGTGGAAGTGTGAGGCATACTGCGGAAGCAAGTAATTGTCCTTCTTCGAGAGTGAAGTGTTTCAATTACAAGAAAGTGGGACAATTCTCTAGAGTATGTAAGATAATGGGGAATTCCGATACCAAACACAGTGTTAATCTTGTGAATGAGGGCGAAGCATTGCAAAATGAGGACAACGTCAAAGTGATGGTAGTGTGTGGAGTGGAATCCCAGAGTGGTATGAATTTAGTGAGTGGGGCTTACCATCCTCCGAAGTGTACCGTGAAGGTGAACAGCATGGGAGTGCAAGTATGGGCAGACTCATGTTCACCATTCACTTTGATGGCCAAATCTGTCTGGTAGGACATAGGCAAGTGTGAACTTTGTCCCACTGATGTTGAACCGGAGTATTACTGTGGGAGCAAATTGCCAGTGAAGCGATATTTCACAGCAGAATTGGAATTTCAAGGGAGGAAGGCAGCTGACCAGGTCTATGTAGTCGAGAAGGGTAGAACATTGCTGGTGTGGCGGGAACAAAGGGCTTTGGGAATGATACTAAATCCCAACCACCATGATCAAGTCTTGCTCACAGCACAAGGGAATGTGAATAAGTGGAGTTCTTTGTTCCCAGAGTTGTTTGCCAAAAAGTTGGGTTGCGGAGGAAGTTTGAGCCTAAGAATGTACTGAAGCGAGATGCGGTGCCAAGGGTGCACATGGTGCGGAGTGTTCCATTTGCCTTGCGTGAACCGTTAAAAGATTAATTGAAGCTTTTATGTGACAATGGTGTGATTGAGCCCATCGAGGCTTCAGAATGTCCCATTGTTCTTGCCAGAAAAACTAATGGCAAGGTTCGCATGTGTGTGGACCTGCATGCTCTAAACAAAAATATATGGATAGATCGACATCCCCTTCCCAGGATAAATGAGATGTTGATATCTGTGAAGGGTGCTGGGCATTTCACTACCCTAGATCTGTTGAGTGCCTATCATTAGGTACGACTACATCCAGAGTCGAGGCATCTCATATCTTTTCTGACTCCCAAAGGGGCTTACCAATTGATTTGTATGCCATTTAGTCTGGTATCTGCATTGGCTGTCTTCCAGAGAATCATGCAGGGCATATTGCAGGGACTGTCAAATGTGTTGGTGTTCCAAGATGGTGTTTTGGTGTGGGGTAGAAACGAAGAACAGCATGATTGCGTGTTGATGGAAGTTTTGAAGAAATTGGAGGGAGCATGTTTTACCATAGGACTGGACAAGTGCAAGTTTGGAGTGGAGGAGGTTGAGTATCTGGGCCACACGCAAACATATGAAAGGGTCAAACTGAAGTTTAGCTTGGTGAAGGCTATTGAGAATGATAGAGGAAGGTTCTGCCGGGGTAGAGGAGCTGGCAGTTGGAAGGAGAGGCGGCTGTTGGTCAGGGGTCAATGCTGGTAGCTCAGTCAACTACCTTGAAATAGCTTATGCAGAGTGATTACTTCTTAAAAGTTTGTGTTCAACTTTTTGCATTGAAGGCGTTTAAGGTGGATAAGAACAACTACTCCTCCAATCCCATTCTGTCTGTTGGATCTGATGAACCACTACCCTTTCAGGAATATGATATATGTGATCACATGTGAATTGTTATTAAAAGAGGTTTCAGTGAAAAAAAAAATATCAGCTACAAATTAGATTCTGTCAAAGTGTGTGAGATGACTACACCAAGAATGTTTGCTGAAGTGAATTTGTTTAAAGCACGTTTCATTGCGTACAATGGTCTGTTAATTTGTGGTCTTGGTTCCTGGCGATGTGGCGGAGGTTGCTTTGCCGTCTATCCATTGTCGCTCTGACTCGATTTGTAGGTTTAACATTAGAAATTAATACTATTAAATTAAAAATGAACCTGTGTGCAGTCAGTCATAGGCTCAAATTTAGAGCACTCAGTGCTGACGTAATGCAAATGAAACAAGTAGTTGTGGACAAACAAACTTTTTTGGGGTGAAACAGTGATTATTCTTTACTTTCACATGCTTAAGTTTTATTGTTGAAAAGCAGGGGGAAAGCACAAGTTATGCCAACAGATTGGTGGTAGGGAGCGGAAATCGTCTCCTTTGCAAGATGCCTCATGCTTTAGTCTTCCTTTGTAGCTTCTTTTGCCAGTGAAAATGTGTGCATCATTTCCTGATAGCTACATTTTCCAGTTGTATGTGTTTATTGTTTTGTATTTCAGTGGAAACCTCTGTAATGGCTCATTTTGCCAATAAACTTCAGCTGGAGACACAAATGATGCAACAGTTTGATTGATAGAAAGGGAAATGAAGCTCCCTTTCAACATTTAGAACGTTAGTAGAAATGTGGCCCAGCTGCACTAATAGCTGTGAACAATCTGGTTGGATGAGTAGCAGTATGACACTCTGCTTAGGGTGGGCTCTTCAATGTACCCTACTGACAGATTATTCCAGGTGTCTCCAACCAGTCGATCGCGAGCTACCAGTAGCTTACAGAAACCTTCAGAGTAGCTCCCAGCCTTGAGTTGATTTTTAACTAAGGACTGCAACAAATAAGTGTTGCGTTCTCCTTTTAAAGTTAAGGAAAGGCTATGCTTATTTTACATTATTATCAGGTTTCAGATATCAGAGCCTGATAATGAGAAGTGCTCCAATCAGATTCATGACCGATGTGGATCACAGAGGTTCAAAACTGAAGCACTGAGGCATTTAACTCTTAAATAAAAGTTGTTCTCAACTCAATATTGGAGCATGACAACAAAATGATATTTCTGAATGCTTTTAAAAGCGAGAAAATTAAAATGAAGCGTTAACTTAATGATTAAGTTAACGCTTCAATTTAATTTTTTCCCTTTCCAAAGTGTCATCTGGCACCTTACTCCCAGTGGCTGCTAGACACAGTGCCTTATTTATCACTAAAAATAGTCATTTTCTTTTAAATGGGAAAAATTTAAAGTGAGGAAAAATGTTTCCATGAAACATTGTCTTTTTTTTTAACAACAAATTTTATTGAGTTTACAACACCCAGTGGGCGAACCCCTGTAGTCAGTATATAGACACATATCAATATGCATATACAACAGATACCTACGAGGGTTTCACCAAAGGATCTGCGAAACATGCAGTCCAACATCCCACCCCTCCCCCCTCCCCTGCACCACTCTTCCCACATGAAATGAGAAAGACGTACATGATCATAACACTGTGTCCAATGCCCCAGCCAATGAGCACCTTAGATTGGGGAATCATTGATGATGAGTCTTGCAATAGGGTCAGGATTCGCTGACTGTGTATGGATAGATAGGTCAATGCCCCGGTATTCAGCCCACTTGGACCAGATCTTCCCATGTTTCTGCGGGCAACCCCGTGCCTGAAACACCGCCACTTCCGCCGACATACATGTATCTAGGGCTGTCTTCCAGGCCGCCACCCCGGGGGAGAGGGAGACTTCCAATGCTGCGCTATATCACGCTTGGCTAAGGTGAGACCGAGGAATAGAAGGTGCCTCTTATATCTGTTTCCCCGATGTCCTCCGTGCCATGAAGAAGTATCAATCGAGGATCCTCCGGGAGGTCCCAGCATAACACCCGCCCCAGACAGGACAGCACCCCCGACCAAAAGTGTTGTAGTGCCGTGCAACTCCAGACCGTGTGGAGGAAGGACCCGTCGTCAGAATTACAACGGAGGCAGGTTGGGGACTGAATAGCCCCCATCTTCCAAAGGCGAAGGCGGGTATAATATACCCTGTGAAGGTACTTAAACTGTATCAACCTGTACCTAGAGGAGACGGCAGCATACCTGGGGCTGGCAAGGGCCTCAGTCCAATCATCGTCCGTGAGGGCCGGTAAATCCACCCCCCAAGCTGCCCTAGTCCGGTGTATGCGTGTCTTGGAGTGCATTGTCAGGGTCTGATATATTTGACGGATTTTGTGCCCTCCCAGATCCCCCATCAACAGTCTGCCCTCTAGTGGATGGAATTCGGGTAAGGACGTTAGGTGCTCTATCAGGGGGGACAGGGCATGGCGAAGCTGAAGATACCTGTGGAACTGGGACTTGTGTAGATCAAACTCCTCCTGCAGCCTCTGAAAGGATTTAAGCGTGGTCCCTCGCATCACATCACCCAATCTAGAGATTCCAATAGTATCCCATCCCCGGAACCCGGTTAGAGTGGAGACGGGTCGAGGCGCGTGCCTCGCCAAAGGGAGTCGCGCCTGTCAGCGTATCCCACCAACCCATGGACCGGGATACTCGTCTCCAGATCTGGACTACGGTACTGCAGGCGGGGGAAGAGCCTCCAAGGACGAATTACTGTATAAGAGATCTAATAGTGGATGTTCCGCCAGGAAGAGCCGGTCCACCGCATAGGCCGGATCAGTCTGAGGATTGTACCACCATTCATTGATGACTAAGAGCTGGGACGCCCAATATTACGCCCGTACGTCTGCCGCTGCAATGCCACCGTAATAGGTGGATTGGATACAGGTCGCAAGAGCCACCCGGACCGCCCCACCCCCCCAGAGGAATCTATTTAGGAGCGCAAAGATTTGAAGAAACCACGACGGAGGGATCGGGAACGGGAAATTCTGCAACCTATAAAGCAAGCGTGGCAGTGATACCATTTTGAATATTGCAGACCGGCCGTAAAAGGATAAGGGAAGGTGGGACCATACCGTCGTCTCCTCACGTACCGCCGGAAGCAGGGGGGCTATGTTGCGCGACCACGCCATGACGGGGCATCTAGTGATATGGACGCCGAGGTATCTAAACCCTCGTCCGCAATGACCAGCTGTGAGGCCCAGGTTTGACTTCCCTGTGCGCCGCATATGGGAAAGAGGATCGACTTGGTCGGGTTGGCATGTAGTCCTGTCGTCTCACCGAACACCCGCAAGATCTGGAGCACCCTCGGTCCGGTGACCCAAGGGTCAGAAAAGAAAAATAGCGCGTCATCAGCATATAGTGCTATCCTGTCCGAACACTCGGGTGACCAGACCAGTCCCCGGTAAACCGCATCCCTGCATACCCACTCAGCCAGTGGCTCTATCGCTAAAGCGAACAGAAGCGGAGAGAGGGGGCAACCCTGTCTGGTCCCTCTGCGGATGGGGAAGGAGGGAGAACGGTGGCCAGCCACACGGATCGAGGCCGTAAGATCTGTGTACAGCAATTTAACATACGCGCGGAACCGGGGCCCCAGGTTGACAGCTTCCAAAAGTTTAAAAAGGTAGGTCCAGCTCAAGGAGTCGAACGCCTTGTCGATGTCAGCTAGCAGGACCGCCGCAGGGCGTCCCAGACGGTGGGCCTCGGCAACAGCGTTGTGCGCTCGCCGTATGTTATGCCTAGTGGAGCGTTGGGGCATAAAGCCTGACTGGTCCGGGTGGACGAGGTCCAGAATGCAGGTGCGGAGGCGTTCAGCCAACACCTTCCCCAGTAGTTTCGGCTCGAAGTTTAATAGGGATATGGGACGGTATGAGCCCGGGGCCTCCGGAGGGCGGCCCGGTTTGAGAAAAACCACAATTTCGGCATGGCGCCAGTCCAGGGGCAAGATCTTCTGCTCCAACGCCTGGTGCAGCGTGCCAAGAAGGTGGGGACCAACGGTCCCCATATGGGGGCGCAAAAAGTCACAGGGGAACCCGTTGGGGCCCGATGCACGGCCTGGGTGGGTATTGGTGAGGGCTGCCTGCAGCTCCTCCACCGAGATAGGCTTGTCGAGAACAGCTCGCTGCACATCAGAGAGGCGTTTTGGAGGGATATCTACAAGAAAGGCATCAATAAGCGGTGCAGCGAGTTCCTCACGATCACAGTACAGGGCCGTATAAAAATCGGCAAAGGCCTGCACCACCGCCCCCGGGGAGACGCACATGTCACCGGCAGGGGACCTCAATAGAGGGACTTGCGTCGGGGAGGCCCTCGCCTGACATAGTCGGTGGAGCATCTGGCTAGACTTATCGCCCCAGTGATATATCCGGTGCTGGGTCGCCAGCCAGGCATCCCTGGCATTGTCCGTGAGCAGCTGGTGCAGCTGCTGTTGGACATGGAGCAGGTTACGGCGGGCACTAATGAGGCCTGGAGAACGAGCTGTCTATCTTCTAGATCTTGGATCTGTGCCAGGCGGCGCCGCTTTTCCCCAGTGCGATAGCTAATATCAGCCCCCCGAATTGTCGGTTTAAAGGCCTCCCACAATATTATCTGGGATTGAGTGGACCCGGTGTTGAAAGCAAAATAATCTGCCGTGGCTCGATGGAGCATCTCCCGATATCCGGAATCTCTAAGCAACCAAGGAGACATGCGCCAGTGATAGGAGGGACGACTGGTCTGCAGACGGAGTTTGAGCTGAATGGGTGAGTGATCAGACAGGCCACGTGGGAGGATAGAGGTATGTGACACCCGATGCAGGTAGCTGCCTGGGAGGAACATGGAATCCAGACGTGAGAGGGTGGGGTGTACGGATGATGCATATGTAAATCCAGTTTCAGAAGGATGATAAGCCCGCCATGTGTCCGCCCAACCCAATGTATGGGCCAAGATGTTGAGTTTAGACCTAGGAGGAGGGGTGGTCGGCGGTCGTGCCCGCCACCTATCCGGGGAGCCATTACGTCGTTCCAGTCCCCACCCAGGATAGTCAGGCCGTCAGGGAATTCCCCCAGAGTTGCGTCAGTCTGTCAATGAACGTCCGACCGAGAGGAGGCGGGGCGTATATGCTCCCAATTGTAATCTGTTCCCCAGCCAGGGTGCCGGAAACGGCCGTAAAACGGCCACCCGGGTCGAACCAATGCTGAGTAACTTGAAATGGGACCCTGCGGTGAATAAGGATGGCTGTACCCCGTGCCCCCCTTGAGAAGCCAGAATGGTACACCGTGGCATATCCATAGCGAGAAAGACACGGGCCTTGTTGCCTAGCATGTGAGTTTCTTGCAGCAGCAAGACATCTGCTGAGTAGCGTTTTGCCAGGTGTAGTACAGCCCCTCTTTTAATCTTATTCAACAGGCCCCGTACATTCCAAGACACGATATTGAGATCTCCTAGGGGAGTGCCATTAGCTGTATGTGTCATTAGCTATCAGTAAGGTGTAGAGCAGCGGACATTGTGGACATATGGGACATCGTGGTGCGTGTATCTTAAAAAACAACTGTATAACTAACAACAAATCGCCCTCCCAACCCCTCCCACCGCCCCCCCAACCCCTATACATCCTGGAACACGGAGTACCTGTCGCAGCAGAATCTCGTCCTGGCCCCCAAACGTGGAGGCCCCGGCGGACCCTCCAAAGGATCCCCCCCCCACCCAACATTACCCATGAAAACTCAAAACAGGGAAGGCGTGTAGAACCCACTCCCTCCAGGGAAAGAGCAAAAGTACCTGGCTCTTAGTGGCAGGATAACCCGGCCTGTAGCAGCAGCCAACGGGCTCCGCAGTCGCATGAGACCGGGAAGAGTCAATACACCAGCGTATGTCCCAGCCTCGGGCTGCCTCAGTCTGCAGAGTCCTTCTTGTTCTGGGAGCGCCAGTTTGAGCGGGATCGATGTCGTCGATGAGTAGCGTCGCCTCCCTGCCGTCCACCCCGATGCGAGCTTTGAGAAGAGTCAGAGTCTAAAGGGGGTGGGGAATGCGGCTTCAGGTGGCGTCGCTCATCTGTCCACGCAAATACTTCCTCTGGAGTATCAAAGAAATATGTTTTTGAATCATAAATGACCTTCAGACGGGCCGGGAACATGAGCGCATAGGATAGGTTCAGATCCTGCAGCCGCCGCTTGGCCGCAACAAAGGATTGGCGTTGCTGCTGAACCGTCCGGGTGTAGTCCGGGAAGGCCATGATGGGATGGGACTCAAAGATCATTTCATCCTTATGTGTCCTGGCAAAGCGAAGAATGGCATCGCGGTCAGCATAATTTAGAAGGCGAGCAATAACCGGGCGTGGGCGCTCCCCCGGCGGCGGCTTCTTGGTCAGGGCGCGATGGGCCCTCTCGATCATGAAGCATGAAGAAATGTCATCTACGGGTAGGCCCGCCTTGAGCCATTCTGAGAGGAAGCCACCCATCGAGGATCCCTCGCAACCTTCTGGAAAACCCACCAGGCGGATGTTGTTGCGGCGGGCCCGCCCCTCCGCGTCTTCGGCCCTTGCCTCCAGCCCTTTAGATACCATGGCCAGCTTATCGACCTTCTTCTGGAGGGTGGAGACAGTATCCTCAACCGCGGAGACCCTCGTCTCAGCCTCGGTGATTCGGTCGACTTCCTTCCGGAGGTCCTGGCGGAGGAACGACACTTCGGACCCCACCGCACCGATCTGGGCCTCAAGGGCGGTTCGTGATTGATTGATGGCCTCCAGGAGTGTCGCCGTATCTGATGAGACGCCCTCTGCGGCACCCTTATTCGCTGGGGTGGCTGTGGTGTATTGGTCAATGGTAGGTTGTTTGGGTGCCGCCGCACCGGGGTTGCCCTTACCCATGATGGCGTGGAGGGTCCGCTCCAGAGCAGTCAGTGCCACAGCCAGAGAGAGTGATAGAAGGGGGAGCGGTAGAGTACACCACCCACCTCAGGGCGGGGCGGATCACTACGACCGCGTCCCCAGCGCAGGCGCCCGATCCCAGGCGGCGCCGACAGGTATCTCCGTCAAGAGCCCCGGGGTCTCCAATATACGGGGCAGTCAGGACTGTCCGTGTGGCCGCCCGGGCAGGCCGGGGGAGGGACCGGCGGAGCCCTCCGCCAGGGGGTCAGGCGCGTGGGCAGCAGCAGAGTCCAGCCCGACAGGTCCCCCGCCCAGCTCACCGCAATTCCGTATGGCACCGGAGTCTTCAGGCAGGGCGGCAGTCTACGGCTGTCCAGGGCCCGCCGGGCCCCACCGGCAAAATCCAGGCCCAGGGTAGGCCTCACAGATCCAAAGCCCCTCCTGCAGGGGACCGGAGGTAGGCGCAGCCGGCAGAGGGGCACCGTGATCGTAGTGCACTCCCTGCTGCCCCTCAGGGCCGGGGCCCGATCAGCAGCTTTCCGGGGGGCCGCCGGGCAGGATAATAGCAGCCCCAGCCGCGCCACCAGTGAATCGCGGCCGCCGCAGCTCAGCCGCAGCCGCCCGCCGATGCGTGCGTGGTCTCCGCCGGTCCGGCAAGCCGCGGCGGCCGAATTGGGCTCCCTGCCGCCTCCAAGGTGTCCCAGCGCGATTGCCGCAGGCCCATGAGCAGCCCGCTCGCACAAGCCCAAGTGTCGGGGACCAGGATAATGGCGGAGGATGTCCCTGGAAGGAGCGAACAGCGGAGCTCTACGGAGACGCGTCCGCCATGTTCGGCTCCTAGGCCACGCCCCCCATGAAACATTCTCTTAATGTTTTTCTGTACTTTAAGTTAAGCCAATTAAGTCCTAATGTTTTATGAAGCATGTTTCTTCATTTTAAATTCCTCACATTTAAACAGAAGACTGAATTTTCCTGTTATAAATATGGCACCATGTCTACAGGCCACTGGGAGTAATACGCCTGCGGTTTGTAAAGACACTTTGACAATGGAGAAAATTAAAATGATGAGTTTTATGTAATGCATATAAATATAAAGTTAACTCTTCAGTTTAATTTTCTCAGATTTTAAAGTTTCATATTTACAAACAGCAGGCATCTTGCTCCCAGTGGCTGGTAGATACGCTGACGTATTTATAACTGAAAAATACAGCCATTTTTTAAAATGGGAGAAATGTAAGGTGCAGAAAAATGTTCCTTATTAAGAAAATCTTTCTGCACTTTAAATTTCTCCCATTTAAAAAAATAAAATGGTTGTTTGTTTTGTACATGTAACGGTGCCACATATGGCGAAAGTTATGTCCTGGACCGCAAGTACATACGACACAGGCTCTAAGTCACCCATACACATAAATCCCATTCATTCACACACTTTCATAGATCCCCCACAGAACATGCACTCAGTGACGCACATGGCAGTCCTATCATAGCACCCCTAGTCACAGTATTTTGTTCAAACCATAGTATTGGGCTCCATGGACATTAGGTTTAAAGTCAATGAAGCTGAGCGAGCGGTGTCTGGTAACAATGTGCAAGTTATTTGGCCTTCAGTAGCTCACAATGATTTTCAATGATCAGAAGTAGCCCTCGTTACAGAAAGGGTTCGGGACCTCTGGATTATTCTATTATTAACAAAGGACACTTAGTATGTGGCAAAAAAGAAATATTTTGTACTCATGGTTATGAATAATTTTGTGGGTGGATTGCAGTGTATTTTACCAGTTTTTGTCGCAGACCTTTGCAGCCAGGAATACATTAGTATTCAACTAGCCCATTGGACTGGTTCAATAACATGTTTCGAAGCAAACCTGAAAAAAAATGAAAAAAACATTTCATAAAATCAAATCTGATTTAGAGTTGGAACTGGAAGTAAAGATAATTTCAAGATATTCATGACAGGCACAAAAATCACACTTAATGGTAATATAAATGTATTACTTGTCAAGAGGTTTCAGCTGTTTTAATTTCAAATGTCTATCCTACAATATATCTGCCTTTCAGCCGATGAATGTTTTCCTATAGCTTTGTTACTGAGCTGTAATTTATACCAATATTCTTCATTGTTTCCATTTTTTACTAGGTTCGGCAAGCAGTTACGCACGTCGTTGGAGACTGGCTCTTGGAGCTAAGAGACAGATATTCATACTTCCACAAGCTCATCCCCCTCCTCTTGAGTTGTTTCAGTGATGAAATGCCAGACATTAGGTAAACAGTGAAGTTCTATGCAATTTGCAAAATCCTATTTCATGCTGCATGTTTTAGAATGTAAACATGCTGTCTCAAAAAAAAGCCTGAAAGTGGAGTTGTCAAAAGTCCTTTATTCCATCTACTAATCCAGTTGGCATAGAGTGCAGAGATCCAAAGTAGACCCTCCATTTGTTTTACAACTTTATTTTATGGTTTATTGCGAATGGGTAATACACACATGGAAGATGCAATTCATCCCTGTGTACATTTTACTGGTACAAGAAAACAAAATAATCAGTATGAAAAAGAGAAAAGAGGTGTATAGATTTTGACATGACTGAGTCACATTCTGATGCATTGTATATTTGCGAGGTTACAGATGTTAGGCAATTCGCGTCATGCATGGCTTTCTCAAGTGCTGGGGTTTGTCTGGTTATCATCTTCAGAGGAGGATATATTACAAATACCAAAGTACCCCAGAGTCCTAGACATTGTCATAAGGATGCCACCTACTCTCTCTTTGTTCTCTTTTCATGTGAGTGATAAATGAACGACATGTTTTCTTGAGTTTGTGGCCTCGATCATGGATTAGTGCGGATAGTTTTTCCATGGCCTATAAGGTCCGTATTGTTCCCCACCACATGTTGAGTGTTGGAGTGTGTGGTTGTGCCAACATCTGGGCAGGGCTTAGGCCAGCAGCTAATAATAAGTGGCAAAGCAATTTTCCTATTTGGGTGGTTGTTGGATACACTCTATGCTCTAGAATCTCCTAAGATTATGAGGAGTGGGTCTTGGGTTAAGGTGACATTTGTTATAGCTTGTTTTTGCAAAAGAACATCTTGCCAGAAGGACTGGATGTGAGGGTATGACCACCATGTGTGGAGGAGCTGGATCGTTCACCACAACCTTTCCAACATAAGTCGGGGCTGCCAAATATCTTATTCAATTATGCAGGGCTGAGGTACCCTCATGTTAGTATTTTATATGCATTCCCCTTGTGACCTATGCACATTGAGGACTTTGCAGCCCTCTTCCAAATAGTCTTCCAAGCCTGAGCGATTTCGATCCTCAAGACTCTCTCCCATTGGGTAATATAGGCGTGTTTCTAATGAGAAATAAGGGCAAGAATATAGCGGTAAAGCAGGGAAATACCCCCGTCTGATTTTGTTGCTGAAAAGGGAATCTAGAGGTGACGCATCTCTAAACACCGTTTCTTGGATAGACCTCCTCCCGACCCAATGTAAGGCCTGTGAGAGCCTATCGACGTTGCGTCTGTCCAGACTAAATCTTTCAATTAAGTCTGTTCTATTCTCAAGATCATCAGTCCAAGAAGCCCTAAAGAAGGATGGATGTTCCAGGTGTGAAACCTCGGACCTATCATGCCTGGAGGAAAGTCCGGGTTTTTAATCAGCAGGGGTCAAAGGAAATGTTCGTTTGTGGAATATTATTTGCCAATACTCAAGTAGCTTAAGCTTTGTAGGGAGGAGCGTGTGGGATCACAGTTACATCTTGTGTGGCAGCCAAAAAACATCTTTAATGGAAAGGCCGAGAATGTTTGTTCAACTTGTATCCAGGGTTGGCTCTCTGGGTTATAATTCCAGTCCATGGACAGAGGTATCTGGGTCTCTAGAGTGTAGGATGTTATGTCAGAGAATCCTAAACCTCCCTTGTCTATGAGGCGTGAGAGATTTGTGCATGCCACTCTTGGGAACTTGCCTTGCCATATAAAGTTAAGCAACTTTTGTCGAATTAAAAACAATGTTGTTTTAGGTATTGTGAGGAGAAGTGTCTGTAATGTATAGAGTAAACGTGATATGAAATTCATTTTTAGACTGTTCAACCTGCTCAACCAAGACATTTCAAGTTTGTCCAACCGATATAGGGCTTTAAATAGTGCAGTGATTAGTGGGGGGATGTTGCTCTCATACAATGCTTGAGTGTGAAACGGTAGATTGACCTCTATCTATCTAATAGTTATTTCAGTCTATATGAACCCCCCAATGGGATGGCTCTCGTAAGTAGTTGTGTGGGTTTGCCATTTCCATGCTTTGCTATTTTGTAATAATTAATTTTGAAGCCAGGCACTTGTGCAAAGCACCACAGTTCCAATTGTAATGCAGGCATCATCTGTTCTGGGTTGATCACAAAGCAAAGGCATTTCAAACAAGGTGAGTTTATGCTCCTTATTTCCCACCGTCATTCTGTAGATATTGAGGCTTCTCTGAATACTAGCTACAAGTGGTTCCACGGATAATGCTAATATTAAGACGGGATAGGAGGCATCCCTATCTCGTTCCTCTAGACAAAGGGATCTCTGGTGTGTTTGTCCCCAATCTTAATTTTGGTGGTCGGTTTTTGGTAGTTCGCCTGAATTAATGTTTTCATCTTGGGGCCAATGTAGATTTCATCGAGCAACTTCGATATATATATGGCCAGTCCACCCTGTCGAAGGCCTTTTCTGCATCTAGTGAGAAAAGTGGCACCTGCTGGTTCCAGCTCTCGGCAGCATGCATTAGAATCACCGCCAGTCTGCATTATCATTTGCTTGTCTATTCTTAATAAAGTCTGACTGTTAAACAGAGACAGGCGAGGCCAAATATAGTGTAGTCTGTTAACTAAAATTGACATGAACACTTTCACATCACAGTTTAGAAGGGAGTTCGGCCTGTATGATGTGCATAGTGTATGAATTTTGTTGGGTTTCAGGAGAAGGCTGAGGTGAGATCCCAATATAGTATCCGCCACCACCCCTGTTGTTAGAAAATAATTAAGAACTGCTGTGAAGGATTTGACTAATAGGGAGGCATGGGCCTTGTAAAAACAGGCAGTAAATCGTTCGGGCGTGGGGATTTCTGGGGGGGGCAATAGTTTGATTGCCTCACGCACCTCATTAATCGAAATGTCCTCCTCTAAGATATGCATTTCTGCCTCCAAGTACGGGGGCGTATAGTCTCGGAGATATTCATCTTGTGCTTACTTGTCTAGGCCCTGGCAGTGGAATAGGGTTGTGTAACATCGTTGGAAAACAGAAAGAATCTCTTGTGTTTCCTGGACCATCTAACCTTCTTTTTATTTATTTTTATTTATTTGAGTTTTATATAGCGCTGGCTAGACCCGGAGGTATCAGAGCGCTTTACATGAGGTTCCACATTGTTACAAAGTTACATCAGTTACAAGTTACATCTGTTGCTAGAAACATTTAAAGAGCATAGAAGACGAGATAAGTGGAGAGTAGAAGGGTAAGGGGGAGATAAGGCGGAGAGCCGAAGGAAAGTCTGCCCAAAGTCCGGCTGGGTAGGTGACGGCTGAGGGGGAAAACAACAGCCTATCTCCTCTATAGCTAGCAAGATAGCTCCACCGGGCCTTGGCCAAAGTGCTAGGTCTCAACGGTCGGTGGCAAGATCATAGGTTCAGTGTCTTGATGGGTGAGCCGGATGGGGGATATACTAGAGGTCTGGACGATGTCAAATTTTTGTCCAAGAGTAGTAGCTCATCGTGGTAAAGGACCACTGTGGCGGCCATCTCGTGGTCATGCAAGAGGTTCTGCCCCTGGTGTTCCATTCGGCCGGAGCCGATTTTTATCTTTCCCCTTTGTATTCTCAGGGGCCTCAACGGTAATTCGCACCGTTCTTTAGGTGTCTCCTGGGCTGTCTCAGTAGGATATTCCTCCTTGCTGCCTATTAGCTGCCATTTTAGGGTCAGGGGTGCAGGAAGAGTACTTATGGTGCCTTCGGCAGGGGCCAGGAGGGAGGTTGCCTCACCGCTTTTAGGAGGTTTGTCTTGGCGCCTGAGACCATACAGGCAGAATCTCCAGGGGCCGGTACTTAGAAGGAAGCCCCGGACACACGCTTTGCTTTCTATTGCTTTTATATGGTTCTGCGCTGCGGCCAGTCTACGTTTATATGCTAGTAGCCTAGCCGCCTTATCACCCTTTTCGCAATAAGGTTGATTAATATAGAGTAATATCTTGGCCGCTTCCTTCATTTGTATTTGTTCAAGTTCCCCCTCTAATTCGTTGGAAGTCCCTCATGGTTCTGGCAAATCCTGCCTTTGCCTGAGATAGTTGTAGTGCTAGGTCTGCTTTGTGTTGTTTGGCTAGGTGTTTGAACATGGATGTAAGGGACATGAGTTCACCCCAAAGTACTGCTTTAGCTGCATCCCAAAGGAAAGAGGGGTTTACTTAATCATTGTCGTTTTCTGCAAAATAATGTTCAATTGTTTCCTTGATACATTCTCTATGGGTTGGATCTCTGTGTTATTTTGTTTATTATCCATGTCCGTGGCAATAGTTTCTGTGGTGTTACAGGACTCACCTGCAGCCAGATTGGGGCATGATCAGACAGTGGTTTAAAATCATAAGTCAAATCTATCAGTCTGGACAGCAGGCTCTTAGAAGTTAGAAAACAATCAAGTCTGGAGTAAGTGTGTGGATGTTGGAATAATACATATAATCTTTCTTGCCAGAATGGTGGTGTCGCCAAGCGTCCATGAGGCTCAGGTCCGTTAACCCCTGAACCAGTAAAGGGAGTGTGTGGGGCTCCCCATGTCTAGAGTAGGAACGATCTATCGAGCGGTTCATTAGGGCATTATAATCTCCCCCCATTTTAATGATGCCTGTGGCAACATGAGAGATTATAGAAAACAAATCGGCATAAAAATTCTCTTTATCCTCTTTGGGACCACAGAGAGAAATAATAGTTAATGGAGACACGCCCAATTTACCGCAGATACCCATTTGGCGACGCTCTTGATCTTTGTATGTATTGTCGATTCGGAAAGTTAGGTCTCTGCGTATGAGTATTGCCATCCCTCGTGTTTTACGGATGTACAAAGTGTGGATTTGCATGGGGTACCAATTGCAATGGAGCCATTTAGTGTCTGCCTCAAGAAGAAGGGTCTCTTGAAGTAGTGCAAAATCCACCTCTTTCTGTTTGAGCCATACCAAAAGTGCTTGCCACTTGATTGGAGAGTTAAGGCTGTTAACATTGCGGCAGACTATCTTTAGGGGTGTCGTGGTAGTGAATGGGGTGTTGTACTGTGTGTTAGGGTGGTGGAGAGAATAGTCTATAGCTTTCTTGCAGTTACCTGTAGTGACCTTCATTTTTGTTTTTGTGTGTTGGAAAAATTGGGGCAACGTTTTAAAACTGAAATAGAATAACAGTGGGATAAACTGGGAACGGGTCATGACCCAAAACAAAGTTGAACTATTTGTCTCAGTCGTATCGTTTTTAGTGGTCATGAACCAGGAAGAATAAAGGAAGGATTTGAGGTCTTGTACCTAGATCTATTGTGTGAGCCCCTACCCATTTGTTCTTAGATATAAGAAAACTGTTACAAGCTTGACAGATATTCTGTTTGGTATTCTTATGATTGTATGTGCCAGAGTTCTGGTAGTTTTACTCAGTGTTAGAAATGGGGTCTTTAGTTGGCAGAGGTATGCACCTTGTTCAAGTAGGGACCACCACTCTAGTTTGGGTAAGCCAGATACACACTAAAAGATAACCTGTGCTCACCCTTTGGTAGCTTGGCACAGAGCAGTCATGCTTATCTAAAGAGGCAATTTGTAAAGTATTTGTGCAAAGAAAACACCACCGCCTCCGCTTAGAAGGAATAAGCGCCTGGGGGACTTATCTGGTTGTGATGGACCTGGGAAAGGTCAGCAGTTCAAACCGACCACGATGGAGCGCAGGCCGGGGACCAGACTCACTCGAGCTCCGTGAACAGAGTACCTTGATCCTGGTCGCAATAGCGAGATGCAGGGTGCAGACAAGTGATGCGTCTATATCGAGTCCGCAGTCCAGGCGATGCGTTGATTTTCTTCGCGCAGCGGTGGTGATGCATCGGGTTCGTTGAGCGAGGGTGCGGTTCTGAAGATGATGCACTGGGTTAATCCACGCTGGAAGGGCGATGCGTCTATCTTCTCCGTGCAGTGGCGGCAATGCATTGGTTCCTAAGCGCTGGTTCCACACGCGATGCAGCGGTTCCGAGTGCGATGCGCTGATTCTGCTCCTGCAACAGCACAGACTGGAGATGCATCGATTTCTCTGGTGCAGGGGTAAAGACTTTGATAACCCTGAGTCTCAAGCAACAGGAGGCAAGCCAACAAGCCCTTGGAGATCACTTCAGTTGGAAGGCAGAGTCCAGCTCTCCTCAGCAGGGTCAAAGAGCAGCAGGGCAGCACAGCAGAAAAGCAAGCCTTCCAGGTCGGCAGTCCAGCAGAGTGTCAGTCCTTTATGCAGCACAGCAGTCCTTCTGACAGAGTCCAGTTGTAGGTCCAGAAGTGTCTGATCTGGTGGGATTAGACACCTGGTACTTATATCCAATTGTGCCTTTGAAGTGCACAAAGGTCCTTTCTTCCCAGCCCTGGCTCCAGACTATCAGTATGGGGTAGTCAGCTCTTTGTGTGGGGACAGAACACTACCTATTGAGGTGCAAGTGTCCGCTCCTTCCTCCCTGCCTGCCCAGGAAGAGCCATCTGAATGCATAGGAGTGCTCAGACATACCTAACCTTCCTGTGTTTATGGCTGTATAGAGGGAATGCACAAAGTGAAGCTGTTACCCACCCCAGACGTGTATTGGAGACAGGCTACAGTCACATAGAGTAGTAAGAGAAAAGAAATGCCCACTTTCTTAAAGTGGCATTTCTAAAACAGTAATGTTAAATCCAACTTTATCAGTAAAGAAGATTTATCATTAGCATTTCAAAGATATAAAACATGACACAGCTACTCTTTTCTAATCAGGAATTACAGCTTAAAAGTGTATTAAGAAATTATCAGTGTTAACCTATGAGAGGAGTAGGCCTCACAATAGTGAAAAATGAATTTAGGAGTTCTTCACCACCAGGACATGCAAAACTAAAAAGTACTTTTCCTACCTCTTACTTACACAGCACCCTGCCCTATGGGCTACCTAGGGCCTACCTTAAGGGTGACCTATGTATAATAAAAGGTGAGTTTATGGCTCGGGAAAGGGTTTTAAATGCCAAGTTGAAGTGGCAGTAAAACTTCACACACAGGCTCTGCAGCGGCAAGCCTGAGGCAAGTTTACGGGTCTACTGATGTGGGTGGCATAATCAGTGCTGCAGGCCCACTTGTAGCATTTAAATTACAGGCCCTGGGTATATGGTATACCATTTTGCAAGGGACTTGCAAGTAAATTAAATATGCTATTTGTGAATACACCAGTGTTACCATGTTTAGGGGAGAATCACATGTACTTTAGCACTGGTCAGCAGTGGTAAAATGTTCAGAGTCCTAAGGCCAACAAAAAGAATTAGCAAAAAGAGGAGGTAGGCAGGCAGAATGTTTGGGGGAAGACCACCCTAATGCTGACAGGTCTAACACTCAGGATAGAACATCTTCCACTGATGATGACAGACTGCACTCATTTTCCTCCTGGCAGCAAAGTTTCTGAATCTTACAGTGAAAGTGCAGATTGGAAGCACCAACTACCTCCCTGGTCCATCAGGTTGGAGTGGGCAGGATCTTGTGCTTGTTGCAATGATGAAACGAAGGAAGGCCCAAGATCTCTAGTGCCTCTGACACATGGCGCTTCTCATTATAGATGAAAAGAAGCTGAAAGGGGAACCACTCCCAATGATAGGGGATCTTTTCCTTTTGGAGATGTTGGGTAATTTAGCGATAGTCCTTTTGTTTCGCCAGTGTTTGGGCTGAGATATCTTGGAAAAGTAGGATTGTGTCCCCTCGGAACGTTACAGGCTCCCATTGGTGAGCCGCAATTAAGAGTTTTTCTTTTACTTGGAAGTAGTGAACTTTGGTGAGTACATAAGGAGGGAAATTCCTTTGTTGTTGATAAGTGGAATAAACCATGTAAGTGCGGTGTAGGAGAAATGGAACGTCTTTGGCCGGCTGAAGTATGTGGGCGAATAGGATCTGAACAAGGGCCTGTGGTGATTGTTGTTGCAATGCCCTTAATCCTAATATTGTTCCGCTGGGATCGTTCTTCTAAGTTGTCAAGGTAATCTTATAGTAATGAGTGCTGGCACTCCGATCCCTCCAAGCGTGCAGTGCGATCAATATGCTCTTTGTCATGGTCCGCCACTGTGGTTTCTACATGTTCTAAACGCGAGTCCGTTTGGCACAGAGTGGTTGGGTCGGTCAGGGCTCTAATGAAGTTGTGGCGGAGAGACGTGATGTCCTTACAAAATTCTATTAGCAGTGTCTGGATACCCTCTTGGGTAGCAGGCGTATGAGGGTCTGAGCTCTTGTGTGACTTGGATGGCAAAGTTTGGGAGCTCCCTCTTTGCGGTTGTGACGCATCGAATTTCTGAAGTAAGTCTTGTATGGAGGAGGATCGAGATGTCTCTGTTCGTTTGGCCGCTATGGTCTATGCTTTAAAGATGCATGCAACATGATCGACAGACCAGGTGGGTGGCGGTCCTCTCAGGGCCCTGGGCGGCCACTGGGGGGCCTCGGTACGACAAAATTGTAAGGGCAGGGCAGTAGTCAGGGAGGCCTTCCTTCACTCTCTCATAGACTGCAGCCAGTGGCAAGGCCTGCAAAGTGTTCGCCTCTCATGCGACCTACTGCATCTGGTGTACCCAGTAGAGCAGTGTGCAGCTTGACGAAGACCACCGGTCCTTTTTCTTATCCAAACCGGGGTGCAAACTGGTCAGGGGAGCTCCCTTTGCAAGTGTAATCTGTCCTCCGGTGACTGAGCGTGGCGCCTGCACTCCTAGGTCTTCCCCCACCCCTTAAGGTTCTGGTCTTTGGCGTCTTCCTTTGCTAGTGCCTGGGAGCCCTCCCTGATCCCCTTGGGCCTCGGTTTCAATGCCTGTGTGGGTTGAGAACCCTGGAGGGAGGGGCACAGTGATTCTGCCTAAGCAATTGTCCCAGTGTTGGCAGGGGTGAGGGGCACAATGGCAGCACTGCAGGGATTAGGACTTTTGTGCCTCTGCTGTAGTTGCGGGAAGGCTGTTCCTCCACCAGGCGGTGGAACTGAGTTTTTGGCAGCGGAGGCCTCGCGTTGTTTCCAGCTGGTGATGGGGTTCACAGGGTGTTGTCTCGTTGCGCTCCACCGCCGATAAGGTCTCTCCTGCCCAAGTTAGTCAAGATCTCCACCCTCTCGTCCTGCTAGAATCAGGGTAGGCCCACAGAGCAATGCCTAGGACCACTAAGCCCCACCTGCTCCTCACCGTTCTGCTTGCCATCTAGTATTTAATCTTGGGTCACCAGGGGATTCATACGGCCTCTGGGAACACTTGGGTCATAATTCACTGGTGTCTGCAGCTTCAGGCGAAGATATCGGAAGCTCTAAAGCCGTGTTGGAGAAGCAGTGGCCGCCTTCTTGGTCTCTGCCTCGTAGCACCCGGTTCTGGACTAATTTTGGGAGGAGCCGACGGCAGCAAATTGGTGCCTTCACTCCTCTTGCTGTCAGGCCAGAATGTGGAGCTTTTGCTCACTGGTCCTGCTCCTTAAGCCGACATTTAGATGATAATATGGGGCTCAGATTGCAGAGCTCAGGGGAGACACATCTTGGATAGTCTCCACCCTGGCCACACCCCAGACCCTCCATTTGTAAAGGACCAAACTTCGTTTAGTTCCTGGACTAATGCTGTCACCTTTTTGTATTCTTGTGTTCTTTGAAGTTCTCATTCATGCAGCTGAAAATGTCTTTCAATATTGGACTCCATATCTTTCAAGTGGAGATTGTACTGCAGGTTAGGAGTTTCAGTTAGAGTGTATCAGATTCTGATGCCTCTTGTCCTGTGATTCTTCCCTGCAAATCGGATATTGGATCTGTGCACTGAAGATATATTTATAAAATTATATATTTTTGGTGGTGTTCTGATCTATCCTTTAGCTAGCTGGTGTCTGAGACTCCATAGTTAGAATGAGATTTCAAAGTGCTGAACCTTAGAAAAGATGCTGCTATCATATGGGGAACTTGGACCTGGTCATTTCAAAACCACACTGCGCTTGGATACATGACTGTATCCGATTCCTTCTGCGGCTGTGTCAGCCCTCATAGTCCTAAACTTCTCTGTGATCATTTGCTAGTCAGTCTACCACTTTGTTTCAGAATGCCATTCCAATTGTGTTACTTAAAGGTGTACAGAGTTGCCTCCAGCTGGATTTGCTCCTGGCTTCTGTATTTAAGAGTGAAGCAAGACTGTATGGCTTCATATATAGTAGCCACAGCATTGGTTGTGCCTTGAGACTGCTGTTCTCCTCAGGTAAGCATGACAAAATTACATGTGAGAGGGAAAGGAATCTAGGATGAAGAAGGAATGCTGGAGCTTAGTCCTGAAAGGCTTGAGAGAGTGCAGGTCAAGATCAATCACTTATCATTATCAACAAAAGTTCAGTCATTATGAATATTTAAACAGAGTGTGAATCCATAGCAATGTGTGCTGAATAATCTATTTTAGATTGCATCCAACAGTCCATTTAGGTCTGTAGTAAACTGCCCTTTACTGTTTGTTGCATTGAGCAGTCCATTTCTTGTTCTTGCAATGTGCAGTTCACTTTTTATTGCTGCACTGAGAAACTAATTTCTCTTTCAGTCACATACAGTGTTTTTTTTGTGTTCTGTGCTTAATAGATTATTTCTAATTGCAGTAACTGTCACTAAGTTCAGTTTATTTAATTATTTTATTATGTCTCCTTCATTGCTTGGTCATTAACTAATAGCAAGTGTATATCTGCAGACTTCCACAATGGAAGGATAATCTTTCTAATGTTCTTAATAAGTATCATTTTGATTTGAACTGTATTTTAGCTTTGGAGCTCAGTGCAGCGCACATCAAAATGATATTTACTAAGCATATTAGAAAGGTGGTTGCTGCCAACGATTCTGTCCACAGTAAATATAATCTGGTAGTGGATCTCACTGGAAACATTATATACTGAATATTTAAAATAGTTTGCTATGGTGTAAAGTGACTTTTTTTTTTATTAAGGAGTTTGTAATAAATGCGTTGTGCAACTAGAAAAACCTAGTTTGCGCATTCAGAAACATCATACTATAATTAAAAACTTTCAGGTAAGTTACTCCACCTCACAGAACCAAGATTTTACAACACTTTATACGTAAGTCATAACTCCCCAAACTGGCAGGTTTCGAACGTGCAGTATGTCGCACTAGAAAAAATTAGGGATCTGTGATTTTACACAAGGTCCCCCATATCTCTCACTAGGCCCACTTCAGCCATCCGTTCTGATCTCTGGTACCGTTTGGTAGATTTTCGTATGTAGTTGTAAGCTTATGTATAAGCAAGAAAAATGTTATTTATTAAAGACTTCCAGTTTTCTGTTTTTACAGATTTTTCTACAGATAAACACAGACAGAAAACAATCTATTTCCTGTCTATTGATTTTTAAAAGTGGAAAAATACAGAAAATTGTGCTTCTTGTGAGTCGCTCTCCTTGTTGTCCTTCATGAATTCCAGACAAACTGCTAAGCAGATAGACACCACGGGGATTTAAAAATAGGATGATGTTCCCTTAAATACAGGTTTATGTTTACAGACATTTGTATATAATGCTAATATTTACCTGTCGGAGTAGTGTTTGGTTATATTTGCCTACTAAATTTGCTAAAACACGACAGGCATCAAAGTATGAGTGCATGTGTATCAGTTAAATAAATGTGTAAATATACCATTTTATGACTCGATTTATTCTCAAAACAAAAACAAATGGATAAATACCAATGAAATGGCAAAAAAAGAAATATGGATAAATACACACATAAATATAAAAAAAAATATACACTATAAAACCGGGATCCCTACATCTAATGCACTCTATTACACTATAGAAATGCAATGTAAGTAAAATAATTAAATATTAGATAATTGTTTAACATGCATAGATGTTAAATCCGGAGGTAATGATCTTGGTGTGTTAGCATAACTGGGAATACTGCAACTAACATCCATTTTTGCATAAATCCAGTGTTTGTGCAGTCCTCTGAAGTTTTTTTTCCTAAGAATTTATTGGAAGTACATTCGTGATTCCAGAGTTATTGCAAAGATGCATGCACAAAGAAAAAAGTAGGTAGGTTACCCCGGGACATCCAAAGATGTTCCATTTGCTTAACTTGGTTTTCTTGAGCAGGTCAGCTAAATGTTTTGTACAACAGTGATTACCTTGGAGCCACATCACGGTCTGTATTTGGCCTTTAGAGATTGGTGTATCTTCAGAAATTATTTTTTTGTAAATCCTACTTGTGACAAAGATTTTCTTTGGCATTAAATTGGCTGTATTTGATGCATCAGCATTTCCTGATCTGCACACACAAATGCTGTTTTTACTTCTCTGTTTTGACTGTAGACAGTTGGCAGCAAATTACTGGGAGAAGATTGGCCTAAAGTGGCAGCAAGAAAATGAGGAAGATCTAAAGGACAAACTTGACTTTTACAGTTCTCCTAGCCCATGCTATCCTGAAGGAGGTAGGAATTGCAATGTAATATTCATAGGAAACAAACTATTCCTTGGGCTGCTAATGGTCCTCACTATTTCTGCACGGTACTTATGGTCAATTATACATTCCATTAGTTTTCTTGTCTTGGAATTCAGATTATAGAAACATTTCATCATTTGTAGACATGGTACCAGATAACTACTGTGAAATACATTTATTCAGTCGGTTCAGGGGTCTGCAACCTTTTTTTGTAACAATTGTTAGTTATGGTCAATGAAAATTATTCCAAGCTACTAATAATATTAGTGATCACATCAGACAAGATTACATTAGTGGCCCCAAATGCAAAATTCCCAGTACTGATCACATAAGTGCACCAGGCATCGTTGCCAGCAATAACGTAAAAAAGGCTCGCCTATTTAGAATGCCACTAAATGGGTAATACATAACAGCCAATGCTACAGTGCCCCTGGCACCGACGTAATATTATTAAGTACAAGTCTCCACAATGCCACCTTACTTATCACTCAAATATCACCTTTAAGTATATTTTTAAAATGTAGCCATGTTCCTCCAAACATCAGTTTATGAGTTCTGAAAACACAGACATTTTCGTCTCAAATACACACACTCAATTTTGGTGTACTAAATATTTCAACCAAGCATAAGCTTCTCATTTAGTAATGGGCAGCACACAGCAGTGATGCTTACAGATTGCTGAAGAGCTTCCAGTTGCTCGTTCGCTACACATTGGAGAAGGTTGGTCTAGTTCAACTCCAGTGTAGTATTGTGCAGTGTTTTATTTTCCTTTTAATTTTCGTATCATTACCTAAACTGGACACTTAACAAATATTGAAGAATTTTGATTGAGTTGTGTTTTTAAACGTCTAGTATGGAATTTGTTGTTTGTTTTGGTATTTAAGGGGATGTAAAAGGGAAACTATTGTCACTATTTTTTAGATGAATCCTTTTACACCGGGTTGTCATATCTTCCCATTAGAAAACTGCAACAAGTTTGGCATCCAGAGGTAGTGTAGTACGAGGAGAGATGAGTCACTGACGCAGCGGGTAAACTGTGGTGTTATAGGAAATTATTTCACTGGAAGATTGTATTTTTCATTCCATCTTGGAGCAACGTGTACCAATCTTGTTCGAAACAAAAATCCAGAACATTGCTTCCTTGTCCAAGTATTGTGTCCAGAACACCCTTTTTATCTCTTATCTTCCCTTCGTAATATATAGGACCTTAGTATCCACTATCGCCTAGCCTATCTAGCAACTCATCCAACCTGCATTCCAAACACAGACTAGTGGTGCTGGTACCACCTGTGAAAGAAGCTTACTCCATCTACTTTTTTTCTGTCTTTCAATGGTATCCAGACTTCCTTTGTAGTATTAGTTTATCCTGCAATGTGTTTGTGGACTAAAGAGTTTTCCAACAGCAGCAAGCTTGGAAACTGACGCATTGGCACAGATAGTCTTTTATGAATGTGTCATTAATGAATGTGTTAAAATGTATCATGACAAAATGGAAGATAACTGAAATCCACTGCATACTTCAATCCTTTTCATTGTACTGTTCTGTGGGAATGGTGTAGAGATGACTGACTGGTGTGACATTGTGACGTCGCAAGGCTGATCTTGTGTTTCTGGGTTGGTCTTTTGTCCCATCTTTGGCCAAGCGGCAAACATACTGTTTGCTTTTTTGAGGGCTTAGCAGAAGGACAGAAGGGCAAAGAGTGAAAACTGCAAAAAATAGAGCCTGTTTACTCTCTGCTCCTGCTGTCCATCCTTTCATGACCTTGGAGAATCAAGGTAGCACGGGCAGGACCAGAGGTCGCAAGGGTAAACCAGAGATAGCTACTTCTAACCCTGTCTCACTATGTTTGCCATCCATGCCTCTGTGTTTCTGCTTTCGGCTCCTGCATGCTTGCCTCGGAGGAGTAGGAAAGCAATAGTATGTGGCAACAGTAAGCTCAGGTGCATGCCATTAGACCAATTAAGAGATGATTCTGCTGTGGTCATGTTTGTTTCTGTGCTTACCTAGCTCCAAAATGCTCCCTGCAGAGTTGTAACTGTGATTCATAAACGTCCTTAAATAAATAAATAATGTCTGCTGGTGTATGCACTGCTTCAGACGTCGCCTCTTATCTCATCAGTCCACTGATGTTAGCTGGAGAGGAATGTGAGCCAAGATGCATCAACAGCCTGTCGAGATCAGGGGTTCATTGGCTCAGTGCAGTTGGCTGGGACAGCTGTAAGTAGCTCAGACTTTGTTCGAATCTGCCAGATAAGTGAAAAGGAATGGAAGGATTGCTCTAAACCTTTATCTGGGGGTGAGAGAGCTTTATCTGGGGGGTGAGAGAGCTTTATCTGGCAGAGAGAGAGCCTCACCAAGTATCCTGGGCAGTGCTTGCAGGGCTTTGAGAGGTACCTACCAACAGAATAAAATACACTGTAATGTTTTCTTCTTTCCTTTTGATTCCTGATCTACAAGCAGTGGCACTTCTGGGCCTATTGGACACGTGGGTGGTCTGGAAAATTTGCATAAACGCTGTTGATGTCCATCTTAGTCCTTGTGCTATATGAAGTGTCACCCCTTCCACGGTGAAGTTCCACTATCTTTGACACATAAAATGCTTACAAGAAACTAAACATGGCACCACCTCCAGCTTAGCAAATAGGGCCATCTTTGAACAGTCCATGTTGGGTAGCCAACATTTTAACATATCTAAGACCATGTTTACATCCCACATATGAGGGTAATTACATTGAGAAAGCTTAACCTGCATATGCCTAATTCCTTTTAAAAGTCTGCCCAAAGATGGATCTAGAGTCCGGTTTCTAGCGGCCTGGTTATTTCAAAAGATTGACTTAGCAGGACCATAACTTATACCTGGAATTGAGTTGCTATCCATTTCCACACATTTCCAGATCAGACTGGCTAAGTTGAAACGATATTTATCTTGTGTAAAACCAGTACCAGATTGAAGGCGCCTAAAGAAAACTCCACTGAAAGGCGAAGGATTAACAATTCTAACCTGAAATTCTCAATGCCATCAAGTATACATTGCTTATCTCCCGGAAAGAATACTGTTTACATAAGTGCTTCTGCAGGAGACTCGTATCCTTTTATCCTGGGGAAGGAGCATTGAAAAATCTCAACCAGGTTTCACAGAGCTGGAAACCTTGCCTATGACCACAACACCACATCAGAGTGACCAGCACCAAGTACCCTCCCTCCTGACATGCAGGACCACTCTGACAATTGTTACAAGTGGTTGAAATGCATAACTTTTTCTTGAATTCCATTTCTTTCTGAGTGTATTGATCACCCTCACTTTCTGATTTTTCCTCCAGCTGAAGAACTCCAGTAGTTGATAATTCAGCCATTCGGTAGCTCCAGTCACTCAATTATGAGTTTGAGTTTACTACAAAGGTGAACAGATCCAGGACGGAGATGTTTTGTTCAAGGCAAAGGTGCCAAACTTCACTTACCAAGATTACCTAATGCTTTGGTCCTTCCTGGATGACTGGTATTTGTATTTCACATCAGTGATATGTTATATGGGTAAAGTAATTTACCGCTTCCCTCTTTCTCTGCATAGCCATTGGCTTGTAAAATATCCTGGCAGAAACTCCAAATAGTTGATGTGCAGGTCCAAGACCTCAGTAGCATGTTAATATGTTTACACTCCTCGCACCCAAGCATGGTCTGCTGACTTGTGACCTTCTTAAAAATTATCCTGCCATTCCATGCTCTCATGTGGTTAAGAAACCAGCGAAGCACCTTCCTGGTATATATGAGTGAGTATCTCAAGCCCATCCAGTTGCTGGATCTTCCAGTGTTTGAAGGCTTAGAGCCTGATTACAGTCGGGGCGTTATTTATCACCTCTAATAAATAAAGATACCACGGGGTATGTTATTTGTAGGTTCTGATAAATAACACTTATTATGAGTTTATTGGGAATTACATGCAGATTTTGGTGTTTAGCACACCAAAATCTTCATTATATGGTAATTACCATATGCTTTCTTCTGTTAAATTTCAGCAGGTTTGACCTGCCGAAATTCAATGAATGTGGGTTATTTATTGCAACCAATAATTATCGGATGTGTTACATAAAACCTAACTCGTAATTTCGTCTTGTGAGTAAAGAGGGGTTTACACACAGGATGGAATTTAACGAGCCACGCATAATTAGGCCCCTAGTAGTGCGAAGGTCACGATTCAATATAATAGCCTGAATCGAAGACGCTAGAAGGCCCCTGATTCTCACTCATTCCCTGAGTGATAAAATCTTCCTAGAGGTAGTTGGAATGATCCCTCTTAAATGCTTTGTATTTTTTTATTTTATAACATTTTTGTATTGGGTTTTGAGAGTTGGATGCTCTGCATCAGTCCTCCCAGACATGAGGAGATGTCAGTGGAAAGGACAATTCAATTAGAAACTGCAAGCATGAAATGTTGAAACTCAGTTATTGTACGCACAGAGATCACAGGCATTGACATGAAACACTGCAACACACAATAGTACACTTTTGGCTGTACAGCAGATGTAGGTATTTTCTGCCACTTATGGACACCCTCAGGGTCTGACATCTAAGTAACACAGTCAATGCATGTTTTGCCATAGTTTTAAAAAAACGTTGTTGTGGGAGCGTCTTCAACCTCGCCAGCATTAAAAAAAAAAAAAAAAGTTAAATTAATAAAATATATATTTGGTTTAAAAAAGCACACATTTTCGTAGTAGCCACTGGCACTGAAGGAAACTACTTAGGGCCCGATTACGATCTCGCTAGGAAATCTTTCCGAGTGAGACTTGCTGCGGGAGTCCGAACGAGCGAGTACGATGCTGCCGCATGCTTGCGGACTCGGTTCGCTCGGACTCCAATTGAACTCTATGGGAGCCCGTGTGCATACGCGTACACAGGCTCCCATAGCAGAAAAGGGGTGGGTGGGGAAAAGTTTAAACCCTTTGGCGGGCATCCCATGGTGCCCGCCACACTGTGCATGCCTGGATCGGTGGGACCCATGGGCACACCCCCGTCACAGATTCGGAGGGCCCCAGGTGAAGGGGGGCCTGCTACAGGCCCCCGAAGTACGCTTCCGACAGCCGTTTCGTCTCGCTGAGACCGAGGCGAAGCGGCTGTCCAAATCGTGCATCGTAATCGCTCGGTCGGAATTCGGCTCCATTGTGCGGCACGATTCGGCTACGAACGAGTCGTACGGAGCGGTTCGGGTCCGGGAACGATTCGGTCAGCGCTTACGTGATCTTCGCATCGTACTTGGTCGTTCGGACCTGTTACGATTCGGTCGGAAACCAGGGCTATTCATCGGATCCGGCAAAGCCAAATCCGATTCGGAGGCCTTCCGAACGACATCGTAAGCGGGCCCTTAGTGTGTGGATGTGGTCCTTGTAAAAGAGCAGAAATGCTGTCACTCACATTAAGTTAGCCAATGCTGTAATTGGCAGAAGAAAAATGTGAAGGAGACTACCATCAACCAGTGATTGAAGAGGGCTGGCTGAAAGCCCCCACAACCCCATAAGTAAGTAATTCTGCGCAGTGTTGAGGGTCACTGCTTGGATTGACTTTTACAATACAAGGTATGTATATTCCTGAATTTTTCCAGCAGCCCCTTTTCTCATTTCCTACTTGTTTTGTTTCGTACCTGTAGTGAATGAATAAGTCTCTGCACACTTCCCTTTGACACACTTTTGTTAACTGTATTTATTGTATTTGTAATCTTTTTATGGCTCTGTAGTGCAGGTTAAACCGCATGTAGGCACAGTTCAGTCCATTTACTAAATCCAGAAACTTTGACAAACCATTTATCTGGGGAGCACTACAGAGATCCCCTAATTATAGCTGTGGTCACACAAGGTGTGCTTGTCTGTGTTTTTTTCCATCCATAAATATTTTATATTCGCTCTCCCTGAGGATCTGTCGAGGGGGCTGCGAGGGTGGAGGAGGTGAGGGGCAATCAGTGCATTCATTCTGTGCATTTCTGGAGACACCCCAGAGCCAGTTGCATATGGATTTTCCCATTTCCTCTGTGCACAATAACTTTGGATTTGTAATTATGGGAGGGGTCAGTGGGTTGAGCGTTCACAAAACACTTTTTTGAATTCTCAAACAACAGGCTTTTGGGTCAGTCAGTTTTATGTTTGGGACATCTGATCAGCCTGGGCCTTCCTTTTCAGTGCCTTATTGCTGTCTGACTCATATTAATGTATTTTCAAAGCCCATTTTTTTTACTGCTATGCTAATGTGCACATACTGCCAAAAATATTTGCACTGTATATATTTTGAGGTGGGTCTACGCCAAGTGTCCGTCTCAGGCTGCTATCTTAGATGCATCCTTTGTGTAAAGTGATTGTTCACACAGAAGGTAGAATTGGGGTTGTTTCCAAACTGGAGCACCTAAACATATCCCTTATGAAGTGTGAATTTCGCACCTACCCGTCATCAGACTCCCTGAAGTAGAATCAGAGACAGACAAAGGGCAGGCCTGATCTCGGAACAGCCTCACCTTGAACAACAAAAAATGTAGTTCCACCATTCCCCCACAACCACCTTCCAAATGGCAAAGTTGAGAAAGAACTAATCAGCAGACCTGGGCTAACAAAATCTTTATTGAATCTCTAAAGATAGCCCTATCCCCATCTGCATCACTTCAGTGTCCGGATCTACACCCTCCAGGGACATGAATGAATACAGGCAATATACTTCCACCGCCTGGGAAAGCTGTCTTCATCTAACCATTTGAGCCATGCTAAACCAGGAGCATCCAAAATGGACACGCATGTGCTCATGTGTTCACATGCAAAGAGGCCAAAGCCTCTTACCCTAACTGCAAAGCAGTGGACCTTATCTTAAAAGACGGACACTCACAGTTGGCACTCTCAAGTCAATTTTCACAGAATTTACTGTGAGTGAGACTCCGTTAGGAAGACTCACTCACAGTAAAAGTTAAAAACCGGGTTGTTCAAAAGCAAAAAATCCAAGGGATTAAATGGACGGAACCCATTTGCTACAAGACTTCACTAATTTCAGTACTTAGACTAATATATAGTGAGTCCTGCTACACGTGTGCTACATGCATGTTACATACTCTCTCCTCAAACACACAGGATGTCAGTGCAAGGTGCAGAGGTTTCACATATCAGCAGAACTATACATGAGAGAAGCCAATAGCCCATACCCTCACTGACACAGATAAAAAGGGACTTGACAACTATTAGGAGAACATGAAACCTGATGTTACTACCACCATCTTATGCACTAACTTGAAGACAAGGACCATAGTCCTCTTACCACTATGAATGTACCCTTGATGTGCTCCCCAGGTCTCGGGACAGGTGCTGGAACTTGCATTGACAGGTACAGGCTTAGGCTTCTGAGAAAACACTGGATCAGTGTGATGACAGGGCTGAAATAACAAGTTGGCATAAACATAGTCAGGGATACAAGCAAGGGTTGCACGTCCATATACTATGAAAAGGACATTCCTCTTCTAAAAAGAAATTAATTCCTGAGGCAGAAAGACTGTTTTGCCCGATTCTAGTGACGATCAAAATACGCTGCAGCGCTATCTTGTATACAAATATTGTTTACCTTTCTACAGTTTTAATATCCTGAGTTTGCGTGCTATCCTAAAAAGCCTTATCCCAATTTATTCTAAAACCCTGCATGAAAATGTGACTTTGACTTAAAACTTTCAATTGTTGCCTGATCTTTCCTTCTTTTTAATGGCTCCCATTCATACAGCCATCCTCTGTATGTCTCCTCTGTGTGGGTATAGCCCATTTTAAGATGCATGCCAGTTTCCCTTAATCTCGTTTACTGTATTTCTTCAAATTGCCTGCACATTGTTTGGTTCATCACAACGTCCCCTTCTTTGAACAATACCCATGCAACCTAACCAAACATAACCTCCTCTACCATATCTATTCATCCCACCAAACATTTGCAAAAACTCTCATAGGCCCCTCTAATGATCACACCTAACGTGTGTTAATCTAATCTACCACAAGAACCTGGAGCAAACACATGGGATGATTTTCTAGGGTGCATAAGACTAATCTCAATTAACCACCACTAATCAATAACCACTGGCTGACCACCATTCTTTGTTCTGAAGTAATTTCTTGTAATAAAGTGCTTCTACGCATCATCAGAGGTAGTAAGACCTTTATAAATCAAATTGCAATGCAATACAAGATTATATATATAATTTTATTAAAATCATAGGAGCACATGCATCAATGTAAGGAATTGTGATTCCTTAATACTGATTTTTAAGGAATCGCTATTAAAGACACGCAATTCCCCATGCATGGAGGAATCGCTAAATAAATTGCGATTCCTACACATTCCATATTAGCGAATTGCAATTTGCGATTCGCTAATAGGGAATGCCTTCCCATTCATTCCTATGGGCCTAGAGGCCCATAGGAATGAATGGGAAACCACTTGCAATTTGCGATTACCAAAAAGGTAATCGCAAATTGCGATTCCCTAACTGCATTCGCAAAATAGGTAATCGCAAAATTTGCGATTACCTATTTTGCGAATGGCTTTGGGCTTGATGCATCTCAAAAGGCTATTTACCGGTCGCAAAGGGGCGATTCTGCGAATCGGCCCCTTTGCGACCGGTAATTAGCTTGATGCATGTGCCCCATAATGTCTTGTCTAACACAAAATCTAAGGGGCACATGCATCAAGCTAATTACCGGTCGTAAAGGGGCCGATTCGCAGAATCTGCCCCTTTACGACCGGTAAATAATCTTTTGGGGTGCATCAAGCCCAAAGCCATTCGCAAAATAGGTAATCGCAAAAGTTGCGATTACCTATTTTGTGAATACAGTTATGGCATCGCAATTTGCGATTCCCTGAATGCAATGCAAGAAGCATTCTCAGAATGCGACTTTGCATTAAGGAATCGCAAATTAACGAGATTTTCAAGGTGATGGTAATTTGCGATTCCTCAGAAAAATGCACAAATTGCATTTTTCTCGGTGCAATGTGGCGCACACACATGCCCTTAGGGCATGTATGTGTGCCACATGTGCACACTTACCTGTTTTGTGGGTGCATCAGGGTGGCCTTTTGGCCCCCTATCACCTTTGAAATTGCATTCGCAATTTGCGACTACCTATTTGGTACTCGCAAATTGCGAATGCCCTCCCTTTAGAGGGCATTCCATAATAGTGAATCGCAATTTGCGATTCGCTATTAAGGAATATGTAGGAATCGCAATTTTTTTTGCGAAGCCTACATGCATAGTTAATTTTGACTCCCTAATAGCGATTCCTTAATAATTGCTATTAAGGATTCGCAATTCCTACTTTGATGTATGTGCCCAATAAAGTTTGAAAATGTGACGCTATAGTGAGTGATTTAATAAGGCTTTGACAGTTTTTAGTTCTGGGTTGTGCCAGTGCAGAAATCAAACAAACATATTGCTTATAGTATACATGGTGTAAGTTTATGGACAGCCCATTTCAACCATCATCTTTCTTCTAGCAGCATCTTTCAGCCATTGGCTTGAGACGTTGTCAGTCACGTCTTAGATCAGCCCAGTGGAGTAGGCATTTCTCACCTAATGACATTGGCTGTTTTGATGTATGCTTATGCCTCCACTCGTGCGCTTGCAATCAAATGTATGAGGGGACTACTTTTATAACTGTAGCTTTCTCTGTCCACTCCAGCTGGCTCTCTCCCATGTATCCCACTCTGTGCTAACGCTGCATGTTTGGCCTATTTAAAACAAATCTATTGTCTTTGCCTGTGCTTGTCTGAGTAAGTCATTGAATTTATAGTTTCATTGACCAGAGTGTGTGTCGCGGGAGTAAAATGTGACTGGTACCCCTAAACTGAGATTAATTTGCAAAGACTGGTGATTTTAGATGCCAAAGCAAATAGCACATTGCAAAAATGGGTCTTGGCATCTAAACATGTGGTAAACGTTTCCTAAGCTGGATCATCAATAACGTTTTCCTTTCTTTCCTGTGTGGAATTCAATTCATTTTGTAGTGTTTTATTTTCATGACTTATTTTTGCGCCCATTTAAAACTACAGCGCCATTAGGGCATTAAAAAGTAAGTGACATTATTATGTGCAAATCGGTTTAGTGATGAGCTTAACAATCATCATCTGTATAACTGGTACCAGGGACACATTCAGATGAGGGTGGGCTTTGGCCTCGGGGCTCTTGGTGCACAAGCACCCCAACCTCAGTGACATGGCGAGCAACCGGTGCAGTGGCACTAGGGCTCAGTGGCGCAAGGGGCCTACTGCTCCCCAATCCTAGTTTTTATTGCTAAACAGAGGAATGGGGACATTTTCCTACTACTTGATCTGGAGTTTAGTTAGGGCACAAGTGCTTCAACCGGCTTTTAGGGATTGAGTATGAGTTTTAGGGAGAGAGATTGAGTTATAGTGACTGGGCTCTTAAGGAAGTTATTTACATAACCCACCCCTTTCCTCTGTGCTAAAATTGTCTCTTTTACTCGGGGCTGCAGAGGCAAGATGGCGGCTGCGTGAGTGTTGTGCGAAGCCGCTCTCCCTGCTTGTCTCGATGTGCTGCAGATCATGAGAGAGAGATCATGAATAAAGGAAAAAAAGATTTGCTTTAAACTCACCTGGAGTTATATTGCAGGATCTCCTTGGCCCTTCGTTGATTCACGGACGGATGAGGGTATTGAGTGTCGCATCCTTGGCGGCTCGAGCTTTACGGGTGCTTTTCTCGGCGGCAGCTGGCATAAAGCGAAAGACGCTGCAGGAAGCTCGGGGAGTTAATCGTTACTCCCTCGTTACGAGAAGGCTGTCAGAGTTTTCAATAACGGTGACTGGCGGCAACATTGTAGCTTCAGAGAAGAAGCTGCCGGGCGGTGAACATTGCAGTATGCCGGCGAAAGTGAAATCCATGGGGAAGGACATCAATGCTCTGGCAGGAGCTAAGGGGTCATCCATGACTCGGCGCGCGATTACAGAACGCGCTGAGCAGAAGGCAGACGGAGCCTGCAGTGAGAAACTGAGTGGGGGCAGCCCCCCTGAGATATCCACTAAACCCAAACAACCTATTGTACCTGGGATGTTTTCCGGTCGGGGGTTAGGTAATTCCCTCCAGAAAATAACTAACAAAGGTAAAAACAATCCCAGAGTAAAATTAAATACAGATTGTTGCACTGAATTGACTGTTTTGGATGGGGTATTTGCTAACGATGGCTCCAGTGTAAAAGAGACCCTCCTAGAGGGGGTAGAGGCAGCTAAAAATCCCCTGATGGACAGAGCTTGACTGGGAAGTCACTGGGCTTAGAGGATGAAACTTTAAAAAATGGAATAAATGATCATCAAGAAGCCGCAGACGAGACTCCCCGAGGTCCAGCTGTAACTGGGGAAGATGGGGCCAGTATTCAGAGAGATGGTAAAATGTTAGCAACTTCGGATTTTGACAAATTTTATTCCCTGACAGAAGAATCTGACCTATCTAATAACAGCGAGAAGGATGTAACTGATGACGACGTTACTGGGGGGGAGAGTGGGAGCCCCCGATGAAATTTGGCACACAAAAATGCTTGCCAGTTCGCACAAAGAAAAAGAGTGCAAGAGGGTCAGATAAAGAGAAAGGATTTACTTCAGACTACAGTCAATCAAGCCAGCTTAAATGGGACTATTCTACAACTCAATTTGCAAAAGGGATTGAAAGCGAAGACGTGGGCAGAGACCAAGCAAATGCCCTAGAATGCTCAACTGAGATGATTAATGTTACATCCCCACACCCCTCAATGGAGTTAATATACACAACGTTGAAACAAATACAATCTGAAGCTCGTCAAGAGCACAAGAGGGCCTACTTAGCAACTAAAAAATTGCAAGGAGCTGTACGCAAAGTTAATAAAGCCTGTTCGGAAATAACTGAGCGCACCACGGTTCTAGAGGAGAGGATTGTGCAGCTGGAGGCCACTGCGGAAATTGCTGGTCAACAAACTCTGTCTAATGAAAGTAGGATGACCGATGTGTTATGGAAGTTGGAGGATTTTGAAAATAGACAACGTCGCAATAACCTCCGAATGCTTGGAATTGCAGAAAATGCCGAAGGGGATGATATTCGTGGCTTTGTTCTAAGGGTACTCAAGGAAGCCTTCCCGAGCTCTCTCATTGGAACTGGGAGACTGAGGTGCAGAGGGTGCATCGATTCCCTCTAATGCTTAAAAAGAAATCTGGGCAAGATGGAAAACCGAGAGCCATTCTTATTTTCTTTGGCAATTTTCTTCTTCGCCAGGCTATCTTTGAAAAGGCTAGGCCTAATGCACAAAGGGTGGTTGAGGGGCACTCCTTCTTTGTTCGGCCTGATTTTTGTCACACAACAGTAGAAAGGAGGTGGCGGCTCCGATTGCTTATTACACCATTTCAGAAATTGGGCTGTGAAGCTTTTTATTGCAACCTGCGAGGCTCAAAGTTATATGTAAAGGTACAACAAGGGTATTTATCTCAGAGATCCAAGCCCAGGAATTTTTGAATGAACTTTTGAAGAAGTAGGCTTGGGAAACTGTTTTGTAGAATGATTAGATACATGTGTTTTCTTTTTCTTTCTCTATATATGTGGTTTTTTTTTCTCTATGCGGCGGGGAGCGGCTAGGGGGCACAACACGTGCAGGAGGCATCACAAGGGTCCATGGACCTATTTTGCCTTTTAGAAGGGGAGAAGGGTGGGGGGAGGGGGGGAAGGGGGGTTAAAAGAAACCAAAGGGAAAAAGGGGGAATTGTTTGCACTGGATGGAGATTGGGATTTAGGAGTTTGTTTGTTTTATTTGGGGTTGTTACATGCTTATACTTTTGTTATGAGGAAGCTCAGGATTGCATCCATTAATATTTGTGGGTTAAATGACCCCCAAAAGAGAAGGAGAGTTAGCCTCGATGCTCAATTCCTGAGGGCAGATATTCTATGTCTACAAGAGACACACATTGAAGGGTGTAGGAAAAGGATTTTAGAGTTAGCGGGATACCAACTTATTGCTACTACTACACAGGAAACACGGACAAGAGGGGTGGCGGTACTGGCAAGAAAGGGAATGTGCAGTTTCCCGCGTTCCCTGGTAGATAAGATGGGCCGATGGGTAATATTGCAATGTTGTCTGGGGAATAAAATGTTTACTCTCTGCTCGGTATATGGGTCAGTATTAGATGACCCTGTTCTTTTTGATTGGTTGAACGTAGAGCTAGTGGGTTGGCCTCTCCCTCTGATTCTATGTGGGGACATGAATATTAATTTAAGCTGTCAGGCTGCCACTCATGGTGGGATGGCATACCAAGGTCGCAAACCAATAGTTTTTAAATCACTGTCACAACTTAAATCTCTGCACGGGTTAGTGGATGTTTGGGCAGCACAGAAAGGGAGCGACCCTGGGTATACTTATTTTTCTGCACCACACCAAGTGCATGCAAGATTAGATTATTTTTTTATATCACAAGAGCTCTTACAAGAGTGTATAATAAGTAAATATCCTAAAGTTATGTCGGACCATAACCCTCTGGTGATTGAAATAAATGTGGGGCTCCAAATTCAACAGAAACGATGGACATTCGATAGAGCTCTATTGAGTGTGGAGGGATATCTTTTACAAATGGGGGAGTGGATTCCGACTTTCATAACTGAGAATTTGGGGAGCACTAATGTTAGCACCGTGTGGGACACATTAAAAGCAGGGGTTAGGGGAGAAACATCAAGCTATGGGTGGGAGGCCCAAAGGAAAGATAAAGCCCGGTTACAGGCTCTGTATAAGGATTTGGGGAAGGCAGAAACTGACTTGATAGAGGCAATTTCTGCTGGGGCAAACTCAGCGGCAGCTCAAGTTAAAATTACTATCGCTAGATCTGCTATTACTGAGATTTCTATTAAGAAAGCAGCTGGTAAATATATGGCCTGGCGGAGTAAGGTGTATGAAAGTAGTGAGAGGGTGGGTCATTTATTGGCAGTTCGGACCAGGGATAAGACGATACAAACTCGGATTAGCGAAATTAGAGATCCTACTGTGGGTATGGTAAGCGAGCCGGGTGCTATCCTTAATGCATTTAAAAACTTTTATCAAAGTTTATATACCGAAGACGTTCGGGCTGGGGACCAAGAAATTGAATCTTATTTAAGGGGGCAAATTTTTGAACAGCTATCTCTGGAGGAAAGAGTTGATTTGGATAGGCCATTTACATTAGCAGAGATATCCGAGGCTATTGACTCTATACCACTAGGTAAAGCTGTGGGAACGGACCTAATACCTGGGGAGTTTTATATAAATTTAAGGCACAGCTGATGGCACTTATGTTGGAGGTTTTTCATAGAGCACAAAGTGATTTGGCAGCCCCGAATCTTGGAAAAATGCCAATATTATAATTTTCCCGAAAAAAGTAAAGCCATAACAGAACTGGGGTCATATCGGCCAATTACACTGGTTAATAGTGATACAAAGATCTATTCTAAGATCTTGGCGAACAGATTATCTGGAGTTATCAAAAAATTAGTTTCTCCTTGTCAACATGGGTTTGTCCCAGGAAGGGGCACGACGGACCATATCCGCCGCATAATTGCGTTGTTTGATTATACAAAGGTTACAGGACACCCTATGGCAGCAATATTACTTGACGCAGAAAAAGCATTTGATAGGGTCTCCTGGCCCTTTCTATGGGCAATTATGGAAAAGAATGGCCTGGGTAAGGGGTTTATCGGGGCAGTCAGATGTATGTATCAGGATCCCACGGCAAGAGTAGCCTCGATGGGGCTTACATCGGATATAATTAGAATTACTCGCGGAACACGTCAAGGTTGCCCCTGCTCTCCGTTATTATTCGCTTTATATATTGATCCTTTAATAAGGAAAATAGGGGAGAATAATAGAATACAGGCCATTCAATCTATTGGAGGAGATACCAAGATTCTAGCATATGCCGATGATCTCGCTATAACAACGGCTAATCCACTGGCGGCAATTAATGAGATAGAAAAGGAATCTAGAGAATTTGGTAAAATTTCAGGATATCATCTTAATAAAAATAAAACGTTGATTGTTAAAAATTCTAGAACAGTCTTGAATGATGTACGAGTAGCGGAGAACGCTAGGTATCTTGGAGTTGAGATTTCTGCTAATGTGGATGAAATTGTGCAGATCAACTTGGAGCCACTACTACAAAAAACTAAAGCAGACTTTAACAGAATGAACTGCTTACATCTTACATTATTAGGAAGGTGTAACGTTATTAAAATGTTATTTTTGCCTAAGATTTTGTATTTTTTAGAGCTATTCCAGTTGAGATAAATAAGGCATGGTTTTTGGCCTTTAATCAAATAATATCAAGATTTTTGTGGGCTGGAAAACGCCCCGTAGAGCGTTAAAATATATGACCCTATCTAGAAACCGCGGGGGTGGTCTGTCCCCAACTTGCAGATTTACTATTGGGCAGCTGTCCTGCATCAGATGGCTGAATTACTGGGAAAGGAGTTGGTGGAAATAGAAGAGGTATCATATAACTCTATATATAGGCTAGTATTAGGGGCAGAGGCCCATGGTTGCCTTATGTGTCATATTGATTTTGCGTATTTCAAAAGAGTGAAATTTAAAACTTTACTGGGAGCTTTTAAGGTTTGGATGGCAGTTAAGAAGAAATTTAAAATAGGCAGGATACATAGATACACTCCTTTGGCAGATAACTATTTATTACCGGAGATCTTCCGAGATGGATATATGAAAATTTGGCAGGACAAAGGAGTGAGGCATATAGGTGATTTGATGGGGGAAAACTCAATACACTCTTTTGATGAAATCAAGAAGAAATTCGGGATTGGTAATATGCATTTTTTTAAATTTTTACAAGTGAGGGATTACTTATCCAAGAAGGTAATTAATGGGTTTAGAATTCCTTTACTAGATTTGTTATTAGGGGCCCCTGCACCTATCGCTAAAATATGTAAAATACTTAATGATATATTGGAGGATGATTTCACTAAGCATACCACCCGCTGGCAGGATCTGGTACAAGCAGAGGTAGGGGAATGTGAGGATTCTCTCTTGCTGAGCCAGACCGCATTTTTTTCGGCTAGTTTGCAGGTACAATGTTTTAAGACCTGGCTTAACTTGTATATCACTCCAGCGCGGATCTCCAAATGGGGGGTACTACTGGTACACAATGCTCTCGCTGTGGATACTTTGCTGCAGATAGTGTACACATGTTTGCAACTTGTACCCGATTGTCAGCTCTGATTAATGAGGTGGCAAATTATATTAAGCTTATGTTGGGGTTTGATGTTAATCTTACATCGCAAGTAATTATGCTAGGCATAAGTAACCAAGAAATGAGAGAATCAAATCGAGTTTTGCTTTTCACGGCTATGGCAGTATTTAGGCTATGCCTGGCTACTGTATGGTTAGATAGGGAGCCACCTACAGTACATTGCTGGTTGGGGAAATTGCTAGCTACTTATCGCTGGGAAATGGCGGTATATTCAAGGAGGGGGGCCAAGGTTAAAGAAAAAGGATTAGAAATCTGGTCTCCAGTAACCATTTGGATTAATGAGACTAAAAAATTTTAGTTTAAGGTTTTGAATTTGTTTAACTAGAAACGGGGATATATAAGATAAGCTGAATGAATTTTTTTGAAATACTTCTAATTAGATTTAATTTAAATAATTCTCCTTTTGGTTTCAAGGGGGACGGGGTGGGGGTAGTATAAGAGGGGTGGGAGGGTATAAAGACAAATAATTGACATCTTGTACATACATACTGAATTATAAAATTTATAAATGTATTTCTTGTAAATTTAATGTATGTGTCGGATGTCTAAATAAAAAAATTAAAAATTAAAAAAAAAAAATTGTCTCTTTTAGTTAAGAGGGTCTCGGGGTGACCTTTTAAATTCTACTAGTGATACATACATCTGCTTATTGGAAAACATGGTCTTTGCACCGGTCGCTGACTGTTATCCTGAGCCCAAAAAATAGTACAACTTGGGAGAATGTGCAATATGTTTAAATTCTACGACCATATTTTTGTTAATCGATGAAACGTCTAGTGTAGGGGTGTTTTTAGCCTGCACCTGGCAGCTTAAGTTAACTTTAAGAAATCTGCAGAGGATGCAGAGATCATGAGACCAGAGCCGCGCGCCGGCTTGCCGGCCGCTCTCCAGCCTGATTGGCCGCTTTCCTGAAGCGGGAGGGCACGGCATCGCCTGACTAGAGTGCCTCTTGACAGACTCTCGGAGGTGTGCCCCGGGGCTTTATCGCGCCATGACAGGCGGTTCCGGAGCGCTGGTCTCCTTTGAAATTATATTTTTGTTATAATGTATGTTACCTGGCAATGGCGAAGTGCAAGGGGAAATATTTCACTCGGGTGACAGATTTGACAGCACGGCTTAACCTTGAACGGAGTGAAAGGAGTTGTCTCTCCCCTCCGTTTCCAGCTACCGCACCGCTACCCTTGAAAACCAAAGCAAATCTGTGGATTTAAGTCTTTTAAAAGAATTCCATGTAGTTCTGTCCGGTGATAAGCTTTTTTCCCTCCATGAAGTCGCGTTTGTCCGTCTTTTATTTTACTTACAGTGCCAACTAAATGTCCTGAAATGGAGTTTACGTCTCACCCTGGAAATGAGTGTTGACAATGTGATGTACTCATTGGCTTTGATTTTGACTTATGCATTTGTGGAGTGTGGCTTCCTGTGTTTAGTCGCGCTGGTTCCTGAAGGCCTCCTTACCCTCATCCTCCTATTTTAGCATGGGTAATGTGCCAGAAGCATAATGACTGCTGGGCACAAAGCATAAGTGCTTATCAAGGTGTATGTAAAAGGCATTGACTCGCTTTCCCCTGCGCATTCTGGGAAAATAGTGCATGTTCCATACTGGGCCATGTTTCACCCAACCCCTTAGCAAGAACGAACTTTGTTTTCAATATAATGACTCTGGGTCTCTGATTGATGGATATCCACAGGAGCTTTGCAGCTTAGCTGCGTTTAAACTGTTAGATGTTTTTTCATTTGTTTGCTTAGCAACAGTGGATGTGGAATGTGGAAAGCAAATCACCTCTGACTAGACATGGGCACCCTTATTTCAGCTCAAGAGCTCTCTGACCCGATAACGGATGTTCTTTTACCAACAAGTTTACCCTGGAGAAGCTGAGAAGTCTGCAGCAGCATTTCTCCTACCTGCAAGCTAATAGGAGACTGTTCTGCAGGGGCTTTACACAGGCTCATGCAACGTAGAGGCCCCAGTATTCAACCTAAGGCCTATGAAAAAGTTCTGTGATATGGGAGTGTCAGGGGCTCACCACATTTTGCATGGGCGCCCTATCATTTTGTCTTATGCCAATGCAGCAATCATTTGAAAGGCTTATTGTAAGAAATATGGGTATTAGTTGGGTGGAGTGAGGAACCACCTCACTAATATCCGCAATTCTTGTCAGGGTGAACCACTGAAGTCACTAAATAACCTGAGCTGAACCTCCTGTTAACTACGTCCCAGAGCAGACAGGCTTAACTTAGAGGCAATGTGTAAAGTATGTATGCAGTACTCAAACAGTAATAAATCAAAAGAACAAACACAAGAAACGTCCCAAACCAATTTTTAAAAAAAGGGAATTTTAATAGGGGATCTGTGGTCTGAGTATTTCTCTGTTTACATTGTCTTCTCACACCTGGGTGGACAGGACAGGGGATTTCAAGTCTTATTATCATTCCTCAAGCTGAGTAATTTTAAGATGCCCTTGAATGATTTTTCTAGGAAGGACTGACAAATGCTATTTACCCAGCATCTGCCAGCTTTTGCACCTCTCTCTCATCTGCGTCCCCGGACCCACTGCAAATTTCAGGAGCTATAAAATACATTCCGCCCCCTTGCAGCTCATGATTGTGGGCACAAATTCTTTGTGACCACCTACACAGGTGCAAAGCATGCAATGGCTCTTGTCTTCTATACAAACTGCAGTGGACATCCAGTAACCTTTCACAAAGTGCAAGCAGTGAATATTTGACAGCGTACAAGTGTGCATGTGCAGCATAAGAGCATAGTGAGTTGCAGACAGCATTTCTACAGACCCGAGGCTGGACTAGAAACTAAAGTCAGCGGAATGGTAGTTGGATGAGCGAAAAAAGGTTCAAAGTAAAGTTTCATGAGGGAGCTATGTATTACATTGCCCTGCATTCGCTCAAGTCTTGGCAGATGCCATCAGTCCAATACTCTACTCAACGTTTACAATTTGAGTTTGTGTGATAATAGAGCTCCCGCCCAGGTGGGTGTCTTGTGTGTTTGTAGGATGTCTGCCCTCCTCGATACAATTCATAGAGAATGCAAATCTAATATTATTTTTATATGATCAAACATATTATATATTAAGAGCCAAAGTGCTGTGGATGAATTACGTTGTAATTTCTCAGGGCTGGAGCTAAAAATGACACCACTTTAAACATTCTCTCTGATTGCTGTTATTCAAGGCTGAGTGGATTGTTAAATTGTTGCTGCTGTTCTGTGCCTCGACCTACAAGGTTTTGTCCTTTTTGTGCAGTTAACTAAGTTCATTTTTTCATTTATCTTTTCACGGATCTCGCCCGCTGAAACACTGTAATTATGTTTTAAAGGAAATGCTCGAAGATAATTACAGAGTAGATCCCGCACCTGACCCTATAAGGCTGGTGCTTAGAAGTTCAGAACAGCAGAGACCCTCAGGGCTTGGGAGAAATCTCCGCAATTCATTTTGCTGCCAAGTTGCATCCTATCGTTCCTGTTCAGCTGTCGCCTAATAACTGAGAGATGATGAACGCCCACCTTTGGTTTTTAATAAATTAGGATGTGTGGACAAAGGAATAATTCCTGCTAAAGACATGTTGCATACGTTACCTTCTGTGCTGCACTCCTCTTGGGTGTAATAAATTGTGTCTGGCCATCCTTTTCTGCTGTCATGTTTCTCACCATGACCTTGAGGTGCTTTGATCTTATGGTGACAGGTGGTGAAGGTCGACGAAAAGTGAATGGTGCCAGGGTCTGTGGGCCAACCCCCTCCACCGGGGGAACTTTCCATTGAACAGTAGCAAGCACGCTTCAGGCACAGGTGCCGACAGATGATGGTGGAAGGGGAGGTATGTGAGCATCAGCCTGGAGGCATAGACTGTCTAAAATGGATCCTCCTGAGGTCAAACAAATGCTACTCTATAGTTATTCGATATTGGATTGCATAGACATTTTTCCCCCTCTTGCTTGACCCGTTGCCATTTCTTGTCAACTTTTGTAACTTGTAATTGCTTTCTTGTGAAAGCATAAAGGAGGATGGTCTGAAATACCTCACATGTGCATTAAAACGCATTCTTTGGGGATTCTTTTCAAACAAGTGTTGGTTTTAGGTCATGTGGGTCCCTTCGTTCACCCTCCAGGCGGTTTCTCGCGTGAAGAGTTAGAAGAAAATGTGAATGGGTTTTGTCTTAACTTTTTTATTTTTTTATTTATTGGCATAATGTACAATCCATTTATGAAAAAGAATCCATAACTTCAATGTAGCATCGCCGCCATGTAATCATATATGTTTCATTTCTGAAATCTTCGGTTACAATCATATTGAGTTTAGTCTAAACACACACACACACATACACACACACATAACACACATACACACACACATAACACACATAACACACATACACACACATAACACACACATAACACACACACACATAACGCCACACACTTAACGCACATACACTTAACACACATAACACACACAACACACACACCGCTAGCTCAGTATGACTAACATGAGGAAAAAGTAAACCTTTTACTCCAAATTCCGTCTCGCCATTCCAGGTAGTAAGGTCTTGCTCCACCTAGTAGATGTGGGGGTGTGACTGGTGCCAGTCCCTTAATGATATTGGAAAATCGAATGAAAGAAGGTCCATGCAGTACAGCCATGTCAGCTGACCATATGCCAGCAAAGCCTTATGCACCTATATCATGCTTGACACCCCACTTCATCTGCCGTTCAAGGTATGCTGCATATGGGACAAAATACAAATATAAATAGGAGCTTTCAAAAAAGTGTAACCAAGCATTCTTTCAAAATCCTATGTGGAGTTCTAGACTGTGAATACCAGATCAGATTCATATCCGATCCATATCAGTTTCACATCTAATTTATTCTGCAGGTCAAACACCCACCGGAGAACAAGCGCCAGGGCCATGAGCGTGTCTCAAACTTAATTCACTGCAGTCTCCATTTGTAAACCTGCTCATGCACTCTTTGCTTTTGAGACACTAGCAAATGACTTCTGAGCTGGCGTACGTTTCTTCATCAAGTGGCTATGGCATACTCAAGTGTTCATTCCAAATTACTCCTAAGAGCGGTGCAAGGATTTTTGGCACTCAAGGTGGATTTGAGTTTTTACCTTTGGAACGCTCCCCATGCCTTATTAAAGCATTCTATAAGAGAGGCATCTGAACCATGTTGTTAATAATCTCTATAGTAACATTTAAATAGTACCACTCTGCCACCCCTCAGAGGTTTTGCCAATGAGCACTGAATACTACACTAGAAGTTAGCCTATTCTGTGGTTATGATATAGGTCTTATTACAATGTATCAGACCTACTGCAATTGTTTTTAGCTATTGCTAGTTGCTGCTGGCACCTATTTGATTGAACTGGTGTACCAAATGACCCCATCATGTAATAGGGACATAATATAAAGCAATTTTCACTAGTTCGCTCTTGCTCCACGACCACGATATTTTAACCTAGGGTTAAGTTGCTTTATTTCTCACTTCTGATGACTTCAGCAGGTACTTCCACTGTTAAAAGTACCCCTTCTTAAGACGAAGCAAGGGACTTCAAGTGGACAATTGCTCTTCCATGCAAAGTGGATTGATGACGTGGTGCAGGCCTAATTTAAGGGTGATAGAAACACAGTTGACTACTGATTGCAGCCCTTCTGCTGGAACTGCCTTCCCGCCATGTTGCAACGATAGTGATTGCTTTCAATGTTTAAATATGTACTTAATATCAGGCTGGGACCTTGGTGATTAGATTGGTCTACCAAGGTTTTACAATACCCGACTAATATCATCCTTCCATTAAGGGACTTTGACATAAAGAGCATTTACCAGCGGTACTCCCCAGTTTTGCTCTGTTCTGACCTATGGCAATGACTCCTGTCCCTCTCGGATGACATCTAATCCTAGTAATCTTCCATCAAATTAAGATGATTTAAACCCTGCAAGTGAATACCAATAACTGATAAACACTACAAGGTGTCCTGCTAACACTTGGCAGAGCTTTTACTTTGCCATTAGCAATCACATGCAAAATGTCCCTTGTGTTTGATAACCTGTCAACCAATTGTATGAGTGTTTTTGCTGATTTGGTCTTGCATCTTTTGAATAACAGCATTGTAAAGTACGCCAAGCCAACAAGTTATTTAGCATGTGTAGTGACTGGAGAGTACAGAGTATTTCCTAAGTGGGTTAAGGGCACTTGGGAATCTGCTGCCTTTTATTACATTTTCAATCAACTCCTCACAAACTGTGGTCTGAGTAATTTTCAGTTGCTTCTGTATTCTAGGTGGAACAAAAAAGTATCCGTGTTCTTGACTTATTCTCGGCTGCCTCCGTCTTAGCTGGGTGGACTGGATAAACAAACTGTGGACTAAGTAATTCTGTGCTGCCGCTGTTTCTCATCAAAGTTGATCTGTTAAGAGATTTGAGGTTTTAGTAATTCTCAGCTGCTTCTATGTTACTCCTGAGTTGACTTCAAAATGGATTTATGGTCTGAGTAATTTCTCAGTAGCCCTCTCATCACACATCTGGGTGAACTGGACAAGAGTCATATGAAGTGAGTAATTCATGCGTGCCCCTTTTTTATGACTTCACAAAGCTGGCTTGGAACCTGAAAACCATACAAGGATGTGTGTTCAGAGTTCACATACAAGGATGTGTGTTCAGAGTTAATTTCTCTGATGCCCTTATTCCTCTTCTGGTTGAATTAATAGAAGATCTGTCGTCAGAGTATTTCTGTTTCCACTCTCGCCTCTTACCTGGGTGTGCAGGACAGAGGACCTCAAATCTGATAAGGATTCCTCAAGCTGAGTAATTGTAAGATGCCCTTGGGTGATTTTTTCAGGAAGAACTGGAAATTGCTCTTTACCCAATATCTCCCAGCTGTTGCAATGCTCTCTTATCTGGGTCCCTGGACCAGCTCCAATTTTCAGGAGCTAAAAATATACCAAATACATGCCATCTGAAGGTGAACACCTCCTCAGCAATAGTAAAGCATTTTTTCTCTCTTAATCATCCCATTTTATATACTGCCATCTTCAGTCATCTTCCACTATCTTATATCACTGCTTCTCAATCGTTTCCATGCCACCCCTTATTCTCTCCTTCCACATTCACACCTTTTCATTACCCAATCCTTGTGGTATTCACCCTTTGACCCATTCCTGGTCCTGCAGGCTATTCCTCTTCTGCTGCTCTCCAACCACCCCTCACCTTCTCTTCACTCTCAAATCCAGCCACCATTCCTCCTTCTAACATGTATCCTTCCCACTGATCCCTCTTTTCTCACCCCCTAGTATTTGACCTCTTTCCTTAGTTTCTCTATTTCCCACATCCTTTCCCTAGCTCCTTCTTAGGCCCCTTCCTACTTTATCTTCATCATCTTTACATCCCCACATGCCCTTCCTATCTCATTTGCCTTACTAGTGGGCTGCTCTTCTGATGCCTTACACCACCTTTAATGTTTTCCTCACTTTAACCCCTGCTATTCCTTCCCCTTATTTTACTATTCTTTCAACTGCCTTCCCAAATGAGACAGTCGAGGAGTAGTCATTATGTACAAAAAATACCTTTTTAGCCCCACCATTTCTTACCTCTTCAGCTGCCAAATGTGAATCTTTCCTTGACAGGTGCATGTTTTATCACAACACCGCTCTCTTCTTTCTCTTCGTATATATGCACCTTTCCAGAATTGTCCTGAATTTGTCCTTTGAAACTAGCACCTTTAATGTTTACCTCAAAGTCTTATGTTAAATCTATACCCAACAAGCCTGACGTTGGCATCAGCAACCTAGTAAATTGGAGATCCATTGCAAAACAGTCCTTCATGTTATCTTGGTAAATTGGCTGTTGTGTTTGCTTTAAGGCTTGTGAAGCGGAACATCTTGGCCATAAGGCACTGTGCACTTGTACCAGATCTTAAACGTTAGTGCCCACAACATCAGCTTTAACTAGCAGTTGGATGGGATGGGGTGGGGGGGATGGGGGGAGAACCTGAACAGAAACGGTTTGTGAGCTTTTCTAAAACTTGTGTGGCCTGGAATCACTTTCATCATTCATTGTAGTCACGTGCCATGGCTGAAGGGGCCTACCACACATTCAAGGTTTCTGGAACTTCAGGACTACTACCCCAAGTTCATCCATTGACCACAACAGTTTAGATGGTACACAATGCCTAGTTTATCCCACAGAAAGGCTTGTCCCAGTACTTTAAATTGGATCTTTTTTCCAGGAGTCAGACAAGTCCCATATGTACCTTCTATTCAGAAAGACAAGGGGCTGTGCCATGACCTCCTGTTTAGCCTAGATGAGTTCAATTCTCAGATCCTCTACAGATGCCTCTGGTTTCACCTTTACTTGCACAAAAAGTACAAATGTGGTGCCCAGCGCTTTACAAAACCTCATAATTAAATGCGTTTATTTGTTGCCAAACCAGGTTCTTCCAGTCTCAAATATAGACCGCATTTTGGCTTGCTTGCTGTACCGTTGGAGTTTGTTGACCAAGACCTTGCAGATGTTTGGTTGGAGATCCTTACTGAAGTCACTAACTCCTCTCCCAGAAAATCCTTCATTTATAAAGCAAATAGACTTTTCACCGGGTGGCATTTCAGGCCTCTGTTTCCAGGTGGAATATAGTATATTTAGGAATTGTGTTTGTTGGACAATTTGAGAATGATTGCTTCTAAATACATTTGCTGCCAATGTTTACTTAGCTGAGAACTGTAGGCAAATAAGATTTTTTTTCAACACCTTTGAGTCTTTGTCTGTACAGAGCTACATATAATAGTACAATGCATACAATAATAAAGAGGTGTGTTAATCTCATCCAATGGTGGGGCTAAATTCTTATCAATAACATTATTTCACTACAGGACATTTCATTGCCTAGAGGAGGGAGTGATAAAGATTGTGTCCTGCCTGTGCAGTTATTTCAAGTGCCTTGGAAGAGGGCCATTCTCGCCATTCTTAACCACCATATCACATCAGGGATGAACAAGACTGCCACGTCTAGCATAGGATCGTTCCTCAAACATCTAACAAACTGGGACCATACCTCCTCAGATTTGCAAAGGTTATTGTGGATTATCGCCATCAGTTTTAGAATGGTATAAACATTCCACAACTTGGACCATCATATTCTCAATTGGGTTGCAATTTGCAACTTCTAGAATTGCACAACAGAGTCTCACGGCCAGAAATATATGTGTAGTTTCCCTGTAGGAGGCGTAAGTGCATAGAATCTGTCATCTCCAGGTTAACCCAGCAAGACAGTTATACGGTTCGGGTGTCAGAGTGATGCAAGTTATTTCTTTGATTGTGTTCAGTATTCATTTCCAATGTTTTGAGTGTCTGTTCACAGCCACCACATATGGTTCATTGTTCCAGAGTCCTGGCACTCCCTACAGCATTGGCTAAAAGACATGAACATAGCTCGCAGTCTAGTTGATGAAAAGTACCATCGTAGCAATATTTTGTCTCAGTTTTCATTATGATGTGTGCATAACAAGGACTTTACAGCCCTTCAAATAGGCGCCCATACATCATCTGGCAACTCTTTGCCTTGCTCAGCCTCCCATTTGGCTGTGTACTTGTGCTCAATATCTGTGTGTTATTTTTACAGGCCTGCATATAGTCTCGTTATTCTACTTCTTGTATATTGTTGGGCATAAAGGGATTCTATAGGGCCTTATCCATACCAACCTCTACTTTACATTTTTCTGTGCTGGAGCAGCAGAGAGGTGAAACAATCTAAAATTATCCTTTGGTTATCAACCGAAAGTTTCCAGACAGCTCTCTCTGATTAACTCACCAGCCATTCACCATTCTCCCCATCTAGAGGGGGTCATTGTTCCTCTGGGACCTAAACCTGGGGACAGCATTCCAGGAGGAAAGTCTGGGTTGGCCACAATGGGTGTCATAGTAGAAAGGTAGGAGGTGACACAACTGTTTCTCACCAACACATCCCAATTTTGTAACTGTTACCACAGTCTTGCCTGTACTGGCCATCTAAACTTGAGTGGGAGTCATTGTAAGTGTTGCAAATGAAGGTGGATTCTGTCTTGTTCCACTCTAACCCAAGGCTTTACTGTGAAACTGGTCCAATTGAGTACAGACTTTGTCAACGTGTGGCTTGTCAATGCCACTTTCACTTCTGAGTTTAAACAAGGAGCTTTTGCCCATCATGCGGGATTTGGTTTTCCAAACAAAATTCAACAACTTTTGATTAGATGGTAGCCTGTGGGATAAATAGAGGAAGAATCTGGAGGACATAAGGAAGACAGGCATTACATTTATTTTCATGCTGGCCACTCAGCCCAGCAACGAAACCTCCTGCTGTCCCCATCTATGTAGGTCTTTGTATAGTGTGTTGATTATGTGGGGAATGTTTGCTCCTAAGAACAAGGTTATTGAGCTAGGGAGATAGATTGAGGTAGGGAGGTAGAATTAGGATCTTCTCTAAATCTGTTAAGAGGGCCTCAGTTGTTCTATAGTAATCAAAACACCAATTCTGACTGACTTGGAAAGGTTAATTTTTAGCTTGAGACTCAGTCTCTGTTAGTAATTCGGGAAGTGAGGTACCAGGATCTTTTAGAAAGTGGAGAATGTCACTCACAAACAAAGCAATCTGTGGTGACCTCTGACCTTATTAATGCCCTTGGTTTATGGGTCTGTCTTGATGCCTTGTGCCAGAGGCTCCAGCGACAGGGCATGGAGAAGGGGGACCACGGACGTACCAAAATTGTTCCCATGGGTAGTTGGATGGGCATGGTGAACCCTGCATTTATATTTATTTTCGTAGCTGGCCTTGCAAAGTTTGACCGAATGTACCTTTTCATGTTTTGACCCAGGCCTGTTCTATGAGGGAGATCATTCTAAAAAAAGACAATCAACTTTGGCAAAGGCCTCCTAGGCATCATGGGATAGAAGTACCATGTATCGCTTCTCTTGCTTTGCTATGTTTATTCTAGTAGGTCAGCAGCCATACGGATATTGTCCCAATTCTGCCTCTCTTTAATTTAGACTGGCTGGTAAGCTAACATGAAATCAGGCCAGGATTAAAGTGTAAGACTAGGATTCCAGTTATTTAATAGTGCTGTAGGTCTGTAGGAGCGTCAGTTGGCCACATCTTTTTTAGATTTTGACAGCAGTGTTAGCACCGACCCCATTATGGTGTCTTTTGTGTGTAGAAGTAAGAAAGGAACACCTTGTTAAGAACCTCTGTTAAAATATCTTGGGGGGTCTTATAAGATGTATCTGTGAACTCTTCAGAGACTCCTATGAGTGCCACTAATTGGATTTCAGTGCTTTGTGAATCCTAGGAAAAGCGAAATTTGTTAAATAATAATATACAGGTTCTATACAAGGGTATATAATAGTCCTGCAGTGTTTTACATAACTCCATGGCTGAAGTCTGAAGTAGGCCCCCCCTTTAATCAGATATGTTGTTAATATTGTTATGAGTTTCCAGGTTTTTTAGTTTATGGGTCAGAATTCAGATAGCCTTATTGCCCCGTTCATAGTATTGTTGTTTAAGGTAAAGCATTTTATGGCCTGACTCGCCTATAAGAAGTTATTGAAGCTGCGCTCTCACCCTCCTTAAGGGTTCTGTACATTTTCTGTCAGCCATTGCGTGTTTATGTTACTGTGCAAGTCTATGTATTTGAGTTTCCAACACAGATTTCTTTTGTTTTGTAAGTCACAATCGTGTTGCAGTCTGTGAAACAAGCTCTCCCCTGATTACCGCTTTAGCAACATCCCAGACTGTGCCTCTATATGTCCAATAGATGCATCTCTTGAACACCGTGCTTTTGGACGTTTACTGTGTCTGACAAAGGCTACCCCCTTGAGAAAGTATTGATATTTGGGCTGGACAGGGTTATAGTTGCCCTTTAGCATCAAGTGTTCCTTGGTAAAGTCTGAAATTATGGGCAAAAGGTCCCTGTGAAACTTTTTCTTATTGTTAGTAGCACCAAAGATTGAGAGGAAATTGAATAATCGTCCTGCCCGTGTTCCCCGCAACACCAGTACTCTCCTGTCTCTATCTCTGTTAAAGTCAGCCCATGTTTTAAAAGGATAGCAATTTTCCTTGTCTTGCTTGTGGCAATCCAGTGGAACTGGAACGGATGCCAATATGATCTGAGGTGTCCTACGTCTACCCTATTCAAGTGGGTCTCTTGCTATATCTGTTTCATTAGTAGTTAACCATTTTATCATCACTATCCTCTTCATGGGTGAACTGAGGCCCTCCCTGAACATTTAAAGTGGTGATTTTAATCAGTGTCATTGTATAGTAGAATCAGGCACTCTCTGCTATATTCCACAACACCAATATCCCCACACATATCCCCCACCCCAGAGTGAGCCTCCAAACATGGGGCTTTGGGCGTTGGCTGGCTCAAGTGATGGCCCACCATGGACTTTCGTGTCAGATCTTTAATTCCATTGTCGTTTCGTACTATTTGGAACAATAAACAAACGAAAACCACAAACTTAAAAAACAACAATTGCTGAGTTAATTACTTACTTGGAAGCTATGTCAAATGTGGCAACAGGAGGTATTAACATAATAAACCAGTGTTAATCATCATAGGGGGGCAGTAATCGGGAAATATCAGACACCTACCAGGTCTAATTCTAATACTAGGATGCCCCATCCAAGCCAGGCTAGTATTTTCTCATGGAAAGAGCAGGGAAACTCCTCTAAAAGGATGTCAGAGCATGATGAACTGAAACTTGTTTCCAGATTATGGATGTAACAACAAGAGAGTGAGGAGAACAGTATGTGTAATCTAATTTATAGGCCCTGGGGCCACAGGGTCGAGCATGACTGTTCAGTTATCAGCTGAGTCTGCCTCTACATCATTCTCCTGTCAGATCTGCAAATTTCATGTCCTTCTGCACTACCTGTTTGAGCATATGGGTGTCAAACTTAGAGTGTCCTCCTTCAGAGAAGAGGATAGCTCTAAGTTTGTGTCTTGATTAGGGTCTTGTAGGCCTCACACCTGTTGGGATGCTCACCATATATTGCAGTTTTTTTACAGTAAATATAAGATCGAAAGGAAAAATCCATTTGTATGGAATTTTGTTACCTCCGGGGGGGTTCTTTTGCTCGCTCGCTCTGGGCAGAAACCTGTGTACTCTAAAGGGGGAACGGCGTGCAATGAGGGTAAAGAAAAGAAACCATAACAATGGCAAAATAATTTTTTCGTTCTGATTTCTAGGCGATACAATACAGGCATCCCACTAGCTCCACACCCTAGTGATGAATTGTCATGTGCATTTGAAATTAAACAATGGTCTTTACGAAAGACCAGAGGTTACTGGGATAATGGTAGGTCTTTCCACATGACAAGCACTTTAAAGCTATGCAAGTAGATTAATGAGTCTAGTTATGGGCTAAAGTTCAACCAGAGCCTAGAACCGGAGACTGCCCGTGCCACAAACTGCGCTGCAAACTAAAGACAGACCTGCGCCGTGACTGTTGCATTAGTCTCTCACGTATCCTGATTGTGTGCACGCTGCTGTAATCATAGCAACCAGTAAAAGTTTATAAACAACACTTTTCGACTGAAGTGTATCTCTCGTCACTTACTTGTTTCATTGCATCCACTAGCATCACCCAGTTACCTTGACAGCCTTGAACACTTTTTAAAATATTGCTGTAGTGTGTTTTGTAGCTTTAGCTAACACCTCTGTGCTGAAATCCAGTAAAATGTAATGTTTATTTTTTCCCGGGCAGAAACGTTCAATACAATTTTTGTTTTCACTCTCAACACCTCTTGGAAATACTCAGATGTGCCTTCCATCTGCATTCCCCGGCGCTCCAAGTTCGCTGTGTTTTGTGTATAGAATCTATAACTCAGTTAAACATTTTAAAAAGCATAACTGTCTGGTTTCACATAGCCGCCACATTTATGCTTTCATTGACCTGATAAGTGTGGACTCTAGTCAAGACGTCAAGGGTTAATTATTTTACATATGCACAAGTTAGAGATCCCTACTTTATCATGTGGACTATCCAGGCCACTTTCTGATGAAAAAAGCAAAAATGTTATAGACCCCTCACCCACCAAGGATTCCCATTGGTGGCCTGCTTCATCACTAGGTTCTTTCTCGTTCCGCTGCAGAGTGGGGCGTGCTGACACCAATGAGCTACACAGGAGCACTGAATAATATCAGACTATATAGAAGAAAATAGGAGTTGGGGTGGGGGTTTCTGTTAAAAATACCTGACTGGGGGGGCGTGGTCTCGCTGCGGAGGAGATGGGACGCACGCCTTGAGAGCTCCGGCCGGCCGCTGCTATCTTCAGCCTTCACAGCGGCGCTGGGGCGGCATTGCGGATCCGGTCATACCTGTATGGGCGGCGGAGCTGAGGGGGCAACTCCTGACAAGACACTGCAGCGCTGGGTCGGCCCGCTGCGGGGTTAGTCCCGGCTCCTCTCTGCTGCGGCGGCCAGAGTCTGGCGGCCGCCATTTTGCCTGTGCCGGGCCTAGCCTCTCTTTGCCGCCGGAGGCCGCTGAGGCCCCTGCTTCCCGCCTCCGCTTGCTGTCTCCCACCATTGGGGCCTTGGTCTGCGGAGCGGACGGCCGGTGCGCCTAGGGGGCGGCTGCTGGATGGGGGCCTCCTGCGGTTCCGGCCCCTGCGCCCGCCATTTTGAATTTCCCGCCCGTGATCTGAGGGCCTGGGCGGTTGGCGGCTCCTGTTGATGTAGTGGCCCGCTTGGGGCGCGGGGCACCCCTGAAGCTGGAGGGGGCTCTGGGCGGCACGGGAAACCCCCCCCCTCGTGCCTGGACTTGCCCGCGGCTGGATGGACCCAGCGGATGCCGGCTTGGAGAGAGGCCTACCCTTGCGAGCACTCCGGACCTGGTGAGTCCCCCGCTGTGTGGGGATCTTCTGTTTTTTCATCCCGTCTTGCCTGGGTGCGCACTGCTCTCTTGTGGGCTGGGGGACGCCACCTTTGGCCTGACTTTCTGCGGGGCGTCCCCCTGTGGGTGCGCTGGTTTGGTGGTGGGGTGCATCCAACTTTGGCAGCCTGGGGGAGTGCCTGACGGGATCTCTTGGCGCCCCCTGGCACCCGCACCCGCAGTGGCGATCCTTTTTTTCCCCCACCCGCCATCCTACGGCGGATCTTCTCCTCCTGCACGCTGGTGATGCCCTGTCCTTGATGTGAGAGAAGGGCCCACACGCTTCTGATCCCATGGCGGCGGTGTGGGGCACGAGCTGAGCCTGCCTCCTACCTCTGCGCCCTACAACATGGGAGCCCTGTGCGCCTTGCTTGGGCCTCCAAACTTCCTCCCGCCCCCGTGGCGCAGGCCCCATAGCATTTCGGCCTGTGGCGCTGGTCCCTGCCGGGGGGTCAGCCTTCCTCCATCTGCAGCAACAGCGCTATTTCACGTGGCCATTGCCCTCTCACCCCTGGGGGGGGGTTCTGGCGGACTGCTGAGGTGTGCCTGTGGGGGCTTTGGACTTTGGGAGGACGGTGCCTGTGTCTGGGGTGTGGTGGCCTCTTGAGGGGTCTCTCATCGCTCGAGTGGCGCCCTGCCCTTCAGTGCCTTCCCTCTTGACCGCTCTGAGTTGCCTTCTCATGCGGGCCTGCATCAGAGTGTCCTCGCCACGTCTTAGGGGCTCGTGGCTCCTCTGGTTGCTCCTGGCCTTCCACGCTGCCTGTCTGCCCTGGGTCCTGCGGCTGGGAGCCTTGTGAGGTCATGACTCGCACGAAAGCTGTCAAGGACACTGCGATCCCCTCTAAGGACAATCCTGTTGCGGCACTGTGGAACAAGCCTGGCCATACCGGCGCTGGTGACATGTCGTCCTCGGCAGGGGAAGCTTCTGAGCCCGTCACGCAGTCCTTCATGGCGGGCTTTATGCAGGAGCTGAAATCCGAAATCGGTTCGCTCCGCTCGGAGGTCCACTCGTGTCCAAGAACTAAGGAGGGAGGTCACGGCGATCAGCGAAAGGATTGACGACCTTGAGAAGACTGTGGATGCCCGCACGGAGGAGCAGGAGCAATTGTGGCAGCGCATGGCCACCCTGGAGGAGCAACACGTTGACCTCCAACTCAAGCAGGAGGATTTGGAGAATCGGGGGCGCCGTAACAACATAAGCCTCCGAGGGGTGCCAATCGGAGCCGAGGGAATGGACATTATGACTTTTGTCGCTGAACTACTACAGGACATCAGGGGTGACGACGACCTCTCCCCCCCGGCACTTGACCGTGCACATCGTGTCTCGGGCCCTCCTGGACGTTCCGGCCTGATCCCGGACATCCTGACTCGGGTCCATTTCTTCACTGAGAAGGAGGCGATCCTCAAAGCTGCACGCTCTAAACCCGAACTTAAATGCAACGACGCCAAGATACAGCTCTTTCAGGACCTTGCACCTACTACGTTACGGCGGCGTCGGGACTTCAGGCCCATCACGGACAAGTTGAGAAGTTTGGGCATCCAATATCAGTGGGGCCATCCCTTTGCCCTTATCTTCCAATGGGAATCCCGGCGCAGGGTGATACGCTCTTTCCAGGAGGCTGCGCAGTTGCTTCGTCTCTCCCTTACGCCGCCGCATAGCCCCACCGGATTGCCTCCCCTGAAGAGGGAACCCGCGAAAACGCAGTGGTCACAGATACGTCGCCCTCGCCGTTTGTCTCTCCCCGATGATCAGACCTCCTCGCAGGCCCGACAGGATATCATCCAGCACATCCGCTCGATGGAAGAGGGGTGCTCCGCCTCAAGTTCTCGCCCTACAACACCTTAACAGGCAGCCTCTTGCCTAGCGACCCTATACCCTTGCCAGATCTTTCCAGTGGCCTTCCATGATGGCGGCGATAGGTCAACATGCCCTTCCATGGCCTCACCCCGGCACTTTCAGCACCCTGGTAGCGGCCTCGGAGCACTCACTAGGAATTGTTTCTTCACCAGGAGACCCACCCCCTTACCTGCTCCATGGAGAGTGACTTCTCCGGGATGGCTTGTGCCGGAGAGCCTAGCCTACTCCCTTTTCGGAACAGGACTCTATGGCCCGGTTGGCCGAGAAGGTTTCGTCTGTTCTTGGACTCTTTATGTTTTTTTCTCTACCTCTCTGGTTTTCTTTCTCTTCTCTCTTTCTGTCGGGAGGACGGCACTTGGTGGCATGGGACCATGCCTCTGTGTATTTGGACGTCCCCTCTCTCTCCTCTCCCCCCCTGTCTCATGCTGTTTCATCCGCTGCTGCATGCGTCTGGTCCCCCCCTTGCCCGACATGTCCAACACACGCTGCCTGAAACTCTTGTCCCTTAACGTGAAGGGGCTTAACTCACCTAATAAGCGGCGTCAGGTGTGGCGCTATCTCCTGCAGCTGAGTCCGGATATAATTTTTCTCCAGGAGATTCACCTGGTTAAGGCAGACACAGCTCGCATGGCTCATCCTCGCTATCCGCTCCAATTCTGGGCTTCTGCACCTTCAAAAGTTGCTGGAGTGGCAATCCTGTGTCGGGCTGGCATTCAACAGGGGGAAACCAAGGCAATTCGCAACCCTGATGGCAGGTTTCTCAAAGTGGCGGTCAGAATGGGCCATAGGACCATCACTCTCTGCAATGTTTACACGCCCAATCAGGCTCAAGACCTTTATCTTCGGGAGACGTTGCAGGAGCGAGTGTCATGTGCGGACCCCTCTCTCATTCTCGGGGGTGATTTTAATTTGGTATGGGACGCTAACGTGGACCGTAGTGACCGCTCCTTCCATGGGGCGGGGGCTATGTCTTCCACCCTTAAAAAGCAATTGGCGGACTTAGGCTTAATAGATGCCTGGCGTTATCACTTTCCTGATATCGGTGATTACTCATATTATTCTCATGTCCATCGCTCTTATTCACGCATCGACTATTTTTTCGTCTCGCACTCTCTAATCTCTAATCGGAGAGACGCTCGCGGCCTCGATGTCGGATATCTCGATTTCCGATCACGCTCACATTGAACTTCTCCTGTGGGACCCGTCCTTACACCCTGGCCGCAAGCCGCGGTGGCGGCTCCCTCCCCACATACTTCGGGACCCGGTTAACGTCGCGGAACTTAGAGCTGCCATTATCTCCTACTTTGAGACGAATGATCTGCCCGAGACACCTTTTCCTGTGGTCTGGGACGCCTTCAAGGCCACTATCCGCGGGCACATTACATCCATAGCGAGTGCCCGGGCTCGGGAGTCGCGCCTTTTCGAATCCACTCTCTCCCGCGATATAAAGACGCTTGAGAAGCTGGATCAGGACCAGCCACGGGTCACTCACAAACGGCGCTTGGCCATGCTTCGGGGGCAGCTGCGTGCCCATCGTACCAACAAGGCGGAGCGGGCTCTGTTAGCTCTCAAACAACGTTACTATGAAGCAGGGGACAAGATGGGTACGGTGTTAGCTCGCAGACTACGGACACGGACGGCCAAAGCACACATAGCCAATGTCAGGCGCCTTGACGGTACTCGAGCCACCACTGAGGCGGCTAAGCTTGAAGCTTTCCATGCCTACTACTCGTCTTTATATGCTCAGGAGACGCCCCTCCCAGAGCAGATTCAGGCCGTTTTAGACAACTGCCCCTGGCCCCCGATAACTTCGTACCATGCGCAATTGCTGGAGGAACCTCTCTCCCAGAGTGAGCTTGTGGGTGCTTTGAAGGACCTCCATCTTGGGAAATCGCCGGGTCCCGATGGATTGCCACTTTCCTTCTATCATGTCTTTTTTCCGCAGCTTCAAACGTATCTTTTGCGACTTTTTAACTCCTTCACGGACACCATAGGTCCTTCTTCACCCATGGGTCTGGCTGAAATAGCCCTTCTTCCCAAACCCGGTAAGGACCCCACTCTCTACTCCTCTTTTTGCCCTATTGCGCTTCTCAACACGGATCTCAAATTATACACCAAAATCCTAGCCAAACGCCTAGACCCCCATCTCCCTGGTCTTATTGATCCCGACCAGGTCGGCTTTATACGTCAGCGACAGGGGGCTGATAACGTACGTCGAGTAGCGCATCTTGTGGGGAAAGCCCATCACTGGAATATCCCCGCCTGCCTGCTCTCTCTTGACGCGGAGAAAGCGTTTGATCGCGTAGATTGGACCTTTCTCCGAGCGGGTCTTTGCAAGATCGGGCTAGGTCCTTTGATGGTGTCCCGCATCATGGCCCCCTATATCTCTCCCACGACCCAGGTCCGAGTCAATGGTCAACTCACCAACCCTATCTCAATACATCGAGGCACGCGGCAGGGGTGTCCTCTCTCTCCTCTCTTGTTCGCCCTTGTGGTGGAGCCTCTAGCCATCCTGATTTGTCAGGCGCCGGACATACATGGAATCCCCCTAGGAGGTCATCGGCACAAGGTAGCATTATTTGCGGACGACCTCCTTCTTACGCTATCGCAACCGCACGAGTCCCTGCCGGCCCTCTATCATCTCTTACGCTTATTCGAGCACGCATCGGGCCTTAAGGTTAATCACGAAAAATCCTGGGCCTTGAATCTCACCATCCCGGTGGACGAGCTCCCGACGCTCCAGGCGCTGGTTCCCTACAGGTGGGCCTCTCATTCCATCAGGTACCTAGGACTTAATTTGACTCCTACCCTTGCCACATGGACGCAGGCCAATTGGCAGGAATGCAGACGGTCTGTGCTCGAGGACCTGCGAACTTGGAAGCCTCTCTCCCTCTCGTGGCTGGGCCGTCTCCACGCCGTCAAAATGTCCGTCCTACCGAAAATTTTATATGTATTTCAATCGCTTCCCACTCCCATCCCACAACATCAGATTCGAAGCATGCAGCGAGAATTCACCAGGTTTATCTGGGGGGGCCGCAGGCCGCGCTTCTCTACTAAAATCCTCATGTTGCCCCGGGACCGGGGAGGATTGGCCTGTCCCAATCTGCTAGAATACTACTGGGCATCGCATCTCCGCTTCATTTCCGAATGGATGGCATGGGAAAGCGAGAAGGTGTGGTTTCATATGGATAGGGTGGTGACCGGGCGTTCTATATGGGATCTGCTGTGGCATAATCGGGCCTCTCGCTCTCGCAGTGCGTACATAGCTCTCCCTACCAGGACAGTTCTGGACATTTGGGATAAGGTAGCAGTGCCCAAAGGCCTCACTACCTTCCCCTCTCCCCTCACTCCTATAGCTGGCAATTCTCTCTTCCCACCTGCCTTGCACTCCCCTGTCTTCACCGAATGGCTTGACGGCGGGTGCAGAACGATTAGGGATTTTTACCTAGGGACCGCCATTAAGACCTTTGAGCAATGTAAGCAGGAGTTCCAACTTCCCGACGGAGCTAGTCTTCAATATTTGCAACTTCGACACTGGTTGTGTAATGACACTGCTGCAGGCAGCCACACGTGCGCTTACTCCCTTCGAGCAGCTGGTCTGCTCGTTTGATAATTCTAGGGGCCTTATCTCCCGAAGGTATCGCATCCTCCAACGTCCTTCGCGGATAACACCGCATTCCTATCAATCCCGATGGCAGTCCGACTTGTCTACAGACATCACACCCGCGCAATGGGATCGGTTATGGCGTGACATCCCAAAGGTCTACCGCTGCATCTCTCAGCGGGAAACCGCTTATAAGGTGATGACTCAATGGTACTACACCCCCAATAGGCTGCATAAAATGTTCCCCTCATCCTCCCCCCCTCTGTTGGCGGTGCTCAAATTCCCTCGGAGATTTCCTTCACATCTGGTGGACTTGCCCACTTCTGGCCACCTACTGGAAAAAGATACTTAGTCACATCAAATTGGCTCTTGGTTTCCCCCTGCCTGAGACTCCAGCCGTGATCCTCTTGGGCATCAAGCCTGACAACTTACACGCGCTGACGCGCAAGGATTGGCACATCTGTCTTCACATGTTGGGTGCGGCTAAACAACTCATAGCCCTCTATTGGAAGAAAGCGGAGGCCCCCCCAGTTGCTATTTGGTTCACTCGCTTGTGGCACACCATGGCGATGGAACTGCTCACAGCGCGATTACAGTCTCGCGACACTCATTTCACTAAACTCTGGCAACCACTAATTGACTATTTTTGCAAAATAGAACACGCCCGCATGCAGCCCCCGAAGCTTCGGGCCTTACGCCTTTTTGAAGACGCCATACTACCCCCCATATCCGACACGCTCCCCTGACTCCACTGTTCCCGCTCTGCAACACGTCCTCCTGCCCATGATCCTTGTTCTCATTGCCTTTCTGGCCTCTTCCCCCCCGTTCTCTCCTTTCTGTCTGTCTTTTCGTCTCATCCCTCTTCTGTCTGTCTCCTCTCCTCCCACTCTATGCTCCCTAAGAGCTTTGGGGCCTATTCCCTCCTTTACCTTTGCCTCTTCTATCGTTTGTTTATTGCTCTTCGATTGAGCTCATTGATTTATTATGGTTCTTTCTACTTGGAAATGCCCTACAATCTGCAATCCTTACTTTTGACTGTCACATCACGCGGCCGGCCGTGCTTGGGTTGTAGGCGACTTGCTTTGTAAACTCATTTCTATGCATAGTCCTTTAACGCCATTTATTTTGGAAAGAAAGAGGGGCCCCTGAATACAAGATAAATGCCTCGTCAGGGAAATACAATGAGGGGAAAAGAGGAAGTGAGCACCTAGGCAAGGTGCATTAACCAAATAACTGACACATCAACACCAGATAATTATAAAAGTAGCTGCATATAATAAGCAATGACCAAATCAATATTCTTTTATTATTGTTTTTTTATTTTATTTTTAACTTGAATTTGATAATATAAATATCTACTTATTTTTGCATAAAAAATATTGTCATTACAAATATAAACACAAATTAAAAACACATTATTTAGTGTACATACAGACAAACTGATAATTATATCCACATATCTTAGTTGTCTCTTTTCTACCTATTATTTGTATTAGCTGAAGACAAAAATATCGTATGATGAAATCCTGTAAGCAAAAAACTATAACTTTACTAGAATCTAAACTGTAGAGACAAATAAATTCTTGAATTCTACAACAAATCATACATGTAATACATTCAATACACATCCATCCTTATGATGGCATGAGGAGACTGGCGGTTTGAGATCTAACACCATACCCTTGCTCCCTGATTGGTCACCTCATAACGCGGCCGGCCCGCTGAAGGGTTGTAGGCGACATGCTGTGTACATGTTGACTTCTTGACTCCTCTTTAATAAAACAGTTTTATGTAAAAAAAAAAGACAGAGATCTAGAAAAATACCTGACTGGTAGCATCTATTACTTTAATAAATGCCCACCCCCGTCATCTAAGGGAGAATCTCCCTTTTGGTCATATTTTAAGGATTAGGCGCAGTTGCACTGATACCAGCGATTGCAATACACAAGCTGCAAGTCTGGCCATCAAGTTCAAAGCTAGGAAATATCCAGACAAAGTGGTTCAAAAAGCCATGAAGAGAGCATGAATCAATGACAGAGATGCCCTTCTGGATCATACTCCACAGAAACAGACATAGGAACTCCTGATCTGCATCACAATGTTTAACATCACATCCGACACGGTCAGCAAAATAATCAACAAGAATTGGGGCATCTTGAACAGTGGCCACCTAAACTTGCCCAAACCAATGTTCTCACATAGGAGAGGAAGACGCTTAAGGGTCTCATTGGTTCACACAAGACCACTTAAGAAGGTATCTGAGATTAGATAGATACCAGGGACACTCCTGTGGGTAGTGGGACACTACCCATGTGGTAGATGCAATGTTTGCCCCTTGACAAAGACCACAAAACAATCAATCGGGGGAACAGTACCCGGTGGGAGTTGAGACAGTTCACCAGCTGTAACACACCAAGGGTGGCATACATGATAACATGCCCAAGTCAACTCCGGTACATAGGCATGGCAACCCGTAAAGTTGAGATACGGATCGGAAAACACTGGAGTAATCTTAGATGTGGGAGAAACACAACTTAGATGTCGGCACACTTCATTGAGATGGGACACAAGTTGAAAAATTACCAGTGGCTGTTCCTGGAACATGTACCGGAGACTATGAACTGCGAAAGAAGATTCCTGGAAAAGGAACAACGTTGGGTTTTCAAATTGAACACTCCTATAGTGGGCCTCAACGATAACATACCTTGAGGGCAATTTACACCTTAGGTTACATTGGACATCTCGGGTAACTCTTAATCAATCCCACAGTATAGTGTTTTTAAGGTTCGGCTAACTATTTTTGGTTTTTAATATTTAATTTTTAACACATCACAATATCCTCTATATTCCATATTTTATCAAAGCACCTTTTTCCGCAGTTGATTTATAGCCTTCAGGACCACAGTGTATCAGGTTTCTATCGACCTGATTTTTACTTATTATTTCAATTTCAGACGTGGGTCCCTTGCTCACTTTGCCACTGGATTCAAGCAAGCCTGGCTGATGACGGCTGGAATGCCAGAAACCGGTCCTAGGATGCTTGTTTCCGATCCAGGGAAGACATGGCTTGGCAGTTCGGGCTGGACTGTTCCCATGAGGCACAGGGTCAGACTGATTTGCATATGGCCATGTCTGAACTGGGGTGGTGGAGTGAGCTAAAGAATGATGATGGATTAAACCCAGATCAGTTGACTGGGGGTGAGTGTTTGATTGGCTCAAGCGTTCCGTCCATCATCCCCTTTTGTATCGCTTTGTTCGCCCTAAGTTGGCGGGGGTATGCCCAGACGTGGGTCCCTTGCTCACTTTGCCACTGGATTCAAGCAAGCCTGGCTGATGACGGCTGGAATGCCAGAAACCGGTCCTAGGATGCTTGTATCCGGTCCAGGGAAGACATGGCTTGGCAGTTCGGGCTGGACTGTTCCCATGAGGCACAGGGTCAGACTGATTTGCATATGGCCATGTCTGAACTGGGGTGGTGGAGTGAGCTAAAGAATGATGATGGATTAAACCCAGATCAGTTGACTGGGGGTGAGTGTTTGATTGGCTCAAGCGTTCCGTCCATCATCCCCTTTTGTATCGCTTTGTTCGCCCTAAGTTGGCGGGGGTATGCCCAGACGTGGGTCCCTTGCTCACTTTGCCACTGGATTCAAGCAAGCCTGGCTGATGACGGCTGGAATGCCAGAAACCGGTCCTAGGATGCTTGTTTCCGGTCCAGGGAAGACATGGCTTGGCAGTTCGGGCTGGACTGTTCCCATGAGGCACAGGGTCAGACTGATTTGCATATGGCCATGTCTGAACTGGGGTGGTGGAGTGAGCTAAAGAATGATGATGGATTAAACCCAGATCAGTTGACTGGGGGTGAGTGTTTGATTGGCTCAAGCGTTCCGTCCATCATCCCCTTTTGTATCGCTTTGTTCGCCCTAAGTTGGCGGGGGCATGCCCAGACGTGGGTCCCTTGCTCACTTTGCCACTGGATTCAAGCAAGCCTGGCTGATGACGGCTGGAATGCCAGAAACCGGTCCTAGGATGCTTGTTTCCGGTCCAGGGAAGACATGGCTTGGCAGTTCGGGCTGGACTGTTCCCATGAGGCACAGGGTCAGACTGATTTGCATATGGCCATGTCTGAACTGGGGTGGTGGAGTGAGCTAAAGAATGATGATGGATTAAACCCAGATCAGTTGACTGGGGGTGAGTGTTTGATTGGCTCAAGCGTTCCGTCCATCATCCCCTTTTGTATCGCTTTGTTCGCCCTAAGTTGGCGGGGGCATGCCCAGACGTGGGTCCCTTGCTCACTTTGCCACTGGATTCAAGCAAGCCTGGCTGATGACAGCTGGAATGCCAGAAACCGGTCCTAGGATGCTTGTTTCCGGTCCAGGGAAGACATGGCTTGGCAGTTCGGGCTGGACTGTTCCCATGAGGCACAGGGTCAGACTGATTTGCATATGGCCATGTCTGAACTGGGGTGGTGGAGTGAGCTAAAGAATGATGATGGATTAAACCCAGATCAGTTGACTGGGGGTGAGTGTTTGATTGGCTCAAGCGTTCCGTCCATCATCCCCTTTTGTATCGCTTTGTTCGCCCTAAGTTGGCGGGGGCATGCCCAGACGTGGGTCCCTTGCTCACTTTGCCACTGGATTCAAGCAAGCCTGGCTGATGACGGCTGGAATGCCAGAAACCGGTCCTAGGATGCTTGTTTCCGGTCCAGGGAAGACATGGCTTGGCAGTTCGGGCTGGACTGTTCCCATGAGGCACAGGGTCAGACTGATTTGCATATGGCCATGTCTGAACTGGGGTGGTGGAGTGAGCTAAAGAATGATGATGGATTAAACCCAGATCAGTTGACTGGGGGTGAGTGTTTGATTGGCTCAAGCGTTCCGTCCATCATCCCCTTTTGTATCGCTTTGTTCGCCCTAAGTTGGCGGGGGCATGCCCAGACGTGGGTCCCTTGCTCACTTTGCCACTGGATTCAAGCAAGCCTGGCTGATGACGGCTGGAATGCCAGAAACCGGTCCTAGGATGCTTGTTTCCGGTCCAGGGAAGACATGGCTTGGCAGTTCGGGCTGGACTGTTCCCATGAGGCACAGGGTCAGACTGATTTGCATATGGCCAGGTCTGAACTGGGGTGGTGGAGTGAGCTAAAGAATGATGATGGATTAAACCCAGATCAGTTGACTGGGGGTGAGTGTTTGATTGGCTCAAGCGTTCCGTCCATCATCCCCTTTTGTATCGCTTTGTTCGCCCTAAGTTGGCGGGGGTATGCCCAGACGTGGGTCCCTTGCTCACTTTGCCACTGGATTCAAGCAAGCCTGGCTGATGACGGCTGGAATGCCAGAAACCGGTCCTAGGATGCTTGTTTCTCTTCCAGGGGATCCTCATCAATAGTCATAAGCACTGAATATTCCCGCCCACGTGCGGGGACCCCGGAAATATAAAAATTATATATGGAAATCACATATATACAGCTCTACATATATGCATATACATATATCATTTTTTCTCATACCAATGCAGCTCTCAATAGGAGGCTAAACAATGTAATTACACACATAAAAAACTACATTTGCCAATATATAAAAACACCAGAGGACAATTAGTACTTGAACTCTGTTTTTTTTTAATGAGCAAAATACTCAAAGAGTAAAAACTGCAAAATAAGTAGACATTGTTAGCCTACAGGCTGCATTGTAAACCAATAGCATAGAAAATGAAAGCATTTTCAACAAAAACTGGCACCGTGCCTTTAAGGCAGCCATGACCCCTAGCTTCCCATCATGCCTCAGGGGTGACAGTTAGGTCAGTTGTTCTTTCCGGCTCCTTCAGTCAGGATCCTGGATTTTCAGCTCTTGCTTTTTTGACTTTCTGTCAAAAAATATCTATAAAGATCTAGTTTTTTCTACTTTCACTCGACGTCTTTTGGTCCTAGAGTGCAAGTAGCACCTTTTCTGTGTTTCAGAAAAGGTTTATTTTTTGGAAATGCCTTCTTTATTCGATCCTTGCCCGTCATGTGGCAAGAAGAAGGCCAGAACAGATACACATCCTGTGTGTATTCTCTGCCTCCCTGAGTCCCACTCTTCTGACAACTGCCAGCATTGTAAGAAGTTATCAAGAAGGACTATCAAGGAGAGGGACAGGATCCGTCTCTATGGCCTCTCTGAAAGAGGTAGGTCTCCTGTGAGGCAGAAGAAGAGGAAAACTCGGTCGACGTCGAGAGGAAAAGTCCCGACCTGTTCTCCGTCGGCGTCGGTATCGACGTCGAAGAAATCGGCGACGAAGAAATCGGCGTTGAAGACTTCGGTGATGCCGGCGCATCATCATTCGACTACGAAATCTTCGTCGACGAAGGTAACAGGTCCTCCGTTGACGTCAACCAGGCGGCGCTCAACGTCGAGAGACAGGTCTCCGTCGGCGCGGGGTGGGCGTACGACGTCGAGGCACAGCGCTCCGTCGTCGCAGGCGCGATCGACGCCGAGGCACAGCGCTCCGTCGTCGCAGGTGCGATCGACGTCGAGGCACAGCGCTCCGTCGTCGCCTCATCAACGGCGATCGACGTCGAAGCACATCTCCCCGTCTCGTCAGCGGCGATCGACGTCGAGGCGCATCTCTCCGTCGTCGCCTCCTCATCGGCGATCGACGTCGAGACACAGATCTCCGCCGGGATCAAAGCAACGATCTTCGGCGTCGAGACACAGGACACCTCCTTCAGCGTCGAAGCAGACGATCCATCATTCCACGCCGTCGAGGCGGATGACTCCGCCGAGTGGATTTTCGGCGTCGAGACCAAGACCTCCGTCGCCGGGAGTCCAACGCCGGTCGACGTCGACACAGCAATCTCCTGAAAGGGTGCAGGGAGTGTCAAAGCAGGACACTGCACCAGTGTTGGAGAGACGTTCGTCGCCGAGAAGTCCACTTTCTAAGAGAAGAAAGTCAACGTCGAGACATACGTCTCCGTTGAGAGGGCAGTCGACGCTTAGACGCTCCAGGTCAACGTCAAAGCGCCCTTCTGGGAACACCTCACCTCCAGTGAGCCTGTCTTCGTCACCTTCAGGTTCGTCCAGATCCCCGGAGGTGGTTATCTCGACGTCCAACAGCCCAGTGTCAGGGGGACACCAAGATTCTCCAACAAGGCATGAAGAGCTGAGCTTCACACCTCCTGCTCAGTCTCCTAAGGAAAGAGAGAGCCACAGATCGCCTTCCATCCATTTATCGCCACGATGGCACAGGCCTCTACATCACTGGGCTACGGACAGGAATTACTCGAGCCATCAGAACAGATCCCCGTTGGCTCGTTTAACTCAGGATAAAGAGCGATCTCCTTCAAGAACAAGAGCTCGCAGCTGCACACCGGCGCACTCACACAGGAGGAGGTCTAGATCAAGAAGCAGGAGGAGAGCACACAGATCGCCTACTCCGTCCTCTTCTTCCACTCATACATCCCATAGAGACTATTCGCCTACTTTGACGAACAGTCCACCGTCGAGGGTCTCTCCGGTGGACGACATCTACACTTTTCAGGACATTCTTGGCAGAGGAGCGGTAAAGCTGGGTATCCCTATGCCAACTCGTCAAAGCAAGTCCTCGGTGATTTTGAGACTCTACACCAAAGAGCAGCAACTAAACCTCTGCTTCCCTTGGTACCAGGCATCATAGAGCCAGTGATGGATATCTTTCTCACGCCAGCGAGTGTTAAGACCGCCCCAGCGAGGATCTTAAAAAGTACCGTTCACCAGAGGACGATCCGCTCTTCCTCAGGGCTGACCCTCCTCCGGATTCAGTCGTAATTGCGGCGGCAAAGAAGACTCATGCGGTGGCATCCTCCTCTACTGTCCCACCAGACAAGGAGAGCAAGGTGCAGGATTCCTGGGGAAGGAAGGTTTGTGGCACTTCGGCCTCCATGTTGAAGGTCTCCAATGCAGCGGCACTCCTGGGCCGCTACGACAGATCTCTGTGGGACTCACTACAGAGATTCACTGAAAAGTTGCCACAGGAAGACCGTAAAGATTTTGAAGAAATCTTAACAGAGGGCAGTCAGGTGTCTAACCAGGTCATCAGTGCTGCGGCGGATGGAGCTACCCTTTCGGCACATGCTTATGCTCATGGGGTATGCGCAAGGAGAACATCATGGCTACGTCTTACAGCACTCAGGCCAGAAGCGCAGTCACGCATCCTCAATCTTCCGTTCTCTGGTTCCTCTTTGTTCGGGACTCACACGGATGAAGAGATGACGCGGATGAAAACGGAACTGGACACGCTTAAAGCGGTGGGCCTGGAGAAAAGAAAGGAATTCCGTAAGAGATTCCGTCCTTACAATAGACGATCCTCCCAACAGAGGGTTCAAACCCCTCATTGGCAGAAAAATCAGGATCAGCAAGGCCAGCAAAAAACGCAGTATCGGGCAGACGCTCCTCCAGAGGAGGAAGAAACCAGCAACAAGGCAACAATTCCGCCAAGACGCAGTCGAAACAATGAACACTCACTTCCCTGTCGCCGTTCACCACTCCAGTGGGGGAAGTATCGCAGATCATCTCGAAGAGTGGCGAGCTATCACAAAGGATCGGTGGGTACTAGCCACGTTGCAGAATGGGTACTCTCTACGTTTTCAACATCGCCCACCATCAATCCCTCCAGTTCCTCCGTCGTGTCACCAGTTAAAACTCTTGCAGAAAGAGGTTGCCACCCTTCTCAGAAAGTCAGCCATCGAGAGGGTGCCAGTATCTCAAAGAGGAAAAGGGGTTTACTCAAGATATTTTTTGGTGAAGAAAAAAGGCCAAAAAGCAGAGTACAGACCCATTCTGGACTTGCGGTCACTCAACCTATCCATAAAAAAGGAAAAGTTTCGCATGTTGGCTCTCCATCAAATATATCCACATCTCAGGCAGGGGATTGGATGTGCTCGCTGGATCTGCAAGATGCATATTTTCACGTTCCGATCAATCAGTATCACAGACAGTACCTGCGATTCCTAGTGGGATCCGCTCATTACCAGTTCAAGGTTCTACCCTTCGGGTTGAAGTCAGCCCCCAGAGTGTTCACGAAGTGCATGGCGGTGGTGGCAGCCGCACTGCGCCGCAGGGGCGTCTTCGTATACCCGTACTTGGACGACTGGCTGTTGAAAGGTCCTTCCCCAGACAGTGTGAGGATTCATTTCTTGAGCTGTCTCGAGCTGTGTCACCGGCTGGGCCTGCATGTGAATTTCGTCAAATCAACTTCACAGCCAACACAGAAAATACATTTTTTAGGAGCTCTACTAGACTCCACGGTAGGAAAAGTGTTTCCTTCGGAGGAGAGACAGTGTTCCCTCATACAGAAATGCCAGCTGGTTCTGCGCAACAGAAAACTACCTGTGCGTCGGATTGCCTCCCTGCTAGGGTCGATGGCATCCTGCATCTTCCTGGTTCCCAATGCCAGACTACGAATGCGTCCTCTTCAGCAGGATCTGGAGGACAAGTGGGACCAGCAGACCGCTCGTTGGGACGAAAAAATAAGTCCATCAAACGCGGCTCGAGCTTCCATACCTTGGTGGATGAGAAAACAAAATTTGCAAGTCGGAGTTCCTTTCCATCAACCTCCGCCTGCTCAGACACTGATCACGGACGCCTCGCTGCAGGGTTGGGGAGCCCACATGGGTTCTCTCCAGACTCAAGGGCTGTGGTCTCCAAAGGAGCGGTCCTATCACATCAACATGCTAGAGCTGAGAGCAGTACACCTAGCCCTCAAAGCTTTCCTCCCCTCGATTCAGGCAACCTCAGTGTTAGTACAGACGGACAACACCACCACCATGTACTACCTGAACAAACAGGGGGAACTCGCTCACGCACACTTTCCCTGGAAGCTCAAGCACTCTGGCATTGGCTCTTGGCTCGGAATCTGGCAGTCACAGCAGTCCATCTGCCAGGAGAACAGAACGTGAGAGCGGATGCACTCAGCCGTCACTTCGAAGACAGAGAAGACTGGGTGCTCAACGACGAGGTCGTCGAAGACATCTTCCAGACATGGGGTCGTCCCACCATCGACCTCTTCGCGGACGACGAAAATGCCAAATGCCGAGACTTCGCCTCACGGTTCTACCGACCAGGATCGAAAGGGAATGCCCTTTTGATAGACTGGTCAGGGGCATTTGTGTACGCCTTTCCACCCCTTCCGCTGATCCCGAAGGTGGTGACCAAGCTGTCCCATTCGTGCACGAGGATGATACTAATTGCCCCGGACTGGCCGAGACAATGGTGGTACCCGGACCTTCTGCACCTATCAGAGTGTCCTCACAAGAGGCTGCCGTGCAGACCGGACCTGCTGTCCAAGATGAACGGGAGGATTCATCATCCCAACCTTCCCTCACTGAACTTGGCGGCATGGCTCCTGAGGTCCTCCAGTATGGCCACTTAGGACTACCGCAGGACTGCATGTCCATCTTGAAGGAAGCAAGAAGACCGTCCACGAGGCATTCGTATGCATGCAAGTGGAAACGGTTTTACATGTGGTGTATGCAGAACAATTGTAACCCAATCAAAGGTCAGGAAGAGGTCATCCTTCCTTACCTACTTTATCTGGCGAAAGCAGGTTTGAAGTTTTCTTCCATTAAGGTGCATTTAGCAGCTATAACTGCATATAGGCGTTCACCTTCCCAACCTTCCTTCTTCCAGTTACAGGCTGTTAAGGATTTTTTGCAGGGTTTAAAGAAGGTCTACCCTCCGGTACGGCCTCTTTCACCACCCTGGGAGCTTAACCTGGTGCTATCAAAATTGATGGGTCCGCCTTTTGAACCCATACACAAAGCAACCTTACAACATCTTTCTTGGAAGGCGGCTTTCTTGGTAGCGATCACGTCAGCTCGCAGAGTGAGTGAAATACAGGCTCTCTGCTCTAAAGAACCCTATACAGTCTTCCATCTTAACAGGGTTGTGTTGAGGACGCACCCCTCTTTCCTTCCAAAGGTGGTGTCAGATTTTCATGTGAATCAGACCATCTCTCTACCCACCTTTTTTCCCAATCCCTCCACTCCAGCTGAGAGGGCTTTGCATTCTCTGGACCTCAAAAGGGTTTTAAAATTCTATCTGGATCGGTCCAAATCTATAAGAAAATCTGATCAACTATTTGTTAACTATGGGTCGATCAGATCTGGGTTCGCAGCTTCAAAGCGCTCCATCTCCAGATGGATAGTTTCATGTATCAAGCTTGCTTATCAATTAGCGCAGAAGCTCCTGGGGTTTACTCCCAGAGCGCATTCTACTAGAGGAAAGGCAGCTACTACTGCTTTTCTTCAGAATGTGCCCATGTCTGAAATCTGTAAGGCGGCAACTTGGAGGTCCGTCCATACATTTACGAGGCACTACTGTCTGGAATCAGACACCAGAGCAGACACCCAAGTAGGCCAGGCCTCCTTGAGGAATCTGTTCAACAGCTGATTTCGGCTGTTATGTTTTTTGTTGGGTCACTTTACTCTCATTTACCTGCAGGTGGTTGATGGGCTTGCTATTCTATTCAGTGCTTATGACTATTGATGAGGATCCCCTGGAAGAGAAGGATAAGTTACTTACCTGTAATCCTAGTTCTCTTCCAGGGGTATCCTCATCAAAGTCATAAGCAACCCACCCGCCTCCCCAGGTAAATGAGGGATTTCTAAAGTGTTAAAGGATATCTTTGTGCCCTGACCTTCAGGGTTATGCAAAGAACAACTGACCTAACTGTCACCCCTGAGGCATGATGGGAAGCTAGGGGTCATGGCTGCCTTAAAGGCACGGTGCCAGTTTTTGTTGAAAATGCTTTCATTTTCTATGCTATTGGTTTACAATGCAGCCTGTAGGCTAACAATGTCTACTTATTTTGCAGTTTTTACTCTTTGAGTATTTTGCTCATTAAAAAAAACAGAGTTCAAGTACTAATTGTCCTCTGGTGTTTTTATATATTGGCAAATGTAGTTTTTTATGTGTGTAATTACATTGTTTAGCCTCCTATTGAGAGCTGCATTGGTATGAGAAAAAATGATATATGTATATGCATATATGTAGAGCTGTATATATGTGATTTCCATATATAATTTTTATATTTCCGGGGTCCCCGCACGTGGGCGGGAATATTCAGTGCTTATGACTTTGATGAGGATACCCCTGGAAGAGAACTAGGATTACAGGTAAGTAACTTATCCTTCCGGTCCAGGGAAGACATGGCTTGGCAGTTCGGGCTGGACTGTTCCCATGAGGCACAGGGTCAGACTGATTTGCATATGGCCATGTCTGAACTGGGGTGGTGGAGTGAGCTAAAGAATGATGATGGATTAAACCCAGATCAGTTGACTGGGGGTGAGTGTTTGATTGGCTCAAGCGTTCCGTCCATCATCCCCTTTTGTATCGCTTTGTTCGCCCTAAGTTGGCGGGGGTATGCCCAGACGTGGGTCCCTTGCTCACTTTGCCACTGGATTCAAGCAAGCCTGGCTGATGACGGCTGGAATGCCAGAAACCGGTCCTAGGATGCTTGTTTCCGGTCCAGGGAAGACATGGCTTGGCAGTTCGGGCTGGACTGTTCCCATGAGGCACAGGGTCAGACTGATTTGCATATGGCCATGTCTGAACTGGGGTGGTGGAGTGAGCTAAAGAATGATGATGGATTAAACCCAGATCAGTTGACTGGGGGTGAGTGTTTGATTGGCTCAAGCGTTCCGTCCATCATCTCCTTTTGTATCGATTTACCTCAGGCCAATGTGACTGGCACAGAGTTCTGTGATAAAATCCCCTATTAGTAATTGAACTAATGAAAGGTTGTCAAACATAGCATTAAAAACAGGAAAACACTCCAGGAAGTAGTTCCCCATAGATCAGCGATCTTGCTTGGTACGCGTTCTAGCTGTCCTTTACCCAGCATCCTTCGCAGCATGTGTCAACACTTAACCACCGTAAACCCTGGGTTATTCATTCAAAAGCTCAGGGAATGCGCTAATGTAGCAAGATTGCAGGCATGGATGATGGTATTATAGGTGAAGGGGCCAGGCAGAGACCTTGGAAGACTTAAGTACGACACAGCCGCTAAACGCTTTCCTCTCTATTTGTTTTATATACAAATGCAGTGTGTGACTTTAGGCACAGCTCGCATCCATGAACCTATCGAGCACGATTAAGTGTCACTACATGTACGTACTGTGTTGCATGCACACTGTGTTATATAAGTGAGTGAATGATCACGAGGGCAACGTCCTGTGTGAATTTTAGAAGTGGTCACTCATTTATAGAACATAGCCCCAACTGGACGATCCCACCATTAAACTCATGTTTTCACAGGCTGGACTCGGCATAGAAATAAACCTAATGGCTAGAATTAACAGCATACATTATGGTGTGTTAGAACTACGCTGGAGATTGGCGCACACGTATCTTGTCAGTGTCCCGGGACCATTCAGGCTGGCTTTCTTTTTATAATGTCAGATACGGTAGATCAGACATCAAGAAGGTGAAAAATGTTTTTTGGTATGCATGGTGCGTGACTGGAATGCACCTGATCTATTTTGTATGAGTGTGTAAGGAATTAACTGAGGGAGTGAGATTTACAGTCCTGACGAAAACCACAGGGAAGGGTGGCAGAAACATGTCGACCAGATCAAAGGAGGAAGTTAGGGTCACAGTACCCATCTAAACTTCCCACTTTTTCTTTCCCAGATTTTAACCATATCGACTGGGGCATTTATTAAAGTAACAGTTGCTACCAGCCAGGTATTTTTAACAGACCCCTCACCCCAACTCCTATTTTCTTCCATATAGTCTGATATTATTCAGTGCTCTCATGAACCTCAATGATCGCTGCATGTCTCATTCCGCAGCGAAACTGGAAAGAAACCAATCATGAAGCAGGCCACCAAGGGATAACCCTGGTGGGTGAGGTTTCTATAAAAATAAGTATTCTTGCTTTTTTCATAAGAAAGTGACCTGGATAGTCCACATGATAGAGTAGGGCTCTCTAAATTGTGCATAGCTTGAGTTTGATGAAGATGAGCCCTCCTCTGTTCTCCCTCTTCTCTCCCCCTAATTGGTAATTATTTTGTAGTCTGGTATGCTGAGAAGATCCCACTAGTTCTGTACAAGATCACTTCTCTGTAGTCCGGCATTTGAAGGATGCAGTTTTTTCCTTCTAGTCTGTCAAGTTTCAGTCTGTGCTTCCAGTGTGGTTATCACGTTGAATAGGTATCATGAATTTGTAAATGGTCTGCCCAGCTTGTTGCTACATGTTCTGTACACATCTCTGCTTAACGAAGAAAGTGATCAAAATCACAGAAGGTCTATCTGAAGTTGTGATTCAGTACCGCGATTTATTTCTTTATTTTTATTTCTTTAAAGAGATGCTGAATATCACCGCTTGTTGAAGCTGCTTGGAGTTCAGTTGGCACCATTTGCTTGTCAGAGTTGGTCCCAAATATGTCCTGCCTATCTGCCCTCTGGCTTCTCAGTGATGCCTCTGATAGGGCTGTGGAAAGCTAGTCTTGATTCCATTATAATGAAATAAATTATATGATTCGTGTCCCTAAAGTGATTAATGGACCTCTGGGTCATGGTAGCTACTCTCCACTGTCCATAGGGCCCATCAAGCGTACCCCTCTTGAAATTCTTTCAGTTGTGGCCTATATTTAATGGGGCATGCTAGCTCTTCCACCCAGGCGGTGCCCGTACAGCAAGGCCTCTCTCTGGCACACTCACTTTACCAGGAATTAACCACCCCTCTACACTGTCTCGGCACTCCTGCTCCCACCGCGTCCAGGCTATAGCGGTGGTTCTCGTACTCCCGTCTTACCGCAGGTGCTGCACAATGTTTCTTTTCCTTGGGTGCAGCCATTTTGGATGGCAGTTTAGTTTTCGCCCATTAGAGTTGGAGGACGGCTGTATTTGCAGTCTGAGATAAGATTTGATCTGGCTCTGGCAACCTTACGACTGGACTGCAGCTTGCGGTCTCCTGCGCATTTCCTTCTTTCAATATTTTTGGTGGCACATCTCGATGAGCGATATATGCAGCCCTGTTACTTTCACCAAACTCTAGCGCATTGGCGACTCATGATCTTGGTTCTGTGTTCTTGCCATGTCCCTATCAAAGTGATTTAGCAGAAAGAGTTATTTAAAGTTCATTTGAAAGTAGTTGGATTAGCATAAGGAGATAGAGGGAGTGAAATCAGAGACGACCTGAAACTGACACAATTCAACAAAAGAAGAACTTGTCATTCGAGTAAGAGAGGAAGTGATAATTTACTAGTGATAAACCACTCTTTTATTTCGTAGGTTTATGTAGTGGTGGTGAAGCCCAAAACGATTAACCTTTTAATCCATGTGCCTATAATTATGTAGTGTCAAGGGATATATACGTGTTATTTCTGGGCGCCTCATAGAGGCATGGAAGAATCCACTAGCAGATTATTATTATTTTTTTTTTTTTTTTTTTTATTTAGCAACAAGGAAGAGATATTAGTTGATTTCCTGAATGAGCGTCCCTAGCAGTGGTACCTTGAAAAAGGCTGCAATAAGCTTACTTTTAACAATCGTCTGTGATTCAAAGAAAGTCAAGACCAATATTTTGTTGCTTTGAGATACCTGTTGATTAGGCTTAGAATTTTAAAGTGGATTGTGGCACTGTCTTTGCGAGCTGATTCAGAGATGCTTTCTGTTGTTGGTACAGACTCTGCAAGCAACTGTTTGAGGGCATGTTTCCTCCCGACCTTTGTCTTTTACTCAACAGCCTCAAGTTTGCTGCTGGAGGCTAGATGGAGATGGACTAGGAAATGTTTCTCCTGCTAATGTGTCACTAGCTGTAGCCGAAAGAAGCAAAACCCAACAAGGAACTGTGCTAGCAACACCATGAGAGTATGTGGCGTTGAGTTTTGGGAGGCATGGCTTCCCAGCTTCACCTTTTTTGGTATTGCCACTGTCACCACAGCATCAGAAGGGCATTGTTTTTGAGAGCTTATCGTGCTGACACTTGGGCATACTTGCACTGCTACCCTTAGTTTTGAAGGATTCTGGTTGAGTCCATGGTTCCAGTGCAGTACCACCCTGAATGGAGAGCTGAGCAGGGGAGGTCATGCTGCGTTAGTACCTTTGCTACTCTCTTCCCCACCCAACACACCTCATGCACTGCTAAGGCCTGCCAACTTGAACCTATTATTCGGACATGACCCCTGTTCAGTTAGTGCAGGAACCAGGGGGATAGAGGAGATCAGATGAGACTGGACTGCCCAGGTAAGACAGCACCATGCTTGTAAGGCTACACCAGTTCATGATTTTGAGGTAACTTGGAATTTAGGCTTAGGTCTTGGAGGAATATTGTCTTGGGCATGTTGGGAGGATTATCTGTGGTAAGCCTATAAATATGAGGCTGTATTGAACATAGTAGGCTATGACTGGGCGGAATGCAGTTGCATGGTGTTTGAGGCAATACATTTGCCTAATTACAAGTGCACTTGGCATATAGTATTATGTCTGTTAAGACTTTCCCGACTGGCTACACCTGCCATATGATGTTGCTGTTATCATTTGGGGCTCAACATAGGTTTATGTGGCTTTACTATCGGAATTACACTGTAATATGAGGCTGTGTCTGGGGTTGTGCAAACCTTAGTGGCATATGAAACTCTTCTGGGCATACAGGGCTTTACCTGGGCATATGGAGATGTACATTTATATGAGACTTTCTTGTGTATTGGAGGCCGACGTCTGGGCTTGTGCATTTAAAGCTGAGACTGGACATTGGAGGCTGTGTCAGTAAAGTTGGGCCTGTACTTGAGCTTAGAAGGTAATCTAAGAGTGTTCATGAAGATTTCAATGGAAAACATTGCTGATGTATTGTATGATTTGTCCAAAGGTACATGTAGTCCTGCCTATTCTAGCATGGATTCCCATGGTGGTGCTCATGTTCAAAGAGTAAACAAATTTGTTTTTCATTGCCTTGACTTGGCCTCAATAGATCTGTTTTGTAACTTGGTTCACTTGCCACAGGTAATCACCACAGGTAAAACTGGAATGGTTAACTCCTCTATTGCAACATCATCTATTTACTAACTAGCTTAGAAACAGATGTTTCTCTTCTGTGTCTTCAGACTGGCGACTATGTTCTAATGTGGCCCTGTGATTGGCCTTTCTGGTCTAAATGCTTCATTCCCAAGTAAGAACAGAAGAAATAGCCAAACTAAATGACAATAAATAACATCACTGGCTGGACTATTGTTATACCTTCACACAACATTCTTTCTTCTCACAGCAAGCTCTTGATGTGATTGTGGTCTCAAAAGCTTTTCGTTGGTGTCATACTAGTATTTAGTGATGGAGTCTATGTTCATCCTTTATATTGATTTGCCTTAATAGCATTTTTTCTACCTTATCTTTCTTTTAGTCAATCGGCCACAATTGGGATGTCGTGAACTGATCCACAGAAACCTCTCCAAAATCCTTCCAGCTATCAGCCATGACATCACAGACTGGGTCGTGGGAACCCGAATAAAAGCAGCCCAGCTTCTAGCTGTTCTCCTGCTACACGCGGAGGATCACATCACACAGCACATGGAATTGATACTCAGCACCTTGTACCAAGCATGTTCAGATGAAGAAAGTCAGGTGGTCAACAACGTAAGTTTAATGGCGTCTGTCACCTTTTTGCATCCCAAGACACCAGTAGTTACAGTTGGCTTACATAAAAATACTTCCTGGGGTCCCGCCTTTATGAGCTTACAAACCAGATGACTGCAAATCTTCCCTCTAAAGTTGTGAAAGCCAAATGTTGCTCCCATGTTAGTTTTGCTGGACAACCCTAAAGCAGTTATCATAGTTCCTTAGATTTTAAATGAAAAAGTAATACACACTATTCTCATTTAAATATTAATTGCTAAATGTCTCTTATGTGAGTCCGGTTATTACCAGCTAATGTTTCTGCCATTGTCTTGGGCTAGTCCATCATATTTCTTGAATCATCTACATTTTCTTTCATAAATTCTATTTATATGTTTTGTCCATATTTGTTTTACATAGTAATGTATCGTGGAGCAGTATTCATGTTTTTGCTCATTCATTCCAAAGGCTCCCATCATAACACCTGTTTTGGGTTCGATTTCATTGACATTCCGACTGGACTACTGTGATTCACACATCAAACCCCTTATTTGTTTCGGTTTCTCACAAGTGCTTTGTTTTTGCTTCCTAGGCTATTGCTCCTTTTTACCCTTCTTTTTTTAGGTCTCGCCTACGCAGCGCGCATGTGCTGAATAGGAAAAAGACCTTTAGAAATCGATTCAGTTTTGCAGGCAAAAACGTGCACGCATTGCATTGCTTTGAATGGCAACGCGTGCACGTTTGGCGATTCCCTTGCAGGAGCGAGCGGCACCATCTGTTAGCAATTATCGCGCTCGCTCCCGCAAGGTAAACGCTGCGCGTCCCTGCTCTCGGCCGCACTCCCCCCACCCCTCCCACTTGTTATTATTAACGCCCGGGGGCAAACGGTGAGGGAAAACCACTGCAACGCACAATAGACCCCAGTGTGCGCTTTCGCGCCAACAGATGTCCTCTGTGGACAGCCTTGCTTATAGGAGGAGCGCGGCGAAGGCCTAGGTACGCTTCTGTTATTTTCTCTGCTCTTCGCTCTTCTTGTTAGAGAGCATTTTATGCCCCACAGCCCAGCTCTATATTTTCCTCGCCGTTGGTTCCACTGCAGGCCGTTGTTTACCTTGGCACAGCCATGTTTGTCAAGAAGGCGCACGAATGTAGTAACCTCAACCCATGCATTTTTTGGCCGTTTCTGTACCTGTGAAATCATGTAAGAACGGCGCGTGCGTGTTAGGGGTTTGCTTAGGGGACAAGTGAGGCAGCCCCCAACCGGGTCAGTTATATGGTGCGCAGCCTCAGAAGGGCTGCATGAAACGGGGAAGCGGATTTTACTTCTATAGCAGTTTTTTACAGTTCAGAATCTTAACCTATGGTTGTAAAGTAGGCAAGGAATGCATCAAGTGCTCCCACCAGTCTCTGGGCCTCTGATTAGAAAACCCTATTCCACCTCGGCTCCCCCTATCCAAGGCTGGCGCCCCCATAACATGGCCGACGGTAACACATCTTGGTGGTGGAGCAAACTGACTAGAGGTGCCCTTTGGTGCCTGGGACTACTATGGGAATGTGTGCTTTTAGAGGTCAAAAATGTGCTTGCAGTCATCGATTTTTTGGTTTGAACTACGAGGGCCCAACAACTTTCTCAGGGATTTAAGTTGTGATACAAGTGTCATGGATCTATCACAGATCACGCATTTCAGTATTAGTATACTATGATGTGGGAATATTCTGTTAGGCTTGTACTGATTGGCCAGTTAAACTGATCTACAAAGTTCCCCTTCTCACTCACCCTTTTAAAAACTTTTTTATTCATCTACAGCCCTTTTTGCCTTTTTTAATATGACCTTGCCTGTCTGGTTGGCTTGTGTTCTGCTACAGAACATTCATATATTATTTGAACAAAAAAATCCACTGTTTGGGGGTTGGCATGACAATATTATATTTGCTCTGCTTAGTTCACTCGGTGACTGCCATTAATAATCCGCACTATACGCTGTGACCTTCCAGTGAGTGACCACGCTTCAAGGGCACTCATTTATATGGTGCAGCAATGTATTATATATATATATAACCATGACACTGATCATCTTTCAGACAGGCTTTGTATTTTGTTGAGGTCTTATGAGATAACCCTATACCACGGGTTCATTTAAGAAGAAAGGGTGCCGAAGAGTTTTTAAATATACTTTATGATTCGTCAAGACCGCTAAGTACACCTTGCTAAATCTGGGATGGAGAAATACCAGGGTACCTCAAGATGACGGCATAGATGCCAGGTTATAAAGCCTCCTGGGGTTCAGGCCCCCAAATAATTTGTTTCGAGCCCAAGGGTCAGACCAGGACTGTTCACATTTTTTATCCTGGGCAGCTCAATTCCCTGCCGGGCCTCTGCTTTCAGAAAGACCAGCTGATGATTAGCAAATGTAAAGAGGGTTGGTGGAGTCCAGATACACATAAGGCTGCAATTGCCTGATAATTCACAATTACCAGAGCTTAAAGCAGCAAAGCATTATCAAGTTAAACTCAGGACATTTGTTTTACTCCTTGGTTAGTTGCACGATCTATGACTTGTTTCACGAAGACCAAAATTCGCGCACTTGATTGGCTAGCCTGCAGTAGATACGTTGGCCTTACCAGCTTCAGGCGAAAATGTTGTCTCGAGTTCTTCTAGTCTTGTCTGGCTTACTGTGCGTGCTACGGTATGCCCTATCTTGGGTAGCTTGTCCAGTTCCCAGCACCAAACCTGGATTAGTGTATCATTTGAGAGAGGCTTCGTGTGCGTACTGCACCATACCTTGCTTTGGAGGCCTTGGAATATATTAATTTGACCCTTACTGCCAGGGACAGTCTAGGCCAGCTATTAACTGCGCCTAAAGTCTCAAATAAAACCACCTTGGAACAAGGGGCCTGTGTAAGCCTGCCGCCGTTTTTTTGCCATTCCTTGCAGGGGCCCTATTAAACGGCTCACCTAGACTTCACATTGCGGCTTGGCACATTTCCATCACCAACGAGCTTGCGCGCGCGGCCTGCCCCATTCCCGGAAATGCGCATGCGCGTACGTGAGCATGTGAGGGTCTTGTTGCTCCAAGTCCCCGCTGAAAAGAATGCGACGTGTCCAGTCGTGACCTTCAACCCCTTAATGTGAGCACTCATTTGGAGGCGCACAGGGCTGTATTCATTAGATAGAAAACGATATGTGCATATTAAAATGGAACGTTAATAATATTCAACACTTATAAAGCAGGCTCAATTGGACCGCACTGGGCTGGAGAAGGGGAGTGATGCTGCCCCCTCTTCTGCTGTGGTACTCGTCGTGGTCCTTGTTTAAATAACGGATGTTGGGATTTGCGCTAGGGGAGTGACAGCTGACATGTTTCTAAAATATCTCACTTTTAAGGGACGTAATAGCAAATTGTGTTTATTTGCAGCTCACCATAGGGAGATCAGCATGCAGCTAGAGAAAATATGTTAGGGCGTCTGTTATTAGCTCTAATTTGTCTATATATGCCGGCTAGCGCTTAGTTGCCTATTGTTAGGTTGGAGCGCTGTGCAACTAAGAACCCACGTCTAGACAGCAGGGCAAAACGAGGGAAGTCGTCTTTTGTGCTTAATTTGTTTAAAAAACCCAAATAAGTGTGAGGGGCCTATGTGTATCTCAAGAGCCCACCACTGCTGCTGCCGAATGCCAGGGTTGCCGGATACCAAGGCTGCCTGTCTAGTCTATATTTCACCACATACCTCTCTTCCAACACCCTACTTCCTCTCTCCCTGGCTCCATCTTGGAGGTTGTAACTTTGTCACATTTTCTTCTTTCTTGTTTTTTTCCCTCTCTCTGTCTTGCTCTGGGTCAAAGTTTGATATGAAAAATAAGTGCCTTGGCCCAACCGGCACTAATTTTTCTGCTGCCCTCTCCCAGTGGGCAAATTCCCACTGGCTTGCCCAGACTTTATTTTAAAGACAATACGAAAAGCAGTAGGCCTCAATGGGCCTGCTCTTTCCTCTTATGACTGCCGCCGACTGCCTGCCTGTACAACCCAGACATTTTATTGTGTGGCACAGGCAGGGCTTAAAGTGGGCTGGATCCTGCCGGTGCTCAGCACCGGCAGTTCTAACAAGCATTGGCATAGCCAATAGGTCTCGCCTTTGGGACCTTATAAGTGTTTAGCCATGCAACAGTTGATGTTGTTGCACCAAGGATATTGTGCTGGATAACTAAACACTTATAAGGTCCCAAAGGCGAGACCTATTGGCTATGCCAATGCTTGTTTAAAGTGTTATTAGCTAATGTTGAATGACTGTTTCTGACCTATTGTGCCAGCAAGAGGGAGTGCATGCCCTCCTAACATATGCAACAACTTAATTAAGTAAAAGTGAACGGTTCATTTTCATAAGAAAGAAGTATGACACAGTAATACCCACAATGAAGTCAGTCTGGCCATAAACATGTAGCACAAAGATCTCAGTACCAGTTGTAGCTGCTGAGAGATATGAACAACAACCGCATGATTAAAGGTGACTTGCCTCAATAGTACAAGCACTTTTATTATCACAGTGACTATGTAACACTGTCCTTAAAGGCCCCTTAGAAATCCGATTTGTTTCCATTAAAAGAAGTTCAAGTTGCTGCAGGGTAGCTGGTGTTTGGCACCCACTGCTTCCCCCATTTCCTCTTGAACCTAATGCTGCTGCAAATGCTTCCTGTGGGCATCTAGACTATTTGCAAGTCTGCTTCCCTGGGGCAGAAAGTTCTTGGATTCCTCTCACTGGGGCACTTATTGGATTGATTTTTCTTTTGCCTAGAATCATAGTCTTTGCTCAGAAAAGAGAAGATCTACTTAAAATTCCAACTCAAGTAGCATAAAATCGCACAGCAGTCTATCTCTTGTTCTGCCCGAAGTCTCATTCCCTCCTGAGTTGTACCAGACCTCTGCAAATTTTTCAGACAACAGATCCCACTGCAATGAGCCCCAACAGCAAGCCGCCATTGTTTAAAGTTACGTCAGTCTCCATTGGCCACTCAATCATCAGTTTGTTGGTGATCCCAAAGGTCTCACCGTCTGCTCGGAGAGCTCTTATTCCCATCATCCCATACATTCACAACTTGGAAGCTTGGCTCCCGTAAAATAAATGTTCCACTTATTGCATTTTAAATTTGAATAGGGGAATGCTCCTCACATCTTGGCCTTTTTTGCTTTGGCACTGGTGCTTGCGTTGAGCATGCTCACATGGTGGGACACGCTCACTGCTGACGTTCGCTGTTATCGCACCACTGAGACCTGCCAGAATCTGAAGCTAACTGGAAGAGCGAATCAAGAAGATAGATCTTATTTATTTTTAAAGGATTTGTTTAAGATTCTATTGAAAATGTTGAAACTTAATGCGAGGCAAAACATGTACAGCAAATGTTCATACAACATTTCCTTACATGTTACTCGGCATCCCGGTCTTACTTCTGTGTCAAAACGTGCAGCATAAAGTCATTAAAATATTTCTGGCTTGTGTAAAGACTTTCATTGTAATTTCTACTCCTGTTTGTGATTACCGGTCGCAGCACGTACACACAAGATACTATTGAGGTACTCTGCCTATGGACTCCATAGAGAATTGATGCATCCTGGTGAAAATACGTTCCAATATTGATCAAATACGGCCTCAATAGGCTGTTGAAAGGGCCCCATGAGTAAAACACTGAAGACGACTGACCCAATGGACCACCAGCGTTTCCTTTTGGATGTCTGAACGATTAAGTGTTGATAGGGTGCGCTGGAATTGGTGACCCTTGCTTGGATATTCCTGGATGCCCTGAAGAAGCCATATGTTGGCGAAATGCGTTGGCTGCTCATTTCTTTGCATACATGTGGAATAAAGCACGAACAATAAAGGAGAACACGCTCCAACAGAGGACTTTCTTGTCTTATTTACACGGATCTTCATTATTGCTCTGTTTCAAAGATTCATCTGTTAGTTGCCCCTCGTATTTGTTTAAATGCACAAGTTACTAACTTGTGTAACGATATATCTGTAAGAGACAGTAGTTAGTGACAGATTCCTTACCTTAGAATATCCCCAGGCGTCAGGCTGGATCCAGAAAGTTTTGCGTAGCCGTACCCCTGCGCATCGGTAGGCGGCGTCGTGCGGCTCCGCATCCGTCGTCTGCGTCGTGATCGCCGGGATGACGTCGCGGCCAGTACTTAGACGCCGCCCATGCGTGCTGGCGTCACTTCTGTACACGACTTTCCGCGCCAGAAACGCAGAGCCATGCAAGAAACTGACACTGGTGTCTGAAAACTAGGGCCCTGAAAGGGATGTCCTTAACCCTAGAAATCAGTTCGCAGAACGGGGAGGATGGGTGGGGCGGTAGGAATCTGTCACTAACTACTGTCTCTTACAGATATATCGTTACACAAGTTAGTAACTTGTGCATCTGAAAGAGACACGTTAGTGACAGATTCCTTACCTTAGAATAGATACCCCAGCAATACCAACCCCGGTGGTGGGTCTGCGAACAAAGATCAGACGAGGAAGTCTCGGAGGACAGAACGGCCAAAGAAGCCGTCTCTCCGGACTTGGCTGTCAAGGCAGTAATGCTTGGTAAACGTGTGCAGCGAGGCCCACGTAGCTGCCTGACAAATGTCCTGCAATGGGACACCACGTCCCAAAGCCGTGGTGGCGGCTGTCGCCCTGGTGGAATGGGCACGTAGCCCAACAGGGGGCTCCTTCTTAGCCAAAGAATAGCAGGCCTTGATACACAAGACGACCCAGCGGGAGATGGTCCGCTTGTGTACCGCCCGACCTTTTTTGGCACCCACGTAGCCAACAAAGAGCTGGTCGTCCAGCCGGAACTGCTGGGTGCGGTTTAGGTAAAATGAAATCGCACGTTTTGGGTCCAGACGGTGGAGCCTCTCTTCCTCTCTAGAAGGATGCGGAGGCGGAAAGAAGGTGGGCAAAGTAATGGTCTGCCCAATGTGAAAAGCAGTAACCACCTTTGGCAAGAAGGACGGGCGCGTCCTAAGAACAACCTTGTCTGGATGGACAGACAGAAAGGGGGCTTGCAAGAAAGAGCCTGGAGCTCACTCACCTGCCGAGCGGAGGTGATGGCCACCAGAAAGGCTGTCTTCAGAGTGAGAAGACGAAGAGGACAGTTATGTAGAGGCTCAAAGGGAGCGCACATTAAAAAGGTAAGAACCAAGTTCAAGTCCCACTGAGGCATTACAAACGGAACAGGAGGGAAGAGGTGTGTAATGCCTTTAAGAAACCTGAGGAAGGCCGAGATTGCACAAAGATAGCCCTTGATGGTACCCAGGGCAGAACCCTGTTGGGCCAGAGAAAGAAGGAACAGAAGAACCTCAGAAAGAAGGGCAGAAAGGGGATTCACAGCCTTTGCTGTGCACCATGCCACAAACTTGTTCCACCTGCAGGCGTATACCACCTTAGTGGAGGGACGCCTGGCTGCCAGAATCACATCACAAACTTCGGGAGGCAAGTCGAAAGGAATCAACTGCCGCCGCTCAATCTCCACGCAAGGAGGTGGAGACTGGACAGGTTCGGGTGGAGGACCGTCCCCTGCTGCTGCGACAGAAGATCCTCCCGAAGAGGCAGTCTGATCGGAGGATCGATGCTCATACTGAGTAGTTCGGGATACCAAACTCTTCGAGCCCAGTCCGGAGCCACAAAAATGACTTGGGCCGGGTCGCGCCGAATCTTCTTCAACACTCTGGGTAGAAGTGGTATAGGCGGAAAGGCGTACAACAGACCGCAACTCCACTCGCGACGAAAAGCGTCGCCGAGCGAGTGCCGCCTTGGAAATTCCAACACGCAGAACTGATAACATTGCGCGTTCTCTTCGGTGGCGAATAGATCTAACCAAGGCTCTCCCCACTGTAGAAAGAGTCCTTGCGCCACCTCCGAGTGAAGACGCCATTCGTGATCCATCATGCACCTGCGGCTGAGTTCGTCCGCCTTGGCGTTCAGGGAACCTGCCAGGTGTTGAACCATCAGGCGCATGCCCTGATGTTCCAGCCATGTCCAGAGACGCAGAGCCTCCTGACATAGGGTCCATGACCCCACCCCGCCTTGTTTGTTTCAGTACCACATGGCGGTGGTGTTGTCTGTGAACACTTGCACTACCTGCCCCTTGACAGAGGGAAGGAATGCCTTGAGTGCAAGTCGGATCGCCCGGAGCTCCAGAAGGTTGATATGGAGCCGGGACTCCGCCGGAGACCAGAAGCCTCTGATCTCCGCCTCTCCCAGGTGTTCGCCCCATCCCAGAAGGGACGCATCCGTCACAACTGTGTGCTCTGGCTGGGGAAGGGAGAGGGATCTGCCCATGACCCATTGCCGGTTCGAGAGCCACCACTGCAACTGCCTTGCAGTTCCCTCCGAAATCTGGACGTAATCGGACAGGTTCCCCTGATGCTGCGCCCACTGGAACTTCAGGTCCCACTGCAGAGCCCGCATATGCCATCTGGCATGATCGACCAGCAGGATGCAGGAGGCCATGAGGCCCAGCAGCCTCCGGGTCATCCGTACCGAAACCCAGGATAGAGGCTGAAAGATCGGAATCATAGCCTGAATATCCTGGACTCGCCGTTCGGGAGGATAGGCCCGAAACTGCGTTGTGTCCAAAACTGCTCCGATGAAAAGGAGCTGTGGAGAAGGAATCAGGTGCGACTTCGGCACGTTGATGGAGAACCCCAGCGAGTGCAGGAGTTCGGCTGTAGTCTGGAGGTGGGAAACGACTGCCTGGGACGAGCCCGCCTTCAACAACCAGTCGTCGAGGTAGGGGAAGACTGGAACCACTGCCCGGCGCAGATGAGCTGCGACCACCGCCATCACTTTCGTGAACACCCGAGGGGCGCTGGTAAGGCCAAAGGGGAGCACGGTGAACTGAAAATGCTCGAGGCCTACCGTGAACCGCAGGTAACGCCGGTGGGCCGGCAGGACGGGGATGTGAAAATATGCGTCCTGCAAGTCCAACGCTACCATCCAGTCTCCAGGATCGAGGGCAGTCAAGACCTGAGCTAGGGTGAGCATCTTGAACTTCTCCTTCCGGAGGAAGCGATTGACGTTCCGGAGGTCCAAGATAGGACGCATGTCCTCCTTGTCCTTTTTGGGCACCAGAAAGTAGTGGGAGTAACAACCACGCCCTACTTCTGGGGTCGGAACGCGCTCGATGGCCCCCTTGGCCAAGAGGGCCGCAACTTCTTTTTGAAGAAGCACCAAATGATCCCCCGACATGCGGTGGCATTGAGGTGGCATGGCTGGGGGGGGTAGTCTCGAAGGGGAGGGAGTAGTCCCTTCGGACAATGTCCAAGACCCACTTGTCCGATGTGATGGCACGCCAGTGGTGAAGGTGATGGCGGACCCTGCCCCCCACTGGCGTGCTGTGGACCTGAAAGGATGGACTAGGAGGGCTTGGAGGCCGCGGACGGGGTGGAGGTGGTGGCCTGACCCGCACGCTGGTTACCCGACCCGCCTCGGCGGGAGCCACGTCCTCGGCCACGCGAAGGCGCTTGCTGCGCGGGCCGTTGGCTGGGCAATGGACGTGACTGGGCGCCCCTTCCGTGGCCACGAAAGGGGCGAAAAGCAGACTGCTGCAGACTGCTGCGGAGGCGGAGAGGCCCAAGGACTTGGCCGTAGCCCGCGAGTCCTTAAAGCGCTCCAGCGCGCTGTCTGCCTTATTGCCAAAAAGGCGGATGCCATCGAAGGGCATGTCCATAAGGGTGTTTTGGACATCACCCAAGAAACCAGTGGTCCTCAGCCAGGCGTGACGGCGAAGCGCCACTGTTGTAGCAAGCGATCTGCCCAGCGAGTCAGCGGTGTCAGGCCACATCGTATTGTGAACTTCGCCGCGTCTCTCCCGTCTGCAATAACACGGGTGAGTAGTGTCTGGACCTCCTCAGGACACTTAGGCAGCACTTGCGCCACCGAATCCCACAGAGAATGGGAATAACGGCCCAAAAGGCAAGCGGTGTTCACGGACCGCAAGCCAGCACTGGAGGAAGAAAAAACCTTCTTCCCAAATTGGTCCAGTTTTTTGGATTCCCTGTCCGGCGGAGCCGTAGGGAAGGCGCTTTGAGAAGTAGAGGCTTGGACAACCAAGCTCTCGGGGGTGGGGTGTTGGGAGAGGAACAAGGGGTCGCCCGGGGCCGGGCGATGACGTCGGGCCACGTTCCTGTCCACAGGAGCCCCTGTGGTGGGCCTGGACCAGGTGCCCAAAAGAACGTCAGAAAGTGCGTCGTTGAACGGCAGCAGTGGCTCCGAGGAGGTAGCCGCCGGCTGAAGCACTTCCGTCAGGAGGTTAGTCCTGACAGCCACTGTAGGGAGCTCGAGGCGCAAGGCTGCGGCCACCCTACGCAACACCGTTGCATAACTTGCTCCCTCCTCCGTAGCCACGGAAGGAGGAGACAGCATGCCAAGGTCTGGAGAGGTGTCCAGGCCACTGGCATCACCCAGTTCCTCTGCCCAGTCCTGATAAGGCTCACATTGGGCTGTGAGAGGGTCTTCCGACCCCTCCCAGTCCTCCCCGTCCTCCAAAACAGGTGAAAAGTAAGGAGGGCGGACATGAGGGAAGAAAAGTCCCATCGGCGTCGGCCGACGTCGATCCGGCTCCGTGTCCGGTGCCGGGGAGAACCTGGGGACGGCGTCATCCGGGACCTCGGACGGCGCCGGGAGTGGTACCGGGGAGGTCGGCGCCGGTGGAGGTGTTGTCAGGTCAACCGGCGTCGACCGGGATCCAGGCCTGGATCCGAGGGGGTCCTGCAGCGCCGGGGCCGAAGACGCCGGAGCCGCCGGTGGTGCCGAAGGAGGACCTCCACTGGGGCCTGCGGGGCCCGAAGGCGCACCGGAGTAACCCTTAGGCCCGAAGATGCGAGCCATGGCCGACAAGAAGTTCTGGATGTCGGCCGGAGTCGACGTCGGACCTGGAACAGGCGGGTAGGCCGACGCCGGCTCAACGGGTACTCCCGGAGCCGCGGGGCGGTACCAACAGGACCCTTAGCTGAGTCGTGAGACCGGCGAGGGGAGGTCTTAGAGCGACGCTTCTTAGACCTCTTGTGCTTCGCCTTACCTGAAGACGAAGACTTCGACCCCGATGAACGATGGCTCCGCGACCGGCCCCTCGACCTCTCCCGGGACCTCGAGCGGTGCGGAGCCGAGTGCCGGGCCTCGAGAAGCTTTCGGGACCGCTCTCGCAAAGCCTTCGGGGCGAGGGACCGACACTCTGGGCACGACGTTGGGTCGTGGCCGCGCCCCAGACAGAAGAGACACTCGCAGTGCGGATCCGTAATCGACATCATGCGATTACAGACCTCGCATGGCTTGAAGCCGGGCATCCCTACTGACACCTTGGAGTCGAAACGACTCGAAAACTTGGACAAAAAAGTCTCAAAAATACTCAGTCAAAAAATGACTGGGGCACTGCTCAATCCGGATCTGCGCTTACTGTCGCGGAAAAAGAAAGAACTGAAGCCAGCGCGCATGGGCGGCGTCTAAGTACTGGCCGCGACGTCATCCCGGCGATCACGACGCCGACGACGGACGCGGAGCCGCACGACGCCGCCTACCAACGCGCAGGGGTACTGCTACGCAAAACTTTCCGGATCCAGCCTGACGCCTGGGGATATTCTAAGGTAAGGAATCTGTCACTAACGTGTCTCTTTCAGATATATTTTATATTGTTTTACAACAACAGTTTTAAAAAATTGATTATTTTCTTCAGGTAAGTTTAACATTAACACATGTAGGACATACCAATATACAGTATATTCAGCGTTACCTGCCACTCGCTGCTTTGTTTCAGTTGGATGTACTGAAGCAACCTATTAACCTTCAAGAGTGTAATGAGAACTGATAGTCTGTCCAACAATCACCTTCTAAATAAAAGAGAATTCTGTTGGAATTAAGTATTAAATGGACAATCAGGCTTTTAAGGGCCAAATTACTTAGTGCTCTGTGCTCAGTATAGTGAGATGAAGAGTACTTTACTGCTACAGATGTTTGCTACGAAGGTAAAACAATACTGACAAATAAGGATGTGAGATATTGGCAGGATGGGCCATTGTCTGTTTTTTTGGGGGCGGGGGATGTGGGGGATTTGCTGCATATTTCTAATGCTTTGTCGTATTACTTTGTAGTGCGTGAGATCAGCGGAGTTGATTGGAGCGTTTGTTAATCCTGAGGTATTTTTGCGATTAATCATGTTGGCGCTCCAGAAGTCGCCCATGCCTTCCCATCTCATGGTGCTGGCTGCTGTTATACGAGGGAGTTCTGGCCAAATCATTAAACCGCATCTGATTAACATTGCTAATGTCCTGTCAAAACCGGAAATTTGCCAAGGATCTGAAAAGGTAAGAAAACTGAAGAATTGTGCTCCAATTATTTCTATTATTAGTAATAGTGTAATATGCAGCGTATGCCTCTAGTATGTAAAATATCCATCTCTAAACCCACAAAAAACTTTCTTGTAAAGTTGCTACGATCTGGTCCCTAACTAACGTTGCTGCAGAGGAAAGTATCCTTTTTTAAACGTTAATCATGCAGAGGTGTAAAGGGTAACTGAGTAATCTGTCCTGTATTTTTCCTTTTTAACCACCCTCATTTCCCCTTCCTGAATGTTTTTAATGTGTCCCTTGTGGTATTTTTGTTTTAGCCCTTATGTGAAAATAAAAGTAACCAAATGTAAGAAGATTCCCCATTTTCGTTTTCTCTGCCTAATAATTTGATATGCATATTTTTGCAATCATACACCCTATCATTATTTCAGAGTGATGGCAGACTACAAAGGCACCGTGGGCGTTCCAGCTTGCCTGTACTCGGTGTTATTTGTCTATCATTGGGTTGTTTGACAGTGACTGCTTGCTGGGGGCCTTAGAGGCATAATACATCCACGCTGTAATAAGCATCGTTGTGTTGTTCGTCCCGGAAAAAAGGCTTTTCCATTCTTTGTGCTCCATAAGCCATAGAACAAGATCTATTGTCCTATGACTTCCGTGTGGTTTATTTCCTAAATTGTAATTAACCAGAGAAAAATGGGCCACAAATCACATCTGTCGCCTTATCTTTTAACGTTGCTCTCAGTTGAAAGCATTTGTGAAAGCCTACAGTCATCTTAACTGTAACTGCTGTCTGTCTCGTGTTAAGTCCTTATGTGGTAGATATTACCACAGGGCCTCGTAATACACATTCACAATCGCACTGTATTCATATAAACATTTTAGAATTTCTGCAGGCAAAGCTGCCCAGAGTACTACAGCGCGGTGCAGAATTGGTATTTCCCTGGGCAGTTTTTCCTTCCAATGTTCGTGCCGCAGTTAAAATTAGAACTAAAGGTCTTGGGTGTAATGCTTGAAAAAGTCTCAATCACTGGCAGTCACCCCGGACAGATTCCTGTTCACCTTTTTTTGCCTGCTGTTCCACTCCAGATGAGAAGCAGCCAACTACAAATCAGTCTTTAGTCCTGCTCCAAAAGTAACAGTTCAGTGTGAACTACTAGGTCACGTCCCTTCTCACTGGGGCCTTTTTCAGCCTTGTTGGGATTCATCAGAGAGCTGCAGCTTGGATCTGCAGCACATAGAGCACAGGACCTACATCTGTGCGTACCCATTCCATTCAAGACTTCACAGTAAGACAGCAAAAGATGCTGGTTGGAATTCTCATATTCGTTAAGGGCAGCGTTTTGATCACAGCAAGTCTTCGAATGTGCCATTGCTTTTGCTTTGCTGGAGTTCTGCTTGTTTTCCAGTTCAGGACATGCTAGTGTTCTAACTGGACCATTGCTCACTTAATTACTTTAGTTTCTGGTGAAGAGTCTTATGTAATGATTTGCCAGATTTACTTGTAAGCATTCTCTCAATTTCACAAAATGTTACTGTAAATAAACCCAGATTATGTGTGGTCCAATGCTCGAGTTACCATCTGATGATCAATGCGACCAGTCTGGCCCTCTCCACTTGAGCATTTGGTGTAATTATTGGGCAGATCGCTTCATCCCAATCAGCCTCAGTCCCCTTGTTTGCCATAATTGTGTGCTTACAACAAGCGAGCGATTATTGATTGACTGGTTTACATTTTGAAAGTAATCTGAGCCCTGGTAGGTCTTTTCATAGTCAAACTGACATGAACGAATCTTGAAGCTATTTACACTGGTAAGCACACTGCTCAGAGCACCATGAACCGGTGGTGGAATTGTTAGTTCCAGGGCTGCAACGGTCGAAATTTACTTCTGACAAGAACGGGAGTAAAACATTTTCCTGGGTAGGACTGCAAAACACGTTTCAGAAAAACAAAGTGGGGGTGTGGGTAAAGAAGTTTCTCTGGGAGGAAAAATAATTTCCCATCAAAGAAACAAAAAACTCTAACAAGTGAATTAGCACTTGCTCTGCACGTTTTTGCATGAGCAAACGTGTGTGTGTGTGTGTGTGTGTGTGTGTGTGTGTGTGTGTGTGTGTGTGTGCGTGCGTGCGTGCGTGCGTGCGTGCGCGCGCACTCGTACTCTTGTGAGCAAATGAAAGTAGAAGTCTGCATCAGTGCAAGGCCCTAGACCTGCAGGTGCACTTGTGATATTCTTAAAGAAATTACCCTCTGATTTATTTATTTTTGACATGTTTGCCATAACGTTGCCCTTAGTTTTACACTGATTTTCCATTATTTTATTCAAAATGCTGGCATGCATCAGTTCTATTACTTCATGTCTTGGAGAAAAGATATTTTAAGTTGTTCAGTAGTTTAGCAAAATTGCCTGTGCCTTTTGTCCATTTTTTCATATTGCAAATAGTATTTGGATGTGATTTATATTGAAAACAATCCCCAATCTTGATTTCATTCTTCATGTATATGCATTTTATCAAGCAGCAGTCTGGGATAATTACAAAAAGCTACAGATATTTACATTTTACAAACGTCCACATGTTTTTGGATTCAAATGGCTGTCAGTAATGGAAGCGGAGCTTACACCTCACTATTTCCTTAGAGCGCCCGCCCCAATAGTAAAAGCTTTGCATGTATCACATTTTGAGCTCTTATACATGGGAATTCATATCTTGCATTAGCCGAAGGCAATCCTCTTTCCCACAACTCTATTCACACAGTAAATTGGCAGCCAAAGGACTTTGTGCTGCAGGGGTTTTGGTCTACTTGTCCATTAGACAAAACAAATAAGTTAAGTTATTGTCCTTGACTCCCTACAATATGTCACGGGCCTCAAGCGATATGAACTCCTCACCCCTGCACTATAGCATGCTTATCTGCGGCCTGGCATCTCTCCCTGCAGTCCGGAGCTCTGGTGAGCAGTGGTGAGGGCAGCCGTCATTCTGAGAAGGGGCCGGGTGGAAAGTTGGTTCTGCATAACCTTGTGTACACAACTCGCACCGGGATATCAAATGAAGATGTCCCTCCATTTGAAGTGGTTCTGTGTTGGTCTGCCTCTCTGTGGGGCTTTGGTCCCATCTCTAGCAAACTTTGCCTTTGAGTCACTGTGACACGTCACATGCAGTTGACCGAGAAGCACTGTAGATAAAGGTTAGAGGTCGCCAAGGGAGAGGAACCTCCTCGCCACCTGAAAACTGTAACCTGCGTGCCTGCTCTGATCGGCGTCCTCCGTTTATACACGGTGCCCACGCAGATGGTTTCAGAGCTGAAAAGAAGTGGATGATTTGAAATATAGCAAAGCTCGTGCACGTGTGATGTTCGGAACTGGGCGACACTCAGAGAAAAATAACTTCCTGACCCAGCGACTGAACTCGAAACCGCAACACTGAACCTTATATTTTTTGTCTTAAGCAACGCAGCTCCTACACCCGACCGGCTTTCAGAGGGCTGTACAACGATTATTTAAAACAAAAAAGTCAGACATGTATCGACTATGTTAGCATGTAATAAATAAGCATTTTTAAACAGGTAACATTAATAAAGCGTTTTCATAATTTTTACAGAGGTAATTGTTGATAGCACAAGTGATATCTACATATGAAAAGTGGTGAGAGATGCATGTCAGCAACTTAGAACTCAAGCACAACTACATGAATTTAGCATCAGGAACTCTAAGATCAATTATGTAGCTGTTAGGTTGTCCCTTGTTATCCTATGACTGTAGGGGCGTTATCAACTCGGGGGCATTGGCTGGGGCGGTTAGTCAATAGTGCTGTGGTCACTGGTGGCGTGGCATCCTGTTGCAAGCCCCTTTCTTGATGTTTCTCACGAGAACGTGTCACTTGAAGTGTCGCTCATTTAGCAAAAGAACCTCACTCGCAAGTATGCTGAAACCATCGAAATGCCATACATAATGTGAAAACGTGGCAGCTATGTGATACTCACCTGTTTCTTGGGAGTCCTACGAAAGAAAAGCAAATCGATCGCCTTTTCTCTCAAGCCTGAGGCCATGACACCCAGTAAACGCTCACCAGAAGTTGTCCTTCCTCAGACTTCTACATCAGCCTCTGTTCAGGGCATAGTTAAGGCTGCATGATATGGAATTTGTCAATACACTTTTTTCACAAAGAATATCATTTTGAGGGATATTTCTAATTTGTCATACCACTTACAAGGGAAACATGCAGCTGATTTCAGCACAATGCGGACAAAATAGTATTTTGTTCCAAAAATAAGAAACTACCTAGAGGAAGTAAGAAGTGATGGAACTCCGTAAAAGGCAACACTTTCAAGGTTATTGAATCTCTTGGTGAGTCAAAGCAAGTATTTTGCCTGTTCTGGACCCCACCGGCTCCTGCCCAGCACAATGCCTTTTCTTTGCCAGAGGAGGTCTTTGCCAGACCTCCTCTGCCACCCATCTACCACCACCACCACTAACCGCATAGAAACAACTTAACACACCACCAACTCACCACCATCCTCAATGCCTCCATAACTACTGCCACTTTTCCCGACACATGGAAACACGCAGAGGTTATACAAAAGGGGATGATGGACGGAACGTTTGAGCCAATCAAACACTCACCCCCAGTCAACTGATCTGGGTTAAATCCATCATCATTCTTTAGCTCACTCCACCACCCCAGTTCAGACATGGCCATATGCAAATCAGTCTGACCCTGTGCCTCATGGGAACAGTCCAGCCCGAACTGCCAAGCCATGTCTTCCCTGGACCGGAAACAAGCATCCTAGGACCGGTTTCTGGCATTCCAGCCGTCATCAGCCAGGCTTGCTTGAATCCAGTGGCAAAGTGAGCAAGGGACCCACGTCTGGGCATACCCCCGCCAACTTGGGGCGGACAAAGCGATACAAAGGGGATGATGGACGGAACGTTTGAGCCAATCAAACACTCACCCCAGTCAACTGATCTGGGTTAAATCCATCATCATTCTTTAGCTCACTCCACCACCCCAGTTCAGACATGGCCATATGCAAATCAGTCTGACCCTGTGCCTCATGGGAACAGTCCAGCCCGAACTGCCAAGCCATGTCTTCCCTGGACCGGAAACAAGCATCCTAGGACCGGTTTCTGGCTAAAGAATGATGATGGATTAAACCCAGATCAGTTGACTGGGGGTGAGTGTTTGATTGGCTCAAACGTTCCGTCCATCATCCCCATTTGTATCGCTTTGGTCGCCCTAAGTTGGCGGGGTATGCCCAGACGTGGGTCCCTTGCTCACTTTGCCACTGGATTCAAGCAAGCCTGGCTGATGACGGCTGAAATGCCAGAAACCGGTCCTAGGATGCTTGTTTCCGGTCCAGGGAAGACATGGCTTGGCTTTCGGGCTGGACTGTTCCCATGATGCAAAGGTCAGACTGATTTGCATATAGCCATGTCTGAACTGGGGTGGTGGAGTGAGCTAAAGAATGATGATGGATTAAACCCAGATCAGTTGACTGGGGGTGAGTGTTTGATTGGCTCAAACGTTCCGTCCATCATCCCTTTTGTATCGCTTTGGTCGCCCTAAGTTGGCGGGGGTATGCCCAGACGTGGGTCCCTTGCTCACTTTGCCACTGGATTCAAGCAAGCCTGGCTGATGACGGCTGAAATGCCAGAAACCGGTCCTAGGATGCTTGTTTCCGGTCCAGGGAAGACATGGCTTGGCATTTCGGGCTGGACTGTTCCCATGAGGCACAGGGTCAGACTGATTTGCATATGGCCATGTCTGAACTGGGGTGGTGGAGTGAGCTAAAGAATGATGATGGATTAAACCCAGATCAGTTGACTGGGGGTGAGTGTTTGATTGGCTCAAACGTTCCGTCCATCATCCCCTTTTGTATCGCTTTGGTCGCCCTAAGTTGGCGGGGGTATGCCCAGACGTGGGTCCCTTGCTCACTTTGCCACTGGATTCAAGCAAGCCTGGCTGATGACGGCTGAAATGCCAGAAACCGGTCCTAGGATGCTTGTTTCCGGTCCAGGGAAGACATGGCTTGGCATTTCGGGCTGGACTGTTCCCATGAGGCACAGGGTCAGACTGATTTGCATATGGCCATGTCTGAACTGGGGTGGTGGAGTGAGCTAAAGAATGATGATGGATTAAACCCAGATCAGTTGACTGGGGGTGAGTGTTTGATTGGCTCAAACGTTCCGTCCATCATCCCCTTTTGTAACACGCAGAGGTTAGGCTACTCCTCAAGAAACCTTTGACAGAACACAATGAGCTGCAGAACTACCGTCCCATCTTTCTCCTCCCGTTCCCCCCCCAAGGTCCTGGAGAAGGCCATCAACCTCCAACTAATTGATCATCTGGAAATAAACTGCTGGACCTATCCCAATCAGGCTTCAGAGCAAACCACAGCACAGAGACAGCCCTGATTGCAGCAACAGATGACATCCGAGCCCTACTTGACAGAGGAGATTCAGCCTCCCTCATCTTCCTGGACCTCTCTGCAGCCTTCAACTCCATCTTCCACCACACACTCATCGGTCGACTATGCCAGATAGGATTCACAGACGGTGTGCTGAAATGGATGGAATCCTTCCTCACAGGACGCAGCCAGAGAGTCTGCCTCCCATCCTTCTCCTCGTAATCCAAACACTCCATCTGCGGAGTACCACAAGGCTCATTCCTCAGCCCCACCCGCTTCAACATCTACATGACACCACTTGCAGACATAGTCAGATCAGACGACATCAACACCATCTCCTACGCCGACACTCAGCTCGTCCTCTAACTCTCAGCGAACCCAGCTTGACGAAGACCAACTTCCACAACTGCATGAAGAACGTCGTAAGATGGATGAAAGACAACTGCCTGAAATTCAACACTGACAAAACGGAAGTCTTGACCTTCGGCAGACACACCGACCTCTGGAACGACTCCTGGTGGCCAGCGGAGCTCGGACCTACCCCCACGCCCAAAGACCACACCCGCAACCTCGGCATCATACTGGACAACGAACTCTCCATGAAACGTTAGGTCAACACCATTGCCTCAGCCTTCTTCCACACTATCTGCATGCTCTGCAAAATCCTCAACTGGCTCCCCATCAGCACAAGAAAGACTGTGACGCAGGCCTTCGTCACCAGCCAGCCCGACTACGGCAGAGCATTCAATGCTGGCACATCCACTGAACTCATGCAAAGACTCCAGACAATCCAAAATGCAGCAGCCAGAATAATCCTCAACCTGATCAAGAGGACCCACATCACCAAGCACCTGAAATACCTCCACTGGCTCCCCGTCCAGAAGAGATGCCAATTCAAGCTCCTAACCCACGCCTACAAAGCCCTCCACAACCAAGGACCTGACTACATGAACCACCGCCTGACCTTCCACCTACTCACCAGAAAAATCCGTGCTGCACACCTCGCCTATGCTCAGACACCACGTATCCGCCGCAGCCGCTCTGGAGGATGCTCCTTCTCCCACCTCACTGCCAAAGCTTGGAACTCCCTCCCCCTCCCCCTCCGTACTTTACCCTCGTTGAACTACTTCAAGGAGGGACTCAAGACCTGGCTCTTCGACTGATACCTGCAACGCAGCGCCTGGGTACCTGCCCCGGGATGATTAGCTGCGCTATACAAATGTTGCTTGATTGATTGTTATATAGTGTACAGGCTAGAAGAATGCTTTTCCTACTTATATTGAAAAACAGGAAAAATATTTCTGCAAGTGTATGGATCCAAAGCTGTTATAAACAGACTTGCCCGTTAAAGGATGTTCACATTTGGCGACTGAAGATAAGTTGTAAAGTTTCTGTACTGCTGCTCTTTTTCAGCTGCTAAATACAATATTGTTCAAAGGTTTGTTGAACCATCCTGGGAAAGCAAATAATTTTTCTTGTAGTTCTGAAACAATTTACTGGCCAAACATTAATATTACAAATGCAGTATTATAAATGTAGTGGGACAGTTGTAAAGAAGTATACTGTCTCAAGTAATTGGTCTCAAAACTGAAGTAAATCTACGATCTAATATTATGTTCAAACATCTTAATAGGTTTGATCTCATTTGAATATGTTTGTAACCGTGAATATTCGTGTGACAACATAAAGAAACATAAGTATCCAATATCTTAGAGGATCAAATAGTATCGTAGTAAAAGATTAAATGACTGAAAGAAATCTGCAGTTGTTAGAATCTGCAAAATATTGGATTGGTTTTAATGGGAGTGATAAACATCTTATACATTTGGGCAACTGAGAAAAATTATGATTCCTACTGCTGGTAGATGTTCAGTAAAACCACCCAGAATATTTTATCTGATCACTTGCATCTCTTATGTGCTTAATGGTTTTTCCTGCCCTTTGCTGGTATCTGTGGATTGGGAGACACCTTAATGCCTTTTGTTTTGTTAGGTTGTGTACCTGGAGCAGTTGCTTTGCTGTATGCAGTCACTGATTAAAGCATCTGGGGAAAATTGCAGCGAAATAAGCTTGCAGTTGATGAAGGTGCTTGTGACAATCTTGGCCGTGCCAACCGGTGAAGATCTGTTCAACAAGGTAATGCTTCAGATGAAGATATGTATTGAGACATTTATACATCAATCATATTGGGGGATTTCGCATGAACAAGCTAATGGTCCTCTCTTGTTATTTTGTTTCAGTCAAAAGGTGAGACTAGTGTGATACAACATATAAAACTGGATACTTACATGCATGTTTGATATCCATGTGCTAGGGTCTCAATGTGGATACTTTTAAGAGAATGCTTCCCTAATCCATAGCAGTATTTCCCCCATCTTCAATCTTCTCTCCTGTCAAGCTTGTCTTGTTCACTTGTTTCTCAGTTGTTTGATGTTGCTCGAGTTGCTGTAAAATGAACGGGAAACAGTTAGTACTGATGTGTGTAATTTGGGGCGTCTTGATCCTGCTCTGTTTTTTAATTCCCACACACACGCAATTGGGCATTTTTACTCACACTGTTTTCTGTAAACTTAGTTTGCCTGTTCCAGTCTGTGCACAGTTATGTTCTAATTATTTGAGTTGCCTGAAAGCCAACCCTTCTTTAGCCACAGCACTCTGATTTTTGGAGTGGCTTTTCATACCTTGGTGTTTTACAGTTTGTCAATTGCAATTTGCACGTAAATGTCTCATTTAGAAGGTCATGCTACAACCACTATTTTGGTTCTTTTAAACTACAGTTTAGTATGTGCGGTTTTCTCTTAAATTTACTACCTGTTTTTTCTTGACTAGGTTGAGGCGACAATGCGTTCATTAGCTAAAGTTCAGGGCTTGGCCAACATTCAGGATCTTTACAGGCAGCACATGGATCAGCTGATGGAGTGGGTAGCATCAACACATGAGCATTGGACCAATTTTTCGGTGGAACGATTACAGTTTGAAATAATTGTCACCCAATCAGGTAGGTTCATTTAGATAAAAGCATATATCCTCAGGTTTGTCTGTAGTAGTCCTCAAGATCTTAAAATGTCCCCAGTGGCTAGTTGCTGATGGCACGTTTTTGAAGCACTAGAAAGGTAGCATTTTAAGTTGGTTTATTTTGGGTGCTGGATAGGGATGCGTCAAATATTGGGATATAGAAAGGAAAATGATAGATGTCCAAAGCCATCTTAGATGGCATACAGCCGAATCAAGGCCCTCTTGGACGTGATGCTTTCTAATCTCCAAAGAACATGCACATCAGTAACCCCTTGTATACCTCCAAACACAGGTCCATCGAAGCAAACTGTGCTAGGTCACGAAGTGTTTACTTTAGTGCAATTTTAATTAAGTACCCAAAACACGAGGCAATAAGCACCGTCAAGCACAATGTACTAAAGTATTCAAAGCCTGGATGGAGTTTGCAGTATGGACATTACCCTAATCTTGGTCAAAAACACCATGCATGTCTCAAAATTCCATGAAGGGTTCAGAAGATGTAGATTCGCAGCTTGATCAAAACCACCAAACTGATGTTCAGTTATCAAAACTGGCTTCATGTTTCCAGTCTTTTTATTTCAAAATCAGATTAATTCTGAGAGATATAGAGTTATTGTGCTGCAACTGACAAACTAATCAGATAATGTTAACTTTTAATTGAACAGCCGTAGAGTAGTAAAATGTCACCATCTGACATACAGTGCTTGGGCGTATTTCTTCGTTAGTGGTAAGCGTTTACACTCCGTGGTATCAATTTATGATATCTTTATCCTTCTTCACTTTATTTATTGCTTGATAGGTTGTGACTGCTCAGACCAGAAGCTTCCTCTTCATTGACGCTTAGCAGCATTGAAGGCCATAAGAGTTATGCTCACCATGTACTGTGGGTTTGAAGTAGCTAGAGCATAGGTGGACGTAGAGGGACAACATATTGCCCCTAGCGCCCCAATTATGTGGTTCTCAGAGTTTTATACTCCTCGGAAAATTAATAGTGGTTGATGTTTCTGGACCTGAAATTACCTGGCCAAGGAATACCAGACCATTTTTTCTTAGCAGCTGCCTACATGCACCCAGAAAAGACGTAAACGAGAAAGGTCCAGGCAGAGGTATAAAGTCACACCCGCCCAGCACCACGCAGGGAGCAGACCATGCTCCCCAAGAGAGACTACAACTTCCCCACCCAAAACACACTTCCTCCCGCCCAATGCCTCCTAATCCACACTGGCCCACCGAAAGATATTTACCACCTGTTCAGTAGGTGGTAAATATTTGCATGAAACTCCTCAGAATCGAGGTAAACCTGTGCAAAAGAACCCCATAATTCCAGGTCCGGCTGATGAGTCCCCATTCCACGGTGTTTAACTTGTGATCCTTGTTAAGTCAAGGGGCGATATCAGCCAGATTTGTGAACTGAGGCCCTGGTATCTTCCATTGGCGTTAGTGGAGTACAATGGCCGAAGTGACATTAAAAGGTGTTTGGGCCTTAAGTTCTAGCATTTTGCCATGTCTACTTTGGCTGCCCTGTCATAGAATTCAGGTAGGAGGAGTCTTAGTTTTACTATCCTCAGCTATGCTAAGCATGGTCACTGTCAACTGTAGTGTTTTGCTCGCCACATGGTTTTTCGTGACTTTGGTTTTATAATTTTTTTAATGCCATTACTAATTTTCTGAAAGAGCCAGGATGACGTTCATAAGTGGTAGGCAAGGAAAATGGCTAGCAGGACAATAGACTGAAGTTGGACAGTGATGTGTTATTACTTCAGCAGTTCTTGCAATTTTAGCTAATACTTAAGCTTAAGATGTGTGTGGCGAGTCATTCTGCTTAGACCAGGAATGAAATCTGATGGAATATGTTGAATATGTATGTTGTACATCTGTATTTTCCAGGTCCTGTGATAGGCGAAGCACTGCATCACCTTATGCCGATCCTTAAGGTTTGCCTCCACCCAACCAGAGAGCCACAGATGCGCTTAAAGATTTTCACCGTCTTATCCAAACTGCTGCTTAACGCAAACGAGACGGTCAACTCGCGAGGGTAGGTAGAACTATCAGTGTCCGCTTGTAGTGAGGCCATGAAACGTCATTCATAGATGAAGAGCAGGGATGTTCCTCAGCAGGGGTGGTTTCCTGAGCAGGGATGGTTCGGATGATTTACAGCAGGGGTGGTCCCGAGCAGGGATGGTCCTCAGCAGAAATGATCCTCAGCAGGGTTGATTCTCAGCAGCGGTCTAGGTTCTAGGTTTGAGGCAATATTGTACATTGATGAGGTTTACTTTTTGGAAGCTACAGGGATACCCTTTTGTATTTTTCAGTCTTTATTTCATGCCTCTTTATAACATTGATCAAAGGAACTAGACTTTAAGAAATAATTAATATATTATAATTCCTCAGCCAAACTGTTTATATGTTCTTCACCAACTGTTTTTATATTGAGTTTTGTTTAATAATAGGAACCAAAACATACAACCTGCATTCTTATAAGGCTAAGAGTAGAAAATCTTTTTTTTTTCCCTACAGAAGTTTAGCGTTGAACCTCGGGTAGGAATAACTACTTGATCCCTACAGAACCTGCATTATCTTCAAATGATGAGGTTTGGGCAGGCCACCTATGTGCTTCCTAAAACTGAACACACTGAAACTGATTTGGGTTTACCACTCGTGCTCCCTAAAATATTTGGAAGCTCTCTCCTGTTATACTAATACACCCGCATTGCTCTTTTCGCAGGAGTCTAGTTCTGCAGCACAGGTTTTGCATAGTTTCAAATGCTTACATTCTTCTGCCACCCGGTGGCTTGGTCAGGAACTTTTGGTTTATTTTCATATAGCTGTGCACCAGCTTGAGTGATAGATGTCCTAACTTCAATCTTGCAATCCTCTTTTTAGGGACGGGCCTGCAAGAGAATGCGCTCGCTAGCGCATGCATCTCCCTTGCGAGACGCTGTTAACAACAAGCATTGGCATAGCCAATAGGTCTCGCCTTTGGGGCCTTATAAGTGTTTAGCCAGAGCTATTGACTTTGCCAATGTCTTCAAGCTGTGCTGTAGAGAAGTGTGGCTGCTGTGCGGCATGCTGAAAAGTTATAATAAAAAAGTGTCAGAAGCATTTTTGTTACTTTATATATGACCAAGAAGGCATTATGTAAAACTGAACGACCATATTAAAAAAAGTATTTACAATAAAATATTTCCTCAGTTTTTTTGTTGTTCTTGCAATGCTGGCAACTTGTTTCTGCCTATTGCAATGGTTGTTTGTTAAAGCTTATTTTTTGAGGGGGCATAAACAATCGGAGGGTGAAGGTTGGGAACTAGTACCTGTATTATAACACTAGCAGCGGCCAGACGCTAGGGGAGAATCAACAGATGCCAGATTCCGAGAGGAGGCTGAGGTGGTGCTGAGGTGGTAGTGGTGGTGGTGGTGACTGTTGCGGAGACGATGCTGAGGTGATGCTGAATGATACTCAGGTGTTGCTGAGTGATACTGCTGTGGTGCTGAGTGATGCTGTGGTGGTCCTGAGTGATATTGTCTTGGCGCTGAGTGATATTGTCTTGGCGCTGAGTGATGCTGTGGTAATGCTGAGGGATATTGTCTTGGCGCTGAGTGATGCTGTGGCGGCGCTGAGTGATGCTGTGGCGGCGCTGAGTGATGCTGTCGCGGCGCTGAGTGATGCTGTGGCGGCGCTGAGTGATGCTGTGGTTATGCTGAGTGATGCTGTGGTTATGCTGAGTGATGCTGTGGTGGCGCTGAGCGATGCTGTGGTGGCGCTGAGCGATGCTGTGGTGGCGCTGAGCGATGCTGTGGTGGTGCTGAGTCATCCTGTGGTGGTGCTGAGTGATGATGTGGTGGCGCTGAGTGATGATGTGGTGGCGCTGAGTGATGCTGTTGTGGCGCTGAGTGATGCTGTTGTGGCGCTAAGTGATGCTGTTGTGGCGCTGAGTGATGCTGTGGTTGTGCTGAGTGATGCTGTTGTTGTGCTGAGTGATGCTGTGGTTGTGCTGAGTGATGCTGTGGTTGTGCTGAGTGATGCTGTGGTTGTGCTGAGTGATGCTGTGGTTGTGCTGAGTGATGCTGTGGTTACACTGAGTGATGCTGTGGTTGCACTGAGTGATGCTGTGATGGCGTTGAGTGATGCTGTGATGGCGCTGAGTGATGCTGTGATGGCGTTGAGAGATGTTGTGTTGGTGCTGAGTGATGTTGTGATGGCTCTGATTGATGCTGTGCTGGCGCTGAGTGATGCTGTGGTAGCGCTGAGTGATGCTGTGGTGGCGCTGAGTGATGCTGTGGTTGTGCTGAGTGATGCTGTGGTTGTGCTGAGTGATGCTGTGGTGGCGCTGAGTGATGCTGTGGTGGCGCTGAGTGATGCTGTGGTGGCGCTGAGCGATGCTGTGGTGGCGCTGAGCGATGCTGTGGTGGCGCTGAGCGATGCTGTGGTGGTGCAGAGCGATGCTGTGGTGGTGCTGAGTCATCCTGTGGTGGTGCTGAGTCATCCTGTGGTGGTGCTGAGTGATGCAGTGTTGGCCCTGAGTGATGATGTGGTGTCGCTGAGTAAAGCTATGGTGGTGCTGAGTGATGTTGTGGTGGCGCAGAGTGATGTTGTGGTGGCGCTGAGTGATGCTGTTGTGGCGCTAAGTGATGCTGTTGTGGCGCTAAGTGATGCTGTTGTGGCGCTAAGTGATGCTGTGGTTGTGCTGAGTGATGCTGTTGTTTCACTGAGTGATGCTGTTGTTTCACTGAGTGATGCTGTGGTTGCACTGAGTGATGCTGTGATGGCGTTGAGTGATGCTGTGATGGCGTTGAGAGATGTTGTGTTGGTGCCGAGTGATGCTGTGCTGGCTCTGATTGATGCTGTGGTTGCGCTGAGTGATGCTGTGGTGTTGCCGAGTGAGAGATAGAGTGAAGATATAATGCCCAATTAGAGAGGGTGGTGAGAGAGAAAGAGAGAGAAAGGGTGTACATAGAATAAAGAGTGGAGCGGGATAGAGAGAGCGAGAGAAGGGGAGAGAGAGTGAATGAAGGAGTTTGAAAGAGAAACAGATAAAGGGGTGAGAGAGAATGAAAGGCTAAAAAAGATAGAGAGGGGAGAGTTAATTAAGTAGAGAGAGAATTAGAGAGGGGAGAGAGAGAGGAGAGAGACAATAAGAGTGGGGGTGTGGCGTTTAAATAGAGTGAAGAAGTGACGCGGAAAAAGTAACCTTAAATATAGCTTTGTGCTTTGTGCGAATAAATATAAATAAAAAAACAGTGAGAGACAAAAATACTGGTAATTAGGCTGTGACTCCCAATATAAAACAAATAGCGATATAAGGTGAAATCAACCCACCGAAGCAATATTTCTAACTAGACAAAAAAGCTTGCATTTCAATGCTAATCGCTGTTGTTTTTCATGTGACTGTAGTCCAGGGCCCTCAGTTGGTAATGTGAGCTGCTGCTGCGATTGAAACATCAGAGTCCAGAGAGTTAATGAGCCATGACGAGGAAATGAGGAAGAGATAGAAAACAACAGATGGCAGCTGCGCGTGCACGCCATCGTGAACTCAAGCTGGTCGCCAGCCGAAAGCCAGTGTTTGCACTTCCAAAACCCGCTTACTAAAACTCTCGGCCAGACCAGCGCAAGCGCTGGTGCAGGCCGAGACCTAAAAAGGGCTTGGAGCCCGCCAGTTCCTTCCTATTTGTTGGGTTGCGTGACACTCCTCTTTACAGCCTCGTAATTCGTCAAGGCAGGCTAGCATCATTTCCGTTCCTCTCTGTGGCGCAGGGACCAAGCACTGATTGATTCAACTTAAACAGTGCCCGTCTGCTGTTCCCGACGTGATTGAGGTACTATTTTGTTCTGTTTAACTTTTAGTGCCCTGCAAACAAAAGGCGTGTGACTGGAAAAAACATGCCCAGCAGGACAAGCAAAATCGCAAAGATTGATTTTGTATAGTTACATTTCTTTTATTTTGCCAAATCTTATTTTCTCACTTTTTTTTTTTCCGGATTTTTTTTTTATATAGCGCTAACTTGACCTGAAGGTATCAGAGCGCTTTACATGAGCACCAGTTGCGTTACAGACAGACGCATTCATTTTTTGTTAGAGATTAATTGATTTGTCCAGAATTACAGGATGTTAAGCGTCCCTGTCGAGACTTGAACCCGGTTCCCCAGCATCGAGGTCGACCGCTCTAGCCGTAAGGCCACATCCTCTCCCCTTTGCACTCAAGTTTTCTTTTGTTTTGCTCATGGGCGCTGTTCTCAAAAGATGAGGATTATTTTAATGCAAAGCGACATTGTTTCTTTCAATCAATCAATCAAACCTTTATTAAGCGTGGCGGATCACCCGTAAGGGTCTCCAGGCGCTGAAGAGGTTGGCTGTTGAGCAGAGATTTGTTAATTCGAACATCCAGGTCTTGAGATATTTCCTGAATTGCTGGATCAAAGGTGCGATCTAAGGAGCAGAGGGAGATTGTTCCATGCCTTGGCCAACATGTGCAAAAAGGAGTTTCCACCGCTGTGGTTTTGGTGGATCCAGGGGGGTGTCTGCGAAGAAGAGGGAAGCTGATTGTAGGTGTCTTGTAGGTTGTTGGAAAGTCAGATGTTCGTTGATGTATGCTGGTCCTTTGTTGTGTAGGGCTTTGTATACGCGCGTCAGCATCTTGAACTAGCATTTCTTCTGGATCGGGAGCCAGTGTAGCTTTCTGAGGTGGGGTGTAATGTGGGTCCTTCTGGGAAGGTCGAAGATGAGCCTTGCCGCTGAGTTTTGGGTTGTCTGTAGTCTCTTCAGGAGGCGAGCGGTGATTCCTACGTAGAGTGTGTTCCTGTGTAGAGTGTGTTCCTGTAGTCCAGTCTGCTGGTGACGCTGGCCTGGATGAGGGTTCCTCTGGTGGTAATTGAGAGCCATCTGAAGATCTTGCGGAGCAAGCGTAGGATGTGGAAGCAGGCAGATAAGACTGCTCTGACCTGTTTTTTTGTAGGCATCTTGCTGTCAAGGATGATGCTGAGGTTGCGGGCATGTGCTGTCTGAGTGGGGGGTGGACCAAGTTCCGCGGGCCACCATGCGTCGTTCCAAAGCGAGGTGTTGTTCCCCAAGATGAGTTCTTCTTTCTTGTCTGTGTTGTGTTTGAGACAGTTGTCCATCCAGCCAGCGACGTTCCTCAAACATCTGTGGAAGTTGTCTCTGGTGTGGAGGGATCTTCTGACAGTGAGAGGATGAGCGGAGTGTCGTCGGCATAAGAGTTGATGTTGAGTCCGTGTGATCTGATGATGCTGGTCGGGAGGGGGTCATGTTGGTGTTGAAGAGGGTGGGCCTCAGGAACGATCCTTGGGGGACGCCTCAGATGATCTTCTTGGGCTCCAAGGTGAATGGTGGGAGTCGGATTCTTTGAGTTCTTCTGGTGAGGCGATCCATTTGAGAACGTCTCCCTGGATTCCGATGTGGTGGAGTCTCTTGATCACGATGTGGTGGGAGACGGTGTCAAAGGCAGCTGATAGGTCCAGGAGGATGAGGGCGACAGTCTTGCCGTGGTCCAGGAGGGCTCTGATGTTGTCAGTGGCTGCGATCAGGGCTGTCTCGTTTCTGTGGTCGGTTCAAAAACCGGATTGAGAGGGATCCTAGAGGTTGTTGTGTTCCAGTTGTTTGGTAAGTTGCTGGTTGATGGTTTTCTCGAACCTTTGCTGGAAAGGGGAGCAGCGAGATGGGTCAGTAGTTCTTCGGATCTGCTGGGTCGGTGGATAGTTTCTTCAGGAGGGGCCTCACGTAAGCGTGTTTCCAGTCCTCTGGTAAGGAGGCCGAGGTGATTAAGGTGTTCAGCACTTTCCTGAGCTCTTTGTCAATTGCCCTGCTTCTGAGGTTGAAAACGTGGTGAGGACAGGGGTCCGTGGGTGCTCCTGAGTGTACTGAGTTCATAATGGAGATTGTGTCCTGAGTTGTGAGAGGGTCCCAATGGGTGAGCCGGTGTTCGGTGTTTGAGGGTGTGAGCAGGTTGATACTGTTGGCGGCGGGGAGTTTGGGTTCGAAGTTTTCGTAGATGGCTGAAATCTTGTCCTGGAAGAATTTCGCCAGGGTGTTACACAGTTCTTGTGAGGGTGGTATGTCATTCTTGGCGGCTTTGGGATTCGAGAATTCCTTCATGACAACAAAGAGTTCTTTGCTGCGGTTTGCGCTGGCTTCAATGCGGTCTGCGAGGGCGTTCTTTGTTTCTTTCAGGCGGTGGTATTACTGGTTGAGTGCTGACTTGATGGTGGTGCGGTCTTCTGTTTTGTTGCAGGGGCACCACTTCCCCTCTAGTTGCCGGCAATTGCACTTGGTAGATTTCAGCTCTTCAGTGTACCAGCTAACTCTTTTGGTTGGGTCCTTTGGATTTTGCTTGCTTGACGGGGGCAATTGTCTATGCATTCTGTGATCCATGAGAGAAGTTATTTGCTGACAACTCTCAGGTGTTGAGTCTGGGAGATGAGAGCGTTGTTCCACTGGTCTTCTGTTATCTCCTTCCAGTTTCTGCACTTGGAGCTGGGGGGCACTGTGCCGAAGCTAGTAGGTCCTGATATATTGAAGTGGATGCTGAACTGGTCGGTCCAGGTGAGTTGTGTGACGTGATTGTACTAGCTTCTCGTCTGTGCGTAGTTGGAATTTGAGATGTTCCATTAGCAGGGTTGAGTCTTCTGGGGAGGTCGTGCAGCGGATGGTGTTCTTGTAGATGACGGCGATTTCGCCTCTGTGCTGCTTTGTTCTGTTAGTGTGTAATCTTGTAGCGCTCGGGGTGGCGATGGCGATCTCTGGTGCATAGGCGTGGTTCAGCCAGTTTTCTGTGAGAAAGAAGTCATCCGGTGCGAGGGATGAGATCTTGTCCCATTTATTCATGTCGTGCTTGCCAAGTGATCGTGGGTTGAGTAGAATGCACTGGAGTTTCGTCACGTTTGTGGTGTTGTTGGTTGCTTTGGTGCTGAAGGTGAATTGACAGTACTGGCAGGAGAACGGTCCTCTAGTGGTGTGTGGGGATGCGCGGCAACAGTGGTTATTGATGTATTTGGGGTCTAGGGCTCAAAGGTCAGCGGTGGTGTAGCTCTGCGTGGTGGAAGAGCCAATGTTCCTGTAGCTGGGCGCAATCCAGGTGCAGACGGGTGCAGGCGGGCTTGCCTTTGGCGCGGTGCAGTAACGTCCATATGTAGTCCTGAGAGGTGGGAGGGCGGGGAGCGGGAAAACAGCGGGATTGCAAAACAATACAGCAAAAATACAAATCAGCAGAAGAGGTGGCTCAGCAAAAAAATGAAAGGGGCAGAAAATAAAAACAGCACATATTAAGTGGCAAAACAGTACCAAATGAAAAGGGGGGTAAGTCAGGTGTACAATTAAAGAACAGAAAGTGATACCGGAACATTGGGCTCGAATCCGGGCACACGACAGCTGTATCCGAGTGGCAGAGCATATGAACTGGCACAGCAGCAGGGGAGCGGTGTTCACGACCCAGGGGTCATGGACTAGCATCTGATGTGTAATTTCTGAAATGATGCTTTAACACATAATCATTGCAGTACATCCCAATCCAATCCACCCCACTCTAAACCACGCCAATCCACCCCACCCTGCCTCACTCCATCCAATCCATCCCACCCCAATACACCCCACTCCAAAACTCCTAACGCACCCCAGTCCAATTTGCCCCACTCCAATCAAAAACAATCAGGCCCACTCCAGTCTGCCCCACTCAATCCAAAACAATCTGCTCCACTCCAATCTGCCCCACTCCAATCCAAAACCATCTGCCCACTCCAGTGTACCCCGCTCTAATCTGCCCCGCTCTAATCCAAAACAATCTGCCCCGCTCTAACCCAAAACAATGTGCCCCACTCTAATCCAAAACAATCTGCCCCACTCTAATCCAAAACAATCTGCCCCACGCCAATCTGCCCCTCTCCAATCCAGAACAATCTGCTTACTCTAATCTGCCCACTCCAACAATCTGCCCCAATCCAAAACAGTCTGCCCCACTCAATCAAAAAAAATCTGCTCCTCTCCAATCTGCCCCACTCCAGTTCGCTCCACTCCAATCCAAAACAGTCTGCCCCACTCCAGTCTGCCAACTCCCATATGCTCACTCCAGTCTCAAACAATCAGCCCCACCCCAATTCATCCCACTCCAATCGTCCCCACTCCAATCCAAACAATCTGCCCCACTCCATTCTGCCCCTCTCCAATCTGCCCTGCGTCACTCCAATCTGCCCTGCCCCACTCCAGTCTGCCTTGCCCCACTCCAGTCTGCTCTGCCCCACTGCAATCTGCCCCACTGCAATCTGCCCTACTCCAGTGTACCCCACTCTAACCTGCCCCACTCTAATCCAGAACAATCTGCCCCACTCCAGTCTACCTCACTCTAATCCTGAACAATCTGCCCCACTCCAGTCTGCCAACTCCCATATGCTCACTCCAGTCTCAAACAATCAGCCCCACCCCAATCCATCCCACTCCAATCGTCCCCACTCCAATCCAAACAATCTGCCCCACTCCATTCTGCCCCACTCCAATCTGCCCTGCGTCACTCCAGTCTGCCTTGCCCCACTCCAGTCTGCCCTGCCCCACTCCAGTCTGCCCTGCCCCACTGCAATCTGCCCCACTGCAATCTGCCCCACTGCAATCTGCCCTACTCCAGTGTACCCCACTCTAATCCAGAACAATCTGCCCCACTCCAGTCTACCTCACTCTAATCCAGAACACTCTGCCCCACTCCAGTCTACCCCACTCCAAAACAATCTGCCCCACGCCAATCTACCCCACTCCAATCTGCCCCACTCCAATTCCGATCAATCTGCTTACTCTAATCTGCCCCACTCCAACAATATGCCCAATCCAAAATAGTCTGCCCCACTCAATCAAAAACAATATGCCCCATGCCAATCTACCCCACTCCATTCTGCCCCACTCCACTTCAATCTGCCCCACTCCAGTCTGCCCTGCCCCACTCCAGTCTGCCCTGCCCCACTCCAGTCTGCCCCACTCCAATTCTGCCCCAATGCAACCCGCCCCACTCCAATTCATAACAATCTGCCCCACCCCAGTGTACCCCACTCTAATCCAGAACAATCTGCCCCACTCCAGTCTACCCCCTCTAATCCAGAACAATCTATCCCACTCCAAAACAATCTGCCCCACGCCACTCTGCCCCACGCCACTCTGCCCCACGCCAATCTGCCCCACTCTAATCTGCCCCAATCCAAAACAGTCTGCTCCACTCAATCAAAAACAATCTGCTCCTCTCCAATCTGCCCCACTCCACTTCGCTCCACTCCAAAACAGTCTGCCCCACTCCAGTCTGCCAACTCCAATATGCTCACTCCAGTCCCAAACAATCAGCCCCTCCCCAATCCATCCCACTCCAATCTTTCCCACTCCAATCCAAAACAATCTGTCCCACTCCAATGCAAAACCATCTGCCCACTCCAGTGTACCCCGCTATAATCTGCCCCGCTATAATCCAAAAAAATCTGCCCCGCTCTAACCCAAAACAATGTGCCCCACTCTAATCCATAACAATCTGCCCCACTCTAATCCAAAACAATCTGCCCCACTCCAATCTAGCCCACGCCAATCTGCCCCTCTCCAATCCAGAACAATCTGCTTACTCTAATCTGCCCCACTCCAACAATCTGCCCCAATCCAAAACAGTTTGCCCCACTCAATCAAAAAAAATCTGCTCCTCTCCAATCTGCCCCACTCCAGTTTGCTCCACTCCAATCCAAAACAGTCTGCCCCACTCCAGTCTGCCAACTCCCATATGCTCACTCCAGTCTCAAACAATCAGCCCCACCCCAATCCATCCCACTCCAATCGTCGACCACTCCGATCCAAACAATCTGCCCCACTCCATTCTGCCCCTCTCCAATCTGCCCTGGGTCACTCCAATCTCCCCTGCCCCACTCCAGTCTGCCTTGCCCCACTCCAGTCTGTTCTGCCCCACTCCAGTCTGCTCTGCCCCACTACAATATGCCCTACTCCAGTGTACCCCACTCTAATCTGCCCCACTCTAATCCAGAACAATCTGCCCCACTCCAGTCTACCTCACTCTAATCCAGAACAATCTGCCCCACTCCAGTCTACCCCACTCCAAAACAATCTGCCCCACGCCAATCTACCCCACTCCAATCCAGAACAATCTGTTTACTCTAATCTGCCCCACTCCAACAATCTGTCCAATCCAAAACAGTCTGCCCCACTCAATCAAAAACAATCTGCCCCATGCCAATCCACCCCACTCCATTCTGCCCCACTCCAGTCTGCCCTGCCCCACTCCAGTCTGCCCCACTCCAGTCTGCCCCACTCCAGTCTGCCCCACTCCAATCTGCCCCACTCCAATTCTGCCCCACTGCAAACCGCCCCACTCCAATTCAAAAAATCTGCCCCACCCCAGTGTACCCACTCTAATCCAGAACAATCTATCCCACTCCAAAACAATTGCCCCACGCCAATCTGCCCCACGCCAATCTGCCCCACTCTAACAACCTGCCCCAATCCAAAACAGTCTGCCCCACTCAATCAAAAAAAATCTGCTCCTCTCCAATCTGCCACACTCCAGTTCGCTCCACTCCAATCCAAAACAGTCTGCCAACTCCCATATGCTCACTCCAGTCTCAAACAATCAGCCCCACCCCAATCCATCCCACTCCAATCCAAACAATCTGCCCCACTCCAATCTGCCCTGCGTCACTCCAATCTACCTTGCCCCACTCCAGTCTGCCTTGCCCCACTCCAGTCTGCCTTGCCCCACTCCAGTCTGCCTTGCCCCACTCCAGTCTGCCCTGCCCCACTCCAGTCTTCCCCACTCCAATCTGCCCCACTGCAATCTGCCCTACTCCAGTGTACCCCACTCTAATCTGCCCCACTCTAATCCAGAACAATCTGCCCCACTCCAGTCTACCTCACTGTAATCCAGAACACTCTGCCCCACTCCAGTCTACCCCACTCCAAAACAATCTGCCCCACGCCAATCTACCCCACTCCAATCTGCCCCACTCCAATCCCGATCAATCTGCTTACTCTAATCTGCCCCACTCCAACAATCTGCCCAATCCAAAATAGTCTGCCCCACTCAATCAAAAACAATATGCCCCATGCCAATCTACCCCACTCCACTCCAGTCTGCCCCACTCCAGTCTGCCCCACTCCAGTCTGCCCCACTCCAATTCTGCCCCACTCCAATTCAAAACAATCTGCCCCACCCCAGTGTACCCCACTCTAATCCAGAACAATCTGCCCCACTCCAGTCTACCCCCCTCTAATCCAGAACAATCTATCCCACTCCAAAACAATCTGCCCCACGCCACTCTGCCCCACGCCACTCTGCCCCACGCCAATCTGCCCCACTCTAATCTGCCCCACTCTAATCTGCCCCAATCCAAAACAGTCTGCTCCACTCAATCAAAAACAATCTGCTCCTCTCCAATCTGCCCCACTCCACTTCGCTCCACTCCTAAACAGTCTGCCCCACTTCAGTCTGCCAACTCCAATATGCTCACTCCAGTCCCAAACAATCAGCCCCACCCCAATCCATCCCACTACAATCTTTCCCACTCCAATCCAAAACAATCTGCCCTACTCCAATCCACACCACTCCAATCCAATCTAGCCCACCTCAATCCACCTCACCCCAATCCACCTCACCCCAATCCACCTCATCACAATCCAATCCAGCTCACCCCACTCCAATCCAATCTACCCCACTCCAATCCAATCCACCCCACTCCAAAACATTCTGCCACACTCCAATCCAAACAAATCTGCCTTGCCGCACTCCAATCTGCCCTGCCCCACTGCAATCTGCCCTGCCCCACTCCAATCTGCCCCACTCCAATCCAAAACAATCTGCCCCACTCCAATCTGCCCTGCCCCACTCCAATCTGCCCCACTCCAATCCAAAACAATCTGCCCCACTCCAATCTGCCCTGCCCCACTCCAATCTGCCCTGCCCCACTCCAATCTGCCCTGCCCCACTCCAATCTGCCCTACTCCAATCCAATCTACCCCACTCCAATCCACCCACCCCACTCCAAAACACTTTGCCACACTCCAATCCAAAACATTCTGCCACACTCCAATCCAAAACAATCTGCCCCACTCCACTCTGCCCTACTCCACTCTGCCCTGCTCCACTCTGCCCTGCTCCACTCTGCCCTGCTCCACTCTGCCCTGCTCCACTCTGCCCTGCTCCACTCTGCCCTGCTCCACTCTGCCCTGCTCCACTCTGCCCTGCTCCACTCTGCCCTGCTCCACTCTGCCCTGCTCCACTCTGCCCTGCTCCACTCTGCCCTGCTCCACTCTGCCCTGCCCCACTCTGCCCTGCCCCACTCTGCCCTGCCCCACTCTGCCCTGCCCCACTCTGCCCTGCCCCACTCTGCCCTGCCCCACTCAGCCCTGCCCCACTCTGCCCTGCCCCACTCCGCCCTGCCCCACTCCAATCTGCCCTACTCCAATCCAATCTACCCCACTCCAATCCAACTCACCCCAATCCACCCCACCCCACTCCAATCCACCCCACTCCAATCCAACCCACCCCACTCCAGTCCAAAACATTCTGCCACACTCCAATTCAAAACAATCTGCCACACTGCAATCCAAAACAATCTGCCTCACTCCAATCAAAACAAATCTGCCCCACGCCAGTCTGCCTCACTCCATTCCAAAATATTCTGCCCCACTCTAATCTGCCCCACTCCAATCCAAAGCAATCGTCCCCACTTCAATCCATCCCACTTCAATTTGCCCCACTCCAATACTCCCACTCCACCCCACTCCGATCCACTCCAATCTTCCCCACTCCAGTATTCCACACTCCAATCCATCTAACCCCAATCCACCCACTCCAATCCACCCACTACAATCCACCCACTACACTCCAATCTAGCCCACACCAATCCAATATACCCCACTGCAACCCAATTCGCCTCACCCCAATGCAATCACCCCACTCCCTCCCCAATCCACCCCATCAAATCCATCCCACTCCAGTCCAAAATAATCTTTACCACTCCAACCCAAAACTATCTGTTCCACTCCAATCCAAAACTATCTGCCCCACTCCAATCCAAAACTATCTGCCCCACTCCAATCCAAAACTATCTGCCCCACTCCAATCCAAAACTATCTGCCCCACTCCAATCCAAAACAATCTGCCCCACTCCAATCCAAAACAATCTGCCCCACTCAATCCAAAACAATCTGCCCTAATCCAAAACAATCCGCCTCACTCTAATCTGCCCCACTCCTTCTACCCCACTCCAATCCACCTCACCCCACCCCAATCCACCAAAATCCATTCAAATTCAATCTACCCACTCCATTCCACCCCATCCCACACCACACATTACAGTCCACCGCACCCCAATGCAACCAACCTCAATCCAATCCACTGCACGCCAATCCAGTTCACCGTACCCCAATCGAATCCACCTCAATCCAATCCACTGCACTCCAATCCACTCCACCCCGCACCAATTCACCCCACCCCAGTCCACCCCACCCCACCCCATTTCAGTCCACCCCACTCCAATCTAATCCAGTCTACCCCACTCCAATCCACCCGCTCCACTGCAATCCAATCCTATCCACCCCACCCACTCTACTCCAATCCACCCCACTCTACCCCCAGTCCACCCTACTCAGTCCAATCCATCCAGCCTACCACACTCCAATCCACCCCACTCCAGTCCATCCCATCACAGTCCAATCCATTCCACTCTAATCCAATCCACCCATTTCAGTCCAGCCCACCCACTCCAATCCACCCCTCAAGTCCAGTCTAATCCTTCCCCCACCACTCCAATCTATTTCACCCCACTCCAAACCACCCTACTTTAATCCAATCCAATCCACCCCACCCCAAACCAATCTAATACACACCCCACTCCAATACACCCCAATCCACCTCACCCCATTGCAATCCACCCCACTCCAATCCATCCAGTCCACCCAATCCAATCAACCCCACTCAACTCGATCCAACCCAGTCTGCCCCAATCTACTCAAATCGAATCCACCCCACTACCTCAATTCACTCCAAACCACTCCACCCTATTCCACTCCACTCTGACACTGCACTCCTTGACACTCTTTGCCACTGAACTCTACTCAACTCAACTCCACTCTACTCCAACAAATCCAGTCTATGCCACTCTACTACCCCCACTCCACTCTAGGACACTCCACTAACTTTTAGCTATGCTGAACAGCAGCCACACTGGTGTGCAACTTAGCAAAACCCATTGCCAAAGCCAATAGCTCTTGTATAGGCAAGACCTATTGGCTTTGCCACTGCTTGTTTAAATACTGGTATCTTATTTCTGTATATTCTGCCACAATTCGCCGTTCGGTTCACTTAGCTTTCAGCATTTTTTTTTTTTACTTTGCTGACAAATGAAGTAAGGCGTTAAGAGCACCATAAAATTGATGATGCAAAATAAACTTTTTTTATGAACTGGCATGTGAGAGGACGGTGTACACTGCCGGTCCTCATACCATGATTGAAAATGATGCAAGGATTGCCAGCCTTTCGCGTGAAGGAGAAAGCAAGACGTGCAGAAAAGATACAGAGGGTGAAGAAGGACCTTCCTGCTATATTTTCCTCAGTGGCAGTAGCTGCTAATTTAACTCCTTTAGACTTTTCTCAAATTGGGTGTCTCCTCCTATGGCTCTGTTGGCTCAGACTTCAGACAAGTGCCACACGCATGAAAAATAGAAATATTAGTGATCTTTAGAAGGGGAAGTATTTTACACACTGATGGATGACATTGTGATGTGAATGGGGCAAAAAGATCAAACCTGTGTGAGCTGGATCCTGATCCTCCTAATTGGCTTGTTACAGCTGATCATCTGAAAGGACATAACCAGGCTAAGAGGATGTGCCAGAAACGTTGTGCACCACAGTGGATGAACAAGATACTCAACACTGTCATCAGAATATTCTTTTATGAGGGCGTATTCATTTCCACAGACCCACCTGGTTTGTGGTGGGCGTGGCTGAGTAAAGTGGAAAGCCCTGCTACCTATACCTCTACTCCACGGGTCAGTTACCTATACCTCTGCTCCACGGGTCAGTGAAGCAAAATTCCCAACCTCTGTGGGAGAGGATATTTTACTAGAACCTCTGAGACGCCTGCTCCAGGCTAACACAGATCACATACTGCTGTGGTTTAATTGTAAAAAGTGCAATAAAATGGCTTGGCTCCTGGTCGATAATCTGGCTGACACAACAGGAATTCTATGGTAGTCTTTCTGGGGCAAAGCTCTTCTGGTTCTGCCTTAAATCATTTGGACGTGTGGCTGTCCTCCATTTTCCTTTTCCATAGGCGTCTAGGAATATATGCTTAGCCTCTCCTTTAATGACCTGGAGCTCCTCATTGCATCAGCAGATAACACATCTGCTGAATGAATAGACTGTAGCATGTATCTCGTGGTCAGTTCCTTCAGACATACTTGAATACTTGGAAAGTTTCGGGGTGATCCATCAAGCATGGGGGGGGGGGCAAGAAAAATGGGGGAGGCAAAAATAATGGGGGGATGGTCCCAAAACCCATTTTCCCCATGAAGTTTTCCATAGAACAATTAGACACAGCTACAGACAAAACGGCTGAACAGAATGACACCTAATTTGGCAGAAAGCTTGATCTTGGTCCAGAAAGTGTGCCTTTTGTGATTTGGTGTAAATGTGTTCTGTAATGTTTGAGAAATTAAGGTTAAACATTTATGAATATTTCATGCTGCGGATCCACCATGGAGGATCTGTGGATCCTGCCGTGCTGTGATTGGCTACTGGGACTAACCTTGGTGGATCATCATATCCGTGAGGCCAACCGCATTTTGAGATTGGCTGGCTGCAACCTGAAAGAAAAGTTGCGGCCGCAGTCTTGGGAATCTGGGACCTGGTCCAGGAGTCCTAGAAAATAAAATTAAATGAGGTATAAGGGGGCAGGGTTGGGGTACCCTGACCCCCCTGCGCCTTGTGGCTGGGGTCCCTCTGGGTCAAAAAATGTTTTCACATTTCGGGGATCCGTGGAATGGGAGTTGGGCGTAGGCTGGCTGTGTGCAGCTGGGGGTTGGGCGCCGGGCGCGGGTGCAGACCAGGCCTTGCATCCAACCACACGCCACAAACGGCCTTTGGCTGTACGTGGCTGTGGGATGGGTTCCCCCCCGGGTGTTGGTGCAGCACCTGGCCACAGGCTGGCCGTGCACTAAACCCCCCACCATGCATGGCCTTAGACATCTTACTTTACGTATATATATCTGACTTGCCAAGTAAAGGCGCTCTTGATGTAAGAAACCTTGATGGGAAAGTACCAAGTATGTAATAGTTGGGGAAATAACAACTAATATTCGATACTAATAATGCAGCTTTGTTCCCACTAAGGGTAAATATGCACGGAGAATAGAGTACTGCTCGTACCAGAATAGAGAGTAATAATAATTAAGGGTAAAATAGCATATTGTAAATTTCAAATGGTGAGGCACGGAAGCTGATGACAATTATGTTTCCATGTCAGTTTGTGTACTTGATCCACATTCTCCACAGGCACTACTCTGCGGACACTGATACAATATTGATGGTTTTCCCGTTTCTGTGCTTCAGCTGAGTTGCAATCAGAGGTGCATGGTATTGCCATGATGAAGTCTGGATAGTTGAATTAAATCTTCCAGTGGAGCGTGAATTTAGGTAATTTAATTTCGGGTTAAAATGCATGGATCTAACACTTGATCGAAGAGCAGATATGTAAATACAGCACTTGATATGGCACACGGAAATCCTCAGGCAGGGTAACTTACCAAATATATATTCAAAGAGGAGCTATAGAGGGCTTACAGTCCCAGGTCACCCTCCCATCAACTCTAAATCAGACAACAAAGACCTGGAACTACTAGGCACCATCATTCATTTTATAAATGTTTTGGATTGATATGGGATGATATTCTAACCATTTCCCACACTCGGATACTCTTGTATACACTTTATCCTAATCCAATACGCCTAGTCATTTAACAATTTAAAACCACCCACCTTGAGAACCCAGTTGTCTATCAAGTCACTAAAACAGCCACACACAGAAAATAAAGTGTGTATCCCACCAAGAGAAAGTGTGAGAAAAATGAGAAAATGCCTCACGTATGCACCACCATAACGGGCCACTGGCCAATTCTCACCAGCTCGCCCAAGTACTTATCATCATCGATCACTTTCTCATGTGAAAAGAGAAAAGAAAAAATTCTCCGTGTCCAGTGTAAGGGAAATGAAAACACAAATGTGTAGAAAAGACCCCGTAACAGATGAGACACAAGTAGTCTCTGATAAAAATTAAGCTGTACTCACACACATACTTATGGTTTTTTAATCCAACACGTGAGTACGCCCAATATTAAAAACACAGCATGTTGTAAACCACTTCAAGGACGGCCAACATGTTTCATTGCCAGTTCAATAGTTGCAGCAAATTCATCAGGGCGAACGAGGTCACACGTCACCTCCCTGGACATCTACTGTAATATCAAAAAGTGACTGACAAACATAGAAAGACAAACTGGTTAACTCATTAGAGAACGCACCCTCAGACTTTACTCTAGAACAGGTAAAGAATTTTTTGAGTGGACTGAATTATCGCTCCACTTCCCATTTTGTTGGCAAATACTCATATTTACCTAATGAGAGCGATGGGCCCACATACCAGCTCTCAAGAATCACAGGGGTGTATACCATTTATATTGATCACCCCCTTTCCTGTCAGCACTTTTGTTGCTCATAAAATGATCTGTGGAAATAGATATAACAAGTTAGCATGTACCCATAGGTACTGCCCTCCTCATTTGATAAAACATAACCGGATCGATACAAAGACTAAGCATCCCGACTTTAACGTGCTGTTAATTTTGCATCACAGCACACACTCACACACAATTATAAAAATGCCATATGCATAAATTCAGTGTCATAGTGCCGGTTCCTTTAATTTAGTTCCACTTAGGGTATAGGATTACTCACTCTAACTCCTTAAGACCCTTTGACTCCACCCGGTCAATCACTCCACGGAGTCAGATATCAGCGTAAGAGTCATACATAAGTTATAATACGGCTACAGAGATTTGAAATGGGTGGTATTGGAGAAGGTTGTGGGCGATTCAAGTAATATGGAGAGGATACTGGCCACTAAGGAGGCCCGTTGGATTTTCTCCGAGAAAGTGGACCAGATTGGTCTTAATGACCAAATTGAGTGGAATAAGATCAGTAAACAGTAACACAAAAAATAGATATCTGAGGATGTAAATTTAGGGGGCTCCCCGAGGTTGCTGTTACTATATGGTGTCTGCCTTCAATGCATATCCATTTAATAATCACTGATATATGGATTAAGGTGCCCACCGGTCATCCTTAGGGACACTCATATATCCCTTTGATTTTAATAGCTGTCCTTTTGACATTATTTACTATACCGCATTTATGAGAGTTGAGGGGTATTGTAGATGTCGATAGCGTCGAGTGGAGCAGTCGTTATTTTAAAGAGTATCGGGCTCTCCTTTTCTCCCCCTTTTCTAAATCTGCGTGCTATTTAAATCACAGCTCCCCGCATTTCTTTATATTCTTTTGTTATATGCCGCTTATATGAGTATCAGTTTTGTCTATTAGACATCTTAAGATGGCCGCCGTTGTACCTTTCGTGATCACGTGATATTTGGCAACGTAATGACGAGCCTAGACGTGGATCACGTGTTGTCAAGTTAAAATGGTGAGTGCGCGTAGATGTTGAAGACGCCGGGACGATTGACTATGTGCTCGTGTGCACAACGTGGTAAGGAGATAGGGGATGCAGAAAATATGGGGTGGAGATCGCCAGTATGTGAGGAAGATTGATGCGAGAGGGATGCTTCGTATTATAACTTATGTATGACTCTTACGCTGATATCTGACTCCGTGGAGTGATTGACCGGGTGGAGTCAAAGGGTCTTAAGGAGTTAGAGTGAGTAATCCTATACCCTAAGTGGAACTAAATTAAAGGAACCGGCACTATGACACTGTGAATTTGTGCATCTGGCATTTTTATAATTGTGTGTGAGTGTGTGCTGTGATGCAAAATTAACAGCACGTTAAAGTCGGGATGCTTAGTCTTTGTATCGATCCGGTTATGTTTTATCAAATGAGGAGGGCAGTACCTATGGGTACATGCTAACTTGTTATATCTATTTCCACAGATCATTTTATGAGCAACAAAAGTGCTGACAGGAAAGGGGGTGATCAATATAAATGGTATACACCCCTGTGATTCTTGAGAGCTGGTATGTGGGCCCATGGCTCTCATTAGGTAAATATGAGTATTTGCCAACAAAATGGGAAGTGGAGCGATAATTCAGTCCACTCAAAAAATTCTTTACCTGTTCTAGAGTAAAGTCTGAGGGTGCGTTCTCTAATGAGTTAACCAGTTTGTCTTTCTATGTTTGTCAGTCACTTTTTGATATTACAGTAGATGTCCAGGGAGGTGACGTGTGACCTCGTTCGCCCTGATGAATTTGCCGCAACTATTGAACTGGCAATGAAACATGTTGGCCGTCCTTGAAGTGGTTTACAACATGCTGTGTTTTTAATATTGGGCGTACTCACGTGTTGGATTAAAAAACCATAAGTATGTGTGTGAGTACAGCTTAATTTTGATCAGAGACTACTTGTGTCTCATCTGTTACGGGGTCTTTTCTACACATTTGTGTTTTCATTTCCCTTACACTGGACACGGAGAATTTTTCTTTTCTCTTTTCACATGAGAAAGTGATCGATGATGATAAGTACTTGGGCGAGCTGGTGAGAATTGGCCAGTGGCCCGTTATGGTGGTGCATACGTGAGACATTTTCTCATTTTTCTCACACTTTCTCTCGGTGGGATACACACTTTATTTTCTGTGTGTGGCTGTTTTAGTGACTTGATAGACAACTGGGTTCTCAAGGTGGGTGGTTTTAAATTGTTAAATGACTAGGCGTATTGGATTAGGATAAAGTGTATACAAGAGTATCCGAGTGTGGGAAATGGTTAGAATATCATCCCATATCAATCCAAAACATTTATAAAATGAATGATAGTGCCTAGTAGTTCCAGGTCTTTGTTGTCTGATTTAGGGTAACTTACCAAGTCAGTATAACCAAGCTTTGTATCATTAAACATCGATTCAATAGTGCACCCTTTTGGCAATGCTCCTTAATGAAATATTTCTCCTGTGACTCTGTGTATAAATCATGCCTTACAGATATTGACCTTGTTGACCAATCAAACTTGAAATGTCCTTTCCACTATAATGTGAAAAAAGAATTGTCACCTTCCTTAACTGATGGCGAAACAGGATTATAATTGTGGAAATCATCAGTGATGATTAGCACAGTCTCACATCTATCAACCATGTATTATTATATATAGGGATATAATCTATTCAATTGAAACATTGGTGTAGTGCAAGCTTAGAACCAAATGTATGCATCCTAGCAATAAGAACACCAGGTAATAACCTAATTATATTCAATATGTTGTTCATGACATGTTTAGCAATGCATTTATGTGTGGTAATGGATTTCAACCAACATCTAAAAGTTTTATTGAATGCCTATGTAATTAAAGGGCTTAACTAAATGTACCCATGAAGAGGGCATGCCTCACCTCACTTGTTTGTTAGACATAAAGAGCGCTGAACCATGGTGGTTATGCTCCACTATATAAAAATGTATATATAAATGAATAAATATATTATATGATCTGACAGTACTGCATATAACCTGGTTTATCCTGAGGAATGTGGCCTTCATAGAATATTTCACATGCTGAAATTCTCTGTAATACTCTGTGGGATCCCCCAGTGGATGTGCGCAAGTTCCTACTAGCTTCTATTTGAAGGGAGCTTGGCTCGTGCATCTTTGGTAGTGTTATTTCTCAAAGAAACTTAATTTCTGCATCATAGTATCTTTATTGATGGTCATAAACCTTGAATAATTCCGTGCTCCCTGCGCGGACCCCGGAACACCTTATTCCATATATGTAGAATATCCAGTAAAAAGACCTGTGTAGTGTTCATCACTGAAAGACATTTTCCATTCATTTGTAGTGTAGACTGTCAGGGTTGTATTTTCCTGGAACATGCTGGTAGAGACTGCAGAAGGCAGGAACTGCAAAGCTTACAACACTTTTCATAGGAAAAGGGGCTGTGCCAGAAAGTGTAGAATGCAAGGATAAAACAGCCTGATAGGCTAACACTAGAAAGTACAAAATGTGACCTGCACCTTTAAAAATCCCACAATGCACTGCAGTGGCAGTTTGCCTAAGAGGGTCAGCTCTTTTTTCCAGCTCCTTCTGTCCGGATCTCAGAACACCTCTGGTGAAATTTTCACATTTATTACTCTTCTAAAACATGTATTGGTGCTTTTCAACGCTTTTTCTTGGCAGTGTGACATCTCTTCAGTATTAGGTTATTTTTTACATTTTTTCTGAGGAGGAAAAAAGCTGCTTTCTTCACAAAGTGCCCTTCCTGTGGCAGAAAGAAAACTTCCTCTGATGCCCACAAGGTTTGTGTGGTATGTCTATCTCCTCAACACCTCTCTAAAGGCTGTAACATTTGCAGTAAAATGTCAAAAAGGACACTTAAAGACATCAGGCTTCATGGATGGATGGAGGATTTGAAGGCAGACAAAAAAAACGAAGGAAAAGGTGAAGATTGGAGAGGTCTCCCTCTCTTCATCCTTCAGAAAAAAGGCATAAATCGAAGAGAGGCTCACTTAAAAGATCTAAATCTTAAAAACTTCATTCTCAGCACCATCATCTGCATCGATGTCAAAGCATTTGGCGTCAACTCTGAGAAGGCTGCTGCCGTCGTGCTTGCCTTTAAAAGACGGCTCAACCTCGACGGCACATCGCCCCCGTTCGTCTCTATCGACCCCAATGCCTTTTTAAACGCCAAAAACAGGTATCGCACCGCTGTCACGATCTTTCTCAGCATTGGCATCTCTTCAGTTGTCGCACAGGCTTAGATCGGCATCACATTCTCATCGCTCGACGTCACACTCTTATCGCTCGACGTCACAATACCATCATTCGACGTCAAAATCACACCACACTTTGACGTCGAAACTATCAAGTCAAAAAGATGGGCATCTACATCAAAATCTCCAGTATCGCCTAAGAGACAGTGTGCAACGTTGATCATCATTCAAATGGAGATCTCTTTATCTTCTTCACACCGGTCTGGTTCATCTCAGTGTATAGACCCTTTCTCACCGGAACAAGATACAAGTCTGCCACCAATACATCCTGTTATCCCTCCTTTTGATCCTATTCAGGTTCCTTTAGTGCCTCTGAATCTCTCTCTCCAGTGCAACTGCATTCCAGAGCGACATCAATGTCTCCTATCCGCAAGTAGAACGCTCCTTCTCCCATAAAGTCTCCTGCAAGACATAAATCTCCCAGTCCTCCACTAACATAGTCTACTGCATCACGAACAAAATCTCCAGATTCCTCCTCTTCGTATACACCAACATCTCAGCCTCGATCTCCATCTACTTCTTTTCCTGTTGATGACATTGTCACTTTTCAAGAAACTCTAGTTAGATGAGCTTCTAAGCTCAATATCCAAGTTGATGCTCCTCAACCGTCATTGTCTTTTTATTTTAGAAACACTACAACCAAGAGCTACACCAAGGTCTCTTCTACTTCTCCTTCCAGGCCTCATAGACATTGTGCAGGATAAGTTCCTTACACCAGCTACTGTAAAATCTGCCTCCCAAAGCTTTTAAAGAAATACAAGCCTCCGCCTCAGGATCCAGACTTCATCAAGGCTGATCCTAAACCGGATTCAGTAATTGTAACAGCAGTGCTCAGGAAGCACACTTCTGCTCCAGAGACCACAGCACAACCTGATGGAGAAAGTAAAAGAATGGATGCTATTGGAAAGAAGATGTGGTTCTACATCTACTCATTTACGTAATGCTAATTCGGCAGCATTACTGGACAGATATCATAGAGAGATTTGGGAAGGGATGAAATCTTTTATCTCCGATCTACCAGATCACAGACAACCGGTTTATATAGAAATGATCAGAGAAGGCTCTCTCATTTCAAATCAGTCCATCAGCGCTGCAGTTGATTCTGTTGATCTGTCCGCCACTGCCTTTTGCCATAGCATTTCATTAAGGCGTACATCCTGGCTAAGACTCATCTTTGAAACCAGACGCTCAACTGAATATAGCTAATCTGCCTTTCTCCGGATCTTCCCTATTTGGGCAGCACACAGAAGACTTAATGCTGGGCCTTGAAACATGAAGCAGAAACTCACAAGGCAGTGGTTTTGGAAGAACAGAAAAATTCTTCAAACAGTTTAAACCCAAGGACAAAGGAAGTTTCTACCATTGAGTTCAAACCTCTAGGTGGCCTTACCAATACCAGCAACAAAATAGGCAACCTCAGCGTACCTTTCAAAACCGGTACCAAAGACGGAGATCATCCCCACACAAGCCCTCGCAAACCAAGGGTAAACCTTCCCAGTCAAAGCAATGAGGATCACATACTCCCCTCCCACCCCACAGTTGCCCAATCCAGTAGGTGGGAGCGATATAGTTCCATTTGAAAGAGTGGACAAGGATTACTACAGACAAATGGGTCGTAAATATCATTTGAAATGGCTACGCTCTGCGCTTCACCAGCGCTCCACCAATAAGCTCTCCACAACAGACCTTACCGGCCCATTTGCACGACCTCAAGCAAGAGACAGCTATCCTACTGTGCAAGAGAGTTATAGAGGTAGTCCCACATACTTCAGAGGGGCAGAGGAATCTATTCGCGATATTTCTTGATCAGAAAGAAAGATCACCTCTGTCAATTTTGGCCAATTCTAGACCTCAAGCTCATCAGCAAATTTATAAAGAGAGAGAGGTTCAGAATGCTTTCAGTGCATCAAAATTTTCTACATTTGAGAAGGAACGATTGGCTCTATGCTATAGAACTATAGGGGGTATATTTTCATATTCCAATTCTACTGCGTCAGAGACAATTTCTCAGATTTCGAGTGGGCTCATCATTATCAATATGCAGTGCTCCCCTTTGCTCTAAAATCAGCACCACAAACCTTTTCCAAATGCTTTGCAGTGGTTGCGACCCAACTAAGAAAACAAGGTATTTTCGTATATCCGTTCCTGGACTACTGGCTCATCAGAGCAGAGTCTTTTCACAAAGCAAAGAAAGACTTCGGTGCCACAACATGTCTTCTGGCAAGGCTAGGTCTCCAGGTCAATTTATAGAAGTCCATTGCAAATCCGGTTCAGTGCCTAAAATTTCTAGGAGCTATTCTGGACACTCCAAAAGAAAGTGTGTATCCTTCAGAGGAGAGAGTGTCCTCAATTCAAATGAAATGCTCCTAAATTCTTCACCAAACCAACAGTTCGCACAATAGCATCACTACTAGGTTCAATGGCTTCCTTCATCAACATTGTACCAAACGCTCGCTTGTATATGAGACCTCTACAGACATGTCTCAAGGATCAGTGGTCTCAGAGAACAGGTCTTTGAGAAGATCAGATTCTCTTGACGCCCAATGCACGCGAGTCCCTATCATGGTGGACCAACTTGGACAATCTACTGAAGGGGGAGGGGGGTTCCTTTTCAGAAACCAATCCCAGACCATCATCACAGATGCATCCCTAACAGGCTGGGGTGCCCACATGGACGATCTATCCATCCAAGGTCTGTGGTCCCAAAAAGAAAAGAAATACCATATAAATCTCGTAGAAATGAAAGCAATTTTTCTGGCCCTCAAAGTGATTCTTCCATCGCTGCAATCGAAGGACATCCTGGTTCAGACAGACACCGCCACCACAATGTTTCACGTCAACAAACAGGGTGGAACAAGGTCCAAGCACTTGTCTCACTGGGTCAAACTCTATGGCATTGTGCTCCGGCGAGAGGCCTCTTCATTACAACTTTTCACATTCCAGGAGTTTTAAACGTGGATGCAGATTTGCTCAGCCGCTTCACCAAAGAAAACCATGAATGGGTCCTCAACGACTAAGTCATAGATGCAATCTTACAAGAATGGGGCCTTCATCTTTAGATCCATTCGCTACCGCCCAAAACTCAAAATGCCAACACTTCGCATCCAAGGCTACCGAACCAAAGTCTCTGGGCAGTGCCCTTTTGATAGACTGGTCAACTACATTTGTTTACGCCTTTCCACCAATCCCGTTAATTCAGCGAGTGATACAGAAACTACTGAGTTCACGCACCACAATGATCCTCCTAGCTCCGTACTGGCCGAGACAGCGGTGGTACACAGACCTGCTCCACTTAGTGATAATCCACCACAAGCGTCTTCCACTCAGATCAGACCTTCTATACAAACTTCAGGGCAGAATTCTCCATCCCTCAATACACTCACTGAATTTGGCAGCTTGGCTCCTCAGGTCATCCAATATGGACATCTAAATCTTCCAAAAAATTGCATGAACATTTTAAAAGAAGTAAAGCGGCCTTCCACAAGGGCTTGTTATGCTTTTGAATGGAAACATTTCTGTATTTTGTGTCTTTCAAAGAACTATGATCCCATTACACTACAGGAAAATATCATACTTCCCTATTTATTACATCTAGCCAAATCTGGCCTACAGCTATCCTCCATAAGAGTTCACCTAGCATCGCTTACTGTGTATTGTAAATCTCCTACGCAAGAGTCCTTTTTCAAAATCACAGTGGTCAAAAAGACTTTCTGGAAGGCCTCAAATACGTTTTTCCTCCTCCCAGATACCGCCCTCCTCCTTGGAAGTTGAACATAGTGTTATCCAAATTGATGGGTCCGCCCTTCGAAACGATCCATAAAGCATCACTGCAACACTTGTCATGGAAAACGGCTTTTTTGGTTGCAATTACCTCCGCTCGTAGTGTCATTGAATTGCAGCTCTATCTTCCGTAGAACCCTTTACAGTTTTCCACCACAATAGGATTGTTTTACGTACACACCCTTGCTTTTTGCCTAAGGTAGCCTCAGATTTCCATCTCAATCAATCTATCACTCTACCTACCTTTAACCCAAATCCCTCTTCTGCATCGAAAAGAACATTACACTCCCTCGATCTTAAGAGTCCTTCGCTTTTACCCAGACAGATCAAAATCTATTAGAAAATCTTCCCAGCTGTTGTTAAATTATGGGGCCATGAGACCAGGTTTACCAACCTCAAAACAATCTATAGCTAGTTGGATAGTTTCATACATTACACTATGTTACCAGATTGCCAATAAGCCTTTACCAGACAAACCTAGGGCTCACTCAACAAGAGGAAAAGCTGCGACCACAGCTTGGGTGAAGCAGGTACCTATTCTGGACATTTGTAGGGCAGCTACTTGGAGCTCTCTGCACTAATTCGCAAAGCATTTCTGTTTTGAATCGGATACTCAAGCCGACTCTAAATTTGAGCAAGAGACATTAAGAAACCTCTTCAAATAGGTTTTCTTGTCCTTCTATCGTACTCTACTGATTGCTCATGACAACCTCTCATTTACAACCTTTACGGTCTCACAGGATACATACATACATATACACACCTACCTGACAGACGCTTTTTGGAGTTTTATTTGCTTGCTATTCTATTCAAGGTTTATGACTATCAATGAAGATCCTGCAAAAAGAAAGTTTACATGCCTGTAGGTATAGCTGGCAGATGACAAAGAGCGACATCACCAAATGTCAGTCTTCCACACCAGTAACCTGAGAAGAATTTTGAGCATCTTCTGGCTTCGAACCATCTCAACCAGGAACGGCTCACCAGATGCAAGCAGGAGAGCATGGACACCATCATTATGAGAAAAAGATGGAGATGGATAGGACTCTGAATCAGAAGAGAACAATACTCCATCACAAGCCCAGCTTTCCATTGGACCGCAGAAGGCAAACGGAAGAGAGGCAGTCCATAGAAATCCGGAGGCGAACGGTGGAAAAAGAAATGGAAGACCCTGAACCACAGTTAGGGAACTGTACAAAAACATTCCCAAGATAGACGGAAGTGGAGGTTGTGCGTTAATGTCCTAAATGCCAGTTGGCATAGCAGGCAGTCTGTGAGTAAGTAATAAATCCACAGTCACACAGAATTCTGCAATTAACACTAGCCTTTTCTAGAAGTACTCTTACAAAACATCTCGGATTGAATGGTTATTTCTCTTTTCTTGGGATACAACAGGGATAGGAAAAAGTATAGCGAGGGATAGGAGGCTGAAGTGGTTTAGCGGACAACAAAAAGAAGTCTCCTAACTCCCTGCTAATGTTATGCTGTTGCCAGCCAGTCCTTTCTTTAATGCACATCATGTGCAATTAAGTTCTGTTCAACCAAAACTAGCGTTAGAATATTGGATAGGGTTACTTCTCCACCATGGAATCTTTAGTAAATGCACAAGGTTATCAGCGGTGGCCGCTAGTGAACAGGGGTGGCGGGGCAGGGGTAAATGATTTTTTTTTTTTTATATAAAACCTTTATCTGCAGGCCGGCCGCAGCCTCTCGGTCCTCTTTAGCTCCTCTGTCGACAGCAGGAACCAGGAAGCACACAGGCTCACAGACTCCCCTAGCCAATCACCATGCTGCCTTACAGCAGCATTGTGATTGGTCTGGGCGCCATGGTTCGGCTGGGAGGCTGTGCATTACAGCCGGTGGAGAACATGCAAAGTGCGCATGACAGTTTGGCCGGCCAAAGCGTCATGCGCACTTAGAGTGTTGCTCACCACTCCTCCCGCAGGCCCCTGCTCTGGCCAGCCCAGCCCCGCCCTTCCCCGCACCTGAGCAGGAACGGAAAACTAAAATGATAATAACATTGGTTAATAGGGGGCGTGGCCAAACATCATGGCTGACAGGACGTGAGCCTCTCGAGCTCCCAGTCCGTTCGCCCATAAATCCTTCCAGATCCTGATAATATCGGCTGAAAATAGCCAAAATAGACTTTCGCTGAAGCGCGCTAACTGCCTGGACCAGCGGAGCCACTCCGCAACAATTAAGAAGAAGCGAAACGCCGTGGCCGGCTAAGTGTGGAGCACCCGCGGCGGAGGCTAGCGGCCCGGGCCTGTGAGAAGGTGCGGCCCGAGGCGGATGCTGGGAGTGGCTCCCCTTGTAGTGGAGCTGTGGTGAGCCAGATTCAGCAGTGGAGTTGTGTCCCCTCGCGCTCTCCTCTCCCTTCTGCTGCCTACAGACATTCACGGCTGGCGGTCCCGGTGTGTCGGGAGGGTCTGGCCTTGGGCCGGGGACTGGGGGCCGTCCCGATCCAGCGAGGTGTGGCCGCTTTGGCCTGGAGGCCGGGGTGCGGCGTTGTGGCAGCACGGAGCGAGGTCTCCTAATTGGCGGACGTGGTGCAGAGGTCGCACGAGGCTCAAGCCGGGCCCAGTGAAAGCTGCGGCCAAAGAGGTGACGACAGGCCGCACGGGAAGCAGACGGCTGGGCCCGCGAGGACGTGCAACACAGAGCGGACGCTGGGTGTCGCTTGTCCCAGCGGCGGAGGTACGAGGGACTGGATTGGATGGAGGAAGTTGGGCCCCCTCGCTCTTCACTCTTCCCCCTGCCGCCTGCAAGGAAGTACTGCGGGGGGCCCCGGTGAGCCTCAAGAAGCGTAAAGTAGCCCGAGTGTTGGGAGCAGATCCGACTCGATAAAGGGAGGCCTCTTCATCTGCGAAGCAAAAGTGGAAAGGGTAGGCCTCCCTGGGCGGGGGCTTTGAAACACGGGAGACAGCAAAGAAAGTAATCGAGGCTTGAGCTGGCTCCCAGAGGGCCCTCACCGTCTGGGACACTAAGCGTACTGGCCGAGAGCTGATCGGGGGCCCCTGTGCAATCATTGCTAAGGGTGAGACGGGGAGCTGAGTCGTATCACTCAGTTTGCACTCCTGGGAGGACAGGGCAAAACTGAGACACGGTGAGGCGACCGGAGCAGGGGTCTCCTCGCTTCACGAGCTAACTGGGACGCAGTGGGCAGTTGGGACAGCGGGGGCCCGGCTATCGGGCTGCGGCTCTGGCCTGGATCCGTGCGCACTACCTCCGGGTCAGTGAGGGTGAGGGGGAAAGTGCCCAGAGCGCCACTAGGGAGTGCCCCCCCCAGCTGTGTGGTGGACATAGCCGACTGACAAGACACCATAAGTGGAATATTTCCTTGGCCTGGAGGGGCGAGTAAGCACTCCCCGGAGGGGAGAGCATAGCCTGCATCACCTGCAGACGTGCATTCTGCGCAGGCTGGGTCTCCCGAACATGGATCAACATGGCCAAGGACAAGGCACAGAAAACAGCCGGGTCCAATACCATCACTCAATACACCACCCCCAGACGCCCCCCTCAGCGTCTGACCAGGCAAACTGGGGGAATGGTGCGGGAGACAGGGGAAGAGAGCCCGGAGCCCACCGGAGCGGAACTCATGGCATCCAATCAGGGGTCCAGGGAGGCGCTGGAAGACCGCATAGACACCGTTTCAATTGATGTAAACCTACTACGGGCAGACCTGCGGAAGGTGGCCGACAAGGTCACGAGCGCCGAAGCAGACATAGTGGAGCTGAGAGGGGACGTGGTGACTCTCAAACAGCAAGTTGCACAGATGACAATGGCCACGAAGGCGCTGGAGCGTTGTGCAGAGGATGCAGAGGGGAGGGCCCGGCGCAGCAACATACGTGTGTTGGGTATCCCGGAAAAAGCTGAACAAGGAGCCGCTGAGCAATTTTTAGAACATTGGATCCTTATGCAACTCCGACCTAAGGGCTTATCAGACATGTTCACGATCGAGAGGGCTCATAGGGCCCTGGTGCCGCCCCTGACCCTGGGTGCGCAACCCCGAGCAATTATAGCTAAAGTCCTCAACTCCCGTGACAGGGACTGACTGCATTCTGCAGGCAGCAAGGGAGCACCAGAACCTTCAATTTGAGAACAATCAGGTCACTGTGTATCCTGATTACACGAAACAAGTCCTGGAACTTCGTAAATCCTATCTAGGGATAAAGCGCAAGCTGTGGGAATTGCAGCTACAATACATGCTCCTGTACCCTGCCAAGCTAAAGGTGATCGCGGGGGCAAAGCACACTTCTTTGACTCCCCAGAGGACGTTTGGGAGTGGCTGGAAATCTGGGGAGAAGGTCTACCACCCCGGGAGCTGCGAGGGCAGAGGAGAAGATGGGGAACAAGATCGGTCAAAGGCCCTCGACAATGGACTGATAGGTCGGGAACACAGGACTCAGTTGAACACTCAGAGCAGAGGATCACAGTGGGGGAGGACGGATCCCTACTGCTGGTTGCACCCGAGGCTGCTGGCACAATGGACTTTTCTCCGGAGGCTGCCCCTGCTGGGTTGGAGGCGGAGGTTCGGGCAGGTACTGTGCCCGAAACGCTGATGGATGTGACTCCTGAGAGGGAGGGGGACTAGGGGATGGGTGCAAGTGTTGGAATCATGGATTAAAGTCCGGGTCCCATATTGATGTACGGTAAAGTTGCATAGTGACTTTGATGATGCGTTGAGACATTGTCTGGAAGTCTGATTCGAGAGATGCAATGGGAGTGGGCCTGCCTGCTGGAGAGGTTGGGCGTGAGTGGGAGATCCGGGGAAAAGGATAACTGATGTAAAGGAGGGGTTCGTAACCCCGGGGCGGCAGTACAGCTGCTGATAAGTAAAGGGTGGGCTGACTGGGGACATAAAGTTACTTGTTACCCCTGTTGGGCTGATTGGGATGCTGTGCACGTCCTGGCACGAGCGTAAGGTGGGGAAGTATCGACTGTGAAGTTTGCCGAGTATTGTCCGTGGGAGGGGGGGAGGGTAAGTTTCAGTCCTTGTTCATGGACCAACGTAGTGTTACGAGAGTAAATTGGTTGAAACACGTGAGCAGTAACTCCAGAGGCACAGTCTAGAAGAAAATTTAAAAAAGAGGTTATGGCACGGGAGGTAAAGTTTCTTAGCTGGAACGTTAGGGGGCTAGGTAGCTGCACTAAACGACATAGTCCTTTCTTTCCTCAAGAGGCATAATATAACATTTGCATGCCTGCAGGAAAGACATCTGGATGACACGAGGGCGACAAGGCTAGCAAAAAGGTGGCGAGGCCAGGTATTCCATTCCTCATACTCTACCTACGCATGGGGCACGCTGATTTGGATGGCACCGGGCACTCCATTTACTCTCCAGTACATGGAAGCTGATGTTGGGGGGCCGCTACGTGTTGCTCACGGGTAAACTAGATGGCAGAGACATGGCTATACTACATGCTTACGGCACAAACACAGATGAGCCTACTTTTTTCCCTGTACTGCAGGATGTAATCACAGCAGACTTAGAAGCCCGCTCATATGGTTGGGTGATTTTCATTGTGTCATGGACCCCGACCTGGACCGACACCCTACCAGAGGGGTTACCAAGCCGCGCATGACTAAGCAATTGAAAAATGTGATGCAGGATTTGGGTCTGAGGGATGTCTGGCGGATGCAACACCCGACACAGAAACTGTACAAGTGTTTTACACCTACGCACAACACACACAGTAGACTAGGCAGAATCTTAACAACTGAATTTCCTGCCTTCCTGGTTGCCGAGATAACCTACTTGACACTATTCATGTCGGACCATGCCCCTGTGTGCTGCACAGTACAGTGGAATGCCAAGGAGAAGGTGCCCCGTTCTTGGCATATGCCATCCAATCTCTTAGAAGATCAGGAAGGCAGAGAATCGCTATCTCGATCGCTGGCTGATTACATAACCCTTAACTGGAACACCACAGGTAACAGAGCTAATGAGTTGGATGCCATGAAATCAGTAGTTCGTGGGGCGGGTATGGGACTGACGTATGGAGTACGGAGACAGTTGCAACGCGAGCTGCGAGGCAGGGAGATGCCCTAGCTGAACTTCAGTTGGGTGTTCATGGCAAGGCTGACACTCAGCAGCGGGAACGCACATTGCGGGAGCAGGTCACTGACACATGGGATAAACTGGACAAATACACACTCACTCGATATCGGCAAAGGTTACACGCGAAGGGGGATAAGTCCGGTCGCCTGCTGGCATGGATTCTGCGTAGAGAACAAGCGCCCCCATTGATCACATGCATTCGAAATCCTGCGGGTGAAATGGTGTACTCCAGAGCTGCTATACTGGAGCAATTTCAGCAGCACCTGCAAAAGGTATATTCATCTGACCCAGCAGTTAGGGCGGAATGCTATACTCCATTGCTGGAGAGGCTCCAATTGAAGAGACTCCCTGAGGAAGCTCGGACAGCGATGTAGACGCAGCTAACAGTAGAAGAGTTATTGGAGGCAATAGCAGAAATACCTAAAGCCTAGGCCGGGAAGGTGGGGGGGAGGGGGGGGGGGGTTGGATTCTCGATTGAATATGATCAGGCTTATTCGGCAAAACTGGTCCAACGGTTGCTACAAACACTTAACCAGTCTTTCGAGAAGGGAATATTGTCCCCTATAATGCGCGAGGAAGAAATTTGTATGCTCCTAAAACCGGGGGTAGACAGTCCGGACCCTGCAGCATATCACCCTCTTACAATGATAAATACTGATGGTAAAATATTATGCAAGGTACTGGCCAAGCGGCTGGGCCCGCACATGAGTTATCTAGCTCACGAAGATCAGTGTGGGTTCATACCAGGTTGCAGCACGTCTATGAATATTCAATGCTTAATACGTATTATGCATGAGACACAAGCAAACACTGAGGAAATGGCTCTGGTCTCCATTGATCTCGAAAAAGCTTTTGACACGGTGGATTGGGGTTACCTTCAGGAGGTGCTTAGGGCGTCAGGGTTCGGACCGCATTTTTGTAGGTGGGTCAAAATCCTGTACACAGAACCATGTGTCAGGGTCCGACTGGGTCAGAGTAGATTGGCGAAATGGTTGCTGGAGCGAGGCACTCGGCAGGGATGCCCCCTGTCCCCGCTGCTCTTTGCCCTGGCCATAGAGGCCATGGTCGTGTGGGCCAGGCAGGATCTTGTTCGGTGTGGAATACGAGTAGGGAATACTACCCATCTAGTTTCACTTTGTGCGGATGAGGCGTTGTTCTATGTTGCTTCTCCCCGAACGGCGATCCCTAAACTCCTACAGCTTTTAGATGACTTTGCTGAATATTCAGCTTCGCGCCTTAATAGGCACAAGTCCTTGGCTTTCCCATTAGCAGGGCTGAAGGTATTCAATACTGAAAATCTGCCCAGGCTCGGGTTGAGATGGGAGACAGGCTACTTCCGTTGTCTGGGAATACAGGTGGCGCACGGGGATGCACAAGTGCTACACTTAAACATGACCAAGGTGCTTGAATCCCTGAAGCGCTCAGGAGCTTTTTGGAAAACGCTGCCGTTGTCCCTAATGGGTAGAATAGCTGTAGCTAAATTGGTGGTATTGCCTCGGTGTCTGTATGTCCTGCAAAATTCGATGTACAGTATCCCCATGTCTGTTTTCAGACAACTGAAATTAATCTTGATATCTCTTTATTGGGCCGAGAAACGTAGCAGGGTGGCGCTACAGGTCCTATCAAAGCGATACGTGGAAGGGGGCCTTGAAGCGCCCAGATTAGACCTATACTGCTAGGTGGCACAGTTGCAGCATGCGGCTCGGTGGTTGGATGATGGCGATAATTGGGAGAAGCGCTTACTCAGTGGGCAAATACAGCCAGAAAACCTACCTGTAATACAGATGGAGGGGGCGGGCGGACCTGCCATATGTCGTTAAGCAAACGGCATTCATATGGCAAAAGTTCGTAGAACGTGTACTTAGACACGCGCCATTCCACCGGGAATTAAACATTGGGTCTTAGCCCCAGTTCGGAAAATGGTTGAAAATATGTCCTTTCAGGCTTGGAGAGAGGGCGGATGTTTGATCCTGGCAAATCTGTACACTAATGACACTTTCATTACATTTGAACGGGCATGCGAGGGGTTTGACCTGGGACAGGGGCAGTACCTGCAGTTTGCGGGTCTTATGGAACTGGCCAGGGTTACATGGCCTACGTTTCCAAACATACCACAAACGACTGAGACACTGAGCGTGTTGCTTACATGTGGCAGTGGGTGCAGGTTGGTGTCGCTATTATACAAGGCCATGAGGGCAGATTCAGGGATCCCATCTCTCAAGGCGTGGGATGCATAGAACCAGGAAATACAGCCGCCATTCCTGGAGAAAAGTTGGGCGGGGGTGTGCACATTGACACGCACAGTATCCTGTAATGCACGCTTAAAATTAATTCAGTTTAATTTCCTACAGCGGGTGTACATGACCCCTATGAGACTCCCTCGCATAGATCCGACTCGTCCTCACGAATGCCCCAGATGTAACAGGGCTCAAGCAGGGTTCCTGCATTTAGCATGGGAATGTACAGAGGTACAGCTGTAATGGGCAAGTGTGGCTGCGAAAGTAAGTGTGGGAATTGGTATTCATGTGGAGGCGAGTCTAGCTCATTGTCTTTTGGGGCAGGTCCGAGGCCCAAGAAACGCAAAATGGCATATAAATTACTACAACTGACCATGGTATTAGCCAAATGGAGGGTAGCTATAGGTTGGATGAGTGCACGAACACCAATATTGGAGAGTCGGATGAGGGACATGCGTGAATGGTCTCTCGCCGAAGAACTGCATATGAAAGCGTGCAGAAAGGATGAAAAGCTAGAAGAGGATATTGCAACCTGGAGAGAATTATGTAGGAAACTTTTTAACCCAGTGGGAAATGGAACTGGGCAGAATGAATCCACTGATAGTGCTAGCGTAACGTAAAGTAAGGACCTAATGGTATTGTAACTCTGCTTAGTGTATGGCTCCCCCATATCTAATAGTAAGGTTTTTTTTTTTTTTTTTTTTTTTATTTTAAAAGCGTTTATTACATGAGAATTGGTCATTCGTGCACAGCCTTTCGCCTACAACCCTGAGGCCGGCGGCTTGAGCATACAAATAAATTTAACACAGCTTCATGTTCAACAACCCAAAGGTCAGTCTGCGCAAAACATTTTGAAAACGCTATGTGCTTCATACTCATACTAACAATAACACACGAAAAGCCCAGTACAGTAATAATCAGCATACCTTACGGCGATCAGGAATTTGTTCAGTTCAGATTGTCACCCAGTAGTTATAATAGGCGAGGCATACTAATCGGGCCTGCGACTCCCCCTCCGTTGGCCTCCTGAGAAAAATCCCTAACCGAGGATCCCGCCTCAACTATCTGCATGTTCCCCTGTGTTAGTGCATCCCTCTGGTCTCGCCTTAACATGCCTCCCCCTCAGGTTCTGCCGATGTATCTCTACGTGTCTCTACAGTCCTATTTAGCCTATATGTTGTGTACAGTCCCCAAAAATTCTTAGGCCTGCTGCGGGGCGGGAGCAGCTCACTGAAAGTCTCTGATTGTGTGCAGCAGTAAAGCATATCATGCGACCACTGAGTCACCGTAGGAACAGGGCCTCTCATCCAGCACATCGCAACCCTTCTCTTGGCCATGAGTAGTCCCATATCCACTAGCCTGCGTATTGCTTTGGGGAGGGTTTTAGAGTACCCTAGGAGTGCGATTGCAGGATCCGGGACGAGCTCCCTGTCTACCACATTGCTCAATTCTCGGAATATGGCCTCCCAGAAATTAAATATTCCCGGACATTGCCACGCTAGATGGATAAAGTCCGCAGAGCGAGCGCGACATCTGTCGCAATGTTCATCTTCCCTAAGCCCATATCTATGAAGTCTTTCTGGGGTATAATATACTCTATTAATATATTTGAAGTGTATTAATCTATGCTTACCGTGTAGTGAGATGCGCCTAGTGTTAGCACAGCAGTACGTCCACATATCATCATCTATTACCACTTGCAGGTCTTTTTGCCACGCCAGTCTGGCCTTCGTATACTGGTTGGCTCTATGTGACATAGCCATTTTGTATATGCTGGAGATCGCCTTCCGGGGGGACTCGGTATTTATAATATAGGACAATTCCGATACCTCTGGGGGTTCACTCAGGTCCTCACCCATCAAGTCGCGCATAGCACTACGCACTCTATAAAACTGAAATTGCTGGAGCAAGGTGTTAACGTCTGACCCGTTCGTGGCTTGTTCCCACGTTTTAACCACCCCATCTTGAAACAGGTCTCCCGCCACATCTATGTTTAGTGAATGCAGTGCTCGGATTACCCCTCCGTCCCTACAGGGAGCCAACCATAATGCCCATGCGATTGGCATAGCCGGAGAGTACAGCAGAGCCCCCGCCTGCAGTTGCAATAGGTTATGCCAGGCGTGTCGGGTCGAGTTGATGGAATCGAGGATTCCGGTTCTCCGGTCCGCGGGTTCAAATAGCGTGGCTGGGAGAGGGAGCGGCTCGGCCATTAGCCTCTCCACTCGGAGAAACGGCACGTCGAGCGCACCATGTATCCAGTGATGTGCCAAGGCTCCTTGCGCTGCTCTATAGTATAAGTCTAAGTCTGGCGCTCCTAAGCCCCCAGCTGGTAGGGTAATGTAAGTATGCGCCATTGCACGCGTGATTGCTTACCCGCCCAGGCTAGTTTTATCATTGATTTATTGAGTCTATGGAAGTAGGAACGAGGAAGAACCATAGGGATGTTCGTGAAAAGAAACAGAAATCTGGGTAAAATCACCATTTTCATGATGGAGACGCGGCCAATGAGCGACAGCGGCAACCGGATCCAGGATTCAACGTCAGTCTCCAATTTATCTAAAGCAATACCATAATTCTCTTTCAGCACGATTTCTGAGTCTGTGTGCAGTCGGATACCGAGATAGCGTATCGAGTCTGTGGTCCATTGTAACGGATAGTCCATGTCAAAGTGGGTCGTGACCGGGGTGAGCGGGAAGACAATGGACTTAGACCAATTGACGTGCAGGCCCGATATCGCACCAAAGTGTACTATTTCCCTGAGCATTGGGGAGAGGTTGTGTTCCGGGTCTCGAATATATAATAAGGTGTCGTCAGCATATGTGGACACTACAATCCTATAAGACGGGAAACTAATGCCTTTATGCCCGTGGTATTCTCTGAGCGCGCATGCAAGAGGCTCGGCGACTAGGGCGTATAATATGGGAGATAGTGGGCAGCCCTGTCTAGTCCCCCTGGTAATAGCAAATGCGTCCGTGACCAGATTGCCCAATCGGATCCTTGCGGAGGGAGCGTTATACAGTACTCCGAGGAGCTGAAGGAAAACTGACCCTAGGCCCATCCTATTTAACACCTGCCGCATGAATGGCCACTCCACCGAATCAAAGGCCTTTTCCATATCTAGGAAGACCGCTACCGCTTTGGTGTCTTGCCTGACATGTTGTATAGTACTAAACACTGTGCGCAAGTTATAGGTCAAATTCCTATCAGGGATAAACCCCGCCTGCTCCGGTGCTACCAGCACTGTAGACAGGGGGCCAGGCGATTGGCCAGAATTTTAGCGAATATCTTGGTATCCACGTTCAGGAGTGAAAGGGGTCGATATGAACTGCATTCCTCCGGGGGCTTGCCCGGTTTAGGGATGGCTACAATCAGTGCCTCTCTCATAGTGCAAGGCATTGTACCCGTAGCGCACATATCATCAAATAACGCTGCCAAATGAGGAAGCAGTAAATCGAGGAATGCTTTATAGAATCCTACTGTGAGGCCATCTGCCCCTGGGGCGCTAGCGGTTCTCATTCCCGCCAGTGCTTCTGTTATTTCTTCCTTTTCAATGGGGCGCATAAGGAACTCTCTGTTCGTGTTGGTTAAGAATGGCATTTTAATATGTCCTAAATAATCAAGTATTTCTTCTTCCGACCCGGAAGAACGAGAGGAGTATAATTCCGAATAATACTGTTTGAACCTATCCGCAATGTCTGTTTCTTCAGTTAACATTACCCCCTCTGCAGATCTGATTTCACAGATTGGCGTTTTGTCGCGTCTGGCTTTCAAAATCTGCGCCAATATCGAGCCCGGCCGGTCTCCCTCTCCATAAGTTCGGGCTGTAGCGTATTTGCCCAGGTGCTTAACCTCACTGTCTGCAGCATCATGGTACTCGCCAAGTGTTTCCTTTATCACTTTAGCGAGCCCGTCATCCTCACCCGTTGCGTGACGCAGCTCCAAGTCCCTTAATTTCCGCTCTAAGTCCGTTAATCTTTGCCGTATAGAGCGGAGGACGCCCGAGTGCGTAGCCATGGCTACGCCACGAATATACACCTTGAAAGCCTCCCAGACGGTCTGGAAGCTATCCACTGAGCCAATATTGTTAATGAAAAAAGTATCTATGGCGTCAGCTAGTTCACCCTTAAAGAGAGGGTCCAGTAGGGAATAGGGGGAAAACGCCATGTGAATGGCGGCACATTCTTTCTAGGAGTGGCCAGGACTAACAGCAGCGGCGAGTGATCCGAGAGCGTACGTGGGAGCACTTGAACCTGGCGGACCTGCTCCTCCAGTGACTCCGTGGCAAACCAGTAATCTATTCGAGTGTGCAAGTTATAGTAAGCTGAATAATGCGTGAAACCCCCTTTATTAGGATAGCGCTTTCGCCACACATCACAGAGGCCCCTACTAACCATGATAGCCTCCAACGCCCGCGCCGCCGCTGCTGGCTTCCTCGTCGGCCCTGCTGATCTATCTAGTTCCGGATTCCTTACTAAGTTGAAGTCCCCTCCCCAGAGAAACTGTGCGCCCCCATATCTGTACACAGTGTCAGCCAATGACGTGAAAAACTCGGGGCAGTCGAAATTAGGACCATATACATTCACTATAATAAGTTCCATACCTTTGCCCCGGCATCTAGAGATCACAAAACGTCCTGCACTGTCTGAATGTAGCTGTTCAAGCTTAAAGTCAGATCTAGGGTTAACCCAGGTCACCACCCCTCGAGCATGTGACGTGAAACCAGAAGTACTGACATTACCCTGCATTCCCCTAGTACGCAGCAGCGCGCTAGACTGAGGGAGGTGAGACTCTTGTAGTAAGGCTAAGTCTATGTTATGTCTGCTCAGGTAATTCAACACCTTACGTATTTTACGATAGTCATTAAGTCCTCGTACGTTCCATGACAGTGCGCGTAGGGAGTCGTTCTGTCTCGGTGCGCTAGCCTCGCTAGGTGTCATCGTAGTGTGTTGCAATTCTCATATGGGTTCCTGAACTTCCTTGCATGCGCGTACTGGGCGTACCGTGTGCATAACATAACAAAATAAATAAAAATCCAAACAGCCAAGACGATCTAACTTCGCCTTTTCCCCTCCCTCCCCCCACCCACAGCAGACCACCCCCAACTTGGTCGCGCATCATCCCAAATTACTCCCACTCAACCCCCGGAGCCCTCCCGCCTCCCCAAATCGCAGCCCTGGTGTGCGGCACTCGTGAGCGGAGGTTGCTCGATAAATAAGAACTAAGCAGGGTAAAAGAAGAAAAAGAAAAAGAAAACAGAGAAATGAAACAGCAACTCTTTTGCCCCCGCCTCCCGTGCGCCGTCTGCTGGGTTATACAGCATCTTCAATCTCGTCTCGCTTATTTGCGCAGTAAAGTGTCGAACCACCGACCTCAACCCACCATCCCACTCAAGCCCCGAGGTCCTGAGGCTTGTCACCCGTAGCCATCACACGGTATGGGCCATGCCGTTAATGTCAGTCGATGGGTGCCACCCTGCCCATGCATAGTAAACCCTTCCTGAATAGACCACCCTGCCCATGCATAGTAAACCCTTCCTGAATAGACCAGAAAAGTCCTAACCCAGTTCGGCAGCGATCCAATAATCATGTATACAGTAATTACTAAACAGCCGTCCCTCCAAACCTCCCTTCCACCCATCCTGCAAGGTCCCACATGATACTCATCAATTAGCAGAGGTGTTTCGGTGTCAGTCCTGGTCTGGCACCGATCGATCCGTCTCTCCGTTGGGCAGGCGTTGGTCCGGGCTCCCGCGATGTTCTCTGGACCAGTCTTTTAAGGCTTTCTGGAGGGCCTTCGGGTCTGTGAAAATGTGAGATCGACCCTGCCTGTTGACTCGCAGTTTGGCAGGGTACAGCATGGCATAGTCCAATTCCAAATCCCGCAACTGTTTTTTCATAGGGGCAAACTGTCTGCGTGCCTCTTGCACTCGAATTGTGAAGTCCGGGTAGAGTGATAGTGTAGAACCTTCGTACGTCAGTACTTGCTTTTCTCGTGCCGCCCGGAGTGCAGCATCTCGGTCTCGATAATTAAGCAGCTTTGCTATAATTGGACGGGGCAGAGCGCCCGGGGCGGTCGTGGGCCCAGGGAGCGATGCGCTCTCTCCACCACAAACATGTTTGAGAAGACGCCGTCCCCCAGAAGCGTGATGAGTAGTTTTTCAACAAATTGTTCCATGTTGCCCGTGGAGGTAGTCTCCGGCAGGCCAGTAATTCTCAAATTACAGCGTCGCGAGCGGGCTTCTAAGTCTTCCGTCTTATCCTGTAGGACGTGCAGAACCTTCCCCAATTGTTTATGGTCCAAATCTAGCGTGGTGTGCGCTTCCTCTACCTCCGTTAGTCTTCTCTCTGACATATCTAAGCGTTCTGTATGTTTGTCCAGCCGTTCCCCCATCCTATCCATCCTGTAGGATAGAGCGTCCATCTTAGTGCCCAAGGAGGCGATGCTGCTTTGCAAGCTTTTTTCCATAGAGAGGAGCAGCTTGCGGATATCAGGGCTAGAGTCTTCTTCATCCGGGGTGTGTGCCCCGGAGGCGTCCGCAGAGGAGGCATCGTGCGATTTTGAGCGTTTCTGATCGAAGGAGAGCTTGGTTTGTGTTCTGTCTGTTTTACCCATAGTGGGGGACAGGTGAATGATCGAATCAAAGGATCGACAGCGCACCGCAGTGACTTCCCTCCTCCAGCGGTCTCAGTCTACGTTCCCCAGACAGCCGGCTAGTGTCCCGCCATGTGCCACACAGCCGATCCAGCTGCAGAGGGGGTTCCTCAGCCCAGGCCCAGGCCCAGCTTCTTGGGCCACTGGTTAATGCGGTCGCGCAGGGGGATCCACGGCGCCCGCCCTATGTAGGGTGAAGTGGGGCGTCCCAGAGCTGGTCCAAGGCGCACCCCGTGTAATATGCCCCTGCTTGTGCTATGCTGCAGTGTCATCACTCGCGGGTGCCTACAGGCGCCAAACCAGCTCCCACGCTCGGCCCCCCCAGCGCCGCCTCCCGCCGCTCTTCACCGCAGTTGCATGCCAGTGTCTGACATCCGCAGCTGACCGGCCCCAAACGCTTCCGGGGTCCTGCAGGTAGGTTTTGCCGCGATCGTCTTAGCCAGCAAGGTCGTGGGCCAGACCCGGGCTACGGGACACCATCCGCGAGACGAGCTCCAGTGCGGGGGTCAATGGCGTCTCCCTGGCTACTGCAGTGTTTCAGGGGGGCCTGCACTTGCTATGGTGGCGGGCCCTGTCCGATATGGGCCCCTCTGAAGGTGTCTCTCCCCGGACTCGTGCTGGCAGCCGGTGTGGGCAAGAGCACTCGCGCTCCACTGTGCTCCGTCTTACCTCACTGCGGCTGCGGGTCTGCCGCTACACACCCCAGCACACTTCGTGTGCACCGGCGGTCGTCGCTGCGGGTGCGTTTCCACTGGCGCTGCTACTCCTCGCACCTCGTATCCAGGCCACTCTTGGTCAGCGACCGGTAACCGCAGGGCTGCAGGGCGGTGCGCCGCACGTCTGCTGACGCAGCTCCGCCCCCAAACTACTCCAGCCCGGGGACTACGGGCCTGGTCTCTAGCCCGACACCCACTGCCACAACTCCGGCGAGGTTGGTCGAAAAAGCTCCAAGGTTCGCTGTACCGGTAGCGGGTGAGTTCCGGTGGCCAGGACTCCGTCGGGAGTTGGATAGAAATCGAAGTGCTGTCGGATAATTGAAGGATTTTAATCCGGCGTCACGGAGCTCAGGGCTCAGGCGGCCATTTTAGTCGCGAGCAAGCTCCGCCCCCCCATCTAATAGTAAGGTACGTGCATACTTACACATACTGTTGTTGAGGGATGTTCATGATTGATGTGTCACTGGAATCTGCTATTTTACGGAATGTGGGTTGATTAAGTTCTGCTAAAGTCAAAGATAGGGACCTTATCCTCGCTGAGGCACGCACCCAGAAATCTTTGTTATACCAAGGTCAGCCAATAATGATTTTTCCAGACTACACACGGGAAGTCCAAACTCGGCGACGTTTGTTCAATGAGGTGCAACAGAAACTGCATGCTCTTGCACTCCAGAACCGGCTGCTCTTCCCGGTCCGCCTCCGGGTGGTGTTTCAGAACAAATCCCTCTTCTTTGATTCTCCGGAGGCAGCCTGGACCTGGTTGACTGAAGAACGACCACTGAGGGTTAATGCTTCAGTTCCATGCACCGGAACCCGAGATGGCGACACCCAGGCGAGATCGCTCAAACCAAGTGGAAGGCGCGCTCGCTCCGGTAAGGGACAAGGAATACGCTGAGCCAGATCAGACTCACCCGTGGGCCCTGGATTGCTCCCCAGAGACTCTGCACCACTAAATGGCTTCCGCTCTCTCCAAAGATCCGACTCTGTGGCCCGCTCGGAACCTGATGACGCCTCACCCAAGGCTCTTCATCTGGACTCAGTCGATTCGGACCTCTCTCGAAGCCCGGCTCTTCTGAAGTGAATACCTGGGCTGCCTGTAGACCATCCAGAGACTCTCTGCTGTAGAAACCTTCGAAGAAGATGACTTTCATTGTAACGTATAATTATTCCATAATGCAGCGATAGCTATCCTTATGTAAGGAGGAGTCCTCCACGCAAACCCATACCCAAGCGTTTTAGTTTGGTTCTCTCTCTCTTTGGTTCATTTGGGGCGACAGATGCTTCCATTCCTGAAGTATAGGGGGGGGGGCAGGGTTGGGGGGGAGCCGTTGTCCTGAGTTCCAGTTCTCACGTTATGTTCACCATACCAGCAACCTCTTCCAGCAAAGGCTCATTCCCGCACATTGCACACGACCCATGGAGGTGCCCATAATTCCGCAGTCTGCCCAAAACGCAGGAAACTCCACACCCAGTCTATGACACATAGCTCTCCGTCCCCACCTCTACCCACTGTGACAAACGCACATAATAGCGGAGACTCTCTCTGCATATTGTCATGGAATGTTAACGGGCTATTGGACAAGGTTAAGTGGACGGCAGTCCTGCGATATGCCCAACGCCAGGCAGCTGACCTATTACTACTCCAAGAAACACACCTGATGGGCACCAACTGCCCCTTTCTAGCGCGCTATGGATATGATAAAACCTGGCACTCTGGGTTCACCCGGGGATCACGAGGTGTAGCCATTCTCATGCGCCGCAATTTTCCCTTTACACCGATGGCGACCACTACCGACCCCCAGGGATGCTTCATAGCCCTTACCGGGTCCATAGGGGGATCTCCCCTCAACCTGCTCTCCATATACTCCCCACCCCCCATCATTGCTCGCTTCGACCCTGCAACGCACCACAGACCTTATCGCCTCACTACCCCCCGGGCTGACGGTTATTGGTAGGGATTTCAACGCAGTTATGCACCCGAGCCTCGACACCACGAGCCCACCATCCAACACAAGGTCCACCCACGCTCGACTCCTCACCAACTGGGCAGACACACTCGCTGTGTGTGACACCTGGAGAATTTGGCATCCCCAGACCAAGCAATACACTCACACCTCTGCTGCACATCATACCCATGCGCGCATTGACCACATCTTTATGCCGGCACTGGACTGCCAAAAAGTCAGACACATCACTATCCTTCCCAGGGGCATTTCTGACCACTCACCTATACTCCTACGGGAAGGAGACCCCCCCGACACACTTCGTCCGATCTGGAGATTCAATGCGTGGTTCCTCCCAGACAAAAACCTTAAAAAGACTGTGGGAGCAGAACTCCAACAATACTTTCTCACTAACTGCGGTTAGGTCCCCTATTTTGTGGGAGGCGAGTAAAGCCACTATCCGTGGCTTTGCTAAGGGCCAGCTCAAACTCAAGCGCTTATCCCAGGATACTCAGATCACCCTTTTGGAGGCCCAAGCGACTCTCCTTGAAAGCCGGACAGCTGCCCAACAAGACGATACACACGAGAGGCAACTCAGGCATTTGTGAGACGAAATCAAGCAAGTCTCCATGGAGGCCGCCAAGCTACTGTGGAGATCCTCTGTAGCCAGAGTGTATGGATGGGGGGGACAAGAACGGGAAACTCCTGCACCGTTTGGCCACATATCCAATGGCCAATCGTATCATCCCAGAGATTATAGACCCGGAAGGCACCACTCACCGGACTCCTTCGGCGATAGCCCAAACCTTCGCCGCATACTACTCCAAACTTGATTCGAGGCATCAGTCCGAGCTCTCTCTTTCAAGCTTGATCAGTCGCGCACATCTCCAATTCCCTCTCTTAAGCCAGGCTGACGCACTAGTCCTGGACCTTCCTATTACCCGGGAGGAGATCAGCGATGCTATATCGCGTTCCGTTCCGGGTAAAACCCCAGGGCCCGATGGTCTCCCTCAGGAGTACTACGCCGCCTACCGAGAGACACGTGTCCCACATTTATTGGACATCTATGCTGAAGCGACCGAAACCGGCTGGTTCCTACCCGAAACAGATGCCGCCACTATCATGGTAATCCCTAAAACGCAGCCTCCTTCATCACAGTGCGCTGAATATCGCCCCATCTCCCTCATAAACACGGAGGTCAAAATCTTTGCCTCAATTATCGCCCACCGACTGAAACCATATCTTCCCAAATTGGTCTACCCCGATCAGTGTGGATTCATGCCTTCCCGTGGAACTAGACATTGCCTAAGACGTCTCCATGTTGCTTTACCGCATCGCCAATCATTACCTCCTTACTTAGCGCTCCTTCTTGATTTCGAGAAGGCATTTGATTCCGTAGATTGGCGATATTTAGATGAGGTCCTAATCGACAAGGGCTTGGGCCAACACTTCCGGAACCTGGTCAAGGTGTTATACTCTCGACCACAAGCGCGAGTCCTAGTCAACACTCTCCGAGCCATTCCCCATCGAAAGGGGGACGAGACAGGGTTGCCCCCTCTCACCGCTCCTTTTCGCCCTAGTGATGGAACTCTTGGCGTGCCTGGTGCGATCTGACGATCGCATTCAAGGCTGGAGATGGCCAAATGCTGTGGAGGACAAAATCGCGTTGTACGCAGACAATGTCTTGCTTTTCTTGGCTGGGCCGGCCCAATCTGGCCCTCGCTGTCTCTGGGCATTACATCTCTTTGGACAGGTCTCTGGACTAAAGCCAAACTCCAGCAAATCCATCCTGGTCCCTCTTCAGTTATCAAGAGACTGTTTTGATTGGCAATCCACGATACCTATCAGTTCTTCAAATACCTGGGAATCTGGGTGACCCTGATCTCGCCTGGTCGCTCAACGTCACCCCGCTGGTGAAGAAAGCCCGTGCTGATCTTCATAAGTGGCAAACGCTACCGCTTAATCCCCTGGGAAGAGTCGCCCTCTTCAAAATGATGATACTCCCCCGGTTCCTCTACATGATCCAAAACACCCCTCTTCAATTCCCGCAAACCTGGTTTAAAGAGCTCGACAGCCTGACTACCAAATTCCTTTGGGGTGGGCGGAGACCTCGCTTAGCCCTATCCCAGTGCCGGATCCCGTCCTTTGATGGTGGCATGGGCATGACGAATTTATATCTATATTATTTGGCAACCCGCTTTCTCACGCTGCATGACTGGTTCAACGGTGGCTGGTGGCATTCCAGCTGAAACTGGGTGAACTGGGCTTACCCAATATCCAAGCGGTGATGTACGGAGCAACTGTCCCCCGGACGATGCCAATGGTGACACAGGCGGTTCTCCTAGCCTGGCGTGCCTCCCTGCGACACAACCAATGGACGAGCAACTGACCCAATACACACCACGTTGGCAGGGGACTTGGCTTAGAGAGGTCAGCCACCTGGAGGGATTCCGACCATGGGACCTTATTGGTATCTCGCAGCTCGGGACGTGTGGACGAGTGACCATATGCGCACTTTCCAAGACTTGCAAACACGCTATTCCCTGCACTCCTCACAGTTTTATAGGTATCTGCAGCTGCGTCACGCCCTCTCCATACACGTGCCTCAGGGCACATCCCTCCCAGAATACAGTCCGCCTGAGGCACAGATTATGACCGGTAACCTGGGAAAGGGGGGTGTCTCTTGTATCTACCGGTCCCTCACTAATAACACTCCAAATACACTGGACCTGCTGCGAAACCTGTGGGTGGGACCTCTTGAGGAGGAGGACTGGAGAGACGCTCTAATGGCGCCCAAGACAGTCACCACCTCCGCCAGGCTCCGTCTGATCCAACTATACTATTTACATGCCACCTACCTAACACCCAAACGCCTCTTTAGCGCAGGTATGAAGCCAAACGCATTTTGTGCGCGATGTGATCACGACAAAGCAGACTTCTTCCACATGGTATGGGCCTGCCCTGTCATTGCACGCTTCTGGGACTCCATAGAAAAAGAACTCACAGAGATCCTGGGCTGGTAGGTCCCGCATAATCCCTTAAACATACTCCTGGGAATTACGGATGGCCTCGATGGCTCCCGAGCTGACAAGCACTTTCTTACTACTTCCATAATGGTGGCCAAGAGGGACATTGCAGCCAATTGGATAAATCCGAAACCCCCTGGCATAACGAAATGGCGCAGGGGTGTAGACTGGTGCGCAATACAGGAGAAATCGTTGTTCGAAGCCAGAGGGTGTCCAGCTAAATATCGTAAAGTTTGGGGCAAATGGCTGGGGCAGATAGAGTAAGCATATTCCCTTCAGAACTTTGTGCAGTGTGTGGGATCTAGGGGACCAAGTACGGCAAATTCACCTCCCCCCGTATATGTCAAATGGTAATGTCAGACGAATGCTGCGATACACTGTATCTGATTACTGCTGGTAGTTTCTGTTTAAAAACCAATAAAGTTGTTTATCAAAAAAAAGTTCTGCTGAAGTCTGTGTACAACCATGCAGTTGTTGTTTTAAAATGAATAAATATAGTTTAAAAAAATAAACCATTGGTTAATATCATTTTAGTTTTTCTTTTTAAACTGCTTGCAGATCAGTGGGGTGATGCTCCTCCGCCTGAGCGGAGGAGCCGCCGCTGACTGAGGTTATTAGACTGTTTACTGGATTCAGGCAGAAGTCTCAAACACCAGTGTTTATATTTATTTAATGCTAATTCGTTCATTCAAAGTTTATTTGACTTTGATTACCCAAACTGGTTTAAGGAAAGGAATGTTTGCAGCACACAATTCAGTGGTATTTGTTTTAAAGGATATACACGCCTTGGGGAAGGATGCTTCTCCTAGCAAGTTCAATTCATGAACTTCACTGCATTTGGTAAGGTAGACCGAGGAATTTCAAGTTAGAAACTCTCAGGTTGGGGGTGTGCTAAGATGCTTGATGCTCCTGTTTCTTTCCTGAAAATATTGTTCTGTATCGATCGCATGACAATGTGAAGCTATCAATTATTGTAATGTTTGCAAAACAATAGATTGAAGTCCTGCGATCTGTAGACTGGCCGGTCATGTGGCGATCCAAATGTGAATCACTTTATCCTGTAACGACTCGCATACAGTCATACGTGTTGAAATGCAAATACAGAAATATGTAATAAAAATAAAGATGCTTGATACTCTTTATTAGAGTGATCCTCAGGATTGCATGAGCATCCGTAAGGGTAGGCTGCACAGAGCTATGCAAAGTATGTTTTACTGGTGTTAGGGGTGCGTTTATTGTGCCACTGCTTGCCTTACTGTACTCCTGTGCTAAAGAAAATTGTGACTGGGGGTGAATGTTTGCATTGTCCAGCATTCCGGCCATCAATTGTTTCTTTTGCATATGTCGCCCTAAGTGGGAAGGGTATGCCCAGACGTGGGTCCCATGCTCACTACACCACTGGATTCAAGCTAGCCTGGCTGATGAAGGGTGATGCCCTGAAACCGGTCCCAGGATGCTTGTTTCCGGTCCAGGGAGGACCTGGCTTGGCAGTTTAGGCTGGACTGTTCCCACAAGGAACAGGGTCAAGACTGATTTGCATATGGCTGGGTCCAAACTGGGGTGGTGTGGTGAGCAAAAGAATGATGTATTAAACCCAGATCCTTGTGACTGGGGGTGAATGTTTGCATTGTCCAGCATTCCGTCCATCAATTGTTTCTTTTGCATAAATTGTGAGCAGCTGCCTTTTCCCTTCAAATCTTGGTTCAAAATATATAACCACATTGCATAAAGCCCCTGTGATGATAAACGAGACAGCATTGAAAAGAGTACTGCAAGTAATTGAAGGTTATTGTAGAACAGAAGTTAATGACTAATTGGAACAAGACCCAAGCACTGACATTTGTAAAGGACAGGTTGGAGGGAACCTTTAGCTGAAGCATTGAGGGTGATGATAAATGCCTGGGAGCACAATAAATTTATAGTCAATTAGAGTTTGCAAAAGCCCTCTAATTACCAACGTTTGTTCTGTTTTGTCATCAAGCATGATGATATTTATATCACTTAACCCCTTGGCTTCCAAGAAGTTAAGTATTTATCATCATCATCATCAACAAACTTTATTCGGCTTTAAAAATAAAACCATAAAAGTCAAATATCCTACGATATACCATCATACAGATTACAGGTAAACAAATAGAATAAAATCTGGGTAATCAAGACACAAGATAAAAGTACATGATTTATAATACAGGTGTTAATTACAGCTTGTCCTAAGTCTGATAGCAACCCGTAAAAAACTAAGAGTTTGCAAGACTGTATCACTAGAGAGAAGTTGTAAAAAGATAAAAGCTGGTCTCACCCTCCTAAAACCCATTTTTTTAAAAAAAATGGGAATAATAAATAACTTTCTGGGTACAACATAAAAAGTACAAAACATTAAAAAGTGCATCATGTCCTGAGGAGACTCACCATGGCAGCCACAGGGCATGAGGCACTGACCTCTATGAGAGCCTTGGGGCTGTGCCAATAAAAAGTGAAAGCGGTCGAGCCGGAACCTCGTCAATAAAAAGCGGTCGTAAATGCTTTTGAGCCCTAGAAGGTAAGGCTCAATGGTGGGCACAGTTTTCAATACGACGTACTTTCGCACGCTAGGTTTACACAGATCTTTATCCTCTCTATCACGATGACATAGTCTTAGACAACCCTCCTTGGCCCAAACGAGGTCCCTTTTACGAATGCCCTCAGGGTTCATGAAAAGATCTGCTCTTCCTAGCCTGGCGAAGCCAACTCTTATGTACTGTGGCTAGCGGATACGCGAGGCATGATCAAGAGAGAGACAATCCCGTATGACATCTTTGCTAAGTGTATTCTCCTGCTTTGACCAAATCTTGAGCCACAAGGACAAAGGGCGGAAAGCTAGACCATCGGAAAGGAAAGACATCCCCCATCTTTGCTAAGTGTATTCTCCTGCTTTGACCAAATCTTGAGCCACAAGGACAAAGGGCGGAAAGCTAGACCATCGGAAAGGAAAGACATCCCCAATTCCTCGTGAACAACATAAGATGGAGTACAATGCGGAACAGAGAGAACTCTTCGCAAGAGTGAGTTCTCAGTGCTCTGCACTGCCCCAAGCTCCATATGACCCCATATCTCACTCCCATAACTAACCTTAGAGATACATTTTGCTTGATAAATCTTCAGGAGGGCCCCTATTGGTTTCCCTCTCACTCTACTGGCAAAGTTAGAAACGGCTGCAGTGGCTTTCACTAGGTCTTCTTTCTTGCGGTTAAGCAAGGGGCACCAACTCAAGTAGTCGTCAAACACTACTCCCAAATAGGAGAAGACATTTGTTTTAGGTATTGGCGGATTTAAAAATGGGCTGCTTTACCTTTGCCTTACCAGGGCCCACTTGCCTGATGTATGATTTAGAATGATTCACTGATAGATCCAACTCCTCCGTAAACGAGGCGAAAGAGTTGAGAAGAAATTGTAAGCCCCTTGCAGTCCTCGCCAGGAGGACTGCATCGTCCACGTATAAGAGGATCGGCAGACTACGCTTACCTACCTGGGGGGTGTCTGCTTTGTTGTCTAGAAGGACCTTCTCTAGAGAGTTGATATATAAATTGAAGAGAAAGGGTGTGAGGATACACCCCTGACGCACCCCCTCTGGATGTTGAACTGGCGGGACACTTTCAAGTCCTTTGAGTAGCATACTACTGCCCTGGAATCTCGGTGAAGATCACTCAGAAACAAAATGATGTTATTATCAATGCCGATGGATGACAGCTGCCATAACTTGGACCTGTTCACACAGTCGAAGGCTGAGGACAAGTCCATGAGGGCTAGGTATAAAGGGCACGCACGAGCCACCGTATACTTGTTCAGAACAAGATGCAAATTTAGACACTGCTCCACAGTGGATCGGCCGGGGCGAAAACCGTATTGAGTCTCAGATAAAAAATTACATTCGTCCGCCCAAGATACCAATCTATCAAGAATCATGCGGCCCACCACCTTCACCACAGAGTCCAGGAGGGAAATAGGCCTATAACATGAGGTGCTGTCCCGATCACCCTTTTTAAATATCGGGACTATAGTCGATAAAGCCCAGGAATCCGGGCGGCCAACCCGGACCGAATCATTAATAACCGCAGTAAGGACGAGCGCCCAAGTACTACATGGGCAATATAGAGATCAGGCGGAATCCCGTCTGACCCCGGGGCCTTTCTGTTAGTCAAGCCTAGTATGCCCGCTCTCACCTCTGGTTCGGAGAATTCGAGAACCGCCTTACGTTCCACCCTATCCTGCCCCTTGATGGGCGTGGAATCCGGCTGAAAGATACCCTCGAAATGATGAACCCACTCATCTTCTGTGATATGAGCGTCCAGTAAGTGAACATTCTCTTCTGAGAGAAATGGGCTATTAATGATAGCCCAAAACTTAGAGCTGTTACGCAAAGTGCTTGCCTCCACTAGGTCCGACCAGGCCTCATCCTTCAAGGTGGACTTGCGGGTTGCTAGCGCAGCCTTATATGCTCTATGAAGACCTTTGACCACCACCATGTCACGGGGCTTATCGCTCAGAGCCTGTCTCAACTTCCTAGAAGCCTGGGAACACGCAGGATTAAACCATCTTGGGCCTGCAGGCTCCCTCCCCCCGTTCGGGGCACATAATAGCCTCCGTATGACGGCGGACATAGTACCGAAGGCACCCAAGATGTCCACGGCACTAGCCTCGCCGTCGAGACAGGTGGCAAACTCCCTACGACACTGATTTACAAGGGACTTGTGAAATGACTCTGGTGCTATACACCCCCATTTTAGACTCCTCCCTGCCTCCGCCACTTTGAGGGGGGCTCCTCCCCCACCCAACTCGGGGCGTCCATGCACTCGGGACCAGCCTGTTGTTGTACAAATAGGATTATGGTCACTAAATTTACTAATCTGAACCGAAAAATCTGTGACCAAAGAAAAGAAGGGGGTGGATATGAAGGTAAAATCTATAAAAGTCTCACACCCTCTGCCGATAAAAGTGGGGGCGATGTCAGTTTTCCCCGGGCGCAACTTATTCATGACTGATGTTAAATCAAATTCAAGCAAAAGAGAGTTATGCTCAGTGCCCTGAGGGGTATGTTCCATGTGCAAGCCTGATTGACGTGCACAACCCATGGCTTCCACTCCTCCTTTTCTGATATCCCCACACATATGGATGTTAAAGTCCCCTGTCAAGAAGATATAATGACAGTTCTGAACATTCAAAATGCAACCCCGTAATACTGACCCCAACTGCGTTATGTTACCCTCACTCTCGTGTATAGTTCCCTCATTGTAAAAATTTACCAAGAGGAGCCTACTCTTGCCACTAGACAGCAACATCACTTGTACATTGGGTTAAGTATTTAATGACACTTCTCCCCATACTCATCAGAGCAAATAATAGAGCCAGTATAATACATGGCTAGTATAAGTAGATTGCCATTCACAAAAATGCCTACGTAGTGCTTATTTACATGGTTCGAAAGGAAATGCTATTTGTGAAGAATGTAACTAGAAGATATCTTCTTTAATCGCTGATCTCAGAGTCTGTTTTTTTTTTTTTTTGCTTAATAAAAGTCATTGGCCATGTTCAGTTTTTCCGGATTATGGTAAAGCCTGTATTCTGACATTCCTCTACAGTGTAATTGTATTATTTTAATCATTTGCAAGTGTGCATTTTCGTATCTCTTGGATAAGTGTTGATGCCTTCCTCAAAAAATTACAGCATGGTGTGGGAAAAAAATGAAACGGCATTTATCTTTAGTAACAGTCCGCTGAAAAGTTCATTGCAACAGACTTTGCCAGTACACAAAAAGATTAATGGACTAACGCCAAATTGCCTTGGCAAAAAAACGGAATACCTCTGCTTTGTACTGCTCTCACAATGCACATTTTCCTTCTTGTTTCTGGCTTAAGGCAGTTCCATCTTTATCTGGAGACTATGGTACAAGATATATTGGTTCCTAATCTGCAGTGGCATGCAGGAAGGACATCGGCTGCCATCCGTACCACAGCTGTCTCCTGCCTTTGGGTTCTTCTGCAGAGTGAAGTTCTTTCATCACAACAGGTAAAAGATTGTTTATTAATCAAGTCAATTTGAGCTATAAAAAGTGAAATCTTAGTTTTAAGATTACTGATGGCATACTAGGAATTCAGCAGTAAGTGAATTACCTGAGACTTTTATTCACAGCGCATTACACCACAGTAGAAAACGTCTTGAATTTAGCAGCATCTCAGTACCTAAAATGCCAGTGTCATCAGTGACTGTTTCTCAGAATGTACCCCAACCTTCCTCACATGCCCAGAGCTTGAACTGGACCTCAAACTTCACTTATATGACCTGCATTCTTTAAAAAAAAAAAAAATAAGATAAACAACTTGCTCAGTCAGTTGGGGGTATTTCTTTTAATTATCACTTGGCGATGAATTATAATACCACCAAATGTAAATCACTTTGGCAAAGAGTAATTGCAAACTGCTTTTCAAAATGTATGTGACAGCGAGAAAAATGACATCTTGCCATAAAATTATAATTACAGTAGTGATTTTTTAAAAATATCTTCACAGCAAGAATTAGGAGGTTAAAATGACAGGACTGTGCCCTGTGAGAAAGGGGCCATTCACTGAAGATCAATGAGAGCAGATTTTACTTGTGCTCTTGGAAGACGTGTAATTTTCACATGTGAGGGATATAGTAACAACAGCTTATTTTTGATAGCAGACTTATTGATCCAAACGACTGTGTCCTAAGTACTGTGTATGGATGATAACGTGTAAAATTGACTGTAAAAAATTTTTAATATCAAGGAAATTGTACAAGACCTTGTAACATGATATTATGGACTAAGGTGTCATAAATCTTAGAACCTATATGTCTGGACATAGCACTATTCCACCGCTAATGCTGATAATCTCAGTGAGACCAAGAGTCAGGGTGATTATCAGCAATTCTTTGGTATGTGGTAATCCATTACTAACACTTGTTTTTGAGAAAGTCACACAGCATCTACATTACAAAGAGGAAATGGCTCCACTAGATAGTCTTCTTAAAGAAATGTCCTTTTACAGTCTTTGGTAGAATGCCATGAGAAAATGTATCCATTGGATACTTTCATGAGGAAATGTTTGCTGTTCCATCAGGATCTTCCCTTTAGCTGCTATTCCATTAAGGAATTTGAGTACCTAGTTTTTAACCCCTTCGCTGCTAGGCCTTTTCCCCCCCTGTGCTAAGCCTTTTTTTGGCAATTTGGGGTAGTTTGCGCTTAGGCCCCTGTAACTTTTTGACCACATGAGGTATCCACCTCAAATTTGCGTCCTTTTCTTCCAACATCATGGGGGTTCTAAAGGTACCCAGGGTTTGTGGATTCCCCTGGAGGGGACCCAGAAATTAGCCAAAATACAGCTAAATTTTGGTTTTTTGGGGAAAAATGGGAAAAAAGTGCTGCAAATGAAAGCGTCTGGTTTTTTACCTGGAAATGGTATCAACAAAGGGTTTGTGGAGCTGAAATCACCATTTTCCCAGCTTTTAGGGACTGACAGACTTTTGTCAGAAAACCAACATTTTTTACACAGTTTTGGCATTTTACTGGGATATAGCCTATTTTTGCTATTTTTTGTGCTTTCAACCTCCTTCCAGTTAATGGTAGAAATGGGTATGAAAGCAATAATGGATCCTGGACAGCTATACATTTTAGAAAAGTAGACAAAATTCTGAATTCAGCAAGGTGTCATTTGTGTAGATCCTTCAAGGTTTCCTTATAGAACCTAACAGTTGAATATAGGAAAAATTGAAAATTAGTTGGAAAAAACAGCCATTTGTGCCAACGTTTTCACCTGTAACTTCTTCTAATTATGACAGCTGTTTGAAAGCAATATACTGCTACATCCGCTGGACCTTTCTGGTTGTGGGGATATATAGGACTTGTAGGTTCACCAAGAACCCGACGAACCCAGCGCCAATAACTGAGCAGCGTCTTGCAATGGTTTTTTATTATATACCGGGTATATAGCAATTCATTTGGGAAAATATATACATGGAAAAATCGGTATGAAAGACACCTATGTATTTCTGAAATTGGAACAAAATATAGACTTTGGAAACAGTAGACATTTGCACATTTCCGAAATTGTGAGTACCCATACTAGCATGAGATTTATAGGCCATTTTTCAAAGTGACTTCTTTTTTACACATTGTCTTTAATTTGGAAGGCAGAATTGCATCGAAAGTCAATAGGTAATAACAGTTGCTCTACAATTCTGTGTTACCCTAAGTCTCCCGATAAAAATGGTACCTCACTTGTGTGGGTAGGTCTAGTGCCCGCGACAGGAAACGGCTCAAAACGCAACGTGGACACACTTTATTTTACAGTGAAAACTGACCCTTTTTTTGCAAAGTGTCTAGCTGTAGATTTTGAACCCTAGCTCTGCCGGCACCTAGGGAAACCTAGCAAACCTATACATTTTTGAAAACTAAACTCCCAAGGGAATCCAGGATGGGGTGACTTGACTGGCTCTCCCAAGGTTCTATTACCCAGAATCCCTTCCAAACCTCAAAATTTGTAAATAAAAAAAAAAAAAAACACATTTTCCTCACATTTCTGTGGTAGAAAGTTCTGGAATCTGCGTGGATCCACAAAATTCCACCCACCCCGCATTCCCCAAAGTCTTCCGAGAAAAATGGTACCTCACTTGTGTGGGTAGGCTTAGTGCCCGCGACAGGAAACGGCCCATAATTCAACGTGGACACACCACATTTTTACAGTGAAAACTGACCCTTTTTTTGGAAAGTGCCTAGCTGTAGATTTTGAACCCTAGCTCTGCCGGCACATAGGGAAACCTAGCAAACCTATATATTTTTTAAAACTAGACACCCAGAGGAATCCAGGATGGGGTGACTTGTCTGGCTCTCACCAGGTTCTGTTACCCAGAATCCCTTGCAAACCTCAAAATTTGTCAAAAAAAACACGTTTTCCTCACATTTCTGTGGTGGAAAGTTCTGGAATCTGCGTGGATCCACAAAATTCCACCCACCCCGCATTCCCCAAAGTCTTTCGAGACAAATGGTACCTCACTTGTGTGGGAAGGCCTAGTGCCCGCGACAGGAAACGGCCCAAAACGCAACATATGACACACCACATTTTCACAGTGAAAACTGACCCTTTTTTTGGAAAGTGCCTAGCTGTAGATTTTGAACCCTAGCTCTGCCGGCACATAGGGAAACCTAGCAAACCTATACATTTTTGAAAACTAGACACGCGGGGGAGTCCAGCGAGGTATGGCTTGCATGGGCCCCCCCAACGTTTTCCTACCCAGAATCCCCTGCAAACCTCAAATTTTGCTGATAAAATCACTTTTTTCTCAAATTTCTGTGTGGGAAAGTTCTGGAATCTGCGTGGATCCACAAATTTCCTACCACCCAGCGTTCCCCCAGGTCTTCCGATAAAAATGGTACCTCACTCGCATGGGTAAGTCAAGTACCCGTGACAGGCAAGGGCCCAAAACCTATTGAGGCGACATCAAAATTACCTATCACAAAACAACCTGGTTTTGCATGGGGGGTCCCCTGGGTTTTTGGCCCCGGGCTCGGCGGCCATCTAGGGAAACCTACCAAACCCACACATTTCTGAAAAATAGACACCCGGGGGAGTCCAGGAAGGTATGGCTTGCGTGGATCCCCCAACGTTTCCCTACCCAGAATCAGGTTGTTTTGAGGTGGGTAATTTTGATGTCGCCTCAATAGGTTTTGGGCCCTTGCCTGTCGCGGGTATTTGACCCACCCACGCGAGTGAGGTACCATTTTTATCGGGAGACCTGGGGGAACGCTGGGTGGTAGGAAATTTGTGGATCCACTCAGATTCCAGAACTTTCCCACACAGAAATTTGAGGAAAAAGTGATTTTTTTTTAAAGCTAAATTTGAGGTTTGCAGGGGATTCTGGGTAGGAAAACGTTGGAGGGTCCACGCAAGCTATACCTCGCTGGACTCCCCCGGGTGTTTAGTTTTCAGATATATGTGGGTTTGGTAGTTTCCCAAGATGGCCGCAGAGCCCGGGGCCAAAAATCCAGGGGACCCCCTTTGCAAAACCAGGTTGTTTTGCAATAGGGAATTTTGAAGTCGCCTCAATAGGTTTTGGGCCCTTGCCTGTCGTGGGTGCTTGACCCACCCACGCGAGTGAGGTACCATTTTTATCGGGAGACCTGGGGGGAATGCTGGGTGGTAGGAAAATTGTGGTTTTTCTGACAACAGAATATTATGACACAGTAATGCAAGGAAAATGCGTGACTATAGTCACATTTTGAGGTTTGCATGGCATTGTGAGTAAAAAAACTTGTTGGGATCCATGAGAGGCACACCACCCAGCACTCCCCATTTTTTTTTACTTTACAGAAATATCTAAAGTTGGTACATTTTCCCTAGAGACAGACTACACCTTAGCACAGAAAGACAGATGAGACAAATATGACTGCCTATCCACCAGTTCCTCAAGTAAACACACATACTAGTTGGATTTGGCATGAGGGTGAGTGAAAGGTTCAAAATGTATATTTTATTGACAAGAGATTTCACAAAAAGGAAATGCACTGTTAATAATTAAAAGGTTAAAAACCTGAACCATGACTCTCAGCTCGTGAGCTGTAAAGCCACGACAAGGCACCAACCTCTTTACAGGCCATTCACACACCTTTCATACTTGACACACACTTTCACACCACTAGCTGCAGCCCCAGCACATTACAACACTCCCATCCACAGACAATGTGGAGACAATGTACACCCTGGCAGAGAGAGACAGAAAAGACAAATATTCTTCAAAATGAACAATTCCTTAAGTACTCACACATACTGGTTGGATTTGGCACGAGGGTGAGTGAAGGTTTAGAGCGTAAAATTCTATTAACCAGAGATTTCACAAAAAGGAAATGCACTGTTAATATTTAAAAGGTTAAAAACCTGAACCAATGACTCACAGCTCGTGAGCTGTAAAGCCACGGCAAGGTACCAACCTCTTTACAGGCTATTCACACACCTTTCATACGTGACACACAAGACCATTCACACCACCAGCCCCGGGCCCAGCACATTACAACATTCACATCAACAGACCGCGTCATTCAAGGGCCCATCACTTTCATACGCCCACATGACTGACTCAGCAATCACACCGGCTCGTGGTTGACATAGTGTCTGTAGGGGCGTTTGACTAGCAGAGTGTGTAATGACCAGCAGCAAGTCACTACTCACACACTGCCAGCCAAATGCCTGCCCATGCACACCGCCAGCCAAGCACCATCCCACCCACACTGCCAGCCAAGCGCCAGCCCACGCACACTGCCAGCCAAGCGCCAGCCCACGCACACTGCCAGCCAAGCGCCAGCCCACGCACACTGCCAGCCAAGCGCCAGCCCACGCACACCGCCAGCCAAGCGCCAGCCCACGCACACCGCCAGCCAAGCGCCAGTCCACGCACACTGCCAGCCAAGCGCCAGTCCACGCACACTGCCAGCCAAGCGCCAGTCCACGCACACTGCCAGCCAAGCGCCAGTCCACGCACACCGCCAGCCAAGCGCCAGTCCACGCACACCGCCAGCCAAGCGCCAGTCCACGCACACCGCCAGCCAAGCGCCAGCCCACGCACACCGCCAGCCAAGCGCCAGCCCACGCACACCGCCAGCCAAGCGCCAGCCCACGCACACCGCCAGCCAAGCGCCAGTCCACGCACACTGCCAGCCAAGCGCCAGTCCACGCACACCGCCAGCCAAGCGCCAGTCCACGCCCACCGCCAGCCAAGCGCCAGTCCACGCACACCGTCATGAAATTGTTTTTAACAAGAAAGAAAACACAAACCAATTGCAACTAGATACAAAACTATAACTACAAAAATAACAGCAGTAACTAAAGACATCATTCTATTGCCAAACGTGAAACTGAACAACAACTATATAAAACCATACAGACCAGGCAGTACACTATTAGACTCATGGTTGCTCCCAAAAACTCTTTTGAGTGTGATACAGTCTGAAACATGTGGGCAGGCCAGGATTAGAAGGACAATCGGCACAGTGCATACGACTCTCCTTCCGCATACCTCTTCGCAAGCAGACTCTACATCTCTTACAAGTATTGTTTGTTTTGGGCGTGGGAGGAATTAAATCAGGAAAGTGGCGATCTTTCAATCTAGCCACATCCTCCACCACTCCAACACTAGGAACACTTGCCTGTTCCACAACAACAAGGCTGCCTATCACAGACTCCTGAAACTGAACAAAAGTCATCTTTGATGCAGGAGAACACTCCTTGAACACAACAAAAGCATTAAAAGTTGCTAAATTGAAGAGATGGATGGCCAACTTCTTATACCAAATGTAAGCCTTACGAACAGCAGTGTAAGGTTCCAACCTCTGATCTACTCTATCAACACCACCCATGTGCTTATTGTAGTCTACAATGCACACAGGTTTGCGCACTTCAGCAACCTGACCCCAAACAGTCACAGGTGAAGTACTCTCATCATGAATGGTAGTCGGCATGTACACATCCCTCCTGTCCACAAATTTCACAGCTAGCTGTTCCTCACTATGCAAGGCACTGCACTGTCCCCTCTGAAGCTTTTTGCAAACAAGTTCTTTTGGGTAACCTTTACGGTTAGAGCAGATTGTGCCACAAGCAAAGGTGTCCACTTTGAACAATTCCTTAAACAATTGCACCGCAGTGTAGAAGTTATCAAGGTACAAATGGTGACCTCTGTTAAACAGTCCTCTAGCAAGATCCCACACAATTTTCTCTGAAACTCCAAAAGTGGACGGACAACCAGGGGGGTCAATAGTGGAATCCCTACCAGTGTACACCCGGAAATTATAGACATATCCTGTCCTACTCTCAGACATCATATACATCTTAATTCCATAACGTGCCCTCTTGCTAGGAATGTACTGCCTAAAAACCAAACGGCCTTTGAACAGGACCAAACACTCATCAACAGCTATTTCTTTCCCTGGAGTATAGATCTCTGAAAATCGATCTACAAAGTGATCAAGAACAGGCCGAATCTTAAAAAGACAGTCACAGTCAGGGTGATCTCGTGGCAACGCCAAAGCATTATCAACAAAATGCAGCATCCGAAGCAAAAGTAAATTCCGATCACGACTCATAATTGCAGGAAATATGGCCGTTGCCATCAAGGGACTGGTAGACCAATATGAAGCTAGGGACGGCTTCCTTATCAAGCCCATCAAAAAAGTCAAACCCAAAAACTTCTTCATCTCATCCAGATTTGTGGGAGTCCACCGGGTAGCTCTAGAGCGGGGTCTAAGTCTGGCACTGGTGTCCCTCAAAAACTGTTCAGCATACAAATTAGTCTGCTCAACAATCTCAGCCAAAAATACATCATCCATGAACAACTGAAACAACTGTATAGGCAAAAAATGTTCACAATCCACTCTACACCCTGCATCACCACTAAAGGCAGGCAACACCGGCTGCACCATGTTTGGATGTTTGGATCAACCCAGAGTCCAGCACTTCCAGTAGGAAGCCTTGCAGCCTTAGGCTGCAATCCCAATGTCTCTTGCTGCACCATCGACACATCAGTGTCCTCCTCTAAAACAGGCACTTCATCCGCACTGAGAGTAGCTTCATCTGCACTGAGAGTAGCTTCATCATCAGATGATTCCTCGTGGACAGAAAACTCACTGCCAGAATCTTGTACTCCCTCCTCTCCCTCAGACACACTATCAGTCTCATAATCCTGCTCAGAGGAAGATTCAAAAAGCATACCAACCACCTGCTGAGCAGTAATTCTACGGCTAGCCATAATCCTTACTAATAAAGGTAACTTGTCAAACAAGTCAACAACAACAAACTTTGTAAAATAAGTAATAAACAAAATGTGTCTTTATCACAAAGACCTATATACTCCAAAACTATACCACTCACTTGCCAGAAGCAGCTAGACTCACCACCTACTCTGCACAGACACAGTAAGGATCAACAATATCCCACTAAAAAAGAAAAAAGAAAATTACACATAAGACGATGCAAAACACATCGCAAAGAATTTCATGCTCAAAACACTAACTAAATATGCTGCCATTATGACACCACTTACAAAAAAATTCATTCATGCATGACAATAATACTCATTTGGAGTAAACACAACAAAAAAAATGTTCTTACCAAATAAATGCAACTACGCAAAACTGCAGAACAGCCACTGCCGAAACCGCAAACAAGAATCAAAAGCTTTACACTAGAATAAAAAGGAGAAAAAAACATTACAATCACATATGCAAATAATGCACCAGTCCACACACAATCCACCAGCCAAGCTAAGGGGTAGGTGGGCCTAAGAGTATAAATAAAATATTCACCCCCGTAAAAGGGGAGCAACCCTTGCCCAAGAGGCCACTCCCCAACACCAAAATTTAAAAAACCCTGGTGTCTAGTGGCTTCTGCCCCCCTTGGGGGCAGATGAGCCTAAAAACATACTGCTGATCTGCCACCCAAAGAGGGCAGAAATGGCCACAATCATCCTCCCATAAAGGGGAGCGACCCTTGTCCAAGGGGCCGCTCCCCAACATCAAAAAAAAAATCCCTAGTGGCCATACAAAAAAAAAAATCAGCCTATCTGCCCCCCAGGGGGCCAGAAATGGCCAAATTAATGCTCCCAAAGGGCCACTCCCCACAAACAAATCCCTGGTGGTCTAGTGGGTCTGATTTTTTTTTTTTTTTTTTTTATTAAAGGTGAGATCTGCCCCCCAGGGGGGCAGACACAGCCAAAAACACTGACCCCAAAGGGGAGCGACCTTTGCCCAAGGGACCACTCCCCACAAATAAATCCCTGGTGGCCTAGTGGCCATACAAAAAAAAAATCAGCCTAGCTGCCCCCCAGCGGGGCAGAAATGGCCAAATTAATGCTCCCCAAAGGGGAGCGACCCTTGCCCAAGGGGTCACTCCCCACAAATAAATCCCTGGTGGTCTAGTGGGCCCTATATAAAAAGAAAATGGCGAGATCTGCCCCCCCATGGGGGCAGAAAGCCAAATACATTGCCCCCAAAGGGGAGCGACCCTTGCCCAAGGGGCCACTCCCCACAAATGAATCCCTGGTGGTCTAGTGGGCCACGTAAAAAAAAAATGTCAAGATCTGCCCCCCCATGGGGGCAGACAGCCAAAAAAACATTGCCCCCAAAAGGGGAGCGACCCTTGCCTAAGGGGCCGCTCCCCGCAACAAGTTAATCACATTTCAGATTAAAAAAAATCCCTGGTGTCTAGTGGGCATTCCTGCTGCACGATCGTGCAGCAGGAATGCTCAAAAGAGGCATCAGGGGAAAGGAAAACCCTTTCCTTTCCCCCGATGCCTCTTTTGTTTAAATGCCCCCTCCCCCGAGGAGAAACTTACCTCCTCTCCTGCCGACACGCTGGAAGCAAATGGCTTCCAGCGCGTTGGGAATCTAATGACGTCAGCGCGCCTCGCGCGCTGATGTCATTAGATGACGTGGAGGGGGTGGGCGGGGGGAGGCAGGGGAAGGGCTTCCCCTGCCTTCCCTGGTGGGGGCACCTTAAAGGGCGGCCCACGGGGGGAGCGCCAGCGCTTCCCCCGTGGGTGGGTGCTAGGACGGCCGGGAGCCGTCCGACGCACACGCCCACCGTGACGTCGGGCGGCTCCTGGCCGTCCGACGCACGGAAAGGGTTAAAGAAACTGCCTTGCAGACAAGTCATGTGTCACCTCTGCCCACGACCCCCCACTCCACCCACCATCACCAGCCAATTCCCAAGCCCTATTCTCCTCCGCTCTTGCCCTTCTGCTGGCCAACTTTGCATGGACTGCGCATGAAGGAAGTCTTTTGCCATACGGTGGTAAGACCCTGATTTCCATATGGATCCTCCCAGGCACTCTAGCCTTCTCAATGTCTAGTCTAGCTACTTGAACTGTAGAGAGGTTCAAGGTAAATTCCTACGGTTTCTTCCTTTTTTGCCCTTGGGCCAGTAGTCCTGCCCTGGTCTCTCCTTGTCTCTTCCCTTTCTCCATTCCCTTCTCACGACACTCCCTTTTCTGTTCCTAATCTAACTGCATCTCTCCAGAGGATTAGTCATTAACCTACACACATTTTAGCATCTCTAATAGAATGCACCAGCCATTTCCTGGGTGCACTCTTCAAAGTATATACCATGACTGGTTGCACAATATCCATTTCTATAGTTTGCTTACTGCTACAATTGGATTGTCTTCACAAAGGATAGGCCATGGTTAGCAGCAAAATAGCCATTCTTGTGGATTCCTCACTTTATGCTCCTCAGTAGACTTCCCAAATGATATTCAATGGTTGGTAGCATAATGCACATTTCAGTGATTTGCTACCTGCTGTCCCTGCTTGATCCCACCCTTGATCACCTTCAGGTTAGCCTCAGTGACCCCTAATCGATCTTCTATCATCCTAGAACTTTCAACAGACTTAAATTGATGTTCTTGAAGTCTTAATTTCCAAGGTTGTCCCAGTAAAGTTGGCCGTCAAAAGCACCTCTCTCAGTGAGGATTCAGGGTTCTGTATCAATATTCCTCCAGGCAAGGTCTGACTGCTCATGGTCGGTCAGAGCCACTTTCAAAAGATTTGATGAAGGCATATTTATCCAGGCTGTTGACTTGCTTTTCTCGTTTCTACCTATTCCTACCCTTGATGATGTTGTGGAAGTAATGCAATGTATCAGACCAATGGGAGTCAGAGAAAAAGAAGCAGTGCAGGGGTACTGGCTCCATCCAGAGTCTCATATTCCACCTATACGATAAGCAGAAGGTGATCAGTAGAATTCCATAACAACCATTAGCTTCCAGGCAGTTTCCGAGGGCGTTGTACACTAGGGTATCACAATGAGGAGCATGTGGCAGTATCACTGGTGGGCCCCTGAGCCATATGCAGAGAAGTTCATCAACTAGGATTTGTAAAGCACAGCTAATCACCTGTTAGGGTATCCAGGCACTAGGTTGCTGCTGGGATCAGTGGAAAATCCAGGTCTTGAGTCCCTTTCTGAATTACGTGAGAGAGGATGATGTTGGGAGATGAAGAGGAAAGGTCAATCCAGGACTTGGCAGCGAGGTAGGAGAAGGATCGTCCTCCACAGTTGCTTTGGCGGATGCGGGGAGTGTGTGCGAGAGAGGCGGAGCAAAGTTATCCGGAAGGTTGGTGGAAGTTCAGACGGTGGTTGATGTATGCTGGTTCTTGGTCATGGAGGGCCTTGTAGGCGTGTGTCCACATCTTAAATTGGCATCTTTTCTGTATGGAGAGCCAGTGTAGGTTCCTGAGGTGGGGGGTGGGGGTGATGTGGGGCCATTTGGGCAGGTCGAGGCAGCTGAGTTCTGTATCATCTGGAGTCTCTCCAGGAGTTGAGTGGTGATTCCTGCATAGAGCACGTTGCCGTAGTCCGGCCGGCTGGTGACTAGGGCTTGAGTGACGTTTTCCTGGTGTTGGCGGGGAGCCATCTGAGGATCTTTCGGAGTATGGGCAGGGTGTGGAAGAAGGCGGAGGAGACTGCATTGATCTGGCATTTCATGGTGAGTTTGCTGTCCAGGATGATGCCCAGGTTGCAGGCGTAATCTGTTGTTGTGGATGTGTGATCGAGTTCGGAGGGCATAGTGAGTTTGCTGTCCAGGATGATGCCTAGATTGCAGGCGTAATCTGTTGTTCTCTTCCAGGGGATCCTCATCAATAGTCATAAGCATTTGAATATTCCCGCCCATGCGCGGGGAGCCCGGAAAACATATAAAAATTATATATGAAAACATATATATATATTTATTTATTTTTTAAACAAAAACAATGCAGCCTTCCAGACACAACAGGCTAAGCAATGCTGTAAACAACTTATCTTTGCACATATCCAAATAAAGCGGGGAAACCAAAGGACACTTGAACTGCTTTTAATGAACAGCAGAAAACATATCCCTGCAAAGAGAAAAAAAAAAAGGCATTGCTAGCCCATAGGCTGCATTGTAACTTCATTAGCATAGAAAGCTGAAAGTCAATACAGTGAAACATAAAAAACTGGCACCTTGCCTTTAAGGCAGCCATGACCCCTAGCTTCCCATCATGCCTCAGGGGTAACAGTTAGGTCAGTTGTTCTTTCCGGCTCCTTCAGTCAGGACCCTGGTTAACCAGCTCCCACTCTGTCTGTATTCTTTGCCTTCCGGACTCTCATGTTCCTGAGACTTGCCAACACTGTCAGTCTTTATCAAAACGGACTCTCAAGGACAGAGAGAGGATTCGCCTTTATGGCCTTTCTGAAAAAGGTAAAGCTTCTACCTCTAGAGGCAGGTCTCCTGTGAGACACAAGAAAAAGAGACCCAGATCACCTTCCAGAAGCAAGATTCCGGTCTGCTCTTCGTCGGCGTCGGGCTCGGCGTCGAGAATGCCTCCACCGGTGAAGAAAACGTCGACGACAATCCCATCGACGGAGGGCTCGCCGTCGAGAGAACATCGGTCGTCGTCGAAGACTTCCAGACATAGAGGTATGTCATCAGCGACGAACCCTCCCCCACCGTCAACCGGGCGATGGTCGGCATCGAGGAGTCGCTCTCCGTTGGTGCGGGATCGCCCAACGTCGAGACACCGCTCTCCGTCGTCGACATCGAGGCGCAGCCCTCCGTTACCGTCAACCAGGCGGCGGTCAACGTCGAGGCATAGATCATCGTCGTCGAGAAAGGATTCGACGTCGAAGCAGATCCCTTCGTCACAGTCATTCAGACTCTCGACGTCGAGGCCAAGATCATCGACGACGGCAAGAGGTGATTCGACATCGAGACCAGGTCCGACGTTGAGACGGACTCCTCCACTGAAGTCCACAGGACGTCGCACAACGTCGATGCCTAAATTGACGGCGTCTTGGGGTTCGACGTCGAGAAGGATTTCACCATCTCTTACCCCACGTATGACGTCGAGGTCTGGTACTCCGTTGAGTACTCTTCCAACGTCGAAGCGCAGGTCTCCATCGACGGGACATCGGTCGACGTCGAAATGCACGCGCCCGACGTCGAGGCAGAGGTCTCCTTCGTTGGACTCGCAGGTCTTAGTTGCTCATAGTCGATCGATGTCGAGACATTCACGTTTATCGTCGTCGTCACACCATTCGACCTCAAGGAGACGCCACTCCACATCAAAAGACCTCTCGGAACCTTCAGTGTCGGCTGCAGGATCTCCTCATATCATCTCGACGTCGAGAAGTTCATCTTCTCCGTCTCCAGGACGGCGGGCACAGAAATCCCTCCCGCAGATCACGGCTCCTTCTACGCGGCGAGGGGAAGAACACAGATCTCCCTCTGTTCACCTCTCTCCCAGGTGTCTTCTCCCGGTTCATCATTGGCAGAAAGAGCCTTCAACATAGGTTCAGCCATTGGACTATTCAAGCCATCGGCACAGATCTCCTCTGGCTCGGCTAGTGCAGGCAGCTGACCAATCACCCACCACACCATCCAGGGGTTGCCAGAGGGTCAAGTTTTCCCCATTTAAATCGGCTTCTCATGGACGTCATAGGAGACGAAGATCTCCCTCCTGGTCATCCTCCTCAACACACTCCTCCAAGAGGGATTATTCTCCCACTCTTACGGACAGTCCACCCTCCAGAGTGTCACCTGTTGATGACATCAACACTTTCCATGATGTCCCAGCTAGAGGAGCACAAAAACTAAACATAGAGATGTCTGCACCTCAGACATCTGCATCTGTTATATTTGAGACTCTACATCAGAGATCCTCGTCGAGGCCTTTGCTACCTCTAGTTCCTGGTCTTTTACAACCAGTCATGGACGTTTTCCTTACTCCAGCTACAATAAAACTGGCTCCAGCAAGGATCTTGAAGAAATACAGACCAGCAGAACAAGACCCCCTGTTCCTCAGGTCAGATCCTCCACCGGACCCGGTGATTATTGCGGCTGCAAGGAAGACCCATGCGGTGGCTTCTTCGTCAACGGTCCCTCCGGACAACGAGAGCAGAGCCCAAGATTCCTGGGGGAGGAAAGCTTGAGGCTCTGCAGCAGCTTCTTTGAAGGTTTCCAGTGCAGCGGCTCTGTTGGGCCGTTATGATAGAGCGTTGTGGGACTCTCTAGAACGCTTCAAAGAAAGACTGCCCAAAGAAGACCGTCAAGACTTTGGGGAGATTCTCCAAGAGGGAGCCCTTGTGGCCAACCAAGTGATCAGTGCGGCAGCTGATGGGGCATCTTTAGCTGCTCACTCATATTTACATGGGGTATGCGCAAGAAGATCCTCTTGGTTGCGCCTTACAGCTTTCAAATCGGAGGCCCAACAACCCATCCTGAATCTTCCTTTCTCGGGTAATTCTTTGTTCGGCTCTCACACTGACGAGGAGATGGCCAGGATGAAGTCTGAACTGGACAGTCTCAAAGCTGTAGGTTTAGAGAAAAAGAAAGAGTTCATACGGCAGTACAGGCCTTACGATCGTAGTGCATTCCATCAGAGGGTTCAAGCCCCTCAATGGTCCCATAGGCAGTACCATCAAACCAAATCTCATTATCGGGGACGTCGCCCTGCCAGAGGTAGAGGAGCACCCCGACAGTCGTCCTCAACTACCAAGAACGCCGGCAAACAATGAAAGTTCACTTCCTCTGTCGCCATCACCCACTCCAGTGGGAGGAAGTATTTCCAGACATGTAAAAGAGTGGCGCGAAATAACAAACGATCAGTGGGTGCTGAATATACTACAGAATGGTCATACACTACGTTTTCGTGCTCCTCCGAAGTGCATCCGCCCAGGGAAGTCAAGAGTTCACCAACTACCACTGTTACGTCGGGGATGTATCCATTCTCCTACAAAAATTGGCCATAGAAAACGTTCCCTCATCACAGCGAGAAAAAGGGGTATACTCCAGGTACTTCCTGGTGCAAAAGAAGGGTCAAAAAGAGAGTTTCAGACCTATCCTGGATCTACGTTTCCTAAACAAAAGCATCCAAAAGAGAAGTTTCGCATGCTGGCGCTCCATCAAATATATCCACATCTTCAAAAAGGGGATTGGATGTGCTCAATAGATCTCCAGGACGCTTACTTCCATGTCCCAATTGCTCCACGGCACAGGAAGTTTCTACGCTTCATAGTAGGCGCAAGGCATTATCAGTTCAGAGTCCTACTGTTCGGCCTGAAATCTGCACCTCAAGTGTTCACAAAATGCATGGCAGTTGTAGCCGCGGCTTTACGTCGACAAGGTCTGTTCGTCTACCCATATCTCGACGACTGGCTTCTGAAGGGCTCATCTTCTCAAATGGTGGAAAACCACTATCGAATATGCCTGAGCTTACTGTGACGCCTGGGCCTTCATGTGAACATGGAGAAATCAATCCATCAGCCCACTCAAAGAATTCACTACTTAGGGGCTACTCTGGACTCCAGCGTAGGAAAAGTGTTTCCTTCGGAGGAGAGACTGTTATCAATCCAGCAGAAGTGCAATCTCCTCCTTCAAGTTCAGCAGCCCTCAGTTCGACAAGTTGCATCACTTCTGGGGTCGATGGCATCTTGCATTTTTCTGGTTCCCAACTCCAGACTGAGAATGAGACCTCTACAACAGGACTTGGAGGACAAATGGGATCAAACGTCTGCACGATGGGAAGACTGGATTCTTCTCTCCCAGGCTGCCAAAGCATCCATTCCCTGGTGGACTCATCGAAGAAATCTCTTAGTGGGAATACCTTTCCACCAACCTCCTCCTACACAAACCCTGATCACAGACGCCTCTCTTCACTGTTGGGGAGCACACATGGGTCTTCTACAGACTAAGGGCAGGTGGTCGAACAAAGAACAATCGTATCATATAAACATGTTGGAACTGCAGGCAGTACATCTAGCCCTCAAGGCTTTCTACCCGTCTATACAATCCAAGTCGATTTTAGTACAAACAGACAACACGACCACCATGTACTATCTAAACAAGCAAGGGGGGGGACTCACTCTCGCCCTCTCTCCGTGGAGGCGCAGGCCATCTGGCATTGGCTCCTGGCCAGACAACTCTCTATCATAGCGGTACATCTGCCAGAGGAGCAGAATTTACAGGCGCATTCCCTGAGCCGCCACTTCGAAGATTAGCAAGACTGGGTATTGAACAACGAAGAGGTGGCGGACATTTTTCTACAATGGGGTCGTCCAACCGTCGATCTCTTCGCAGACGAGTCAAACAAAAAATGCCACGCCTTCGCGTCAAGGTTTTACCGACCAGGATCGATAGGGAATGCCCTTTTGATCGACTGGTCAGAAACCTTTGTTTACGCTTTTCCGCCTCTTCCTCTCATCCCGAAAGTGATAACCAAACTCACACGCTCCAGGATGAGAAGGATTCTCATAGCACCAGACTGGCCACGGCAATGGTGGTACCCGGACCTGCTACACCTCTCTGAGTGTCCACACAGGAGGCTTCCGTGCAGACCGGACCTTCTGCCCAAAATGAACGGGAGGATTCATCATCCCAACCTTCCCTCGCTGAACTTGGCAGCATGGCTCCTGAGGTTCTCCAGTACGGCCACTTAGATCTCCTTCAGGACTGTATGAACATTCTGAGGGAATCCAAAAGACCTTCCACGAGAAATTCCTATTCTTTTAAATGGAAGAGATTTTTTTTTGTTCAATATCTTTATTATTTTAAAAGGAAGGAGTTCATACATTTATAATAGAATGCAATACAATAAAGCAAAGTGATCAATAAATAAGTAAAAAAGGAAACAAATTCAAGGGAATGTAGACATAAAAGATAGAATTCATGATATAAAAAATAATGAAATCACAAGTAATACAAAAACAATATCAAATATTGAAGGAATGTCTATATTAGATTGTTAACAGCAAATTAATTGTATTGCATAGACACCACAAAATATCAGAGTGAAAGGAGGAAAAAGAGAAAAAGAAAGAGGAAGAGAGGAGAAGAAACAGGGAAAGAAAGGAAGAAAGAGAGAACGATAGATAGATAACTAGATATAGATAAAGCAAGAGGGAAAGAAAGAGAGAGAGAGATGGGGACACCTGCTGCAGTGGAAAGAGTAAATTAAGACATAGAGACAAAAGGGTATTGGGCTACCAACCCCTGAGAGGACAATTTTATATATTTATCCAGTGACCTCCAAATAGTATTAGAGATGGAAGGAGTACAATGTGTCTCCTCAACAGAAGTATGGGCCCCATGAAGAAATGATACCCAAGCCCACCAAGTACGATAGGACAGGAGATTAAAGGATTTCCATTCAGTTAAAATAATCTTAACAGCAATTGATATAAGGAGGTCTAATAGCTGCATATCAGTATCATCCAAGGGAAGAGGAGTACAAGCAGCCCACGGTCCCAATAAGATCATAGGTAATGAGAGCTCCAACGGAATATCAAAGATTAGTGATAGATGTTTCTGAACTAAATCCCAAAAGGATTGTAATAAAGAACATTCAAAAAACATATGTTGGTGAGTGCCGGAGACCAAATTGCAATTCCAACAACGATCATTATCCCTCAATTTCAGCTTGCAGGGGTCCAATGTAGAAGATTCATAGTGAAGAATTTAGATTGCATAAGAGACGGAGCAATCTTATTCCGTAATGAAACCTTCCCAATAAACTGCCTAGACTCTTGTGAAATATGTTTGAAAATCTCACTATCAAAATGATGCAACCATTTATCCTGTGTAATAGTAGTCTGTGGAGGCCGTGGCACAGATTCAAATTTTATATATTTTCGAGGCAGTATGACCTGAACGAGACCACATAGACAGAAGTGAAATAGTAACCAAGTCTGTACATAGGGTCACTTTAGAAAGGGCAACCTTCAGTTTCAAAAGGAATAGAAATCCATATTACTAAGATTATAGTCCCTGGACAAAGAAGAAAATGGAAGAGGATCATGATTGGAGTCATACAAATGTTTGACCAACGTAAGACCACTATTAGCCCAGGAAGATATCGTAACAGAATCAATATCAGTAGCAATTTTAGGATTATACCATAATGAGGACCATCTGGACTTATGAATAGGGTTGGAAACCTTTTTATCTATATATTTTAGAGCATTAATTGTGTCTGAAATAATACGGCTTGAATGAGGTAACACAAGCTTAGAAGCAGTGAGAAAGGAAGGGGTAGAAAGAGGAGAACATAGTTCTTGTTCAATATAAATCCACGGAGGGGTATGTTGGGAATTCGATAAAAACCAGAGAGCACCCTGAGACGATAAAAAAGCAATTTGATATAAGTTCCAATCTGGAAGGTTACATCCACCCAAAACAGATGGCTTCCTAAGATGTTTATATGCAATTCTAGCACGTTTATCACTCCTTAAAAATTTTGAGGTAAGTAAATCAATCTCACGGAAAAGGATGAAGACAACCTCACAGGCAATATGGCGGAGAAAAAATTAATAATCGGAGTTATCATCATCTTAAGAGTTTGAAGTCTTCCCCACCAAGAGATATATTTCGGGGACCAGCAGGTCAAAAGATCTTTAACCTTAGCTAGTATGTGAGATTCATTATAAGCGATAGTATCTAACAGATTATTACAAAACCAAATTCCTAAATATTTAATTCGAGTCGATTGCCATTTAAATCCGGCCTCCCCCATGTGAGAAGGGAAGCACAACGCATTAAGAGGGAACATTTCCGTCTTATCTCTATCCAGAGTATACCATGAAACGACTGAAAACTCTTTAATGGCATTAGAAATGGCAGGAATGGCAGTAGCAATGTCTTCCGAGAAGATGAGAACATCGTCTGCTTACGCAGCCATTTTAATTGTATGTGAACCAAATTGAAAGCCTTTGATATTATCATTTAAGTTGAGTAACCGAAGGAGAGGGTCTATAGCCAATAGAAAAAGATGGGGTGATAACGGGCACCCTTGTCTAGTGCCTTGACGTAGATTAAAGAAGGAAGAGGTAGCCCCATTGACTCTGATGTTAGCTTTAGGTTGCGCATAGAGGGACATTACCATGTTGATAAAAGAATCCCCTAAGTTATGAGATTGGAGAACTGCTTGTAAAAAAGGCCAAGAAACTTTATCAAAAGCCTTCTCGGCATCAAGAGCAATCGCAGCCGATGGTAAGGCCGAGAGTTTCGCTTTCTCCAATATATGACAAAAGGTTCGGATATTATCCCTAGCAAGTCTCCCTTTTACAAAGCCAGTTTGAGACGCATGGATAAGACTAGGGATATGGCCTTCTAAACGTTTAGCCAGGATTTTGGCAAAAATCTTAGCTTCCATATTTAGTAGCGAGATAGGGCGGAAATTCTTAGGGTCAGAGTGATCTTTCCCTTCTTTCGGGATCACGACAATAGTAGCCTCAGCTGCTGAACCAGAGACTTTACCAGACATTACAAAGTTATCAAAAACTTTCTTGAGATATTTCATTATTGAGGATGAAAAAGTCTTGTAGAAAGCAATAAGGTAACCATCAGGCCCTGGAGCCTTCCCCGACCGAGTCACCCTAATAGCTTGACTTATCTCGTCAGAATTAATCGGTTGCCCCAGAGCAGTCATCTCCGTCTGCGAAATAGTGTGTGTAGGAATCGAGGACAAGAATTGTTGACACACAGATAAATCACATTGATCTTTGGGAGTGTAAAGTTTTTCATAAAAATCGCGAAAGACTTGTAGAATTTCTTGAGTATGGAATTTCTTAGAACCATTAGTGTCATTGATATAGGAAATCTGAGCAGTTTTGACATTCGTATTTTGAAATTTTAAAGTGGCAGCCAACATCTTACCTGCTCTATTTTGTAGCAGCAATCGTCTGTACTTTTGAGCCTGTACGCCAATATAAGCTCTCTTAGTGACAATGGAGTTTTAAAAGAGTATTTCAAATTTTTGATATCTTGCAAGAGAGACTTATCATTAGAGCTTCTATATAATATTTCTTTACGTTTAATCTCATCTCCTAACGACTGTAGCGAACTTCTGATATCTTTATTCCTTTTTGACATTTTTTTAATAATATGGCCCCTAATAGTGCATTTAAATGCATCCCATAAAACAATTGGGAGTTCACCGAAGACTCATTATCATTGAAGAAATTGTCAATTTCCACAGCTAACTCTTTAACTTCCTCTTTATCATCCAAAATCTCTGTGTTTAGGCGCCAAGTACGAGGACCTTGTTTATCCGCCAAATTAAGAAGAGTAAATGAGACAGCTGCATGATCAGAAACCACAATTGGGTGAATTATAGCGTTACTAGTGTGTTTTAGAAGATCAGCGTCAACTAGAAGATAATCAATACGCGAAAAACTAGAATGAGGCGAGGAGAAAAACGTGAAATCGCTACCCGTAGGGTTATGTAATCTCCATACGTCAGAAAGCTGATGAGAAGAGCACATATTGAGCATTTGTTTATGTGATCTGGGAGGACGAAATTTAAAAGCAGAATGTCTATCCAAAAAAGGATCCAAAGGTAAATTCAAATCACCTCCGACAATTAGTCTAGCATTTTGGGGTATGTCCGAGAGTTTTTTATTTATTGAACGCCAAAAGAGTTGATCATCAATGTTAGGAGCATAAACGTTCATCACATATAACTCGTCTGAGCCATTGGCCAAGCGAGAAAGCAACCATCTGCCATCCATATCATGTTCAGCAGTGATGATGGATAGGCCAGAGTTTTTAGAAATCAAGGTTATAACCCCGTTCTTCTTGCCAGTGGCTTCAGAACAAGCCACATCAAGAACCCACTCCTTCCGCAGGAGCAAAGCTTCTTTAAAGGCTATTTTAGTCTCCTGAAGCAGAACAATGTCCCCAGATAAGCTTTTGCAGTAGTCTAGGATCTTGGCCCTCTTGACGGGATGATTCAGACCACGAACATTAAGAGAGATTACATTTAAACCAGACATAAGTAAGCATGGCACCAAGCAAATAAGAACGTCTTATAAAAGAAAAAGGGAAGACTATACAGCAAGGAAGCAGGTAAATGAAAAAAAGAACAAACGGAAAAACACCGCCAATGAGCCGAAGCAGGGGTCCCCAAGGAAGAAAAAAGGGAAATAGGAGAAATAAAGACTAGAAAAAAGAAAAGAGAGAGAAAAGAAGCTCCAAAGAAAAAAGGAGCATGTAAAAAGAAGAACCCCACCAGGGGATGTCTATAACAGACAGTTTGCAAGGGGAGAAAAAACGTGGAGGAGCAACCACAGAGGCCAGCACTGACAGTGCAGACCGCTCAGAAATAAATACATATATCATTGAGCGACAGAACAATAATGCAAATGTGTACTCTAATAGCAACAAACCATCTATAGGATCAGAGAATAAAATTCTAGAAACCACCTAATGTAAAAGGGACCAAGCTATTATCGTATCCTAACTAGAAAGGAGAAATGTCACAATCAGATATAGATCATAAATAATAACCATAAATATTATACTAAACAGCCTAAGGCAATCCTAAATTAAGGCATCATAAATAACAATAATAAATATTCTAAGTAGCTGCATAGGCAATATTATATTAAGGTATCATAAATGGCAATAATAGAGATTATAAATATCAGCCTAAGGCAATATTAAACTAAGACATCATAAATAGCGATAATAAATATTATAAATAACAGTCTAGGGCAATATTAAATTAAGGCATCATCAATAACAAACATAGGCATTATAAATAACGGTCTAGGGTGATATAAAATTAAGGCAACATAAATAGCAATAATAGATATAATAAGTAACAGCCTAAGGCAATATTAAATTGAGGCATCCTACATAACAATAATAGATAATATAAATAACAGCCTAAGGCAATATTAAATTAAGGCGACCTACATAACAATAATAGATATATTAACTACCAGTGTAAGGCATGATAAATATTCATAAGTTCTGTAACAAATAAGTAAATGAGGCATTGGAGACCGCAATAGAAAACATTATAACTCATAGACCACTATTGTGCCCAACACTATAGAAATTAATGGAATCTGTAAAAAAAAATACTAAAATATATATAAAAAATAAAAATATTCAATCAGTAGTAATAAATAAATCACAATCAATAAAGCCTATAATGTCAAATTGGTATCCAGCATATCTTCATTTAGGAAACAAAAATAAATATATAAGTATATAAGAAGTAGATATCAACATCAATCTAAAATATAATTCATAACTTAAATACGTAGATAAAACAAAGATTATACACCAGTACAGAATCAGGCAAAGAAGAAGAGAACAAGTTCCATCCAAACGCACAAAGAGCATACAGAGAACATGAAGAAAAGAAAAGAAAAAGAACATATAACAAGTAACATAAGGATGGAGAGAAAAAAGTCCAAAGAAGAGCAACTAATTAGAGTTACAAACCGACCACCATTCATCACAGAAAATAACGAAACAAAAAATTCACAAGAGGAAGATGAAAGACATACACACATATACACAACTGGAATAGGACAGAAATGAAAAGAGAGGATAAAAAAGTTAAGGAGAAAGGAAATATAAATATAAAGACATTCAATCGGAGACAAGACAATATTGAAACAATACTAACGAGACAGATATATATTTCTTAAATCACTTGTATGTAAATATGAGCAGCCTTAAGACCTAAAAAGAAAAGAGCAGTTAAAAGAGAACAGTCAATATAAAACGACAACAATTGCAGTGGATAATTATTTACAAAAAGGGAAGCGGAGAGGCACTATTAATCACACATAGAGCAAATAAGGCATCGAGGGTATAAAACAAACCGTCAATAAAGGCAGAGCCTTAAAGATGAGAGGTGCCAGGAAGATACTCGGAGTCCAACAATGAGACAGATAGTGATGAGCTAGACCAAATATCCTGGAAAGGAGAAATCAATCAAGAGGGAGTAATCATAATAAAATATCAACGATACAACTGTAACCTATCATATCAACAAAGAGCACAAAGGCAGAAAAAGGCCACAAAAAATGGCAAGGACACAGGAAGTATGGTACTAAATTGTCAGCCTCTGAGATATTTCAAGAGAGGGACATGCTAGGAAGAGATTCAGAAACCACCTGTTCCATCTGTGATTCAGACTGATTATCCAAAAAGGTAGACAGTTCTACAGGTTCATAAAAAATCTGTGGACGACCTCTAAAGGTGATTCTGAAACGCGAAGGACCTGCAAAGGAAAATGGTATGTTCATATCTATAAGCCTTCTGCGTAAGTTCAAGAAACCTTTACGGCGAATGACAGTATCTCTAGCAAAGTCCTGCGATATTGATATTCTGTGCCCTTCCCACTGTAAAGTCTTAATCCTCCTCATCTGCGCTAGGATTTGTTCAGAATGTTGATGGCGCAGAGGTTTAAAAATCACCGGTCTTGGAAAAGATAGCGTTTTAGGCTTGAAGGTGGGAACTCTATGCGCACGTTCTATTTCAAAGTCCTTTTCAAATGTAATATTCAGAACAGAAGGTATCCAGGTAAGCAAAAAATCCAACATTGAAGGAGCAGTTTTCTCACAATCCTCCGGAAGGCCAAAAATTCAAAGGTTGCTTCTACGATTTCTGTCTTCCTGTTCAGTCAGGTCTCTTCTCAAAGAGGTCAAGGAGCGCTCCATGCTTTGAAGATGTTTAGCTTGCTTATTCGTAAAATCCTCAGCAGAGCTTATACGTGTCTCAGCATTGGATATGCGTAATGAAAGATGTTTGAGGTCATTTCGAATTGCTGCCACCTCAACTTGCAGTAAATCAGTGTTCGTTTTAGTAGATTGTGCTATGTCATGGACTGTATTAAGTTTCAGTAGAATAGTATCTAACGTTGCAGCAGAGTCCATATTGCCCTTCGCTGACATATCTGGAGTGGGGAATTCTGTTTAGACCTCTTCAGATTCCCCTTCGAATCTCTATCTTTGGGGGAGACCCCCATGCCTTCCGCCATAGAAATGAGGAACAAGGAAGGAATCGCACAGAACAGCTTAGGCACGTAGATATTTTGTGATGCAAACTAAAATGTAGACTAGAAACTGTCTACCCAGACAGAATTAATATGCTGTATAGAGATTTCAAACTGACACAAGGCATCTTAGGAATGTGGATGTTATTGTACTACAGATTAAAATGCTGACTAGATACTGCCTGCCCAGACAGAATCAATATGCACTTCAGAGATTCCAAGAATATAAGCTATCTGTTGCACATGTGATTAATCAACCACACTGAAGTAAAGCTAACTGGATATCAGTCCACAAATAAGGCACTTAGAGATGCGCTCAAAAATGAAAGTAAAAAAAAGGAAATGCCCCCTATCTACCGCTGTGACACATTCAAATGAAAATCACAGCTTAGGCTGGGTTTATGGCAGTGCCGAAAGTGCTTTTATTGCGCATGCTCTCAACAGCAGAACAGTGAAGTCACAGGTTGGCTGCAGTCTACTTGCTCGAGTTTAGAGCGCTCCCCTCACACTCTCAGTCAGCAGGGAATAAATCAGTGGCAGTCGTGACCCTCAACAATGGAAGGCCTTGAGTAATGCGCTCAAAAATTCACTCAGTGGCCGCCATTTTGTACAGGAGCTTATCTCCTCAGAATGATGATCCCTCGAGAAAAAGGCAGCACATAACATAGAGAGGTATTAAAGAGATCCACACAATTGTATTGTATTGTATTGTATATAGCATTTATAGAGCGCAACAAACACCCTACGGGTACCCTGGTGCTAAAGATACATGAATTCAGACCAACGTGAAGCGAGAGGGACAGAACCAAAAACATTACTCAAAAGCGACAGGATCAGTTTCTGGGGAACAACCACGTTTTGATCCTTTTCCTGAACAGGGACAGGGTACTGCATTGTCTAATTTCTAGTGGGAGTGCGTTCCAGAGTTTTGCAGCAGCAAAACTAAAAGATCTTCCTCCCAGTCTGACCCTGTTGAACCTGGGTACCTTTGCCAAGTAGGCAAAAGAGGAGCGAAGGGTCCGGGTAGGAGTATACCAAACCAATTTCTTCTGTAGGGGCCCAGGACCGAGTCCATGCAAAGCCCTAAACCCTATACAAAGGGATTTAAAATAAATTCTTTGCTGCACAGGTAGCCAATGTAGCTCCGCTACGCACATTGAGGCGGAAAAGCCTCGTGGCTTAGACAAGGCCAATTTCGCAGCCGTATTCTGAACACGCTGCAGTCTCTGTATTAGATACTTGGGGGACTCCAACAGCAGAGCATTGCAGTAGTCAAGTCTACTTAGAATAGCGCCTTGAACAACCAAGGCTCTAACCGAAATTGGGAGCAACGGGAGAATCTTTCTCAGAGCCCTAATGAGGCCAAAACAGCACCCCACCATCTTGTTCACTTGCGTCTCTGGTGACAGGTTGGCATTAAACATAACTCCCAAGTTTCGCACCGTCTTAGATGGCACCAAGGCAGTAGATGAATCAAGGGGCCAGAAGTTGTGAGGAAGAGGCAGATGGACCTTCCCAACTGCGCAGTGTACAATTTCGGTCTTATCCGAATTAAATTGTAAAGAGTTATTACGTAACCACTGCGCAGTATCATGCATACATGCATGAAAATCCTCCAGGGCATTGGGTAGGGCTCCATCAAGAGATAGAATGATCTGAGTGTCATCAGCATAATTTACCAATTTCACATTATGAGCCCGAATGATATTAATCAGTGGGCTCAAATAGATGTTAAATAAAATTGGGCTGATGGCAGATCCTTGTGGGACCCCATGACAGATATTAGTGAAGGCTGACTGGAAAGGGGGAAGAGCCACTGCCTGACACCTGCCAGATAGATAGGATCGAAACCAGTCCAGGGCAGTGCCCACTACCCCCACCTCCTCTAAACGTGTTAGCAAAATGTTATGGTTGACCGTGTCAAAAGCGGCAGACAGGTCAAGCAATATAAGTATTGCTGATTGTCCCCTGTCTGCCAACAGACGCAGATCGTCCAACACGGTTACCAAGGCAGACTCGGTTCCGTGTTCTGGACGGAAGCCGAATTGTACATCTGCCAGACAGTTGTTACGTTCTAGAAAAGCTGACAGAGATTTGCTAACCAAACGTTCAAGGATCTTCACTGGGTAGGGAGGAGAGAGATGGGCCGATAGTTACCCGGGCAGGTTGGATCAAGAGTGGCCTTCTTCAAGAGTGGCGTAACTACAGCCTGTTTCCAGCCAGATGGTACAACTCCACTAAATAATGATTGATTACAGATCTGTCGAAGCCTGGGGAAAAGTTCTGATGCAAATTCCTTCCAGATTTTGTGCGGAAGGGGGTCCAGTGGAGAGCCCGAGGAAACACCCAGAGCAAGCCTGTTAAATTCCTCATCCGAAAGGGGTTCAAAATGGTCCAAAAACTCCGTTTATCGGTCCCTTCACCAATCTGTGTTCCTGCACCAGGCACCCCTCCCGCATCAACAATCGAAGTAGCTGCCCCATGAGTCACAGCCTCTGTCCCCCAGAAAGGTTGGTTTTAAGACCAGAAATGATGGTTCTAATATTTTCATCAAAAAAGTAGCCAAACTGTCACAGAGATCTTGAGTAGGCTGAACTTCATTTTGTAGGCACTGAGGATTAGCAAGGTCATCAACAATTTTAAAAATGCATTTAGACTTGTTCAGTGAATTCAAAATGAGCTCTGCAAAATATTCCTGCTTCGCAGCAAGAATTTCTTTTTATAGAGAGAAATAGCTACTTTCCAAACGATCTTATCCTCATTCACATAGTATTTTCTCCACTTCCTTTCTGCCTGTTTACACTTTGATTTCAGGGCTTTCAATTTTCCATTGAACCACCTAGCAGAAGGTCTGCCCCTATTTTTACAATTTTTCAAAGGGGCAATTTCATTAACAATTGTAGTAATGAGATTACGGAGGTCCATATAGTTCTCCTCCACTGACCTAAGCACATCAAAATCCCCATTAATAGGGAACGTTGGTGGCTGTGTCGCCTTTTCCAATATCCTCTTCCAATGCCTTCCCAGGAAGCTCCTAACATCCCTCAAAGCGGGAGCTCCTCGACTGGGGATGGCCGTCAGAAATTTAACCAAATGGTGGTCAGTCCAATCTACAGGAAGCACCTCCATACGGTTAGTGACCCATTCCTTACTGAAAACTAGATCAAGCATATGCCCTCCTATGTGTGTAGGTCCGGTTACTCCCTGAAGCAGGCCAAGACTCTCACAAGATTGAAGAAGGGTATTAAATCCTGTATCTAAGGTCCCACTTAGCCAGAGATTGAAATCCCCTGCAATGAGCAGTCTCGAGTGGGTAACAGCCATGTTATTAAAGACATCAATCAACACCTGCAGTTGAGACAGATTGACTGCACCAGGGGCCTATAGCACACTATACCATCTAATAAGTGCCCCCTGGGGTCTTTTAGAGAGAACCCCAGAAGCTCAAAGCCCTCAACAACATCAATATCCATAGGAACAAAATCCCATCCTTCCCTAAACATAAGACCAACCCCACCGCCTCTACCTATAGCTCTGGGCTTGTGAAAAACTTATAGCCTGGAGGACACGCCAATCCTGGTTTGAGAGCGGAGTCAGGATAGGTCCAAGTCTCTGTCATGAGTAACATGTCAAGGTGATGCGTTTCGATGAGCAGTTGGATCTCTATAACATGTTTAGGGAGAGATCTAACATTAAGTAACCCGCAGACCAGAGCCTCCTTCCTACAACAATCAGACCTAAAACTGACCGGGTTCTCGAGTAAGGGCAATCCTACCCCAATACCTCCATTCTCGCCTATCTCCCGCAGTGTCTGGCTTGAATAGCAGAGTCTCCCGATATCACGCACAGCATGGCTGGCGCTGTGCGCGGACGGGCGCAGACGGGCTTGCCTTTAGCGCGCCTTCGGCGCGCTGCCGGCGCGCCCGCTGCGCTCCCTCGATCTTGCTGGCATAAATATCCGGTGTTGGCGTCAGATCCACCCCTCACCCGCTCTGATTGGCTGCCCTGGGGGAGTGGCACTAGGAGGCTACAACGAGGCTAGTAGCGCCGGTAGCGCTATTCACGGCAAAGTGCAACGTTAAAAAAAACACAATTTCAACAACAATACACAGACTAAAAGCTTTTTTTTTTAAATTGATTCTGAAGAGCTCCCTAAGCGTTGGGCAGCAAACACACACTATGTGAGCGCTCCCGCGATCTTGCCGGCATAAATATCCGGTGTTGGCGTCAGCTCCACCCCTCACCCGCTCTGATTGGCTGCCCTGGGGGAGTGGCACTAGGAGGCTACAACGAGGCTAGTAGCGCCGGTAGCGCTATTCACGGCAAAGTGCAACGTTAAAAAAAACTCAATTTCAATTTCAACAACAATACACAGACTAAAAGCTTTTTTTTTTTAATTGATTCTGAAGAGCTCCCTAAGCGTTGGGCAGCAAACACACACTATGTGAGCGCTCCCGCGATCTTGCCGGCATAAATATCCGGTGTTGGCGTCAGCTCCACCCCTCACCCGCTCTGATTGGCTGCCCTGGGGGAGTGGCACTAGGAGGCTACAACGAGGCTAGTAGCGCCGGTAGCGCTATTCACGGCAAAGTGCAAGTTAAAAAAAACAGAATTTCAATTTCAACAACAATACACAGACTAAAAGCTTTTTTTTAAAAATTGATTCTGAAGAGCTCCCTAAGCGTTGGGCAGCAAACACACACTATGTGAGCGCTCCCGCGATCTTGCCGGCATAAATATCCGGTGTTGGCGTCAGCTCCACCCCTCACCCGCTCTGATTGGCTGCCCTGGGGGAGTGGCACTAGGAGGCTACAACGAGGCTAGTAGCGCCGGTAGCGCTCTTCACGGCAAAGTGCAACGTTAAAAAAAACACAATTTTAATTTCAACAACAATACACAGACTAAAAGCTTTTTTTTAAAAATGGATTCTGAAGAGCTTCCTAAGCGTTGGGCAGCAAACACACACAATACCTCATTTCTGAAGGAAATGTGCACTTAGTCCCAACATGCAGGTCAGCACCCTGCTAATCATCTCTTGAATCGGCAGGGACCTTCAATTCTGCCGCCATTTTGATGCTCGAGCTGAGGAGAATATCTTCGTGAAGAAAAAATGTTGAAAAGGCAGCTAAAAACGGCACGAAAATCGTTCTCCCAAGTCCCCAGGTGTTCCGCCGCTCAATTCCGCTGCGTGGTGAACGAAAATCACCCCCACAGCATGCTCGAAGGAGCGATCGCACCGGAGGTCTAACGGAGCTTAGAAAGACGCGGCCATCTTGGTCGCGCGTCAAGCCACGCCCCCTTAAATGGAAGAGATTTTATTTGTGGTGTGTACGTAATGGTTTCCAACCTACTAGGGGGCAAGAGGAGGTAATCTTACCGTATCTCCTGCATTTGGCCAAATCAGGTCTAAAGTATACTTCCATTAAGGTTCACCTGGCTGCCATTACTCCCTACAGAAAGGCTCCTAACCAACCTTCTTTCTTCCAGCTCCAGGTGGTTAAGGATTTCCTTCAGGGTTTGAAGAAAATCTTCCCCCCTGTCCGACCTCCTTCTCCTCCTTGGGAGTTGAACCTGGTTCTGTCCAAACTGATGGGTCCTCCCTTTGAACCTATTTATAAGACGACCCTTCAGCACCTTAGTTGGAAAGACGCGTTTTGGTGGCTATTACCTCAGCTCGAAGAGTAAGCGAGATTCAAGCTCTCTGTTCCAAAGAACCCTACACGGTTTTCCATCACAACAGAGTAGTGTTGAGAACTCACCCCTCCTTTCTTCCAAAGGTGGTATCTGATTTTCCATGTCAACCAGACGATCTCTCTGCCCTCTTTCTTTCCCAATCCATCCACGCCAGCTGAAAGGTCTCTCCATTCCCTAGACCTTAAGAGAGTTCTAAAATTCTATTTAGATAAAACTAAGACAATTAGAAAATCTGATCAACTGTTTCTAAGCTATGGTGCCATCAGGACAGGTTTCCCAGCCTCCAAGCGTTCCATCTCCAGATGGATAGTGTCTTGCATCAAACTGGCTTATCAATTGGCAAATAAACCCCTTCTGGTTTCTCCCAAAGCACACTCCAGTAGGGGAAAAGCAGCTACAGTGGCTTTTTTACACAATGTAGAGATGGCAGAGATCTGCAAGGCAGCGACTTGGAAATCGGTTCATACTTTTACGAGACACTATTGTCTTGACTCTGATTCCAGAGCAGATACCCAAGTAGGCCAAGCCTCCTTGAGGAATTTGTTTCAATGCTAAAGTCTTTTGAATGGTATTCTCTGATGTTTCTGTCATTTATGGTTCTCATTTGCCCGCAGGAAGAGGGGATGGGCTTGCTACTCGATTCAAGTGCTTATGACTATTGATGAGGATCCCCTGGAAGAGAAGGATAAGTTACTTACCTGTAATCCTAGTTCTCTTCCAGGGGTATCCTCATCAAAGTCATAAGCAGCCCACCCACCTCCCCGGGCAAATGAACCAAGATTATTATCTCTTTGTGCCTTGACCTCCGGGTCTCCGCAAAGAACAACTGACCTAACTGTCACCCCTGAGGCATGATGGGAAGCTAGGGGTCATGGCTGCCTTAAAGGCACAGTGCCAGTTTTTTATGTTTCACTGTATTGGCTTTCAGCTTTCTGTGCTAATGAAGTTACAATGCAGCCTATGGGCTAGCAATGCCAGCCTTTTTTTCTCTTTGCAGGGATATGCTTTCTGCTGTTCATTAAAAGCAGTTCAAGTGTCCTTTGGTTTCCCTGCTTTATTTGGATATGTGCAAAGATAAGTTGTTTACAGCATTGCTTAGCCTGTTGTGTTTGGAAGGCTGCATTGTCTTTGTTTAAATATATATATATATATATATATATATATATATATATATATATATATATATATATATATATATATTCCTTTACCAAAACCAATATGCGTGCTCTCAGGAAAAACACAGATCCACTGCTCAAAATGCTGGCAAAAGCGTTTAATTACATGACGCGTTTCGAATACTGCTGTATTCTTGGTCACATGTAAAGTGCACACCAAATGAAAAGCCTTAAATACAGTCACATGGTAAATGAGTTCAAAGCAAATGCAAACAATCGTAAAGCAGGGCGGCCATGTTGGACAGGTACAAAGTCAATGAAAAGTATACATACTTAAAATGAATTCACATACTGTTATCTTTGAAATTCAATCATTTAGGATAAATATCCCAGTATTATCAAATAATTCACAAAATGCGTGAAAAGAATACGTGAAAAGAATAAAACACATCAATGTATAATAATGTCTATGCTGATTCTGTGATGCAACCCAAGTGGGCTGAAGTTAAATCAAGTTGTCCAACAGCCTCAGAGCCAAAGACAATAAAATAAATGAGCATGTCAATCATATGCACTGTTAATGTAAACGTTAAATAAGCAGTATAGTTAGACATAACGAACATGCAGGTGGAAAAAGAAGCCTCCAAAGTAACACAGGCTTTACTGAAAATCCCGGGCAAGTGCCCTTGTGAGTACCAATGACAGATCTTAACTGTGGCTCAACTTTCCTGACAACATGATAGCAAAGACAACAATAATGCAAACATGTAAGACTGCTACCTCGAAGTCAAACAAGTATGTCCTGCTACAATAATAAATATAAACAATATTACCATATGGCGAGGTGATCAAAAAGTGAAACATGAAGAAAAGGTTAGGCGGCCCGTGCTCATGGTGTCAAGTAAAGTGGGCCCCTTCCTTTCCTCCTGCAAAGGAAACAAAAAACATACCGATTAAAAACAATGACCTCCCAACCAGAGGTCAACTACAAATACAGTTTCAAATGCACTATGTTATGAGAAAGAGGAGAGAAAGCGAACAGTACCCAAAGGTATAGTCACATGAATGTCCCAAAATACTGTAGGCTAATACAAGTACAATTCCACAGGAGGAGAGACAGATACTGAAATCAACAGTAAACATTGAGGTGAAAAATACAATGTAGCAGAATATAACATAACAAATCCTCAGTGTGGCCTATACTGTTTTGAGGTGTACGGCCAACTCTTCATCCTGGTTGAGCCCCCCGGGAATCTTAGTTTGGAGCTCAACAATATACTTGGATTCTTTCTGTCTCAATCTAAGTGTTCTGTCCCCTCCCCTAGGGTCATTGGTGATTTGCTCTAAGATGAAATAACTGAGAGCTGAGGAATCAGAGAAATGTTTAGCCTGATAATGTCGGGCCACAGGATACTTGGGGTCGTTATTGGTAATGGCACGCATGTGTTCTAAAACGCGTTTCTTAGCCATCAAGGTGGTACTCCCAATATTCAGTAAAGCCTGTGTTACTTTGGAGGCTTCTTTTTCCACCTGCATGTTCGTTATGTATAACTATACTGCTTATTTAACGTTTACATTAACAGTGCATATGATTGACATGCTCATTTATTTTATTGTCTTTGGCTCTGAGGCTGTTGGACAACTTGATTTAAATTCAGCCCACTTGGGTTGCATCACAGAATCAGCATAGACATTATTATACATTGATGTGTTTTATTCTTTTCACGTATTCTTTTCACGCATTTTGTGAATTATTTGATAATACTGGGATATTTATCCTAAATGATTGAATTTCAAAGATAACAGTATGTGAATTCATTTTAAGTATGTATACTTTTCATTGACTTTGTACCTGTCCAACATGGCCGCCCTGCTTTACGATTGTTTGCATTTGCTTTGAACTCATTTACCATGTGACTGTATTTAAGGCTTTTCATTTGGTGTGCACTTTACATGTGACCAAGAATGCAGCAGCATTCGAAACGCGTCATGTAATTAAACGCTTTTGCAGTCAGCATTTTGAGCCGTGGATCTGTGTTTTTCCTGAGAGCACGCATATTGGTTTTGGTAAAGGAATATTTATGCCGGTACGCTCTGCCGGCGAGTGTGCCACTTCTCACGGGTCCCCAGTGATTCCAGTAGGAGCTCGTGTGTTGGATATATATATATATATATATATATATATATATATATATATATATATATATATATATATATATATATACATTAAATAACAGGAATAGGAATTCGTCCTGACCTAACATTCCTTCATCCCTCCAACCTCCCTTGGAGAGGGAGTCGCTCCTCGGCTGAGGAGTACATAACCTCTCTGAATGATAATGAATTAAATCTTAAATTTACGGGCCATATAAGTGACAAATCAGTTAATTATCTGGACCTAGAGGTCTTTGTTGAAAATGATGCTCTGCATACACGCCTTTATAGGAAGCCTACTGCTGGTAACACTGTGTTACATGCAGCTAGCTATCATCCAAAAAGTCTCATAAGAAATATTCCATTTGGGGAACTTTTGCGTCTTAAACGAAACTGCTCCAACCAAAGAGACTTTGTTTCAGCTAAAACTGAAACAATAGAGGGGTTTAAAAGAAGAGGATACACCAATGCTACCCTCCAACAAGCTGAACAGAGGGCTGAAAAGGTAGATAGAAAAAATCTGTTGGTTACAAAAACAAAAGAGGCTCCAGTAGAGAAGGAGCAAGTCAGGATGATCACAACCTATAACAATAAATCTAATGAAGTTGTGAATATTTTTAAGAAAAACTGGCACATTTTACAAACAGACAACATCCTAAAAAACCACCTTTCAAATCGTCCATTAATTACATACAAACGTTGCCAGTCGCTCAGTGACCATTTGACTCACAGCCACTATAAGGACTCTACAATGGTCAAAAATAGAATTGACATTGTGGGTTTTTATCCATGCCTTCGCTGTAAAGCATGTAAAAATAGTAACAAAATCACAACTTTTAAGGGGAGACCGGGGGATCCCAGGCCCCTTAGACAAATTAAAAAGCTCTTGAACTGTAATTCAGATTTCGTTGTATACTGTCTGGAATGCCCTTGCTCTAAACGCTATGTAGGAAGTACGATACATCCTGCAAAAAAGCGCATTCTTGAGCATATGCGCGCAATAACTAACAAAGATGTCACCTATTCGGTTGCGCGACATTTTGAGCAATTTCATCAAAGCAATCGAGATCTCTTAAAATTCTATTGCATTGATCAGGTAGGAAAAGATGAGAGATGAGGCGATAGAGTTAAGAAATTACGGGTTTTGGAGTCTAAATATATTCTCGATCTCCAAACAAAGACTCCTACAGGACTGAATAATGATGAGGAGCTATGGGTCCATTTGAAATGAAAGAGTATTCATTATTTATTGTTTGAATTAAAACTTGAAAAGGTAACAGGGGTGGGAGCCAATACAATCCAGTACACTGTAAAACCTCTAATAATAACGCTGTCACTTGCCCATTCTGGGCTTAATTCTGCTTAAGGGGCGCTAAGAAACTAAAGAAAGAAATGTTTTTGATATGTATAATTGGGTAATGTCGCTAATAGATCAACTGATATATAAAATGAAGTCGAAATTGAATAGCACTTACTTAATTTAAAATCATGAATTCTTGTCCCCTTTGGTATAGATGGTTTTAAATATTTATACACTTGAGCACTTTATATTTATTTTAGGACAGTTTAATAACAGTGTATTTTAAAAAAACATCATCAAAGATGGCCGCCATGTTTTCGGGCAGTAATGAAATGTGAGTCCATCATTTATGTAATTGTTAAATCATGTGATACACTGTGATGAAATGCTGCTGGTTTTGCACGGGGAAACTGACATCGAAAAAGCCGGAAGGCGAAACGCGTCTGTCAGTGCAGGGGGGGTCTGCACAATAAAGCATTTGGCTGAAACTACACCCGTGAGTGCTTTCCATTTGGAGCTTGGAGTGAAAATCGATTGCTTCTGTTATTTAATGATTAGCGGCTCACCACCGCAGGAATAAGCACCCAGGACGAGTTGGAGCGGCGACGGTGATGTTCGGTTTCTTATATATATATTTACATATAGCTATATATAGGTTTTCATATATAATTTTTATATGTTTTCCGGGGTCCCCGCACATGGGCGGGAATATTCAAGTGCTTATGACTTTGATGAGGATACCCCTGAAAGAGAACTAGGATTACAGGTAAGTAACTTATCCTTGTGGATGTGGGATCGAGTTCAGAGGGCCACCAGGTGTTGTTCCACGGGGAGGTGTTGTTCCCAAAAATCGGCACTTCTGTCTTGTCCGTGTTGAGCTTCAGGCAATTGGTCTTCATCCCATTGGCGACACTCGTCATGCAGTTGTGGAAGTTGGTCCTAGTGGTGGACTGGTCTTCTGATAGTTAGAGGATGAATTGGGTGTCGTCCGCGTAGTTTATGATGTTGAGGCCGTGGGTTGTGACAATGTCAGCCAGGGGTGTCATGTAAGTGTTTAACAAGGTGGGGCTGAGGGATGAACCTTGAGGGACGCCACAAATGGCGGGAAGTACACTGCCTCTTCCTGTGGCCACCACTAAAGCACCCTGAGTATGGAGCTCTGTGGAGCCATAAAGCAATCACTAAGTGCCCCCTCCACCACTCCATAGCCCAGGCTTCAATCTGTTCGATCCACTGGCGAAGGCAGGAGCAAGAGTCCTGCAATGTCTTGGCATCAGCTACCAATCACCTCCTCTTCAAGCCCAGTCTAGAGCCGTTCATTTCCAGGAGAGTAACATAGTTGTCAGTCCACTCTTTTCATAGGGGCTGGAGAAGTGAGAACACTGCCTTTCTTCATACCAAAACCAATCCCTTAATTGCAAGTGGCTGCATGGCAGTTCAGTATGCCTTGGAGCTCTATCCTAAAAAACCAATGATGCAGCACTAGCTTCCTAATGCATCGCATGAGCCAGGCCACTTCCAACCTGAACGTTCAAGGGTCATCAGCATCTCTGGAGAATGTGTTGGTAACCAGCCGTGGACTCTTGGCTCTCTTGCGACCTCCAGCTCCTAAAGGTAGGTTGTCGGCTCATTCATGGGCCAAGATCAACAAAGAAAGCCCCTCAGGTCAAAAACCCCCTCTGGTCCCAAAGTTCCCTTCTCATAGGAGTTGGTGGGAAGGACACTGTTACTTCCTGTGGCCACCACTGAAGCACCTTGAGTATGGAGCTCAGTGGGCCCTTAAGGCAATCACTAAGTGCCCCCTCCATGGCCCAGCCTTCAATCTGTTCGGACTAGCGGCGAAGTCAGGAGCAAGAGTCCCGCAATATCTTGGCGCTGGCCTCCTTTTCAAGCTCAGGTTCCACCTCTCCCATGTGGCTACCACAGGATACAGACCAGATCTCTGACAGGGAGTCAAGGACAGGAGGATTACAGGCCCTCTCTTAATGGCAATATCACGGAGATCCCCTCAGAGAATCCCCAAATTGGACTGCAAGCAGCGACAGACCAGGATTTCAGAATGATATTTTGGGCAATTCGGGAGCTCGCAAGTTAAGGACTCATCTTGCAGCGCACTCAGCCACACACCTCTTTAAACACACATTCTTCATCACCAGAAACGCCACATACAATAGATTGATCAAAAGAAAGGTGACAAGAGGATTGCTGGCCATCATCCAAAGGACCTCCTGGCCTAGTGCACTGTTCCTTACGCCTTTAACTCCTTGGAGTTTCTCGGTTTTCTTTACACCTTATTGCCCTTCTAGATAGCCACCATCCACCTGATAAACATCTTAGACTCAGCCAAACTTTTATCTAGCTAATTACGGACCATTCATTACAGCAGACAACTATTCCAAAAGTATCTTTTTTGGAAAACTGAGGCCTCCAAGAAAGCCCCACCACTGAGACTTGGAGAAAGGTTTCCTCAACCTCACTGAGACTCTCACCATCAGTCGGATAATCGATAATCCATTCACATAAAAGGCAATGCTGTAAAGTTCATAGTCTTCTCATCTGCCAACCTCCAGCGCCACTAGACTGGTCCCACCTCATGTTTCAAAGACTTCTATGTTGATCTGTGAAACAAGGTCTTACTACATGGCAACCATTTCAGAGTCACCACACAATGCCTCCAACCAACTCGATTCTTTCTACCTTGCTGTAAAAACCATTGTAGATTCTTCTGGACACCCCCCGAAACTATACTCTGTACCATAATCACTAACTATAATACTTTGTAAAGGGCAAGTAAAAATGTTCCTTCACCAAAGCTGTAAGTGATGTATAATTGTTAAAAGGTTCCAGTGGTTTTGCAAGTAAACAGTTTACCAGGAAGTGCCTGGTATATTGATGCAGCTTTTCTTTTTAATTGTGTTTTTGTTTATTTCTAGATTTTGCATGTGCAGGACATGTTGATGCCTCAGGTGATTACAACACTGGATGAAGATTCCAAGATGACTAGGTTATTGTCATGCCGTATCATCAACACGCTCCTAAAAAATTCTGGGAATCAGTTTGACCCTGTTACACTAAACAAAATTTACCCTGGTAAGAATGGTTTCTCATTTATAGAAGCGTGATGTATATGACTAATTTGCAGTAGAAGAGGCATGAATTGTGATATAATTATTTGAACAGTGTTAATACATTTGTGTAACACTCTAACCTAATGATGTATACCCAAGTACTTGCAGACAAAGGCATGCAACGTATAAAAGAAGACATTGCAACCTTGCAGCCTCTAATACAGTTATGTATAAGATGAAAAAACCCAGGTTGTTAGTAGGCAGTTACTTGTGAATGGCAGCCAAAGATTGGTCAAAGTAGTGGTCCATCCATGATCTGAGAGCTTGCATGAGTCATGTTGATGTAGTAGCCAGTATATTAGCTTGTAGGTGTGATCATGTGGTACATCAGCTGAGGGGTTCATGCATTTTAAATGTATCTGAATTAGTTGGATGTCACACTAATTGAAACGTAAACCTACCACTCCCCACCTTTTTGTTTTTATAGAACTCTTAAAACGCCTCGATGATGCTTCAGATGAAGTGAGAGTTGCAGCTCTTAAAGCCTTGATTACCTGGTTTAAGAGTATCACTGATGATTATGAAAGGACTACTTTTAAGGGACATATTGAATTTTTATACCAAGGACTGTTGGTCCATCTTGATGACCCTGACAGCAGTATTCAGGGAGCTGTGTTGGGTAAGTTATAAAAAATACAGTCTGTTGCTTGAGCGCATGATAGGAAAAGAAACACTGAAATCCAAAATGTTTAAACCATCCTATCAATCGTCAACGTTGTTTCGAATTCATTAACAATATATGTATTGCAGCATAACAATGCTTATCGTAGCAAAGTGTTTGAAGAGAGGCATGGGCAAAGGAACTGCACATGCTAGAACAATAAACAGGAGAAGAGTGCAAAGCATCCTAGGGGAAAATAATTGAGGAGAAGAGGGAGGGCAGCAAAGAAAGGCAGGGTGTAATGGGGCACTGATTAGTTATCGGGGTGAATACATCGGTGAAGGTGAAAAACCTGTGGGTTTAGATTCCGCCTCCCAAAATCTAAATAATTGGCAATTGGCTTTCAAAAAGTTGGCTTTGATGTTTTCGAATTCAAGTATTTCTTTTGGATCATACAACATAGATTGGGTATTGCTTAACTTAAAGAAAACATTGATCCATCATGAGGAGTGTCCAGTCTGGCTTTGAATGCTGGGGTTCGAACGTCAGTAAAATCTGCATGTATTCTGTGCGTCTTCCTTTATTTTATTGCCAAGAGCAGTGTTTCCCTATTAGGCATTTTCTTGGCTGTTTAAAAGTAAAAAGTAATGTAAAAGAATACAATCTAGGTTCCTGTTTATAAAACATAACAGTGGGAACCTCCATGCTAAACTTGTTACACTGGTTGTAACTCTTAAATATTTTCAGTTACCTAACTTTGTTTAAAATGCCTGATAAAAGCCCTAGTAACATGGCTGATGCCCGGTGGAGCGGCCTAGTCAGCTATAGAGGAGATTGGCTGTGGATCACCTCCTCGGCCATCACCTACCCAGCCGGACATCGGGCATAGTTTCCTAGTCTCTCCGCTGTGTCTCCTTCCTCCCCCACCTTTCCGATGAATTCTCTGATGTTCTGCCGATGGCCGTGCAAGTTGATGACCCGGGTCCACCATCTTAGCGGCTTCGACCGATTCTCTTGCTGCTGGACTGCTCCCTGCGTCGCCAGACTGTCCTTACCTCTAGTCGACCCCCCCTTTGTCTCTTCCACCCCTCTCAACTTGTACAGTCACCGCGACACTGGATGTGGTGATTGCTGGTCCCCAGCTGGTTTGTTTGACTCTCTTTGACTTTTTGGTTCCTCTAAGTTTTTTCCCCCTTGCCGGTCTGCCTGATCCGATCGGCATTTCAACCCCTTTTTACTTTTCTCCCTCTACCTTCTATTCCCCATAGGATGTGTGTTTATTTTATGCTATGCTCTAGAAACGCATGATGTAATCTTTGTAACTCGCTAATCCTCATGTAAAGTGCTCTGATACCTCCGGGTCTAGCCAGCGCTATATAAAACTCTGCAAATAAAAATAAATAAATAAAGCGTCTGGCTCCCATAGACTTTAGTTCCTCCACCGAAAGAACAGGTTTGCATCTTTACAACAGTGGGTATGTTGACATAGTATAGATGTTTTCATACTGACAGTTTATATCTATTTCAGTGCGTATTTTCCAGAGTGTGTTTTACTGAATCGGGTGAATATCTTTGCATCACTCATTTTAAACTTCGCTTGCTCTTAGACCTCCGTACAGCCACAATATCAATGCTCTGCATGGAGTTGTAAAGTGTGCTCACCAGATGGTTAAGCTGTATCTGCCAAGTACTGCAGTTCCAACATTTACTTCATAAAAAAATCCTTTTTCATGTCCGCCTTGTAAAACCGCGAATACTAAAACCTTTAAATGTTTGGAAGCGGATGGCATCTGCCCGCATCCGCCAAGGCTGCTGGAACACCAGCACAGTAAAATCACCTTTAAATGACGGGCAAACATTCATTTGAGCATTATGAATAAATCCCAGTTTCTCTTTTAAGGATATTTTCAGATAAAAATGGTTTGTTTTGCCTTATTGGCATGATATCAAACTCAAATAAATTAAATTAAAATAAAAGTAAGATCCAACGCTAAAAAGTGCAGGTGAAGCACATAAGTAAAAATGAATTATGAAACATAGTTGTACAAAAATAGACGTTTTCAACTGCAAAAAGCTGTTATTGATTCACAAAACTGTCATTGGAGATGTTTTGCCCTCTTGAATTGGGTTTGGCATACATGGAAATTCAGCCATGTCTGTCAGGGCACAACTTAGAAGGTTACGAAGAGCATGTGCAGGTCCCTTTATTACAATGCAAATATTATGGGACCACACAGTCATTTACCTGGAGAATTGTAGTGCAAAACTGCTGATAAGAGACAGAGGTGTACTGAGGGTTGGAGACTTTGGCGGTCTGTGGAAACATGGAGCGTCTTATGTGGAAGACTCCCCATATAATTGGTCTTATCTCCGTGCAAGTCAGATATATTGGGTTTGTCAAGGCCATCATGTTTATATACATGTCTTCCCTACCCAACATGGCCACCATGTGCATTCTCTCCCTATTTGGGTACACAGGTGGTGACGACAGTATATGAGGCAAGGGTACCGTTCAGTCTGTGCCATGTCATGCTGAATTGACAGTTCACCACCACCTTGTCATGAAGTTCTTTGCTCCAGAATCCTCAGATCTCATGCGGCCAGAACACCACCGCCAGCACTGTGTTGTTGCCCTGCTTAATATAGGTAGATCCATCTGCCTGCGTGAGGACACCCATACCGGCCTGGATTTGCACAGCTCGCCCGGCTTGTGCCCGTCCTCCTGGTAGCCCTGATCAGACAGCAGCTCCATCTCCACCATGTCAGCAGCATGCAAGGCTACACAGAGAGACTATAACCAGTGCCATTCAGTCTGTGCCCCGGAACTTTGCATGCTGGTGGGTACCTGGACCTTGTTATGTGCACCTTTGTTGTTTTTCCCCCATGCTCCCTCATTGCGTTCTCCATTGTTTGTGTTGTTCTTGTTTTGCTCTCTTGGTTCTTATGGATACTTCTAACCGCAGATTCCTCACCTTGAGGATTTTCCCAGGTGCCAGACTGATCCTTAAGCTTAAAAGCAGTGCTCCTGTGTAGCACTGTGCGACTCTGCGTCAATGACAATCCTCTCCGAATAGTGACAAACTGAGCCGCATGTAAGTGCCTCCTATATGCTGATGTCAGTTCATTTATTTCCTCACCTTCAGACGCAGATTCGGGCCTTCTTCCTTCTGTGAGGAGATTTTTTGGGAAATAAGATTTCCAGTGTGCAAGGGATGTCACCTCCTAAAACGACAGGATTCAGTCCTTGTGGGGACTGTTACAAATAAATGTCTGTGACAGATCCCCACGAGGTGTGCCTCTGGTGCTTATGTTCTTCGAACGACCCCAAAGCCTGTGATGACTAAGCCCAGATGAACCCTAAAGCCTTCTGAGGGCATGAGGCAAAGCCCTACATGGTGAAACACCAGAAGGCTCAGCGCTGGTCTAGCTCCACATCAAATCGAAAGCGAGGACCCATTCCCGCTCTCTCTCCTGAAGTCATTCCCGAGGCAGATCTTTCTCACAGTGGAAGTCTTCGGGTAAGTCAAAAAAGAAATATAGGGAGTCCAAGTGGGACTCCATTCCTTCCCGCCTTTCTCGTTCTCTAGAGAAGGCGCCAGTGCTTAATTTGAGCCGGTGGTTGCCGGTGGGGAGCACCAGCACTTATTTTTGGGGACCAGCAATTATTATGCCACATCAGACATTGCTCAAGGCTAACAGAGGAAAAACAAACCGAAAAAAAAGATGGAGGGATAGAAACACAAAAAATCAGTCACCAAGGTCTTCCAGTCAGATTACCACTGGCAGATTTGCCCTCAGCACTGTCTGGGTCCCTTGACACCACTTCGGGTTCCGTGCTGATGTTAGGGCCTGTGCCAAATTCTGCCCCAGTTCCTCAGGCATTGATGCTGGCACCAATGGCAATATAAGACAACCCGCAACCCATTGTGGTGTTCGACTCTGAGCCAACGCCGTCCAGAACTCGGCAGAGGCCACGTCCAGCTTTTGATGTATCGCAGCTTCTATTGAAACCATCTGACTTGGGCATGATTCCACTGCTGCACAGTCGTGCTTTACACCAACTGTTTGGCTTGTCTCTGACCTAAACCAGCATTATGGAGGCGACAGTGATGTTCATGGGGAAGAGTTTGCAACAATATGTGATGGTGACAACTGGTACATGAACCCACAGGGTGCCAGTGGGCTGGACACCTCACTCGAACTGGGTTCATCCCCATCCCCGGACCATCAACAGAGGAAAGAACTTCATTTACTATGGTGATCAAGAGAACTACTGAGGTCCATGACCTCCCCCTCCCCTCTATGCAGGTTAAAGCAAACATATTGACAGAGATCCTACATGCTGGCCAGGCTCCGACCGACCCACCTTTGCCCTTCAATTAAGCCATCACTGACACAATGCCATGCACTTGGGCTAAACCATGTTCTGGTCCCCCAGACAACCGACAGGTCGCCAGCCGTAGACCTGTTCCAGGAGAGCTAGACTTCCTAAACCAGTATTCAACACCTGAAAGTCGGGTGGTATAGGCAACTATCAGTAGAGTGAACCCTAATGCCTTTCCAACTACGACTCCTGACAGTCAAAACGAGTAGACACATTTGAAAAATGTATGTTCTTCTCAGCCAGTCTCGTCTTGAGGTTGGTCAATGCAATCAGTTTGCTAGGTCACAAAACCCACACACTATAGGACACATGGGGGTGAGAATCTTACCTGTTGTACCAGGGGACTTTCAGGCTTCTTTAACCCAAACCTTTCAGGATGATCTGGATGTGGCCAAATTCGTCAGTTGCTTGGGCCTGGACACCACAGACTCTGAGTAGAGCTATGGGAACCAGTATGATGCTTCTATGACACATCTGGATGACATCCACTGACTTCTCGGAAGACGTCCAGTCGTCCTTGATGGGCAAGCCTTTTGATGACTCCTGTCTGGTGAGAAGGCAAATTTAGCCCTGTTGTGTTTTAAGGAGAGCCAGGCCAGGGCACACTCCTTGGGCCTTTCAGCTTCGGTCGGGCAATCCTCTCAACAGTGTCATCCTATTCTGGGATACACCAGGGCCTTAGCATATCAGCAATGTTGGGACCCACCGCCTGCTCAAGGGGCCTCCCAGCCCTTTCGAGGTCATGGCTGTGGGCCCAATAGACAATGACCTTACCAATAGGGCAGTGCTCATCCCAATCTTCCGTACTTTCAGCCACAACCTACTGGCCATTTTGGTGCGCCCTTACTGGTGACAACCATCCTGTAGGGGGCAGGATCCAATGCTTCTTGTAGAGGTGGCAACACATTACTTCTGATGGATACATCTGCCTGTGGATTCCTCACCTTTTGAATTGTTGCACCAGCATTCCACGGAAACATTTTTCATAGCTCTCCCACGTCAACGAAGACGTCACAATAGCACGGCTCCGCTCGCGACTCCGTATGACGTCATCGGAGCCATAAGAAGACCTCGTCGGCATGCTGACGTCTGTTCCCTTTTTTCCGCACAGTCGAAGCGTAATGTTTTTTCTAGGACTCTCCATTTCTTTGTAGGATTAACATCGTTACAGTCTATCTGTAGTTGTAGCAGTGCGATGGCTACACAGAACAAGCATTGGCATAGCCAATAGGTCTCGCCTTTGGGACCTTGTAAGTGGATAGCCATGCAGCACATTATCCTGGGTGCTGTGCCACCAGGGATTGAAGAGCTATACAATTGCTGCACACTGTTTACCGTTTATAAGTAGCAGCTATATGGCGACTTTCTGCCTTGCATGTGGTCCGTCGCTCTGTCTCTAGAGGTCAGTCCAGTGGAGGTGCTTCCTAATTGTTTTGAGGGGGTGTTTGAGGCTTAAACTTTTTCCAAACACCATACCCGTGTGATTGTGATCTCGGTGGGTGTTCTCTAAACACTAGGCCCTTTCTCCAGGTTGATTCTGTGAATAGGTTGTAGCTCGCCACTCTGAGCTGATAGTAATTTCCCGACTGGGTGGAAGTGACCAAAGCAGTCATCAGATTGTGAGGCGCCACATGGAGGAGGTGCCCAGCGTGGATTTGTGAGTGGTCTTACCACCTTCTGTCCAAACTGTGTGAACACTTTGTCGGTGAGGTGCTGTGGTGAAATCTGGTGATGCATGTCATTGAGCTGGCCTGTGAGTTTGGTGGTTGGTATTTTACCATGGTGTGACTGATCCTTTTGTGTGCCCCTCCTCCCCACACACAGTTGTCCCTCACTATGGAATTGGCCCTCTCCTCCTGCATTCTTCGCTTTGTGTTAGTTCGTGGCCCAGTATTCAGAAGAATTTGTAACAATCACTTTTTAACCAACTGCAGCTTTTTTCTTACGTATTTTTGCTTGGAGGCAGCTTGTGCTGCACTGTGGCACAACTGACATCAGAAGATGTCCCGTGACTCACTCGCCCTCTGGCGTCATGTGACTGAAATATGATCCACTTGGAGTAGCTCACGGTTCACTGAGGTGCAAGAGGACAGTTGTGCAACTTCCAAAAGCCGGCTGTGCTCCACACATGCAAATCGGGTACTTAAAACAACAGCATCCATGCCGGCTTTTAACGGGAGCCGCATACCTCCGTGTATCACAGGCCTGTCTGGCCTACAGCACTCCCTGCTGTTCAGCACTGTGCGTCACACACAGCTCTGCCAGTGCTCCTCGAGTCTGACCTACAGCACCCCGTTACTCCAGTGACCGGGACCACCAACCGCTCTGGGGCGTAAGTCGGGCTCGAAGCAACCACCCATGGTTGCTGAGCTCTCAAAGGGCGTGCAGCTTCAGAGGGCTGATGCTGATCAAGCCACTGACGCGTTGTGTTTATCTGGGCACTTTCCGAGACTCTGAGATGAGTGTGGGTGTGCATGACCGGGCAGTTTTCGAGACGCTGGTTTAGATAGGTGTGTGTGTTTGTGTATACGGTCGGCAGTTTTTCGATGCCCTCGGTTGGTGTGACATCATCATGTACGTGTTGTCCCAGGACGCCTCCCTGTATTCCGGCAAAAAAAGTCACGAGCTGTTGTAACCGGAGGAGATGAAGCTGTAATCTGTCTGATCAACAGATTTCCAAATCTGGTGGATTTCGAAACCTTCATAAGGCGCTTGCGAAAGGTGCCTAAAGTGGTACTGGAATAAAAATGTAGATGTCTCAGCCTTCCCTTGGCAGGAAGTAGATGGCTCGTGCCAGCTGTCTGAAGAGGTGATTTTTGGAGTGAGGGGGATTTAGCAGTTGGAAGGAGTAGACTGCCAGTGAACACATGAGGCTACCCTCCTATAGGAAAAGGTCTGAGGAAGGACCAAGCCCCCCGGCAGCTGCAAACAAGCATTTGCAATGCAATAGGACTCACATTTACGTGAGACCTATTGCATTGCAAACGGGTGTGCGGGCGGGCGGGGGCAGGGGGGCGAGAAGGCACGGACAGCTGGAGTGCGGGCGGGGGTGCGAGAAGGCATGGACAACGGGAGTGCGAGGGAGGGGGAAGAAGGCACGGGCAACGGGAGTGCGGGCGGGGGAGGGGAAACAAATAGTGCTCTAAATAACAGGTCCGTACAGGTAACACTCGAAGTAAAGGGGCCAATAGCCATGGGAGGGTACAAGTGACGACCTCGCACAGAAAGACGGTCGTTCAGGCCCTTATCACCTCCAGATTGGACTATGCCAACGTCCTCTATCTGGGCCTTCCGGAGTTTATACTCAATAGACTGCAAGTCGTGCAGAACGCGGCAGCCAGGGCAGTCCTGAGACTCGGACCTAGAGACCGGGTCTCCCACCACCTGAAGAATCTGCATTGGCTGCCTGTCCGATGCAGAGTACTTTTCAAAGCACTGGTCCTTGCTTTCAAAGCTCTGCATGGCATGGGGGCGCATCACATCCGCAGAAGAGTTTCATACTACGTACCTGGCAGATCCCTTGGGTCAGCACACCAACACCTAATTGTCATCCCTAAGTGTCTCGGAGCCCGCCGTGGCGGACGCTCGTTCCAAGTGCAAGTGGCTAGATTCTAGAACAAGCAGCCTCTTCCGCTGAGGCAGGCCACGAGTATACTGGCTTTCAGGAAACAATTGAAAACCTGGCTGTTCCAACAAGCAGTATAATGGCCGACCGCCCCGGGACCGATGCTCCATCTCTGGCCTCTGTATCTTTCTGTCTCAGCGCCGGGATACTCTGCTGAGTAGCTGTGCGCTCTACAAAGCCATTTTTAACATAACATAACATAAGGCGGGACTAACAAACCTCATAATCAGAAGACAGAATTTACGAAGGACAAACACAGAAGCCAATGAAAAATATGGGCGGAGAGTGAGGGCAGCTTGTCTCCCATACTTTACTACTGCATGCCTCGCAGAGCGAGCAGCGCATGCGCGCTGCCGCTAAAGCTCGACCTAAAAGGTCAGGGTTCAAGCCTTGTAGGGAATGTGGGGGTCATATGTTCATCACTGACCCCCACGAAGATTGCCTTTGGTGTCTGTCGTCAGATCATGACATCGAGGGATGTTCGTCTTGTAGAAGAATGAATCTGAAGGCTCTTAAGGAGAGGGAAGCGAAGTTATTTAAGGCCCGTGCGAAGAAGGAAAAGAGAGGCCGCAAGAGAACAAAGTTGAAGTTGAAGACCCCGCACACTTCGAGGTCATCCAAAAAAACACAAGAGGAAGCGACGTCATGGGTCCAGGCGTCGTTTTTCGAAGTCATCAAAGTCGGCTTCTCCAGTCCAGTGGCGTCATAGAAAAGAGGACATCTCACCTTCACCCTCTCCTTCTCCGCAAGTGACTCAGGTACATTCTCTGGTGCCGAGGGATTCGCCGGCTCCCAGGGAGGCGTCTCCTGTTTCTACAGCTTCACCTATTCCGGCTCTGGTGTCTCCAGCGCCACTGCCAGAACCCGCCTTGTGGACTCAGACTGAACCAGACCAGGCGGCTCCAGATCTATACCCACCTTTTCCGGGTTCAGGTGCGGATCCGTTGCATTTTTTAAATGCGATGTTTGGCATGATTGCCAAAGTGGCTAACCCATCCAGTGCGCTGGCTGGCCCATGTGGGATGCTCTCCTTTAATTTGGACATTCCCCAGAATTATGCCCAGGCACCCTTCATGCTGATGACTCCGTCATGGCTTCTCCCGACGCTGAGGTTCTCGACGCCGATCCCGCAGGTGTCTCCGGTGCTGTCGGGCTCTGGGCCGGCGCCTTCCCGACTTCATGCGGCACCACTGGCAGCTACTGAGGGACTTCCTTCGATGCCGGCTCCAGTGTCACTGGTGCCGGGCCTGGCTCCGCTGACGCCGATTCCAAAGATGCGGTCCAGGAGGGAGGCACAGAGGCTGCTGGAAGAGGAGTACTTGCAGGAGCAGGCTGAGAAGGGAGAAATTCTTGAGTCTGTAGATGACTTTGAAGGTCTTCAGGAGGCCAGTGGATTGGATACTTCTCCAGAGTGGGACCTCTCTTCTCTCAAGACTCTACCTTCTCAAGACTCCACCTTCTCACACTGTGATTTGGAAGGCTGCTGACCTTTTGGATCTGCAGTTACCCACTGCTGAGGTCAGATCTAACATTCTCACTGAGGTTTTGCACTCTCCTTCTTCAGTGATAGAGCCTTTGCTCCCATTCAATGAAGCTCTGACTGAGCCAATTTTGGAGGTGTGGCAGAAGTCAATGTCTACCCCGGCAGTCTCCAGAGCAGTAGCTGCACCTGGAGATCCAGCATTTTGAACCTCACATCCTTCACCAGAAAGCTTGGTGGTTCAAGCTTCATGTTCTTCCAAACAGTCTGCAGGTTCCTTCCCCTCAACCCCAGGGGATAGGGATTCTAAAAAGCGGGAGCAGTCGGCTAAGAAGGTATTCTCATCAGCTAGCATGGCATTGAAATCTACTAACGCTACTTGCCTGTTAGGAAGGTATATCCATGCCTTGATGGACGCTGCCAAGGCTTCCAAGCTGCCTGAGAATGTTCGAGGTCACTTTATGGAGGTGTTGACTGATACACAGGCAGCGGCCCGTCAGGTGATCCAGTCGGGTCTAGATACAGCGGACTCAGTCGCCAGAGTGATGGGCTCTTTGGTGGCGACCAGGAGACATGCCTGGTTAAGAGGATCTGGTTTATCACCGGTCATTTAAGCCACTCTGCTGGATCTTCCCTTTGATGGCTTTCAGGCTCTTTGGGGCAAAGGCAGATTCAGCTCTGCCACGTTTTAAGGCTAGACCTTTAGGCCTACAGTCCCAGCCTAGGAGCTTTGGCTACAGAAGATTTTGAGGATTTGGGAAGGCTGCTCCTTTTCGAGGCAGTCAGCAGCTGCAGCAGCAGCAGAACCCTCTGTATAAATCGTACAGCGGGAAGGGAAGAGGTCGTCTGCGAGGGGCCCCTCGCCAACCGGTCTCTTCCTCCACCTCCTCCTCCTCTCCCCCCCCCCACTGGATCCACAGGGAAGCAGCTCTAGATCCCCCATTTTGGAGCATGTTGGACCTGTAGGGGGCCGGGTGTCCCATTTTCTACAAAATTGGAAATCTGTTACATCAGATCTTTGGGATTTGAATCTTGTAGAAAATGGGTATGCCCTACCTTTTCAGGAGTCCTCCTTACTTTCCTCACCAGGGCTGGTGTTCGGAGGACCATCTGTTGCTTCTGCAGCAAGAGGTCCTGTCCTTGTTACAGAAAGGTGCGATAGAGGTGGTTCCGGAGCAGGAAAGGGGTCAAGGATGCTACTCCCGGTTATTCCTGATCCCCAAAAAGGACGGTCGGTTGAGACCGATCCTAGACCTCAGGGTCTTGAATTTTTTCCTCAAACAGGAGAAGTTCAAGATGTTGACCCTAGCTCAGGTTCTTCTGGCGCTGCAGCAGGAAGACTGGATGGTGTCGATCGATTTGCAGGATGCCTATTTTCACATTCCCATCCTGAAGTCGCATCGGAAGTATCTCCGTTTTATGGTAGGATCTCAACACTACCAGTTTGCGGTCCTCCCGTTTGGCCTTACTTCCGCACCTTGGGTCATCACAAAGGTGATTACGGTGGTGGCAGCACATCTCAGAAGGTTAGGGATTCCTGTATTCCCCTATCTGGACGACTGGCTGCTCAAAGCTAAGTCGCTAGAGATGGTGCTGCATCATCTGCAGATAACAGCTCAGCTGTTGTTCGACTTGGGTTTTTCGATAAATGTATCCAAATCTCACCTGGCGCCCTCTCAGCACAACCTGTTCATAGGGGCAGTACTGGATACTACTGTGAGTCGTGCTTTCCCGCCTCCTCAGAGGATTTTAGACATCAAGAATATGATCCCAATGTTTCAAGATGGAGCGGCTGTTCCAGTCATGAAGGTCTTATGCCTGCTCGGTCTGCTCGCTTCCTGCATTCTGTTGGTCAACCATGCGTGCTGGCACATTAGGGCACTCCAGTGGTGCCTCCGCAGGCAGTGGTTTTAACACAACGGAGATCTCAGGGAGATGATCAGAATCATCAGAGACACTGCAGCGGATCTGTTATGGTGGAGTGTTTCAGGCAACCTGTCTCAAGGGAAGCCCTTTAAACCTTCTTCTCCGGTGGCCACAGTGATAACGAATGCCTCCACTCTGGGGTGGGGTGCTCATCTGGGGGGTCTGGAGATCAAGGGTCTTTGGTCTCCAGAGGAAAGATTGTTTCACATCAGTCTTCTAGAATTGCGGGTGATTCGTTTGGCTCTCAAGGCCTTTCTTCCCTTCCTTCGTGGTCAGTCGGTTCTGGTCCTGACGGACAACACTACCGCGATGTGGTACATAAACAAACAGGGAGGAGTAGGGTTGTATCGTCTCCGCAGAGAGGCTCTGCGACTCTGGTCCTGGGCTCAGGACCATCAGATTTGTTAGGTTGCAAGTCGGAGTGCTGAATGTATGTGCGGACAGTCTCAGTCGGCAATTCTCGGCCAATCACGAGTGGCGGCTTCATCCGGAGGTGGTCCATCACGTCTTCAGGATGTGGGGGTTTCCTTTGTTGGACCTGTTTACCACTCACGAGAACGCGCACTGCCCGTCGTACTGCAGTCTCCAGTATCCGATGCGGGGAGCGTTGGGGGACGCGTTTCAGTTGGATTGGGGCTCGCAATTCCTCTACACGTTTACTTCCATACCCTTGATTCCTCGAGTTCTGAGGAAGATTCGCCAAGACCAGGCCCAAGTCATATTGATCGCTCTGGATTGGCCAAGAAGAGTGTGGTACACAGACTTCCTTCACCTCTCTTTGCACCCTCCGCTCCGTCTCCCTCTCGGGGCAGACCTCCTCTCGCAGGGGCAGGTTCTACACCCCCACCTCCAGAGCCTGCACCTTCATGCCTGGAGATTGAATGGGGCAACCTGAGTTCTTTCTCTCTCCCACCGGATGTGATGGATGTTATCTTATCGGCCAGAAGGTATTCCACCAAATCTATCAATGCCTGTAGATGGGCCAGGTTTGTTAAGTGGTGTGGAGAGAGTTCTATTGATCCTTTGAAGGCTCATTTGTCTGATGTTCTTAGTTTTTCCCTTTCCTTGGCCCAGCAGGGTTGTGCTGTGGCAACTGTTAAGGGCTACTTGTCGGCTTTATCAGCCTTCCTTTGTTTGCCAGACCAACCATCGTTGTTTAAGTCTCGCATAGTCATGAGGTTCTTTAAGGGCCTCACTAATAGATTCCCTCCCACTCCTTTTATTATGCCTCAGTGGGACTTAAATTTGGTTCTTACTTTCCTGATGGGGTCTCCTTTCGAGCCTCTTCATAGTTGCCCTTTGAGGCTTCTTACTTTCAAAACAGTTTTTCTGATTGCTATTACCTCTGCCAGGAGGGTAAGTGAGCTTCAGGCTCTTAATTCTAAACGTCCTTTTACATCCATTCATGCAGATAAGATGGTTCTCAGGACCAGGGCTGCTTTCCTGCCTAAGGTGGTTACTCCTTTTGATCTAGGGCAGTCTATCACCTTACCTACTTTCTATCCTTCCCCTCACCCTTCCAAGAAGGAGGAGAGACTTCACCGCCTGGACCCTAAGAGGGCGGTCAGCTTCTACCTGGACAGAACCAAGGATTTAAGGCCCAACAATCGGCTCTTCATTAGTTATGTGGGAAGAATGAAGGGCAAAGCTGTCCACAAGCGAACGCTTTCCAGGTGGATCATCTTGTGCATTAAGATCTGCTACGCCTTGGCCAAGAAGGAGCTGCCTGAAGGTATTAGAGCTCATTCCACTAGAGCGAAGTCTTCTTCTTCGGCTTTAGCTAGAGGTGTCCCTGTTGTAGACATCTGCAAGGCGGAAACTTGGGCCTCCCTCCACACTTTTGCGAAGCCCTACTGCTTGGATACAGAGGTGTGGAGGGACTGCCATTTTGCACGTTCTGTGCTGCAAGATTTTTTGGTATATGTAGGCGGACACCCTCCTCCGAGAGCGGGACTGCTTGAGTATTCAATTCAAAAGGTGAGGAATCCACAAGTTACTTACCTTCGGTAACGCTTTTTCTGGTGGATACAGTATCTGCCTGTGGATTCCTCACTGACTCACCCGCCTCCCCGTTGTCTGCCTTCCTATACCGAAAAGCTTTTTGAATATAACATTACTGGTATTTCATTGTCTTTTGAAATGATATGTAGTTTGTTGCTAGATAATGTCTAGTATTTCCAGTCTTTCTCTTTTGAATAATATACTGTGTGTAGTGGTACGTATATATTGTATACTGTGTATATTTGCAAAATGTTGTTGGTACACCCGTTCGCCTCAAAGTCACGGAAAAACTGGGTGGAACTGACGTCAGCACGTCAACAAGGTCTTCTTATGGCTCCGATGACGTCATACGGAGTCACGAGCGGAGCCGTGCTATTGTGACATCCTCGTCGACGTGGGAGAGCTATGAAAAAAGTTTCTGTGAAATGCTGGCGCAAGGGTAATTCAAAAAGTGAGGAATCCACAGGCAGATACTGTATCCACCAGAAAAAGCGTTACCGAAGGTAAGTTACTTGTCCATCTGATAAATGGATCCTGCAGATTGTTCAGCGGGGCTATGCCCTACCATTCCTTTTTGACCCACTGCACTTGCCACCTATTCAAGCCACTTCTTGAAGAACCATATGTCCGTTTTATGCCAGGGAGTGCAGGCTGTGTTTGCCATTGGAGCCATAGAGAGGGTACTGGTCTCGGGACTAGGGACTGGGTGCTAATTCTGGTACTTTCTTGTGTAAAAGAAGGACTGAGGCCTCTATCCTATCCTAGATCTGCCCCCTCTCAATGCCTTTCTGCACAAGGACAAATTCAAAATACTCACCTTGGCTCAGGTTTCTCTGCCCGGGGTCCCCAATTCTGCATGGTAGCACTGGAGCTGCAAGATGCTTATTTTCACATCTCGTCCTGCAGGCCTACAGACTATATCTGCAGTTCAAAGTAGGCCTAGAGCACGGTCAGTTTGCTGTGCTCACTTTCAGGTTCACCAGTACCCCAATTGTGTTCACAAAGGTGATAGCTGTGGGTGCTGCCCATCTTCGGAAGTCAGGGGTACCAGTCTTCTAACTCAACAACTGGCTGTTGAAGGCGGGCTCCCCACAGTTCGCTGCGGACCATCTCCAGGTGACTGCAAACCTCTTGACATCTCTGGGGTTCTCCAACTAACCTTGCCAAGTCACATTTGACTCCTTTGCATAGGCTCCCCTTCATCTGAGCCATCCTTGATATGGTGCCTTTCCTCCAGACCAAAGTGACAAGGACATTTGGGCTATGATCCCTATGATTTAAAATTGCTCTGAATTTTCTTGGACTATTAGCCTCCTGTATCTGTCTTGCTGACCATGCCAGATGGCACATGTGTGCTTTGCAGTGGGCCCAGCACCAAGGAAACCTGCCTGATCCCATCCAGGCATCAGAGGAGACTGCAAAAGACCTGCAGTGGTGTCTGCTTGACCACAATTGGACCAATAGCGGACCTTTCTCCCTCCCCCACCCAGAGTTGATGATGACAGATTTGTTGCTGGTGGGTTGGTGAGGTCATCTGGGAGAGGTAGTGATCAGAGAACTCTGGTCTCCGGCAGAAACCCGGCTCCACATCAATTTGCTGGAGTTGTGGGCAATTCACATGTTGTTGAAGGCATTCCATCAAGCGACGCCTGGTGCAGAGTCTCACGAAAAACACCATCCTCATGTGATACTGCAACAAGCAGGGCAGCGTGGGGGTCCTGGGTCCTGTGCGAAGAGGTTTTACGCCTCTGTAGCTGGCTGAATAGTCAAGGAATTTCCCTGGTGGTACACCACCTGGTGGGATCTTTAAATGCCAGAGCAGACAAACCCATCCTGCAACGCCTACCAGATCACGAAAGACAGTTAAATCCGGAGGTGGCACAGGCATCTTCTGACAGTGGAGAGAACCCTGGCTCAATATCTTCGCTACTACAGAGAACTCACATCAGTACTTTTGCGTATTGGAGTTCCCAAGAAGACTTTCTCAGAGACACCTTACATCTAGAGCAGAGCATGATACTCCTGTATGCCTTCCAGCTGCTACCTCTGTTGCCCAGAGTTCTGAAGAGTATCAGGAACCAGGCCCAAGTCATTTTAGTCGCTCTGGATTGGGCCAGGAGTGTGGTACCCGGAACATCTGATCAGGCTGCCACTTCGGCATGACCTGTTGTAGCAGCAGGGCATGGTCTTGCACCCGAGTCAAGTCTGCGCAACCTACACCTCCATGCATGGAGATTGAGCTAAAACAGTTGATCCCCTTTGATCTTCCCACGTGGTAGTTTGTCATTTTGGCAGCTAGGTGTCTTTGAACAAAACCTGTGTATGCAGGGTGCTGGAACACATTTGTGGCTTGGTGCTGTGTCCATCAGTTGAACTTGTTGTAGGCAAAAGTATCAGATGTGTTGTTGTTTGCTTTGGTTTTGGCCCAAGAGGTCTTGCTCTCGGTATATTTAAAGGTTACCTGTCGGCCCTTTCTGCCTTTTTACATTTACCGGACCAACCATCCTTATTTAAATCACCGGTGGGGATACGTTTTCTAGAATATTTAGAGCACTTTTCAACATAAAACCTTTGAGATGCCACAGTGTGTCTTAAATCTTATGCTCCCGTTTTCTAATGTGTCCCCTTTTGAACCAACGACCAGTCGTTCTTTGCACCTGCTCACTCTAAAAATGGTCTTCCTTGTTTGTGATAACATTCGCATGCCGGGTGAATGAGCGTCAGGCCCTTTGGGTCCAGCCTCCTGATATCATCTTTTTCACAGACAAACTGGTGTTAACCCCTTGCATGCGCAGGACGGCCGGGAGCCGTCCTCCGCCACGGTGCTCGTGTGCGTAGGACGGCTCCCGGCCGTCCTCGCACATGGCTGGGGAAATCCCTCTGGTTTTGGGCCCTTGCCTGTCGTGGGTACTTGACCCACCCACGCGAGTGAGGTACCATTTTTATCGGGAGACCTGGGGGAACGCTGGGTGGTAGGAAATTTGTGGATCCACGCAGATTCCAGAACTTTCCCACACAGAAATTTGAGAAAAAAGTGATTTTTTTCAGCTAAATTTGAGGTTTGCAGGGGATTCTGGGTAGGGAGATGTTGGGGGACCCACGCAAGCCATACCTTGCTGGACTCCCCCAGGTGTCTAGTTTTCAGAAATGTGTGGGTTTGGTAGGTTTCTCTAGATGGCCGCTGACCCCAGGGCCAAAAACTCATGGGACCCCCTTTGCAAAACCAGGTTGTTTTGTGATAGGTAATTTTGATGTTGCCTCAATAGGTTTTAGGCCCTTGCCTGTCGCGGGTACTTGACCCACCCATACAAGTGAGGTACCATTTTTCTCTGAAGACTTTGGGGAATGCGGGGTGGGTGGAATTTTGTGGATCCACGCAGATTCCAGAACTTTCCACCACAAAAATGTGAGGGAAATGTGGGTTTTTTTGGACAAATTTTGAGGTTTGCAAGGGATTCCGGGTAACAGAACCTGGTGAGAGCCAGACAAGTCACCCCATCCTGGATTCCCCTGGGTGTCTAGTTTTCAAAAATGTATAGGTTTGCTAGGTTTACTTGGGTGCTGGCAGAGTTGGGGTTCAAAATCTACAGCTAGGCACTTTGCAAAAAAAGGGTCCGTTTTCACTGTGAAAATGTGGTGTGTCCACGTTGCGTTTTGGGCCGTTTCCTGTCGCGGGCACTAGGCCTACCCACAGAAGTGAGGTACCATTTTTCTCGGAAGACTTTGGGGAACACGGGGTGGGTGGAATTTTGTGGATCCACGTAGAATCCAGAACTTCCCACCACAGAAATGTGAGGAAAATGTGTTATGTTTGACAAATGTTGAGGTTTACAAGGGATTCTGGGTAACAGAACCTGGTGAGAGCCAGTCAAGTCACCCCATCCTGGATTCCCCTGGGTGTCTAGTTTTCAAAAATGTATAGGTTTGCTAGGTTTCCCTAGGTGCCGGCAAAGCTGGGGTTCAAAATCTACAGCTAGGCACTTTGCAAAAAAAGGGTCCGTTTTCACTGTGTAAATGTGGTGTGTCCACGTTGCGTTTTGGGCCGTTTCCTGTTGCGGGCACTAGGCCTACCCACACAAGTGAGGTATCATTTTTCTCCGAAGACTTTGGGGAACGCGGGGTGGGTGGAATTTTGTGGATCCACGCAGATTCCAGAATTTTCCACCATAGAAATGTGAGGAAAATGTTTTTTTACAAATGTTTAGGTTTGCAAGGGATTCTGGGTAATAGAACCTGGTGAGAGCCAGTCAAGTCACCCCATCCTGGATTCCCCTGGGTGTCTAGTTTTCAATAATGTATAGGTTTGCTAGGTTTCCCTAGGTGCCGGCAGAGCTAGGGTTCAAAATCTACAGCTAGGCACTTTGCAAAATAAATGTCCGTTTTCACTGTGTATAAATGTGGTGTGTCCACGTTGCGTTTTGGGCCGTTTCCTGTTGCGGGCACTAGGCCTACCCACACAAGTGAGATACCATTTTTCTCGGAAGACTTTGGGGAACGCGGGGTGGGTGGAATTTTGTGGATCCACGCAGATTCCAGAATTTTCCACCACAGAAATGTGAGGAAAATGTTTTTTTACAAATGTTTAGGTTTGCAAGGGATTCTGGGTAATAGAACCTGGTGAGAGCCAGTCAAGTCACCCCATTCTGGTTTCCCCTGGGTGTCTAGTTTTCAAAAATGTATAGGTTTGCTAGGTCTCCCTAGGTGTCGGCAGAGCTAGGGTTCAAAATCTACAGCTAGGCACTTTGCAAAAAAAGGGTCAGTTTTCACTGTAAAAATAAAGTGTGTCCACGTTGCGTTTTGAGCCGTTGCCTGTCGCGGGCACTAGGCCTACCCACACAAGTGAGGTACCATTTCTATCGGGAGACTTAGGGTAACACAGAATTGTAGAGCAACTGTTATTACCTATTGACTTTCAATGCATTTCTGCCTTCCAAATGAAAGACTGTGTAAAAAAGAAGTCATTTTGAAAAATTACCTATAATTCTCATGCTAGTATGGGTACTCACAATTTCGGAAATGTGCAAATATCTACTGTTTCTAAACTCTATATTTTGTTCCAATTGCAGAAATACATAGGTGTCTTTCATACCGATTTTTCCATGTATATATTTTCCCAAATTAATTGCTATATACCCGGTACATAATAAAAAACCATTGCAAGACACTGCTCAGTTATTGGCTCTGGGTTCGTCGGGTTCTTGGTGAACCTACAAGTCCTATATATCCCACAACCAGAAAGGTCCAGCGGATGTAACGATATATTGCTTTCAAACAGCTGTCATAATTAGAAAAAGTTACAGGTGAAACGTTGACACAAATGGCTGTTTTTTTTCAACTAATTTTCAATTTTTCCTATATTCAACTGTTAGTTCCTATAGAGAAACCTTGAAGGATCTACACAAATGACCCCTTGCTGAATTCAGAATTTTGTCTACTTTTCTAAAATGTATAGCTTTCCAGGATCCATTATTGCTTTCATATCCATTTCTACCATTAACTGGAAGGAGGTTGAAAGCACAAAAAATAGCAAAAATAGGCTATGTTCCAGAAAAATGTCAAAACTGTGTAAACATTTTTGGTTTTCTGACAAAAGTCTGCTTGTCCCTGAAAGCTGGGAAAATGGTGATTTCAGCACCACAACCCCTTTGTTGATGCCATTTGCAGGGAAAAAACCAGACACTTTCATTTGTAGCCCCGTTTTCCCATTTTTCCCAAACAAAACAAAATTTAGATCTATTTTGGCTAATTTCTGGGTCGCGTCCAGGGGAATCCACAAACCCTGGGTACCTTTAGAATCCCCATGATGTTGGAAGAAAAGGACGCAAATTTGGCGTGGATACCTTATGTGGTCAAAAAGTTACAGGGGCCTAAGCGCGAACTACCCCAAATAGCCAAAAAAAGGCTTAGCACAGGGGGGAAAAGGCCTAGCAGCGAAGGGGTTAAAGGACTCGAGCTACATGTCTACCAAAGGTGTTGATGCCTTTTCACGTTGGCCTAGTCATCACACTTCGTCTTTATTTTCTCTGCCTCATCCCTCGCAAGAGGAAGAGAGACTCCATTGTTTAGACCCTAAGAGGTCACTCAGTTTTCACATCGTTCACATAAAAGAACATCGGGTGGACGGTCAGCTCTTAGAGGGGGTTCTCTGGAGTGAATAAGGGCATGGTGGTGCAGAAAATGACCACCTCGATAGCTACTTCTCTGCATTAAAATCTACTGTGCATTACCTACGAAGCAGCCTCCAGAAGGACTAAGGGCCTGTAGGAAAGTAGGATCTTTCTTTTATGGTTACCCCCACTTTTTTTTTTTTTTTAAAGATTCTTTTTATTAAATCAAAACAATCTTCAGATATAAGCAGTTCAAGGATATACATACAAAGCAGTTGCCAGACATGGCCATGCCACGCCTTATAGAGCACAGTGTACACATATATTGTTGGCAATGCCACCCGCAACCCACTGGAATACATCTCTAAGCCCTCCTGGGAAACCCATTCAGAACCCCTCGTGGGACCCATCACAGACCCCTGTATAATGTCCACGGCCCCCATATCTTTTCCCATTTGCGGTGACATCCGCGGCTTTGGTACACCTCCTGCTCCGCCCCATGACACCAATCCAAATCGCAGATCCAAGCGGCCACAGTCGGAGGTTCCACAGCCCCCCATGCGCGTGCTATGTTCCTTTTTGCGACCCCCCCCTCCCTGCCAAGGCCAACCATAACTTTGCCCACTTCGGCCACGTGATCTCTCCTGTGACGCCGAGAATATGCCACCTAGACTCTAGCGGGACCTGTGCCCCCACCACAGCCTCCATCACACGGGTGATGCCCTTCCAGTACACCTGAATCCTAGGGCAGGACCACAAAATATGAAAGAACGATCCCCTCTCGCCACATCCCCTGGCACATAACTCGGAGCCACCGCCCTTAATACGGGCCTGCACCATTCTCGAGGCATATGACCTATGGAGGATGCGGAGCTGAACAAGTCGAAAGCGCGCCCTGATAGCTATTTCCCGGGGACACTGGAGGGCCTCCAACCAATCATCATCTTCCAACAAACCCACGTCCGTTTCCCAGGCCTCCCGCAGGCGACCCAGGCTGTCCGGAGTATTGTTTAACAGTTTTTTGTACGTCAGTGACACCGCCTTCTGAATCATAGGGTCCAAAAGAAGTCTGTCCTCCAATGGTGAATATTCTGGAAGCACACAGCCTTCTGTCAGTTGGGAATGAAGTGCCGACCTCAACTGTCTGTATCAAAGAAATTCACCTACCCCCATTTGAAAGACCTCCCTCAAACTATCAAATGTCACCATTTTGCCACCTCTCCAGACGTCCCCGAGCACGTCAATACCTATAAGGCTCCATTTCCGGAAGCCCTGCAGTCTGTGCACCTCCTTCAGAAAGTCACCCTCCCAAAGTGGGGTCTGTTCCGTTAGCTTCAATTCCCACCCCGTGATTCTAGTTGCTGCATGCCAGATATCTATGACCATTTTAGTGTGTGGTGGCAAATGTATGGAGCCCCTACCCCTACGGTACAACTCCCCCAAGTAGCGGCGCTCACCCAAGACCAATCTGTCCACCCTGTAGGCCGGTTCGTCTGTTGGGGAGAAGACCCACCCATTAACGTTTATGAGATGGGCAGCCCAATAATATTTCTTAAGGTCCGGGACTTCCAGCCCCCCCTCATACATCCCCTTCTGCAGTTTCTTGAGTGCAATCCTGGGGCTGCCCTCCCACCACAGTAACCGGCGTAGTTCTGAGTCAATTGTCCGAAAGAAGGATTCCTGAATGCGATAGGGCGTGTTTTGGACGGCGTACAGTAAGCGCGGGAGGGCCATCATCTTGGAGAGGACTGCCCGCCCCATTAGGGAGATTGGGAGCCCCCGCCAATGCATCGCATCCTCCCGCAACCTAGAGAGCTGCACCTGCAAATTCAATCGTGTAAACTCCGCCTCAGTCTTGGTTATCCATATGCCCAAGTACTTAAATTTATCCTGCAATACCATCTCCGAGCACGCCGACGTTCGAACCGGCGGGTCCCCAGCTAGAGAAAAAACCAAGGACTTGTCCCAATTGATGCGCTATCCGGAATAGGAACCGAAAGACCTTATTATATGAATTAGTCGATGGAACGTTTGTCGAGGCCGATGCGCGTAAAGAAGGATATCGTCCGCATACAACGAGATGCGCTCTTCCCAGCCCCCCCCCCGATCAATCCCCTCACCACTGGGTCCTTCCTGATCCATGCCGCCAAGGGCTCCAGGGCCAGCGCAAATAGCATCAGGGACAGAGGACACCCCTGACGCGTCCCCCTATGCAGTGCAAAGGCTCGTGAAACGACCCCGTTGACCCGAACGCGGGCCATCAGGCCAGTGTATAACAACCGAATCCACCTTTGCAGCTGCGGGCCAATGCCCACCTTCTCCAGAACAGCGAAGAGGTACGGCCATTCGATGCTGTCGAATGCCATCCTTGCGTCTAACGAGAGGAGAGCGGCTGGAACGTCGGGCTGGCTCCGAGTCATGTACATGACTCCATATAAACGTAGTAAATTGAGCCTCGTGCTCCTATGGGGCATAAAGCCCGATTGATCCGGGTGGATCAGAGACTGCAGAACCGGGCCCAGCCGATTCGCGATAATTTTGGCTAGAACCTTAGCCTCGAAATTAAGGAGGGAGATGGGCCTGTAAGAGCTGCAAAGGTCATGCGGTTTTCCTTTTTTAAGGAGTATAATGATAGTTGTAAACCACCAGGAGGACACTGTTCCTATGGCCAGGTGCAAACAGTCACCCATGCTCTTAAAAAAGAGAAGAAAGAGGAAAGAAGAGTGAAACGGTTTCCTAGGTTAGGGACCCACTCGGGTAAATAGAAGACCACTCTTTGTCCTCTGATGCCCTCACACACCCCGAAGGATGTCATGCTTCATCATCGAGCGGTTGCTCCTCGTAGGGCCGGCGCTGCAATTCCCTACGGGCCCCCCGAAGGGTCACTTTATCGGAGATCTTTTGAGGACCGCCGGATGGTGCATGCGGGTGTGCGGGGATGGGTCCTATGTGGAGGGTAGAAAAAGTAGAAAAAGTGCGTGCAAAATAGTGACAAAATAGCAATAAAAGGGTCATCATGTAGCAAATTTTGAAAAGATGTACCCTTAGCAGAATTTAACTGCTAAAATAAAAATGACTGGAGGCACACTATGCCCAGGGATCATGGGTCATAGGTCAACATGTTTCGCGCCTCTATCGCCATAAAGGTCGTTGGCGCTTCTTCAGGACCAAATTAATAAAATAATGTGCACGTGAAGATAAATAAAATTAAAATACCCTCAATATCGATCTGGGCCATAACCTGTACCCCCTCAATGTGGTTACAGGTTAATGATGAAAGTCGCTCCTGATCAATACCTAGGAAGGAAAAGAAAAAGATACAACAGGGATGTGCATCAGTACAACTTGATGCAACATATGTGTGCCACAACTGTGTGCCCATCAACCCCATAACAGGACTTCATCGGTTTTAGGTGACAGTGCACCTTCACCCTGCATGTACTGTGCTTGCCGATAACCACAATTATGCATTTTTTATAACTTTTTAGCACGAGAAACTTGCTCTGGGATGGTTTTGCTTTGGAACATGCTGTTTTTTAAATCTCGGTTTGCGTGGGAGGCATTACGATCATGCTTGAGTTTGGTATTATGAGCAAGAGTTAACGTGACAATAGATATCGACAGGATGCCCGGATTGAGGCAGAGGGGACTAGTTCACCTTGTACACGCACGCGCTCTGCCAACTACTACCCGCATGCACCATCCGGCGGTCCTCAAAAGTTCTCCGATAAAGTGACCCTTCGGGGGGCCCGTAGGGAATTGCAGCGCCGGCCCTATGAGGAGCAACCACCCGATGATGAAGCATGACATCCTTCGGGGTGTGTGGGCATCAGAGGACAAAGAGTGGTCTTCTATTTACCCGAGTGGATCCCTAACCTAGGAAACCGTTTCACTCTTCTTTCCTCTTTCTTCTCTTTTTTAAGGGCATGGGTGACTGTTTGCACCTGGCCATAGGAACAGTGTCCTCCTGGTGGTTTACATGTAGTCTAGGGAGCATGGACACTGGACCTTTAATAGCTCCCAGATCCCCCCCTCTTTTTGTTGTATAATGATAGTTGCCATTCTTGTGTCTTCTGGAAGTTGCCCCACTTCAAACGCTTCCTTAAACATGTCAAGCATGTAGGGAGCTAGCTTGCTCGCCACACATTTAAACAGCTCAGTGGGGAGCCAATTCGGGCCCGCAGCTTTCCCAGACTGCAAATCCCTCATGGCGTTTTCTACTTCCTCCACATGAAAATCAGACTCGAGCATCTCCCTGTCCTCCGACTCAAGAGTCGGCAGAGAAATGACACGCAGAAATTCAGTGCATTCCGGTTCCCCCCTTGTAGATTGAGACTGGTAAACGTTTTCATAATATTTGTCAAAAATTTCCGTTAGGGCCCCCCCCTGTGCCACCCTGTATCCCTTCTGTGGACCGAATCTCGGACACCCAGGTGCGACTCCTGTCCCTCCGTTCCAGCCGCGCGATCAGCTTATTGGCTTTGTCACCCAGATCGTATACTCTCCGTTGTGTGGCAAGCGCGTGAGCCCGAGCCGCATTGTCGGCAAGGTCTCGGAGGGATCGCTCTTTAAGTTTAAGGGAGTGCTTAAGCCCTTCGGCCTCCTCCGCGTCCTCTGCCACTGTGCACTCCAGGGCGAGTATCTCCTGCTCGAGCTCCTCGCACCATAGTCTGGTTTCTTTCCGTTTGGCACCGCACGCCGCCTGCACAAAATCCCTCGCTACCACCTTATACGCATCCCAGAGGATCCTAGCGGAGCTATCAGAGCCGACATTTTCAGCAAAGTAAAGTTCCGTGCGGTCCTCAAAGCTCTCCTGAAATTCCTGGTCCCGAAACAGGAAAGGATCCAATCTCGGAGGGAGAGACCAGTCGCGAACTGACCCGTGAAGCTGCACCTCCACCGGTGAGTGATCGGAGATACCTCGCGCCTTATGGCACCCGCCCTGAAAGAGGCCCGCCGAGGTAGTGTGTGTAAAGATGTAGTCAATCCGAGCCCCGCTGCCATGCGCCGCAGATATGAGTATATTGTCTAGACCTGGGATTGTGGCATCTCCAGAGGTCCGACAGACCCAGAGCCCTCGCGAATGAGAACAGTGGACGAGGCCCCTTAGCTCCCGAGGGGAGAGTTTTCCTATCTATGTCCGGCGTGAGTGTGTCGTTCATGTCACCTCCCAGTAGCAACAGACCAGGCGGAAAGTCCAGTAGAAGCTGACTGAGATCCGGAAACGTTATTTCGTGCAATCGCAGGTGAATGTATAGTGAACATATATTTACCGCCTGCCCCTCCCAATTCCTGACAAGGCCGCATAGCGACCCAGTTGGTCGCACCATGTACGCTGTATCACCAGAGGGATCGCATTTTTAATGAGTATGGCCGTGCCCCTGGATCCGGACGTGAAACCAGCGTGGACCTGCAGTGTGTATCCATATCTATTGAGGGCCAAGTAGTTGTTCCCCTTGAGGTGCGTCTCCTGGAGTAGGACAATGTCTGGGGAGTGTCGGTGCAGATACTGTAGGACCATAGTGCGCTTGATTTTGTCCCCCAGGCCGTTCACATTCCAGGAGAGGAATGTCAGCTTTTTGTTAAGTCGTGTGGCCATGTGTTGAGCCTACGCCACCCCCCCCCACGCACACCAGATAGAGACCCCCCCTTACACCCGGCAAGACCAAGCTCGTCTAAGGATGTCATCTGGCACCGAAAGTGACGCATAATATCTGAAGCGAGAACCAAGCAAAGAACCATACTAAGAATGCACAAACCCATTACAACGACCCTCCACCCTGCCTCGTAGGTCTAAAACTACCCACATCCCAAAGCAGAGCGCCTGTCGCCCCCAGTGAACAAGAAACTAAGATGGGGCTGTCTGGCACCACCACACAGTAACGCCCCCCCCCCCACCCGGTGCCCCAAAGTCCACCCCTCAACACATCATAGAGCCGGAACATACAAAACAATGTCCCCTCCAGACGTGCCCCAAACATCTACTGCGCTAGAACAGGAGCAGTAATATCATACCATCAAGACAGTACCTTAAGTTCCACAAAGTTAAACAGCAGTTCACAGCAATGATTCCTGTCCCTCACTTCCCGGTAGAACGTGCTTCACTCCCAGGACTTCCAGACCGGGAGCTCCTGGATCTGGACGCCGACCTTCCCCCTTCTCTGCGTCGAGTCGGAGACTCGAGAGCACGAAAGCGACTCCCTCGCCAATCCCCCTCAGTGCGACGCTGGTGCGACCGATGGGAGCCCCCATCCAGCCACTGTTGAACCTCAGCAGGCGATGTGAAGAACAGGGTCTTATCATTGTCCAGGACCTTGAGCTTGGCCGGGAAGAGCATCATGTATTTTACCCCCTTCTCTCGCAGGGCACGTTTCACCCCATCGAACGTGCGCCTCTCCTGCGGTACTCTCAACGTGAAATCCGGGAAGAACCGCATTGTCGAATTCTCGAAGGGGAGGTCTCCACTCGTCCTAGCTGCCTGCAAGATGGCATCCTGATCTCTGAAATTGAGAACACGCACAATAATTGTCCGAGGAGGAGCCCCAGGCTTCAGCTTAGGAATCGGGGCCCTGTGCGCTCTCTCCACGGTAAAGAGGGTAGATAGTCTCTTAGGCTTAAGATGGGTCAGAATAAGGTCCTCAATAAAGAGATCCATACTGGGGCCTTCCGCCCCCTCAGGCACCCCCACCACCCTAACATTGTTACGGCGAGCTCTCCCTTCTTGATCGTCCAGCCGCAGGGCCATCAGTTTGTGTTGATGTGCAAGTTTCTGCACGCGCTCCTCTAACTTGCGCGTCGCAGATTGGAGCACCCCCACGTTCTCCTCGGTCACCGTGACCCTCTCCGAGGTTTTCCTCATATCCGCCCTCAGCAAGTTCATTTCAATAGGGACTTTATCGATTTTGGTCTCCAGAGTCGTTCCCAAGGCTTGGATCGCCGACATGATAGAGCCCAGGGACGGCTCCTCTCCGGCCGATTTCTCCCCAGTCGCTCCTTCCTCGGGCGCCAATTGGCGCGGTACAGCATACTTGTCCAGTTTGTTCGTTTGCACGGCAGCCGCGGCCCCCTTTCGGTTTCGTCATGACCAAGTTCTCGCTGTGTGGGGGCACAAGGCCTCCTCACCCCCACACAAGCCAACTGCGGGCCAACCCCGGGACTGATCTCCGGACGCCGAGGTCCGTGGGCGAACACTTCAGGCACAATCTCTCCACTTGTCACCCGCTCCGGTACGTGTCACACCACGTGCACGCAGTATACATGGACCCCTCCAAGGCGATCAATAATGGGACTAAGCAAAGGGACATGCACGGGAGACGCCGCTCCCCACGCCTTATAGACCGTCCACACGCTGGACTGGGCCACCCAACAGTCTCTGCAGCCCAGCCGCTCCACCCAGCCGCAGATCTCGCCGTGTCACCGTCGAGTGAAGAGTCCTGCAGGAGCCTCCATGCAGCCGAGGAAGGTCCCCTTGAATCGCCCCCTCAGCCCCTCCTCACCTCTGTGTACTGCACGACGTAATCCTGATGGCACTGCCAGGCACACACCGGGGATGGCGCTCCGTAGGGTCCCAGCCACCAGCAGCTCTCGCTCCGTGTGACCCAGGGGCGCAGCGACAATTATAGGCCCCAAACAACAGGCCCGTATGGCGCCAGTCCCAGCCTCACTTCACAAGGGGGCCAGGGGGCAGCCGGGTCTCGATCCTGGGTCCAGCCTCCTCAGTGGGCATAGCCGGGGGGGGCCCGCAGAGGCGACCACATCTTCCATTTGGCACATAGGGTGGGCCCCACCCCAAGCCGCCGCCACGCAGTACCTCGCCCCGTGCACACCAGCGCAGTAAAGAGACCACCGGCGGGCTCACCCAGATCGATGTCTGGCCCTGGGGAGCTCAGCGCCGACGGCCCTCAGGCAGTGCGGCCCCCGGGGCGCCCCTCACCAGCACGCAATGTCCAAACTGCCACAGGCCCAAAGCAACGGGCCTCGCGTAGCCAGGATCCCGGGCCTCGCACGTCAGGAGCAGGCAGCGCTCCAAACGCGACTCCGCCCCCTTGCCGTCCGGATCTCCCTAATGGCCGCAGGGCAGGCCCCTCGTCACAGCACATGGGTCTCAGCTCTGTCCGAGGTCGGAGACACCTCTGCCGCCTCAGCACGCCACCAGGCGCACAGCGCTTGCCGTCTCCGCTGTCCGGCTGCAGGATAAAAGGCGGATAATGCGGGTTAGAACGGGGGCCCGGACGGAGCGAAGAGGTTACGCCGCCATCTTGGCCGGTGCCAAACCACGCCCCACCGGTTACCCCCACTTTTTGCCTGGTGACGGTATATTTTGACTGTAGTCAGGACCCCAGCATCAGTGCTCTTTCTCCCAAAATGGCTTTGGTAAGTACTTTGGTACCTCCACAATTGGCTACTGGTGTACCCTTATAAGTCCCTAGTATATGGTACCAAGGGCATAGACACACCAGGGGTTTCCCATGGGCTGCAGCATGTATTGTGCCACCCATGGGAGTCCACTTAAACTATCACTACAGGCCTGCCATTGCAACCTGTGCAAGATGGTGCTTGGTTATAAGTCTCCCTGCATGAACAGGACACCCCTACAAACCCTGGAGTCGATTCTCCAGGCTTTGTAAGAGCGGTCAGCCATTTTAAGACATATAGTGGATATCGGTCATTAAGAGATGTCTAACTATATGATGGCTGGGCCGAACCTGGTCATGTTTGGTATCAAACATGTTGGAATCCTACCCCAACATTGATTCCGGTGTTGGAGGTATGATCCCATGTGCTGGGGGGGGGCTTCTTAGAGGAGCCCCCTGTATCCCTGGTTACGGTCTTTCAGGGTCTGACAGCAAGCTAGTGCTGCTGCCGACCACAGACACTGTTCTGCCCTCCTGCTGCTGAGCTGAGCTCAGGCAGGGGAATGTAGAATAATCGGTTTCCTGTCACAGGGAGGTGCAACCAACTCCCAGACAGGACTTGGTGCTTTCCAGCATTAAAGGGCACATTTGGTGCTCTCCTTGCATACACCATTTTGAGCCAGTTCAGGAACCCTTGGTTCCCACGCGAAACTGGACAAAGGACAGGGGAATATCCTCCCCTCTGTCCAGCCCCCCTCTGGGATGGATCCCTGAGTTGTTCCAATCCTTTCCATGGGTATTTAAGGGCTCCCCCGTGGGTGGGTCCTCAGATTCGTTGTGGAACAAGACTCATCTCTGAAACAAAGACACTCTTCGACCGTCTGGACACTTGGACTTGGCTGGACTTCACCTGGAACCCAGACTCCATCAAGGAAGACTCCTGCTGCTCTCGGTCTCGCTGTTCTGCAAGTATTCTGCCTCATCTGTGTCTGTGCTTCGCTCAGGACCTCCAGGGACCTGGGGCATCAAGGACATCCAAATTAATCTCCCTTGGAGTAAAGGAGTCACTCCCCTGCATCTGCAGGCACTGCATCCAAGCTGACTGGTTTTCTGATCCTGTCGTCCTACAGACCTCCTGAGGCTTAGCAACTTAGGTGGTGGATCTGTGGCTCCCCAGAGGCCTGACCTGTCTTCCCTGCAATTTGGAGGACAGTATCCCTCGTCGGAGCCGCTGAAACAGAGCCCCTGTGCACTTTGTCGACTTGTCGTTGCAAAGGTTTGTTTGATCTGCACTCCAGAGATCTTCGGGATACAAGAAGCTCCAGCGTCCAGCATCTCATCCCTCGAAGAACAGCGTCCTCCCTGCATCCCCTACATCGTGGGCCTCCATCTTTGGTGAGCTGCCCGAGGTCCTCTTGCGACTCCTGTGCCTTCGGCCTAAGGGTCTTCTCGAGGGTCTTCTGCTTTGGTGGACTCCCCAGCATGCTCGGTGCCTACTCTGACCCTCCTGCAGGTGGTGAGTCTCTCAGACCTTGCTGGTCCCAATGATGGCATCTTTTCTTCTTCCACGCCAGTTGCAGCTACCAAGGCTTGTTGGTGCTCCCGCCAGACACCGACGACCTGGACACCGACATCCGATGTGGGACAGCTCGTGTACAGCTCCTGGTGTTCCACAGCGTCGCCGGGTCCCCACAGTTGCAGCAACAAGGTTCTTGTGAACTCTTCTGAACTTCCTGACAAAGGTGGGCATTGTGCTTCCGTGCCTCCTGGTCACCTCCGAGTGGCATAGACTCTGTCCCCTCTGCTAGCAGGTTCACCTCTTCAAGAATCCACTCTTGGATTCCACCGGACTTCTTCACAGACTTCCCAGGAGGCATTTCTTCCAGAGACTCCCATTGTCTTCTACGGGTGGTTTCGACGTCACTTCACCCCTATGCACCCGACTTCCCTGGTGCAGGTAACCTGGTTCCTGGGGCATCCACGGGTGGGGTGGCTCTCCAACCTTCCGTCCTCCAAAGGGTTTCTTCTGAGTCCTCTGGGAATGGTCCTTTTTCTTTAAAACTGCAACCGCAACTTCTCAATTGACTTCTATCGAACACGCGGCTGTGTTTCCACTCTGCACACAGGTTCCTGGGTACTTAACTTGGGTGGTTCCTGGTTCACCAAGCTCTTCTAAGTCATTTGGCCCACGACCTGTTCTCCTTTTCAGTTCGCATTCCACTTATTAAGTATATGGTTTGGAGACCAGTGTATATGTGTGCTGCTTAACTGATTTCTTCGAAGTATTCCTATGTGTATTATTCATATCTCCGGGCAGGAGATGTACCAAGTGGTAGTGATTGTGTTTTGTTAATAAATAGCCCTATGTTTCATAAACACTGTGTTGTTCTTTCTCATCTAATCTACACTATTGATTAAGTGTTGTAAAACAAGCTGCTTTACACTCCTTCAAGATAAGCCTGAAGGCTGCTCTCCACAGCTACCTCTTTGAGAGCTTTAAGGTTATCACCGACCACTAAAATCACCCTAGGGGGTTGTCTGGATTAGTGCAAGGTGCATCACTCCTTTAAGTGTGCACCATATACTAAGCCAGCCTCCTACAGGGCCCGATCCACCAGGGCCATTACCACTACCTGGCATGCTGAGTGCCTGTCATTCATATTTGTCAGGCAGCTAAGTGAGCATTGGTGCACACGTTTATGAAACTCTACTGCCTCGACAGATGCATCTAGGTGGGCATTTTGCTCACTCAGTCCTGCTAGACATTTTACCCTGAGCCATTCCACAGACTCACTACCTTGGGAGGTACTGCTTTGGTGTCTGTTCGCAAATTGAGGAATCCATGGTTAGAATTATCCATCAGAAGAACAAGTTACGTGCCTTCAGTAACACTTTTTCTGATGATACTCTTATCTAACTGAAGATTCCTCACTGCCCTCCCACCTCCCCGTTCAGTGGTATGGTCTCTTCCATCTAAAAAGGTCCCAATCTTCTTGTGAAAATAGTTAACACCCTCAAACCTAGGTTTCCACAAACTTTTTTGGAGGAAGAGTTCCACCCTGGAAATGCAGGTTATTTTACTCTGTTCAAAGGCAGGAGTAGATCTTTTTTCAGCATTAGACTGGGAGGGGGCACCCTGAAAAATCACTGGGATGTAGGAAAATAGGCTTCTCTGTTGGACATGGGGAAATTTCCCTGTGAGAACCAAAAAAAGGTAGCAAGTTTCAAGACACTTTAGCATCTCATTTCCCTCATACAGGAATGTACACCTGTACATTTGTGGGGGTAAATAGTTATGCATTATCTTGTTTCATAAAAAAATATATAAATATATTGACTTTTTCAAAGATAAGCATGCCAATGGTATAACTTAATAATGACACTTTCCACATATGTCAAGACTACAATGGTTTACAGCTTATATTATCTGGGGATTTTATACAGAAATTTGTATTTCTGTCTGGCAAGGTCGCTATTCAAGCCAGAGTGCATTTCTTTTTATATTGAAAACGTTTTTATTGAAAATACATTTTATTAATACATTAATCTGTCACCAATACGTTATACATAAATGATAGTATAAATTGAGAAAGATGTTAAATAAACAAGAGAAGTCCTACCAATTCAAAAAGATAAACCTCGTTTTGCAGTAAAGTCTAATGTAACTGATTACAGGTATGGAATAAGCATTTTTTCGTTATCAGTTATAAGAAACTATCACTGACGGCACCCTCCCCACACCCTCTGGCCCGAGCACTCTACTCCATTGGATCTGGGAAGCGACTGATCATCTGGCTCATCAGAGCCATCCCTGACCGTGTACAACCCCCTCTGCCACACCTACTGACTTGGTGGGAGGAAGACATGGGACGCCTCATCACACAGAGGGAATGGGACGGGGCCCTATCTATCCCCCACGAAACCTCCTGCAGCGCCAGGTTCCAATACATCCAGACAACCTACGTCATCACATTTACCTTACCCCAGAGCAGCTCAGCAAAATGTATGCAACTGCATCGTCTCCACGATGTTTGGCCTTGCACACGGATATAAAATACATGTTCTGGGACTGCCCCTATGGCTAGGCTTTCTGGGACACTGTCTGCACTACCCTTTTGACAGCCACCTGCCGCCAGGACCTGAAGAAACTAGAATGCCGCCTACTGCGGCTCCAAGACTAGTTCGGCTATGACCAGATTCCTAGCTCTGACCCTTCTTATCGCCAGACGTTCAATCACGATGAGTTGGAAGGCACCTAAATTGGGGGGGGAGGGGTTGCCACAGTGGCATGCCGACACCGTGAACCACCAGTCCTAAACAAAACCGGCCCCCAGCACTGCTGCGTTTGTTACTAGGGGCCGATATTGCAGCATCGCTTCGGCCAGTCCAGCCCTGGCCAGAGGGCACCGCAAGCTCCCCATCGCCTCGCTGTGGGATGAAGTTTTCCTTCAGTTTAACCCATTGCTTGCCGAGGACGTAATGGTTACGTCCCCGGATGCGGTGCTGCTGTGCCAAGTACGTAACCATTACGTCCTCGGCACAGCAGTCAGAAATCCCTATGCTGTAAACAGCCGAGGGAATTCATTTTTTTTTCTTTCAGCCTCGGGAGCTGGAGAAGAGCTTCCCCAGCTGCCTGAGGCATTTTTTTGTTTTCAGTGTAATGACGATCGGCGTGCATGGCGCACCTACGTCATTACACTGAAAGTGAAATGAGCAGATCGTCTCATTTCACTTTCACTGCCTACGTGCTCCTGGGGCTCTCCCAGCCCCCCGAGCACGTAGGCATATGGGAGAGGTACCAGTGGATCCCTGCTTGGGGATCCCCGCAGGAGGGCGATCCACCAAGGAGGGATCCACCCACTAGACACCAGGGAGGGGGGAGCGACCCTTGGGCAAGGGTATTTGCTCCCTCCATTAAAATTTGGCAATTTTCAGTCTCTATGCCCCACCCCCACCCCCCGGGGTGGGGGGGGGGGTGAAAAGCACACTAGACACCAGGGATTTTTTTTTTGTGTAAACGTAGGGGTGGGGGCTGCCCTAAATGGGCATTATAATGCACCCACCTCTTCCAAATATTGGCAGTCTTTCTGGCCCCCCTGGGGTGCAGATGGGGGTTATAGCCTTCAATTTCCCCCTCCGGGGGTGGCAGAAAGCCCACTAGACACCAGGGATTCTTTTTTTTAATTATTATTAAATATTAGAGGGGCGGGGCTGCCAACAATGTGCATGCCAATGCCCCCACCGCCCAGCACAAAAGGGACTGTCTTTCTGCCCCCCCCCCCCTGGAGGCAGATGGGGTTATTACCGCCGATCTGATCCCCGAGGAGGGCAGAAAACCCACTAAACACGAGGAATTCATTTTCTTCTATCTAAAAGAGAGGTGGGGGCTGCCCAGAATGGGCATGCTAATGCCCCCACCCAAAACAAGCAGGGACAGTCTTACTGACCCCCCTGGGGGCAAATGGGGGTTATTTCCCCCAATCTGCCCCCCAAGGGGAGCAAAAAGCCCACTAGACACCCTGGATTTTTTTTTAATTATAAATGAGGGATGGGGCTGCTCACAATGGGCAAGGCCATGCCCCCACCCACAATCATAACAACAGAAGTCTTTCTGCCCCCCCCCGGGAGGCAGATGAAGGTATTAGCCCCCGATCTGCCCACCCCAGGGGTGGGGGCAGAAAGCCCACTAGACACCAGGGATTTTTTTTTTATATGTAGCGGGGGCTCACCAAAAATGGGCATGCCAATGCCCCCAACCGCCAAACAAAAAAGGGACAGTCTTTCTGCCTGCCTTGAGAGGGCACAAAGCCCACTAGACACCAAGGATTTTTTTTTTAATAAAAGAAAGCTGTGGGCTACCCATAATGGGCGATGCCAATGCCCCCCTCCCACCAAAAATAGCCCCAGTCTTTCTGGGCAGAAAGCCCACTAGGCACCAGAGATATGTTTATCGGGCATGTCAGTGAGCGGCCCCTTAGGCAAGGGTTGCTCCCCCCTTTTTTTGTGAACACATTTTGGCTGCTTCTTACTTCCCTTTAGGGGCAGACCAGCGATATTTTAGGCTCATCTGCCCACAAGGGGGCAGAAAAACGCAAGGAGAGAGAGAGAGAGAACGAACGTACTGGAGTACTGCTGATGGTCTGTGTGTACTGGTGTGTGGCTGGCGGTGTGCGTGGATGGCACTTGGCTGGCGGTGTGGCTTGCGTGGATATCCTCCAGCATTTTATTACCCAGAATCCCCTGCAAACCTTAAATTTAGCTAAAAAGTCACACTTTCCTCACATTTCTATGTGGAAAAGTTGTGGGATCACCGTGCCGGCACAAATTTCCCACCACCCAGTGTTCCCCTCGGTCTCCTGATAAAAATGATACCTCACTTTTGTGGATGCCCAAAGCAGAGAGCCTAAAAAGGTATAAAATGAAAAACTGAGGGGTAATCTAAGTGGATCCAAAAGGGCAGGTTTTTTTCATAAGTTTTTAGGCTGACTCTGCTTTGGGCACCCACACAAGCGAGGTATCATTTTTTTCGGGAGACTGAGGGGAACGCTGTGTGGTTGGAAATATGTGCCGCCGCTGTGATCTCACAACCTTGCCACACAGAAATGTGAGTAAAATTTGAATTTTTAGCTAAATTCAAGGTTTGCAGGGGATTCTGGGTAGAAAACTTTGGGAGATCCACGCATCCCTGGACTCCCCAGGGTGTCTAGTTTTCAGAAATGTCTGGGTTTAGTAGGTTTCCCTAGATGCCCGCCAAGCCCGGGCTCAAAAACGCAGGTGCCCCCCATCTAGCATAAAACAACCTGTTTTTGCAAGGAGATCAGCTGCGTTTTTGGTCCCGGACTCGGCGGCCAACTAGGAAAACCTACCAGACCCAGACATTTCTGAAAATTAGACCAAAGATGTGTGGCTTGTGTGGGTCCCCCAACATTTCCTACCCAGAATCCCCTGCAAACCTCAAATTTAGCACTTTTCTCACATTTCTGTGTGGAATCACCATGCTGGCACACATTTCCTACCACCCAGCATTCTCCTTGGTCTCCCGAGTAAAATGATACCTCACTTGAATGGGTGGGCCAAGGGCCTGCGACTGGGAAAGGCCAAAAACATAGAGATTGAGGGTATAGCACAGCGAGCTCTAGGCGCTATTTTTTTTTTAATATACGTTTTGAGGCTGATTCTGCATTTGACATCGACACAAGTGAGGTATTATTTTTATCGGGAGACCAAGGGGAACGCTACGTGGTAGGAAATTTGTGCCGGCATGGTGATCCCAAACAGAAATGTGAGGAAAGTTTGTTTTTTTTTTTTTTTTAGTACAATTTGAGGTTTGCAGAGGATTCTGGGTAAGAAAGCGTTGTGGGATCCATGCAAGCCACAGCTCCCTGGACTCCAACGGGTGTCTAGTTTTCAGAAATGTCTGGGTTTGGTAGGTTTGCCTAGATGGGCGACAAGCCCAGTACCAAAAGCGCAGGTGACTCCCTCGCAAAACCAGGTTGTTTTGTGATTGATAATTTTGAAGTCTCCACAGTACGTTTTGGGCCATTTCCTGTCGCGGGCACTAGGTCTACCCACACAAGTGAGGTACCATTTTTATCGAGAGACTTAGCGGAATGCTGGGTTGTTGGAATTTTGTGGCTCCCCGCAGATTTCAGAACTTTCCATCACAGAAATGTGAGGAAAATGTGGTTGTTTTTTTACTAAGTTTGAGGTTTGCAAGGGATTCTGGGTAACAGAACCTGGTGAGAGCCACACAAGTCACCCTATCCGGGATTCAGATGTTCAAAAGTCATACAGTCTATTAGAAGTATATTACTTTCCGGATTTCTTCATAGTAATGCTGGGGGTCGCGTAACTAGTTAGCATGGAGGTGTCTAGTTTTCAAAAATGTACAGGTTTAGCTAGGTTTCCCTAGGTGCCAGCTGAGTTCGGGCCCAAAATCAACAGACACTTTGTAAAAAAAATAAAAGGGTCCGTTTTCTGTGGAAAAATGTGATGTGTCCACATTGCGTTTTGGGACTGTTTCCTGTCGTGGGCACTTGGCCTACCCACACAAATGAGGTACCATTTTTATCGGAAGACTTGGGGGAATGCTGGGTGCATGGAAGTTTGTGGCTCCCCGCAGATTCCAGAACTTTACATCACAGAAATGTGTGGAAAATTTGTTTTTTATTTACACTTTTTGAGGTTTGCAAGGGATTCTGGGTAAAAAAAATCCGGTGAGAGCCACACAAGTCACCCCATCCTGGATTCCCCTGGGTGTCTAATTTTCAAAAATGTACAGGTTTTCTAGGTTTCTTCAAGTGCCAGCTGAGCTAGGGCTCAAAATCCACAGCTAGGTACATTGAAAAAAGGGGTCAATTTTCAGTGGAAAAATGTGATGTGTCCATGTTGCATTTTGACCCACTTCCTGTTGCAGGCACTAGACCTTACCACACAAGTGAGGTACCGTTTTTATCGGGAGACTTAGGGGAACACCACATAGTAAAACAAGTGTTATTACCAGTTGTCTTTCTATTGATTTCTGCCTTCCAAATGTAAGACAGTATGTGAAAAAGAAGACATTTTGACAAATACCCCCTAATTCACATGCTAGTATGGCTACCTGTATATTGCTTTTAAAAATCTAGCAAAGTTAGAAGAAGTTACAGGTGATAATGTAGGCACAAAAGGCTATTTTTTTCAACTCAATTTCAATATTGTTTTTATGTTAATTGTTTCTATAGGAAAACCTTGAAGGATCTACACAAATAACCCCTTGCTGAATTCAGAATGTTGTCTTCTTTTCAGAAATGTATAACTTTCCGAGATCCATTATTGGTTTCACAACCATTTCTACCACTAACTGGAAGGAGGTTGAAAGCCCAAAAAATAGGAAAAATAGGCCATGTCCCAGTAAAATGCCACAACTGTGTAGAATATTTTGGTTTTCTGACAAAAGTCTGCCTGTTCCTGAAAGCTGGGAAGATGGTAATTTTAGCACCACAAACCCTTTGTTGATACCATTTGCAGGGAAAAACCAGACGCTGTCTTCTGCAGCACTTTTTTTCCCCAAAAAACAAAATTTAGCTGTATTTTGCTTCATTTCTCAGTCCCCTCCAGGAGAATCCACAAACCCTGGGTACCTTTAGAATCCTCAGGATGTTGGAAGAAAAGGATGCAAATTTGGCAATGATACCTTATGTGGACAAAAAGGTATGGGGGCCTAAAAGCGAAATACCCCAAAAAGCCAAAAAAGGGCATGGCACGGGGGAATCCTGGCAGCGAAGGGGTTAAGGAGTGCTGCAAAGATGACACCTCTTCGCACCTACCCATTTCCACAGTCATACTACCACAACTTGAGATCTCCTTTTCAGCCTTCACTTACCAAAGTATTTTGAAGTGGAGCAAAGTGCACAACCCCTGATCCAATGGTCTGTTTTTGTCTTTATTTGAAGTCCTTTTTTTAGGTTTTTGGGATGTGGCAGTCTAGTCCTACAGAGGTTGGTGCTGTATTGTAGCCTTTCAGCCTCCTTGATCAGTACCAACACATAGGCGTACGTCTGTGTCTGTCTGTGGCTTCCCTGTGTTTGGTTCTCAAAATATTGTCTCTCTGGCAAAGACGTTTTGAGGCGTGGGCAACTGTCGAGGTCCCCACCTGCCAAAGGCGCCCTGGGAAATGTATCTATCTTTCTGTATTTCATCTATTATTACTCCATCTCAACCTTTATCATTCAGTGTTGTTTGGCATCATGGGCTTGACTTGAATTAGCAGTGAAAATGGGTAATAAAATAAAAACTTTGCCCTGGACAGGGGTCCCTAAAGTATAACTTGTCCAGGGCCCCAATATTCCTAAGATGGCACTGCACTCTGAACAGTTCACGGTTAAAAAGCGGCGTCCTGCCGACAAAGCGATGTGGCGATGATAGTGTATTTAGCAAACTCGCCGTTTGTGTATGGATCGGGAATGTTAATTGTACAGGCTTTGTAGTTCACATTTTTAACCGGCTGGTGGCATTCGAGACCTTCAGAAGTGCAGCGGTAACTCCAGTGCCTGTATTCTATATATTTCGCATTGCTTTAAATACCTTGCACAGAAGCAAACATGAGTCAAGTTTCTATTTTTGAACCTGTGAAAGACGTTTATTTTCGGAGCTAATTTGTTGTGTTTAAAGGATCCAGTTAAAAATACTCCAACAGTTGTCGCAGTAGACGATCGGTTTCATGGCTACTGTTCTAATTTGTGCTTGATGTAAATCACTTGTGAAACATACTTTTGTTAGATTTTAGGGGCGGGTTAATATCTGGAGTTGTGGTGAATGAATGACATTCTACTATCCCATAATACGCATCTCGGATGTCAGCGCGTGGATGATGCACTGCGCTGTAAATACACACTTACCGAAGCTGCAATTTAATCGTGATATCTGCTATTCTTAGCATCAGATTGTTTTGGTAACATTTTACGGAATATCCATCTGCAGTGCGTAAATAATGATGCACAAAGAAGGAAGCTGTGCAGAACTGCCGGCTCATTCGAGCCATGCATTCTCGAGTTCTTTATTTTAAAGCGCACATTACCCCAGTGAGGGTTTCTTAGCGCTAAATCAGAAAGTCTTTGGTGTCACAAATAGGATTTACCCAACTGGTCTATTGCACCCCACAAATGATTGAGTGGTAGAGGGAAAGGCATGTTACGCACAAGAGTTTGCTTCGGCTCCTTATGCTTCTGAGGATTGTAGTGTGTGTGGCAAGATCCTAGTGTGAGCTCTTGTACTGTGCTTTCCTTTTGTCATTGTGGCGTGGGGGTGGGCGGGCCAGACATGTAGTACAACAAAGGGCCTTGCCTTTCTCCTTGGTGCAGAACAGAAACTACGACCGGTTGCTCCCATGGCTCAGTCCAGCTGAAAGGCCTGTGAATGCCAACAAAAAGAATGGGACATTGCAGACCCTCACTGAAGATGCAGAGTACATTAAGACAAAAAACAGGAGTGGAAAGTTCAAATTGATCGCAGCCACTGGTACTTAATCTAGACCTCATTCAAATGCATCTTTTATACTCTCTGTGCTTCTACAGACTGGGACCAGCCATCTGGAAACCAATCTTGGTCCTTCCCCAGTAGAACAGTCCAGCCTAAACTTCTAGGCCACAGGTCTCGTCCATAAGGTGCAGCTCGAGTTGACTGTCATACGGTTCCTACTAATTCAGTAAGACTACGCATTTGGGTAGCATAAGTGTCAGAACTGTGGGGGACTGAGTCCACTCATATCATATGCTGACCTAGTTCCTGGCTAGCTCACAGTGCACCATCTGGACCTCTAAACCTTACAAGGTACTGGATGGTGTGTGCAGCCTCAGAACATGACGACCCTGATTTCCCCAAGGAAATCGGGGAAACAGATCTACCCTTTCGTTATTAACTAAGGCATGTCCAAAGAGAGACACAAGAAATACACAAATTAGCTTCTCAGACATTTATTGACGCAATTGGATTGTTGTGTAAAATATGTGTGCTGCAATAATGAGTAGAATAAAGCAAAGCACAGTAACCAGCATTACGAGAATTGTGAATAAGATAAACTATTCAACCATTGTGCACTTACATTGATTATACAAATACTTATAATTGTACTCCTACCTAGCGCTGCCTATCTTAGGAAACATAGGGTGTGCAGTTCTGTCACAATACCTTGGAGTGGTCTAACTCCCCATTTACCTGTGTGTGTGGGTCATCTGGTAGCCAGTATTGGTGTAGAGCAGGCTACCGTCCCTCTCGGGATAGTGATGGAATTCAGCTGGACTAGATTTCAAGCATTGGGCGACCGCGACAATCCATTTAAATGCTCCTCTGCCTAAATAAAGGCTTGGTGCAGTTTATATAATGAAACAACCCATTCGTACTGTGCCTGAGTTCTGGTCCGGTTGTCATGTTGATTCTACCCACCCAGAGCTGTGGCCGAACAGATAACAAACAAGTCTAATTTGCACAGTGTACCCAGTCCTTGGACAGAATGTTCTACAGTATGATAATGTGCCTATGAGGAAATGTAATTGTAAGCAAACCTTTTCTGAGTACACTATCTCATACGGGCAGGCAAGCAAATGTGTGCTAAAAGTCACTGTTTAAAAATATGTCAACTTTAAGCATGAGTATGTAAAATGGAAGTGTTTGTGCACAGGGCCTTCTAACCTTACGACATGACCTTCGGTACAATGAGCTATGGCACCCATGACTGGGCGTAACCATCGCAAATAGGGCTTCTCATTGCATACATATCTCATTCGCGAAGGGTGCGGCGCTCCCTCGCCTTCTAGTGGTGTGCAGTGTCTCGTTGGGCTATCAAGATACCCACTGTCAGCAGTAGTTTGGCCTATCTAGTTCCTTCATGAACTTCCTTTATGCCTAGCACTGCCAACTTGGGGTGTAAGGTTATTATCTGTCCCAAGACTTTAGCCTTCATCTGGTGCATTTGTATCCAATAGTGGACAATAACAGGCGGCCTCATATTATGTGTATGAATTTGCTGGGGTCCTCAAAACACTGCAGACAATTTGGGGTGTGGGCCTTCCCATCCTTCCAGAGTGGCACGGGGTGGAAGTAGGCCCTATGAAAGTATTTACATTGAATTAACCTGAGGTTGGAAGAAATGGGCAGCATTTGGGAGGCCATCTTCGCCTCTGTCCAATGGTCGTCCTCCAGCCCTACCTGCTCCTGTTTTTACTGCATTTTTCTCAGAGGGTCTGTTGAGTTGATTACTAATGACTTGTATATTCTGTTAATTCCCCTCTTCCCTATGGGTTCCATAGTCAGTTTAGGCTCCATTGGTTTAAAGTCTGGAAGGGTCTTTAACTTATCTCTGTAGGGTTCTAGAGTGCTACGCAGCTGCGGCATCTAAACATGTGTATGCTGATTAGCAAGAGTTCGCCTGACAGCTGCTCAGAAGATGCCATGTGCTGCGCGAGTCTTGTGTCCACCACGCGTGATAGATCTGTTAAATCCCATTACTGGAAGGCCGCCAGCTTCCTTACTTGAGGGAGGCACGTCCCTTGCCAATAACAGCCCTTTTCAAAAGGACACATTCAGGCAATGTTATCCCAGAGCTGCCAGCAGCAACCACTGCAGTGACTGATACAAAACTGTTCTCATTGATAAGCATGTGAAACACATCCATCTTATGATGTGCCTTAGTGGAACCCTCTCATGTGTCCAAAGTGAGATGTCTTAGACTGCCTGATACAGCAGGCAAGGCAAGAGTAAAAACAACTCTCATAAACGTGCTTAGATTCTGCCTATAACCATAGACCTACATAGTTTTCAGTTTCCAGTTCTTATGTCCTGTAATAACTGAGCAGACTTCTTTCCCAGCAGTATTTATTCTTTATCCTGTCCTTCACTTCTCCCTTTTCCTGCACCCCTCACCGCCTCACATTTCATATTGCTTCCCTGGCCCGTTCTTACTGCACTACTGTTATGTTATTGATTTAGCATTTTAGCACCTCTATCGGATTTTCTGCTTCAGTCTCAACCTGTAAGCCTATCTCCTTTCACTTCCAGCAGTCTCATTTCTCCTCAGTCCAGTTTGAGTTTTTCCCTTGGCCTTTAAATTTCATCCATTTCCATTCAAATTTTTCATTTCTTCCGACTTTCCTTCACTCTTTGATCTTCGCACTCCCTGTTTGTTTTTTCAAATATATATTTTTTTACTAGATACAGGGCCACTGAATTATGCCATTTTGCGACCGCAGTGTGTGCAGCATAATTATGAATTTTGCAGGACTAAACCTGATCTATACACTGACTTGCCTGCATATTACTCAAAAGATGCATTTACTCTGTTGATAGCGAGTTTTGTGCTGTTTACCTACTATTTCACCTTGCATCCTATGGACCTGTGTCCTAGTAGAGAGGTGTTGACACACCTGTCATCACCTAGTGGCACCCTATTTTTTTACCATTAGCCTATATCATTTTCCGAATGTTGATTTCAATATAAGTACATCAAGTAAAATTCATAATTGATAATGAACAGAGTCAAATTCAAACTGTCTTGCGGCAACCAACTAAGTGACCCCTCCCTTGCATTACTTAGCTGTGCAAACTGTTTAATTATTATTAAAGAAAATAAAGTGTTTCCACGTACTGGTTAAGTAATTGCAATTTCGAGTTTCACAGTGTTAATTGAGATTGTGATATAATCAATCAATATACTGTTCCTATGGGCTTTACCATGAGTTGCAAACAAAGAGACCAGTCATCATCATTATCAAATATCTTTATTCGGTCTAATTAGGCTATAAAAGAAGAACAACCGAATCATAAATAAAGCACATCAGACAGTATACAAAAATCCATTAAATATCCATTTTAAAATTCATAAAACATTACATAAAAACAGCGGCCCTCTGCTTAATGGCACGTTCAATATATGCAGCAGCAAAAATACAGATCTTAATAGTGGGCAAAGATTGCAAGAAAATGAGAGCCGCTCTGCAATAACGAATATTTGCTGCCCTAAGAATAGGCAGCAGATTGCGTTAACTCAGCAATGAGTACAATTTACAGAATAACATAAAATGTAAGGTAGTTTGTGTTGATTGATCGTCACAAGGACACCAGGGTAGTTGAAAAAAATAGGAACCTTGTGACGGGAAAGCAGTCAAAAAGTGCACAGTGCATAACCTGATTCTAACCAGTAAAAATGTATGATGCATATTACCCACCCATATTAAGTGTGGTGCAGGACTGACACTCAAACAAATCCGCATAAAAGTCTGGACCGTAGGTTTGTCTAGTGCCTTCTGCATTCTGCCCTCCAGACAGCCCTCTAGAAACTCATTCCTCAAAGTCACAATTGACCTAGCTAGTGCATTGCTGGTAGAGGTGAACAAATCCTCTCATCCCAAACTGTGACAGATATACCTCATCCAAAGGAAACTCAGACAGTGGTTGAGTTTTAAGCAATCGACAAGCACAGCCCTGGTAAAGGAAGTCTGGCTTTTGGTTCAAATTCTGAGCCACAGAAGGAGGGGTTGAATTTCTATGAAGTCACTAATGTAACCAATCCCTACCTCCGTGTGGCAAATAAGAGAGCTAGTACTTTGGGGGATGGCTGAGAGCCTCTTAATAAAACCATTCTCAATTTTTACGAGGCCCTCCTGAAGAGACCAGTAAAGGCAAGACTGAACGAAAACCGATCCAATATTCATACAAAAATGTTAACAAACCCATTAGTAAGATATTTTGAAGCATAAAGGATGTATACAACTAAAATTCCAGGTAGTGCAATCTACCAAAAATTGCAAAAGCAGGAATACTGAAATAAAATTTTGAACCAGAATGAATGCACATGAATAAATAGATTGAATGCTGTTGTGCCAAGGGGCGCTTCGTGAATTTCATAATTATATGTGCTTTGTGTAACTGTGGTGATTAATCAAGTCAGTGGAAAGGTTCTGAATGAGAAACTGAATAGGCGCTGAATTGAGTTTAATGACAAATCAAGCATTGGCGAAGCTAGTAGGCCTGGCTTTAATGTGCCATTCAATGTATACAAAGGCATTCAAAAATACTGCTTACATGCACAAATACTATTTAGCACGTTAAAGCCTGCCCTCATTGCTTTGCCAGTGCTGGGAAATAAAGGAGTAGAATGGATTGCGTTCTTAATAGACTGCATACAAGAGATAAAGAATTGAATGCAACAAACAGAATAATGATTGAGTGTGCTTTTCAGATGTAAAATTGTCCAGCGGCATTCCAATAGAAGCATTCCCTAAAAGGCTGAATGATACACCAAATGGCAAGAGGTGAAAGAGTAATACTGTGCACACTCTTTGCATTTTTGAAAGAATTGGAAACAATTGATGTATCAGACTGCTGAACTGTGTCTATATAGATCTAAAAATGGTGCTCTAACTCAGTGACGGTCATAGCAGCAAAATAATGCTAAAGCATACTATTTGTTTAATATACTTTACTATTTACAAGAGGGAGATTATGTCCTCTCTGACCTTGCGTGATGCCCAGGTCCTCTTCACCTACGTGAACTGACCATTTAGGGTGAACTGGTTTTTTACACACTCTCCACAGCGTACTCTAGCTGTGCAGATCAGTTGTGCACATAATTTCTTCTGCAAACTCAGGTCTCTCTGATTGCTCTTCCTCTTATGGTCACGCAAATCGGACCTTGAACCATCCTCTTGCTCTTTTCTTCACTTTAACGCCACCACCTTTTCCTGTTAGGTTGGATCGGCGTATGTACCTTTGGCTAATAGGCCAGGACAGATGTGGCGAATTCTTTAACCTCTGTGGGTGAGTCTCGCATCCCTTAATCACGTATCATGTGGATATAGTGGTTTCACTACGTCCAGTATCTTGACTAAAGTGACTACCTGTTGTGTTGTGGTTCAACCATGTGATTCATGTTCTTTTTGGTCATTGTAAATAGTGCACAACGTTGTCTTTTTGTTTTATCTCAGGTTTCAACGGTGAACCTACTGAACTACAGGACAACTGGTTCAGTATATTACACCGTCGTTATTTTGCACACCTTTTCATAGGTGCATGTATTACACTTGTTGCAGTAGCTGTATGTTGATCCTGATGAAGGCCACGACACTTTAAAAGGTCCAAAGGCCAAAACATGTTGATCATACACTAATACAGTTGTCTCTAATGACGGCAGCTGTATTACTAGCTATTTGTTTTTAATCCTGTCACAAGGTAGCTGAATAAAGCTTGCCACATAGCTAACCTTGTAGCCAGTTTTAACCACTTTCACCTTAGCACTGCACTTCACACTGAGCACACCAAGCTCACATAGGGTTTTAGACTAACCCTCCTTCCCAACATAAAACATCCCTGTGCTCCTCCCTCGCAGCGAGGGGGTTGTAGCCCGCGTAGAGACCAGGTTCTTTACGCGAGGAGGCACCCCTATGATGAAGCATGACACCTCTGGTGTGTGAGAGGAACGTCCTTAAAAGGGATCCCCCTCTAGCACATGGTTGACGAAGTCCACTTGCACCTCAGACTTCTGCCCTGGACCCGTGGGCTCTTTGTGATAGTTGTTACGAGTGGGGAGGTTGCCCACGCAGGTCCTTAAATCTCCTCCTAGCCCCCCTTGTGTGTACTCTCTGACCTTGCCCCAGCTATATACGACATGCACCTAGGTGACCTAGCAGGGGAAATGAGACTGTGGAGGTTTGATGCTGGTATAGTGAAGGACAGAGTGTGTGAGCAGAAATTAAGCATTCACATTCAATAATATGTTTAGCTTTTTCAAAGCTGTGAGGTACCTATTTCAAACATCTGTGTTGCCTTCAAGGCAGTAAAAAAGGGGAAATACATTGCCACTAGAGCTGATCGAGATAAAGTGTTTCATATGAAAATAAAGGTTGGAAGTCGAACAGTGGTATAAGGAGGTGGGCAAATTAACCCCTTGACCGCGATCGGAATTCCGCTCGTGTGCTGGACATTCCGATCGCGGGTGGGGTCATGACGAGCTCAGCTCGTCATGCGCACAGCGCTACCGCGCAGCATGACGAGTTGAGCTCGTCATGAGCACGGAAGGGGTTAAGCTCAATGAGTTACCTCAGATCGCTGAAAGGGCAACTCAACTTTCTTCTTATGGATTGGTCAGAGAGGGCTTTGTTGTGACTAGAATACCTAGCATGCATGACATTATTGGTCTGCTCACAACCTCATTTCGATTCCTTTTTTTGCCGAATCATATATGAAGACGATTTGTTCACTCCCTGCGACTTGGGTGCTTTTTTAACATTTCATCACTTAGTTGGCCCCACCTTTAGCCAAGGTATATAATTCCTTCTTAGCAGCAGAAATGGTCTCCCCACAGAAGCCAGGCAAGCCTGCATACATCTGCTCCTCTTATACACCCATATTTTTTCTTAATTTTGATTTTAAAATATTAAATAACATTCTAGCCAATCGCATGAAAGATTACATTCCCTTTTAGATTGACCCTAATCAATCGGGATTTATTAAACACAGGCAGACATTTGACAATATTTGGTGGATATTACACCTGGTGGAGAAATTGTATAAAAAGGATATCCTGTTTGCATCCTTGCACTCACACCCACCAAAAAAGCATTCTTACAGTATATACTTATCTGAAAGAAACACGTTAGTTATAGATTCCTTACCTTAGAATTACCCTCAGGCGTCAGACTGGATCCGGAAAGTTTTTTCGTCAGCAGTACCTCTGCGCGTCGGAAGGTGGCGTCGGTCGGCTCCGCGTCCGTCGTCGGCATCGTGGTCGCCGGAATGACGTTGCGGCAGCTACTTAGACGCCGCCCTCGCGCTAACGTCAGTTCTGTTCTTTCTTTTTCCGCGCCAGCCAGCGCAGATCCGGGAAGAGCTGTACCTCAGTCATTTTTTGACTAAGTTTTTCTCGACTTTTGTCGACTTCTTTTTTGAGTCTTCGACTCCGAAGGTGCACGAGGGATGCCCGGTTTCAAGGCCTGCGGTTCCTGTCATCGCATGATGTCGGTGACGGATCCGCACCGCGTGTGTCTTTTTTGCCTGGAGCGCGACCACGACCCCAAGTCATGCTCCGACTGCCGGTCGATGGCGCCGAAGGCTTTGGGGGAACGGTCCCGAAAGCTGCTTGAACACCGGCAGTCTGCTCCGCGCCGTTCGAGGTCCCGGTCCAGAGGGAGGTCGAGGGACCGGTCGCGGAGCCACCACCATTCCGGTTCGAAATCTTCGAAGTCTTCGCACTCGGGGTCGGGTAAGTCGAAGCATAAGAAGAAGTCGAAGAAGCATCGTCGCTCTTCGACGTCTCCTCGTCGGTCGGCCGATCCAACGAGGCACGCGGGTGGTGCCCCTCCCGCGGCTCCACGGGCGGAGCCCGCAGAGTCGACTCTGAGCTTCCCTCCCTTTCCGGGACCCAGAGCGACTCCCTCCCAGCTTTGTACGTTCTACGAGGCGATGTATGCCATCTTTGGGCGAACCGACCCTGCCGGCGCGCCTTCGGGCCCTGCAGACTCGGTTGGGGGGCCTAGGTCTAAGCTGTCGGCGGCTCCAGCCCCGGCACCGCAGGCCCCCCTTGGATCCAGGCCTGGATCCGGATCGGCGTCGGTTGACCTCATTACACCTCCACCGGTGCCGCTTCCTCAGGCACCACTACCACGCTGGACGCCGGTCGGCCCCCCCGTCCGGCGTCGACCCCGGCCTCCATCTTGAAGAGGACACGGAGCCGGACCGTCTGTTCACTCCTGGAGTCCCTTTTCAACCTGAGTGGCATCCAGACGAAGAGGAGGAGGACTGGGAGGGGTCAGGTGACCCTTTAACAGACCAGCTAGGTTCTGACCAGGACTGGAGAGAGGAACTGGGGGATGCCAGTGGTCTTGACACTTCTCCTGACCTTGGCATGTTGTCTCCTCCTACAGTGGCTACGGAGGAGGGAGCGTCATACGCAGTGGTGTTGTGTAGGGCGGCCGAGGCTCTCAACCTCGAGCTTCCTACGGTGGCGGTCAGGACTAACCTCCTGACAGAGGTGCTTCAGCCGGCGGCGAGCTCTTTGGAGCCCCTGCTGCCGTTTAATGACTCCCTCACCGACGTTCTTTTGGGCACGTGGTCCAGGCCCAACACGGGGGCTCCCGTGGACAGGATGATTGCCCGACGCCACCGCCCGGCTCCGGGCGACCCCACTTTCCTCTCCCAACACCCCACCCCGGAGAGCTTGGTAGTCCAAGCCTCCACTTCCAAAAGCGCCTTCCCTACCGCTCCACCGGAAAGGGAATCCAAGAAGCTGGACCACCTTGGCAAGAAAATGTTCTCTTCCGCCAGCTTAGGACTGCGGTCCGTAAACACTGCATGTCTCTTGGGCCGTTATTCCCACTCCGTGTCGGATACGGTGGCGCAGGTGCTGCCTCAGTTTCCGGAGGAGGCCCGGGCAGTGCTCTCCCAGGCTGTTGCCGCCGGGAGGGATGCAGCAAAGTTTACGATCCGTTGTGGATTGGACACCGCCGACTCTCTGGGCAGAACTATTTCCACGTCAGTAGCGCTTCCTCGCTACGCCTGGATGAGGTCCACTGGCTTTTCAGGGGATGTCCAGAACACCTTGATGGACATGCCCTTTGATGGCTGTCGCCTTTTTGGCGACAAAGCAGACAACGCTCTAGAGCGTTTCAAGGACTCACGGGCTACGGCCAAGTCCTTGGGCCTCTCCACCCGCCCTGCGCAGTCTGCTTTTCGCCCCTTTCGTGGATACGGAAGGGGTGCCCCGCTACGTCCCACCCAGAGCCACAGGCCGCAGTAAGTTACCCAACCTTCGCGCGGCCGGGGACGTGGGAACAACCGTCGTGGTTCTGGGGGCCAGCGGGCGGGCCATTCCACTAACCTCCCTTCTGCAGCAGCCTCCAAACCCTCCTAGTCCGACCTTTCAGGCCCATCAAACCCCAGTGGGCGGCAGGATTCGCCATCACCTCCCCCACTGGCGCACCATCACGTCGGACAGGTGGGTTTTGCAGATAGTCCGAAGGGGCTACTCCCTCCCCTTCGAGACTACCCCTCCAGCCATGCCACCGAGATACCACCGCATGTCGGAGGATCATCTGGCCCTTCTCCAGCAGGAAGTTATGGCTCTTTTGGCCAAGGGAGCCATCGAGCGCGTTGCTGTCCCAGAAGTAGGTCGTGGTTGTTACTCCCACTACTTTCTGGTCCCCAAGAAGGACAAGGGCCTGCGTCCTATCTTGGACCTCAGGGATGTCAATCGCTTCCTCCGGAAGGAGAAGTTCAAAATGTTGACGCTGGCTCAGGTCTTGTCTGCCCTCGACCCGAAAGACTGGATGGTAGCGTTGGACTTGCAGGACGCTTATTTTCACATCCCCGTCCTGCCGGCCCACCGGCATTACACGGTAGGCCACGAGCATTTTCAATTTACCGTGCTCCCCTTTGGCCTTACCAGTGCCCCTCGGGTGTTCACGAAAGTGATGGCGGTGGTCGCAGCTCATCTGCGCAGATCAGGGGTTTCAGTCTTCCCCTATCTCGACGACTGGATGTTGAAGGCGGGCTCGCCCCAGGCAGTCGTCACCCACCTCCAGACTACGGCCGACCTCCTGCATTCGCTGGGGTTCTCCATCAATGTGCCGAAGTCGCACCTTATTCCCTCTCAGAAGCTCCTCTTCATCGGAGCGGTTCTGGACACAACGCGGTTTCGGGTCTATCCTCCTGAACAGCAAGTCCGGGATATTCAGGCTATGATTCCGATCTTTCAGCCTCTATCCCGGGTTTCGGTCAGAATGACTCTGAGGCTGCTGGGCCTCATGGCCTCCTGCATCCTGCTGGTCGATCATGCCAGGTGGCATATGCGGGCTCTGCAGTGGGACCCTAAGTTCCAGTGGGCGCAGCATCAGGGGAATCTGTCCGATTGCATCCAGATCTCGGAGGGCACTGCACGACAACTGCAGTGGTGGCTCACGAACCGGGATTGGGTCAATGGCAGATCCCTCTCCTTTCCCCAACCAGACCACACTGTGGTGACGGACGCACCCCTTCTGGGATGGGGCGGCCACATGGGAGAGGCGGAGATCAGAGGCCTCTGGTCTCCGGCGGAGTCCGGGCTTCACATCAACCTTCTGGAGCTCCGGGCGATTTGTCTTGCACTGAAAGCATTCCTTCCCTCTGTCCGGGGAAGAGTAGTGCAGGTGTTCACGGACAACACCACCGCCATGTGGTTCTGCAACAAACAGGGCGGGTGGGGTCGTGGACCCTATGTCAAGAGGCCCTCCGCCTCTGGACATGGCTGGAACATCAGGGCATATCCCTGGTGGTTCAACACCTGGCAGGTTCTCTGAACGCCAGGGCGGACGAACTCAGCCGCAGGTGCATGATGGATCACGAATGGCGTCTTCACTCGGAGGTGGCGCAAGGTCTCTTTCGACAGTGGGGAGAGCATTGGTTAGATCTGTTCGCCACCGAAGAGAACGCGCAATGTCAGCAATTCTGCGCGTTGGAATTTCCAAGGCGGCACTCGCTAGGCGACGCTTTTCGTCGCGAGTGGAGTTGCGGTCTGTTGTACGCTTTTCCGCCTATACAACTTCTGCCCAGAGTGCTGAAGAAGATCAGGCGCGACCGGGCCCAAGTCATTCTTGTGGCCCCGGATTGGGCACGAAGAGTCTGGTATCCCGAGCTGCTCAACATGGCCATCGATCCTCCGACCAGACTGCCTCTTCGGGAGGATCTTCTGTCGCAGCAGCAGGGGACGGTCCTCCACCCGAACCTGTCCAGTCTCCACCTCCTTGCGTGGAGATTGAGCGGCGGCAGTTGATGTCGTTTGACCTGCCTCCCGAAGTCTGTGATGTAATCTTGGCAGCCAGGCGTCCCTCCACTAAGACGGTATACACCTGCCGGTGGAACAAGTTTGTGGCATGGTGCACAGCAAAGGCTGTGGATCCCCTTTCTGCCCCTCTTTCTGAAGTTCTCTTCTTCCTTCTTTCTTTAGCCCAGCAGGCCTCTGCTCTGGGCACTATCAAGGGCTAACTTTCAGCCATCTCTGCCTTCCTTCGGCTGCCGGATCAGCCTTCTCTTTTCAAGTCCCCGGTCGTTAACCGTTTCTTGAAAGGCTTAACGCATCTCTTTCCTCCAATCCCCTTCGTTATGCCTCAGTGGGACTTGAATCTTGTTCTTACCTATTTAATGTGCGCACCCTTTGAGCTGCTACATAACTGTCCTTTAAGACTCTTGACTCTTAAGACTGCTTTCCTGGTAGCCATCACTTCTGCTAGAAGGGTGAGTGAGCTCCAGGCCCTTTCTTCCGAACCTCCTTTCCTGTCTGTCCATTCGGACAAGGTGGTTCTCAGGACCCGTCCATCCTTCCTTCCTAAGGTGGTCACTGCCTTTCACATCGGGCAGACCATTACTTTGCCCACTTTCTTTCCGCCTCCGCATCCTTCGAAGGAGGAAGAGAGGCTCCACCGTCTGTACCCAAAACGTGCACTCTCTTTCTATCTGGATCGCACAAAACCGTTCCGGGTGGATGGCTAACTCTTTGTTGGTTACGTGGGCGCCAAGAAAGGTCGGGCCGTACACAAACGCACCATTTGTCGATGGGTCGTTTTGTGTATTAAGGCATGCTATTCTCTGGCTAAAAAGGAGCCTCCGGTTGGGCTGCGCGCCCATTCCACCAGGGCGATGGCAGCCACTACTGCCTTGGGAAGAGGAGTGCCTCTAAATGACATCTGTCAGGCAGCCACGTGGGCATCGCTGCACACGTTTATGAAACACTACTGCCTGGACAGCCAAGTCCGGAGAGACGGCTTCTTTGGCCGTTCTGTTCTCCAGGATTTTCTGGTGTGATCTTGGTTCGCAGACCCACCACCGGGGTTGGTATTGCTGGGGTATCTATTCTAAGGTAATTAATCTATAACTAACGTGTTTCTTTCAGATGAACAAGTTACTTACCTTCGGTAACGATATATCTGTAAGAAACATTAGTTAGTTATAGATTCCTTACCGCCCCACCCATCCTCCCCATTCTGCGAACTGATTTCTAGGGTTAAGGACATCCTTTCAGGGCACTAGTTTTGTGCACCAGTGGTCAGTGTCTTGCATGGCTCTGCGTTTCTGGCACGGAAAGTCGTGTACAGAACTGACGTCAGCGCGCGAGGGCGGCGTCTAAGTAGCTGCCGCGACGTCATCCCGGCGACCACCGACGCCGACGACGGACGCGGAGCCGACCGACGCCACCTTCCGACGCGCAGAGGTACTGCTGATGAAAAAACTTTCTGGATCCAGTCTGACACCTGGGGGTAATTCTAAGGTAAGGAATCTATAACTAACTAATGTTTCTTGCAGATATATCGTTACCGAAGGTAAGTAACTTGTTCATTAAGGCATATGTTGGCCCAGTTATGTATAAATAGCATATGGGCTGCTTATGAGACAACTAAAGCAAAGGTATTGACGAATGGTGTGATCTCTTTTTTTTACTCTCCTAGGCAGAAGGACTAGCAGGGTGTCCCCTAAACCCTTCCCGCCACCTGCTTTTCTTTTACTTGACGGCAGAGCCTTAGGCTATTTCAAATTAGAGAGTCAGGACAGTTTCTGTTAGGGAGCACACGATAAATTTACTTGAAAGTGTTATCCTATTAACTTTAATCCACCCTGAACAATCCATTTGGTGAATTCTAGAGCTATTACAACCACAACATTGCCTCTGGTTTCAAAATTATTGCCACAGAATCAGATCTGATGGATATAGAGATAGGGCAGGAATCTAGGGAAAGTATTGGAATTATCTTTCCCTTTTGCTGGTCGAAAGATGAAATTAAGTACTCAGAGACTTATATTTAGGGCTCCCGGTTTTATGGTATTTTTTTTTTTTTTACATTTCCGTCTGTATTAATCCATATTTATTTTTTGCTAATTTTATCTATATTTATCCATATTTATTTTGGGTTTTGTGAAAAAATGAAGCTAAAATTAGTTTATTTCCACATTTATTTAATCAATAAATAATGAACTCCTGTTTGAATGCCTACCAGGTTTCAATGCTATGAACACCCGCAGAACATAAATCAATGCACTTAATTGAAAATATGCACATTTCAGTATCAACCTTGACTACTGCTGCTTAAGCCTCTTTACTAAAATTATTTTCTTTTTTAACCTCCTTACTGATCAATCCACACAGCTATTGACCTGGTAGTCATGGCAGACAGTATTTAGAATCACTCAAAAAGCAACACAATTTCCGTTTTTTTCCACATTTAAAAATAAATACAGACAAGAAAATAAATGTTTGTCTGTATCTGTAAAAATGGGAAACAGGGAGCCTTACTTATATTACACCCAACATCCAAGGGTTGTGCAAAGCAAATTACCCAACGCTTTACAAAGAGCTCAAAAGGGACCTACAGAGGTGGCACCCATTGGTATTTCATGACTGGGGAGAGTCACAGCACCAAAAAGTAAGGTTTTACCACAATTGTTGTATTTATCTGAAGCTCTGCACAGAATACACCCAAACAGGAAATGGATCTACTGCAAAATGTCCATCATAAATTTATTGGGAGAGGAGGAGGAGGAGGAAAATCTAGGATATCTAGGCAGGTAATGCGAGCCAAAAAGGAAGGGTGGGAGGCCTAATTCTACTGAACCTAAAACACTAATTGATGGTGGGCTATTTGTGAGTGACTTTCGAATGGCCCCTCCAACAGACTAAAAAACGTTGACCACATGTGGAGCACCCTTGCTGGGTAGATCAGTATGGGACCGTATATAGTTACCTCCAAGGCACAGGCCAGCAATATCATCCGTTGCAGAAATACTGCGCCCATGCATGGATACCTGGAATAACTTTTTGCAGAATCCTGTGATTTTGATGTTCTCCTTTTACGAACCCACATATTACAACACTGACTTCACACCTGCCATAGGGGGAGAAGATGTCTGTAAATGGAGTGTAAAGGAATGTTGCATGACAAGTGATCTGCACCATTCAAGAAAGATTAAGACTTCCATTGCTTTTAAAGGAGCTTTTTCTGTCGATGAGACTGAGAGGGTATGATATCTCCAGATCCATCACTGTGCTCTGTCCCTGATCAAATAGTGGGGCATCTATGAGAGACGTGAACCCTTTCGGAAACATTCCTGACATATAGCACCATGGAAGTACTGGTTTCAGATATTTACCCGGTTCTCAGATGAAATGCCTAAATGGTCTAGAATGTCCAGGTGTGAGAAATATTGGGCAAGACAAGAATGCAAGATCAATTGCAGACACTATGGAAGGATCTAAAGGGATTGACTTGTAGTGTAAAATAGGCATTATAGAAACTCGTGTTCAGCCGGTATAGGACACTGAATAAACTCAAACACGTATCTTAGGTGCAATGGGAATGATAGACTCTTTGCGGCATAGAGCGGAATGAACTTCATGGATGGTGGGAGTGCCCAGAGACAAAGCCCTACTAGGAAGACATTTTCAACCACATCAAAATCACTCTAGACTGCTAATGAACACCCAATCCCACTGTTTGATATTGGTGAAAACCTACTGTATTCTCATGATGTAGATGTTACTTTAAGTCAGTGAAACAATAGCATCCTCTTGAAGAGTGATGACCTCTCCATATCAACTGACTGCGCGAAACGACTTTGGTTGTTGCTCGCCATGGAGATACTTTAATATGACCTACATGATGAATGGAGGACACCTGAGACAATCTGGAAGCCAGTGATGGATCACCTTATCAGCGAGACTCCTTTGTTATCCTGCCGTGATGCTTTAAGACTTGTGAAGCTGTTGTGACGTACTGTTAATCGCACCACAGTGGGTGGACAATCAAAGTAATTTCTTATTTGTCTTGAGGTGAACAATTTATAATGTACATACTAAGTGGATAAATGTGCAGGCTATTGTGTTTTTTGCTCCTGCGATGAGAAAAGGAGGAAGAGAAGAAGTGGGTAATAATGGAGAGTACATAACAGCATTTAAATTGTGTGCTGTTTATCATTCAGTTTAATTTGAAAGACTTGCCTCTGGAAATAGTGCTACATAAGTTAAAATCATAAAAGATCTCAGGGGAAAAAGAAATGGAAGTATAATATAGGATTGCTTCAAGTAATTAAAATTACAAAATGGCATTCGCATTTTGAAGAACTCTTATTCTACTATAGAAATAGAAGAAAAATTGAATGGTAAAATGTTCAAAAGCAAGACTGGGCTCAAATAAGATCATAACTTTGGTATGTCACACACAGTAGGTAAGCAGAAGTGATTCTTTATTAGCAGGTCTCAGACTACCATCAACACATGTAGTTTTGGCCATGTGTGACTAATGGAAGTGACATGAATAAACTAAGAAAGCTAAGACCTTGCAATAGTACATCAGTGATTAATTAGGAGTCTTTAATAAGGTATTAATTTCTCTTGAAGGTGCTGTGTAACCCTGGGCGTAGTTCGCGTAGTAGCTCTACACGTAGCTACGCGAAGTGCACTTCGCACTACGCGAGCTACGCGTAGCACTACGCGAACTGCGTAGTGCGGTAGGAAATGCTGTTCGCAATGATTGCACAGTGCCGGATGCTTGTCCGCACTGTGCAATCATTGCAAACGGCATCTTGCACAGTGCAAGCGGTCGTTTTCTGCCGCTCGAGTAGATTTGTACTCGAGCGGCAGTTTTCTCAACGCGGACTGGTAGTTTCTCATCGCGAGCGGTCGCGAGCATACGCGACCACTCACAATGAGAAACCTGACCTCCCCGCGTTGAGAATCTCGCCGGGAGGTTTATTTTCCACGCTTGCGATCGGCAACTTGATGTTGCTGATCGCGAACGAGGAAAAAGTCTCGCCGGGATGTCATTTTGCTCGCTTGCGGTCGCCAACTTGACGTTGAGGACCGCGAGCAAGCAAAAAATGCCCGCTACGCGTTTTTGCACTGTGCTACGTGCAATTCGCGTAGCGCGTAGTTGCGCAAACTACGCAAACTACGCGAGCATAGCGTAGTTTTCCGCCCAGGCCTAGTGCTGTGTGATTTATTTTTCTGTATCTGAATATTCCATTATTTCTGTCATGTAAGATTTTGCTTCTGATTAAAAGTGTTCTAATATATCAAGTGAATGTCTAGAGTCTGACATAGTTTTGTTTAAATATAGATTCGATTGAAATACTTAGGCATATGCATGGAGACATTTTCATGACGGAGAAAATTACTACTCCGAATTTCAAGTATATACCGCATGGTAAGAAATGATCTATGGAAGATTACCATGAATTATTAAATAGAATTCGAGAGTAGTGTTAATTAGCAGTTTTCCTTGCAAAGCTGCTACTATTAGAATAGCGCGGTGAAGATTATATTTGCCAGTGCCCTGATAAACAAGCATTGGCATAGCCAATAGGTCTCACTTTTGGGACCTTATAAGTATTTAGTTATGCAGCACAATATCCTTGGAGCAACAACATTAACTGTTGCATGGTTAAACACTTATAAGGCCCCAAAGGCGAGACCTATTGGCTATGCCAATGGTTTTGTGTTTTTTTAAAAGGACAAGCAGTGCTATCAGGCTCCGGCTGCCACTTAGAGGTAGAGAGAGAGAGGTGTGTAGAGAGAGGTAGAGGAAGAGAGGTAGAGAGAGAGGTAGAAAGGTAGAGAGAGCGGTAGCGAGGTAGAGAGAGAGGTAGAGAGAGAGGTAGAGAGAGAGGTAGAGAGGGAGAGAGAGAGGTAGAGAGAGAGAGGGAGGTAGAGAGAGAGAGGTAGAGAGAGAGAGGGTGGAGGAAGAGAGGTAGAGCGAGAGAGAGGTAGAGAGAGAGGGTGGAGGAAGAGAGAGAGAGAGAGAGAGGTAGAGAGAGAGAGGGTGGGTGGAGGAAGAGAGAGAGAGGGTGGAGGAAGCACATGTGTGTACGGGTCCAGGAAATGGCGTAGGGTCTCACCCAGAGTTAGGAAGTACGCAAAAATTAAGGGTGCCAGGGGTGAGCCACCCAGGTAGTTGCTCGGAGGATCCACTAAGGGATAGTGGATTCTACAAGTAAAGAAGCGCCATGTGAGAATCACTGCATGTAGAAATCGCTTCACAATAAGTAGGTCCACTAATGATTGAGGAAGTGAAATCAATACGCGTTAATTATGGGCCATAAAGGAGGAAGAATTAAAATTCACCATATCAAGCTCAATGCACGTAAATATGGGCCACCGTGCAGGAGGAAAAGCCAAATGAGCATCAAGAATGTGCCATTATGTAGAGAATAGGCTCACTGTATGTAGCGCAACAAAATTCTATTAGCCATGCAACAGTTTAATGTTTCGCAGTTGCCAAAAGTCCGCCCGTCTGCTTCCTCTCCCCGGGCTGGTTTGTTCCTCGGTCACGCCCAAGGCACAACCTCCCGGAAGACACCACTAACACCTAAACTGCCCTAATTAAGGCCCTGCAGGCAAGAGGAGTGGTACGGGTATTGAAAAGGGAAACGAAGATAAGAGGGAAAGAAAGGGGTGGACGAAAAGGAAGCCCGTTAAAGGGGAGCGGAGAGCAGAGATGAGGGGGAGAAGAAAGGGAAGGGTGGAGAAAGAAATGCGGCCGGAGAAGAGCTAAAGCAGGGTGGAGTTGGACCAGAGGATCGGAGAACATCCACACAAATCGCAACAACCCAATTCACCAATGAAGAGCCACATATGCCACAGTAGTCCCCACGAGACCTCACACTGAAACCAACAAAACGCCAGCCCGCCAAAGGAGAGCCTTGTGTCTTACTACTGATGGCAAAGCATGACCCACCAGCCTACGAAAGAAAAGCATTTTGTCAAAACGAAGAAATACCAGCTCACCAAAGCCGGGCACTGTGCCTCATAAGCAGGGCCAATGGAATTATGCGGCAATGGAGGACCCAATTATGCAGCAGGGTCATTCTAGATTATGTGGCAAGAAATGGTAAACAATGAGGCTTAATGTGACATTCTGTGGCAGAATTATGTGACTAATTTATGTTAACATGCATTCATATCGCCTGGGCAAAAGTTTCACTTCACAATTTGCCTTTTAATACTTATATACAGCAGCCAGCAACCGAAGGACGGCCAGTTACCTTTGAAAAAGGTCTGCCACTGAGCTTGAACATCAGACTGCACTTTTCTATAGAAACGTTTGATCCATTTGAACTATTTTTGTTGAAATCTGCACATTGTGCAGACGATTGTAAATTATGTGGCGAGTACGGTAAAGACATCATTAAACAGGAAAGGCCTGAGCTGCAGAGCCGCACAATTCCTATGGCCCTCTGTGGGTCACGGGAAGGGAAACCACGAGGCACTGACGTCTAAAAGGGGAGGACTCGTCTGAGCTACGGTAAGCCTCGTGGGCTCACCACAAAGCCAGGATTTCACCTGCATGTGCAGGATTTTAATGACAGGGTAGGCAAAAACACAATCCTACATGCTAGAAACATAAAACTGGAAAACAAACTTTACAGAGATCTAAACGACCTGAAAATGTATATCTTATGTGGTTTCACTGCTAGGAGTCTAGTGGCGGACAAGGAAACCGAGTTCTTATAATGCCGGAATATCTACTTGTCCAAACCGCGTGATCCTGGGCAAATGACCTCTGTCTTCCAGTGGCTCACTTGCCTTACGTGCCAAAAGTCAACACAGCATTAAACGGGCCAAAACCCTGGATTAGGAGACATACACAAGCTACATATTCATTTACACACAAAAGCCAACAGAGCCGGGCAGACACACAGGGTGGCCTGAGTCCGTGCACCCTCAAGTACCAGCGCACGAGCTGAACTCACCATGAAAACCTCGTGAACATAAAGGGTGCATTTTATGTTCAGCTCGGGTCGGGTGCCAGACCTGACGAGCACAACTCTTGCAGCTGGGCGGGCTTGAGGCTTGAAGAAGGAAACAAGTGGGAGGGGTGGGGGAGTGCGCGCGAGGCTTGAAGAAGGAAACAAGTGATAGGGGTGGGGGAGTGCGCGCGAGGCGCGAAGAAGGAAACAAATGGGAGGGGTGGGGGGAGTGCGCGCGAGGCTTGAAGAAGGAAACAAGTGATAGGGGTGGGGGAGTGCGCGCGAGGCGCGAAGAAGGAAACAAATGGGAGGGGGGGGGGAGTGCGCGCGAGGCTTGAAGAAGTAAATAAGTGGGAGGGGTACTGTTCAATTAGAATATGCAATAGTAAATTCAAGCATGTTGCCGGCAAGCCCAGATGTAGGCTTGTTTTTAAATTCTTGTGGCACAACCAAAGACACCGGCAAAGCCAAGCTCCAATTCAACAATTAAAGAGCCGTTTCCTACAAAATAATTAGATACCAAAAAGCCAACAACCTTACCAGACAAACCCAGTGAGCAATATACACATTGCATGTTATTTAGCGCGTCCTATGTCACTCTTGTCTGGGCTCCACCAGTCCATATCTCAGCTATATTCACTAACTAGACTCAAAGAGGGATATCCATATGGGTCAGGTTTCAATGCCCAGCACGCATGCTTTGCGCTTCTACACTAGGAATAAGCTCGTTACACTATTCCAGCTTTACATATTGGAGAGAAGCCCCAGGGCGGAGAAGGGGTAAATGTATTTGCATCCCTAGTACACCAACAATGATCCTGTCTCAAATTCTAAAAGCACCGTTTTCTACTCGCATGCAGACGGGCATCTAAGATCGACTCTACAACCCGAAACCCTTTTTATGCGAGAAACCGATGAAATGATTACTTACCGATATTCAAAAAGAAAACAAAACAAATTCGCAAAAAGCACGTCGGAGTAACAGAATGCAATCTAGATTTCCATGTAGAAAACATTTACTTAATAAAATGTGCAATTCAACTACAGTTTACGGGCACGACCATATAACGAGATTAACTGGCCAAGTAATAGTATATTCGAATAACATAGAAATTTAACTTGAAGAGCCTAAATCCTCTGATCGGAAGTATTCTTAATTTAAAAAAATAAAATCAGGTCAGCCTTACCTGCGGAGCTTCTGATGCATCAGTCTTCAGGGGCGCTTCCTGCTCTGCACTGGTAGGCAAGCCACTTTGCTGCGACTCTTTAGGATCTGAAGAACCTGGTGCGGCTGTGGACTGAACTGTTACCACTGCCGCCTGGGACGTCGCTGAGGTCACTTCAGGTGACTTATAAGTACCTTGGGATGACGTAGAGACTGGCTGCTGCTACCTGCTGAAAAGGCTATACACTTACCACCTTGTTGCATTTTGTTGACTATACCAGGAGACTGAGCACTCTGTTCCCCCAGTTCTATCAAATCTATTTTTTAAACCACATACTTGCTAGCAGCTTTAACGCTTATTCTAAATACACCCACTCTTGCCAAAGGGAGGGCGGGATAAGTTCAAAAAGTGATTGCCAAAGAACACACAACTGAAAGGCTGGGCTTAAAAATCCACACTGCCTGATTCCTTGTATCCACCTAGTCCAACAGACCACAACTAAGTAGCAATGATGCTGATGGCAAGGCCTAGGCACTGCCCTTCCCAGGAAAGTCACGTGTTGTGGCCCTGCCCATCTTGAGAGCAGTGTTTGTTTCCAGCGCACTTAGCTGAAGAGGTAAAACTGAGACGAGATGTGAAGTATTCTAGTCTCATGGCGAGGGCGTACCTACTGGACCAGGTCTAGTGACAGGAGGTGGTCCCTGGGTAGTATAACTGCTATATGATGACACTGACCATTGCTTTTTCGAAGCTTAAGACTAGTGCATTCCATTTGGATACTAGAGTTGTTCATTTTCTACACTTGCCTCTCAAAAGTTGCAAACGCGAGAGTCGAGGGCTTACTCCGGGAACTGGTGAAGGGATCAGAGCTCACTTACAAGATGAATAGTAGCCACACATGATGGACTCACTCTTCGTCTGAGTTATAGCTCCTAAGATAGCCTGATTTGGAGTAGGGGTTTAGAATGAAACTCCAAAAATGAGGTATGAGGGTCGTAGTACCCCCACTACCGAACAAACGTCTTCACAGTGCCCTGTGAAATAATAAAGGGACAGTGGCCACCGTATCAGAGCGAGATCTTGCAACTTCACCCCCACCCCCTTACTGATAGTGGAGGTTCCACTTTCAGGAACAGATTTTATTTACATATGATTATAATTTAATTTCAAACTCCCCTCTGCGTGTCATGCAGTTACGTCATTATTACTGAGAATGTGCATGGTTAAGTGACCTCTGCGCAGTGTTTTTCTCGCTGGTGGTAATGCGGCCTGTCCACATCCACGGTGCAGACACAGTGTCCCCCGTCTGCGGTGGACACATTGCGTCCGTGTGTTTACAGTGCACTGAACCCGGAAGTCCCTTCCTAATTAGCACCGGAGGAGAGGCCATTGGTCCCGCCGGCCCTTCGTTCCTTGGAGTTGCTGGAGCCTGGAACCCCGCGCGACTGAGCAGCAGCCCGAGGTCTGCGTCTCGCGCTCCGTGACGCGCGCGGAGCTGCTGTGGGCGAAGGGACGAAGATTTTCCAGTCACGTGCTCCCCGGGGACGGCGCTCGCGCTGCCAAGTGCCGGCTTTTCACGCGGGGTAACGAATACTCCTCACTCTGCGTAGGCGAGACCTAAAAAGGCTGTTTAACATTTTAACTACAGGCAGATTTGCACCCCTCCTCTTATAAAGTGCTATCTCTAAAACAATTAAGTAATAGCCCAACAGGTTTATGCATCTGCTGCTGAGATCCTTGTGCATCCTGCGTGTGCGAATCCGAAGCGGGGCAAATCAGACACTTATTCTTCCGAAGTCAATAGCATGTGAATTGCTGTGTTGTGGTTCAATAGCACCTATGAGTTACTGTGCTGTGAAGCCAGAAGATTGTGGCAGAAACCACTATATAAAACACTTCATCACAAGCCTATTTAGGAATCAGAAGACCGCATTTACGAAGGTCAAAGACACAAGCCTGGGCGGGGAAAGCAAATCCTTTTCATCAAGTAATGCATTCAGTAGACGAGAACAAACAAAAAGTATAAATAAAGTAAAAATAAATAAATTAAAAAAATAATTTCCATTCATTTTACTTCAATTCCACATTGAAATTTAGAAATGTGCTGTAAGTGGGTTAGAACGTGCATGAGGAAGTCTCCGCTGGGCTAACTGCAATTAATTTTATACGAAAATCGAAACCCCCAAAAAATAGCATACATAGCAAAGAAAACAAAAGAGCGACCATATACACGCACATCTGCTCTCCTTGTAAATAAACATCACGTGCCCCTAATGGGTGTGGGAATGTTTTATGATGCTGTGTAAAGAGATTCTCTTCGGCGTCTGGGTGGTTCTGTGTACACTCTGTCGCCCATGGCATTGGATAATTAGAGCTTAGTGGAGGCTTGAATGCAAACATGAAGGTTTAGCAGGGGTTTACACCAAGCCGTATAAGTGAGAACGCTGGCCATACTTTTCATGAACGGGAAAAGAGCAGGCACTCAAAGAATAACGGACACAAACAAAGCTCGGCAGATCTAATATTTCCTACCACGCACAGTCTACCCCCTGCGAACACAAGTACAAAAGGCACTCACAATGCACACAATGGTCTATTCTTGTCAGAAAGGAGAGCATGCATTAGGTCTCATCCTGCGGTAGCGTAAAATATATGTATATATGTAGATATATAGATTAGCATGGGAACGCAACAAAAGGGGGCGTTATAAAATAATAAAACTAAGACACAGGTTGCAACCGGAGTTAAGGTAGATGGGTGAGGGAGGGGGAACAATGGTGTCTGCAGATTTTTTTAATTAACTCAGCGCCGGCTTTGCAGTGCTGCCTCTGGGGCCTCTCAGTGCTAGCTGCGACTCCCAGGGCTCCTGACCTCTTTGCACTGCCGGCGACCCTCCGGAGCTCTGGGCCTCTCTGCGCCTCAGTACTGCCTGCGACCCTCCGGAGCTATGGGCCTCTGTGCATTTGAGCTCTGCCTACGTATACGACCCTCTGGAACTCGTGCACCTCTCGGCGCTGCCTGCGACCCTCCGGAGCTCCGGACCTCTGTGCCTCTCAGCGCTAGCTGCAACCCTCCAAAGCTCCGGGCCTCTCTGAGCATTCTGCGACCTTGCGGAGCTTGGCCTCTTGGATTTAGAAATGTTGGTTCCTTGTACCTTGCTAGAGGCAGGCTCACTCTTTCCACGAGTAAGCAGGGCCCGTGTCTGGATATTCAGCAGAAGTTCATGTTTAAGTCAGGAGTGGGTCACAAAGGCTCGTAGAACAAGCGCGCGCGCCTCGCGCAAGTAGGGGGTGGGGGGGGGAGTGCGGCCGAGAGCAGGCAGCGTTTACCTTGCGGGAGCGAGCGCGATAATTGCCAACACATGGCGCCGCTCGCTCCCGCAAGGGAATCGCCAAACGTGCACGCGTTGCCATTCAAAGCAATGCAATGCGTGCACGTTTTTGCCTGCAAAACCGGATCGATTTCAAAAGGTCTTTTTCCTATGCAGCGCATGCGCGCTGCGTAGGCGAGACCTAAAAAGAGCTGCCTAGGTGGTGACAGAAGTGACGGCCCCTCGTGGCTTTTTGCTCAGTCAGTGGACAGATTTAGAGAAGTTATACCAAGAAAATTGAGAAAGGTGAACAATTTAAAGGAGCTGGGACTGATTTGGGTTATCATACTTTGGTTCAACCTTAATCATGGCTTTAGCAAGTACCTAAAAAACGTAAGGAGCCATAATCACATTATCTTGAAAATGTGCGTAATGTAATTAGGGATTTTGCTGGATAAAAAAAAAGGCCAGCGTGCCTTCTAATTGGCTTAGTTGCGTGTTCCCACCCACTGTGCATTATATCCTAGCTTCTCTAATCTGTATTCAATCAGACAGCAGATGATCTATCTAGCTGCAATAAAATGTTCCCAAGTGTTCCCTTGCTTCTAGGAGCTGGGTTTGTGCTGTTTCAGACCTGAAATAATAAAAGGAGTCCTGTAAATGCAGTGCTTTCTGTGGAGGTGGCCTCCGGTCACTGAATTGCACTGTTTCAGACCTGAAATGATAAAAGGAGTCCTGTAAATGCAGTGCTTTCTGTGGAGGTGGCCTCCGGTCACTGAATTGCACTGTCAGACCCGAAATGATAAAAGGAGTCCTGTAAATGCAGTGCTTTCTGTGGAGGTGGCCTCCGGTCACTGAATTGCACTGTCAGATAAAGGAGTCCTGTAAATGCAGTGCTTTCTGTGGAGGTGGCCTCCGGTCACTGAATTGCACTGTTTCAGACCCGAAATGATAAAAGGAGTCCCGTAAATGCAGTGCTTTCTGTGGAGGTGGCCTCCGGTCACTGAATTGCACTGTGTCAGACCAGAAATGATAAAAGGAGTCCTGTAAATGCAGTGCTTACTGTGAAGGTGGCCTCCGGTCACTGAATCGCACTGTCAGACCCAAAATGATAAAAGGAGCCCTGTAAATGAAGTACTTTCTATGGCGGTGGCCTCTGGTCACTGAATTGCACTGTTTCCGATCCAAAATAATAAAAGGAGTCCTGTGAATACAGTGCTTTCTGTGTAGGTTGCCGCTGGTCACTGAACTGCACTGTTTTTACAGACCTGAAATAATAATAAAAGGAGTTGTGAATACAGTGCTTTCTGTGGAGGTGTCCTCTGGTCACTGAACTGCACTGTTTCAGACCAGAAATAATAAAATGAGTCCTGTTAATGTAGTGCTTTCTGTGGAGGTTGCCTCTGGTCACTGAATTGCACTGTTTCAGACCTGAAATAATAAAAGGAGTCATGTAAATGCTGTGCTTTCTGTGGGGGTGGCCTCCGGTCACTGAATTGCACTGTTTCAGACCTGAAATAATAAAAGGAGTCCTGTACATGCAGTGCTTTCTGTGGAGGTGGCCTCCTTTCACTGAATTGCATTGTTTCAGACCTGAAATAATAAAAGGAGTACTGTAAATGCAGTGCTTTCGGTGGAGGTGGCCTCCGGTCACTGAATTGCACTGTTTCAGACCTGTAATAATAAAAGGAGTCCTGACCTGAAATAATAAAAGGAGTCTTGTAAATACAGTGGTTTCTGTGGAGGAGGCCTCTGGTCACTGAATTGCATTGTTTCAGACCTGAAATAATAAATGGAGCCTTGTAAATGCAGTGCTTTCTGTGGAGGTTGCATCCGGTCACTGAATTGCATTGTTTCAGACCTGAAATAATAACAGGAGTCCTGTAATTGCTGTGCTTTCTGTGGAGGTGGCCGCTGGTCATTTAATTGCACTGGTTCAGACCTGAAATAATAAAAGGAGTCTGTAATTGCAGTGCTTTCTGTGGGGGTGGCCTCTGGTCACTGAATTGCACTGTTTCAGACCTGAAATAATAAAAGGAGTCTTGTAAATGCAGTGGTTTATGTGGAGGTGCCCTCTGGTCACTGAATTGCATTGTTTCAGAAACCTAAAACAATAATAAAAGGAATCCTGCACATACAGTGCTTTCTGTGGAGGCTTCCGCTGGTCACTGAATTGGAGCCTCTGAAATTCTCAATAGGAACATAAACCCTTTAGATACCCCGAGATCTTGCAGCGCAATCTGATCTGGAATTCGAAGGGTGGAGGGACAGAAAGTGTGACCTTTAACTGCCACACTTTATACTTTGATTTCTAAAGCATGCAAGTTGAACCGTAAATCTGTGTTTGCCTTTCAGAAACGTTGAAAGAGGGAAGTGCCATCCACCCAGCCCTGCTAGTGCAAGAAATTGAAGCCGTGAAGCACAAGCATCGAACCCCAGCCTACTGCGACCTGCTTCTACAGCACATCCAGTCCCTGGGAATCACAGCAGACCCCAGTGTTCTCTGAATGCAAGGATCATGTCTTCTGAGGGCCTCATTCACAAAGTTTGTTTTCTGTGAGTGATTCTGTCGTACTCCTAACTTGAGTGTGGCTTACTCCTGAATATCTAAGAGTAAGACCGACTTTACTCGTGGGAAAAAAGTTTGTGAACTAGGCCCTGTGTTTATATTACTATAGAGTTAATTTTATTTATTTCTCAAATTGTGGTTTAAATGTATTAAATGTTTTTACTTCAAGCGCCCTTTAAAGAAAAAGCACCGAAAGAAAAAAAAATTGAAGAAATATCCATCATTGACACTGAAATCAACAACTTAAATTGTATGCAGTGCTCCGTGGGCATTTACGACTAATTCAAATAACTTACTGTGTGAAGTTTTTCTAAGTAGATGCACAAATGGAAAAAACGTATATTTGCCAAAGTTGACGTGAAGAAGAACCATGCTGGAATATTTACTGATAAATGAGCACCAACGTATTCACCTTTACTGCCTAAGTACTATGCAATGAAACTCCAATCTTGACGAACTCTGATGCTGTGCAACATCCAGTATGAGGCCTTCTTTACAAAAACGTGCTTCCCGTTCGTCTTTTTTGTGAACAGTGTCATTACAATAAAAAAGCGTGCATGCATTTGTTTGTTGTTGTGCATGTTATCCAGTCCTCTCTGCACTGTACCGAGACCAGTAAAATCCTGTTATTTTGAGGAATTCAAAACCTGCAGATCTAGATGCAAATTTGAATTTTGCTTCCTCTTTCAAACGTGGATGCATTGTTTTAATTTCGCCGTACTATAAAAATAGGGAGCCTTCTGGTTGTTGCTCAGAAGTTTTACCGTTGAAGTATCCTTTATTGTTTTTGACTTTTGATACTATTGATTCGATTTGTCTTTGATCTATTGTAAAGCGCTCTGATACCCACAAGGGTAATGTTCCCGCTATATAAAACTTTCTAAATAAAAATAAAACTGGGGCAACAAAAAAAAGTTTGAGGTTCTAGCATGAATCAGCTTATCTCCTGGTGTGAGTTCTCCTTCGACTGGGAGAATGAAAAAAGTAATCACTCACCTCCCCTGAATTCCTCCTTATTCAACTATTCCCCAGTTAAAAATATAAAATTTTAAATGCAGATTAAAAAAAACTACAGCCCATCTCATTTTACCAAATGCTGTTTATTTTTATTTAAGAGATATGTCCAAATAAAACGTATAATTTGGAATCAACCAACATTGTAGCTTACACCGTAAAATTAGTGCTGAACTCTTAATGCAAAAAATCAGAAGGAAATGCAGCTAAATAGGCAACAGTCATAGAATGCTCAAAAACGCTGAAAATTATGACAGAAATCAGCTGTTTTTTCTCGTTTTTCTTTCAAGGATGGTAGATTGATGCTTTCTCTGTTTGTGAAGTGCCCCATATGTGGGAGGAAAGAAAGGCTGCCAGTGATCTTCGTTGATCTGTTTTGACACTCGTACCCTGGATGAGTGTGATTTTTGCAAGTAAATTTCAAAGGTACCATTAAAGATACCATGAAAGATAGATAAGATATCCGGCTCAGAGTAAGGCAAGAGAATGCCTTTCTAAGGCAGAAGGCGCTCCGTGAGACGCTGGAGAGGCAGGCTACAGCTACCAAAGACGGTGTTCCTTCCGCAGAGGACCAACTCTGCTCTATACGAACTCCCACAGAAGGAGATGGAGGGAGAAAAAATATTGCCACTCCTTTTGATCTCAAAGGTATAGAAGTACATCAAAAGTATCACCTGCTCACAATGAAAGACTTAACGTCAAAGAAAAGACATCTGCCGTTGAAGCACATATCGATGTTTCATCCTTTGACATCAAAACATCAAATAAAGCTTGACGTGATTTCAACTTCCAGTTTCCTAAATTTCCTCCAGAAAGAAAACAGTCTGGTATTAATATTCCATCTGATTGACCGTTGCAAATTCAATTGCATCCACTAATTATTTTTAGATCCAATATTATTCACTCCATGTTCACAAATCTGTTTCTCCTCAACCAAAGAGATATTCACCTCCGTAGAGTTTATCTCCCATTCCAAATGAAGGAGCCAGCCTCTTTTGCAACCACCTCCTGTGGTTCCACAAATTCCCAAGATCACACTTTCTGATACCCTAGGGTGCCTGCAGACCACCAGCTAATATAAGGCACAGTAAAAACTGAGGTACTCCCTAACTCTTACTCAACCCAGGGGAGATACTAATACAAACACAACATTTTACATGCATGCTTTGCCATCTGTTCTCCAGGAAGAGTTTCTCCTGTTTATATCATAACTTTCCATGATGTTTTGGCTTTCAGAGCAAGAAAGTTAATATTCTTCTGGAAATTCCACAAATATTGTAAAAACCATACACCAGAGGGTATCAGCAAGACCTCTTCTGCCACTTGTGTCATAGATGGCAAAAGAGAAGTTCCTTGCTCCGACTGTTGACATAAACAGCAGTTCCAAGGCTAAAAAAGACATATAAGCCCCCAGAACAACACCCGACATTCCTGAAAAGAGAGTCACAACCTGACTGCATTTCTGTATAGTTTCTGCAGTGGCAAAATGCTATTCTTTGGCACCCTTGAAATCCATTCCTTCAGACAAAGAGATTGAGTCCAGATGCTTTTAGTGACATGCTTGCAATTAGGTGAGAACATAATTGGCTAAATACTAAAGATTACACTGTGGTGTGTACTTAAACACTTTCTGGTGGACCGCAAATAATACTGGTTCGTTTAATACTGCCTCGCGAGGAAGGGCTTGTATCCCTCCTGGATGGATTCAACAGATCAATTCATAGTTACATAACAGTGTCTCATTGGCTGGAGTGCTGTCACTCTTGAGTTGACTGTTAATTCTAGGAGGCTTAACAGAGTTATATCCCTCGGGGTTCCATATAGTAGTTATGGGCAGCTTAACACGTGCTCCAATGAAACAGCTTGCACTTCGTATGAATGGACTCCACATAATACTTCTGGGTGGCTTAGTCTGTCCTCCAGGAGTTGGCTTTAGGTTGTTCCTGAGTTTACTTCTTACACTTCTACTATTTGGCTTAAGAGTCACCAGGGGGCTGGGTCTGTATTGTTCTTGGGAAGATTCCATGTTTCAATTCTAGGTGGAACAGCAGTACTTCCATTAGTTGGGCTTCTGTCACTCCTGGGTGGACTCCACATAGTATTTACTGATGGACTGACTACTCATAAGACTTACTGGTGACTTACCAGTGCCTTTAGTGGTTTGGTCTCATTCACCCCCAACAAAACTGAATTAGGGGAGCTGCTACTTTTCCTAGACGCACAAACTCTTCAACAGGCTTCCAAAGAGACTATGGTTCATCATAGTTACTAAGAATTTAAGAAACAATAGAAACCTAGTTCATTAAAAAATGTGGACTCTGCTGGATCTCAAACTGCAAGTCATGCTGGTTTTTATATGCAGTCTGCAAAGCTAACACTCCCATTCCCTTCACAAACCTGTCCATTCAGAGGTTGATTCCACATGCTGCTGCAACACGTCTGGATCACCAACTGTGGGCCACATGAACAACGTTAAAATACTTTACCCATAGGTCAATCCTCAACCAGCGGCCTCGGACCATGCACAAAAATTAGAGGGGCTAATTACCTGGCCATCCTCAAAGCTTTTTGAAGACCTCTGCAGGTGCAGGAAAGTGTTGCGAAATGCTACAAAACAATACAATAAAATAAGCACATCCTTAGATTTGACAGATTTAGCAATTTCTAGACATTGTCACTGGCTGGAGAAAATTCGGTTGGATACTACTCCCAAGTTTGAAGCCTGACCATCACCAAAAATGATTTTGTTTTAATTTGGTCTTCACATAGTCGAAGAGCTGCACAAAACGAAGGATGAAGCAGAACCATTAAAAGCTGTGAAATTGGTGACTAAAGACTTTCTAAAATCTCAGTATAAATCCAAAGAAAGACACTGCCATCGCCATCCCTACTAACAGAGGGTTCACGCCACTCACAGTGGGGTATTAACAGCTGCAGCAGCATCACTCCACTCATACCAACAGAGGTGCTATTCTAGAGGCAGAGGAAATTATCAAATAGCAGCTTTCACAGGTAAGCCACTGCTATGTCAAGAAAATGTCTTACAAGCTGACCTATCACTGAAAGCCACGCTGGTGGGGATAAAGGGGAGTATTATTAGTCATCCTGAAGAATGCAAAGGACTACCAAAGACAAATGGGTGCTGAATATTGTGCAAAATGGTTATACCTTGTATTTCGAAGTGCCTTAACCATTATTTCCACTGAAACCACACCAAAATACCAACTAGAGCTTCTTTGAGCAGAGGGAGGCATCCTTTTGCAGGGATATATCAGATATACTCTGAACTGCATTTGGGAGAATACATTTGTGTGGCTGGCCTACAAGATACATATTTCCACATCACAAATTCAAAGGAACACAATAAATGTCTGTGATTTGTGGTGGGAAGTCCTTGCTTTTGATACAAGGTACTTCCATTCGGACTGGAATCAGCATCTCATAGTTTTACAAAGTGTATAGCAGTAGTGGCAGTTAGTTTGCAAAAAAAAAAAAGAATATTTTCATTCACCTGTAGTGTGACAGTTGAATGATCCAAGCCAGCTCACCAGTGTGCCTCACAAGGCTTCTGAACAACTCTGTCGCTGCTGACTTAATTGCACTCCAGACACTTGCAGAACATCTAATACAAGTTCTCAGTTACCTTGAAGCGACATTAAATATGCTTCAAAGAAAAATGTTTCGTGAACAGGATGACAATACTTGTAATTTTTAAAGTGTTATCTTCTATTATAAACACCACAGCCAATGGCATGACCAATTTCCTCTCTTCTAAAACTAATTGCATCTTCATTATTCCCAGTGCAATGGTAAATGTATGACTTGTTAAAGCAGTGCTTGAAGGATCTGCGGAGGCAATTGAAAGACAAGTGGGAGGACAGATTAGTCCTGTCTCCAGTCTGCCACAGAGGAGCCATTTCCAAATCTAATGGCAGAAGTTCAGTTTATCCGGGTTACTTCGTGTAGATGGTTATCATGGATGTGTCTTTGGCAGGATGGGTATTTCATCTGAGTAGGTTTACTGTATAAGGAATCTTTCATGAAGGGAGGGCTTAATATTGTATCAGCCTTGAGCGCAGAGTAGTGCATGTCACATCCTAGGCTTTGCTACCATCTCTGATGACGAATAAAGTACTGGTTCGAATAGACAATATCACAGCTATGTGCTCTTATAACAAACAAGAGGGTATCAGAGCCCAAACACTCTCTAGAAGCACAATCCACTTTTAAGTTGCTCATCTGCAGAAAGTAGTCCATATATATGACACATCTGCCGGGGATAAACAGTGTTCTAGCATACCCTCTGAGAAAACGGTTCTTCTAAAACCACAAATGGATCCTGATCTGCGAATGGATTCAGGAAATGCACAAACTTTCTATAGAAAGTACACCTATACAATAAGGTGGTAAAAGGCCACAAAACGTGGACCTGATGAATAAAGGGCCTGTTCGTGTTTTGGTGGAATTGCTATTTTAAAGGGAGAGTACGAACATTGGTCCCTTGCCCCCAGTGGGCACAAAATTGCTCCCACTCCCTCCGACCCATCCAGAATTGGGTCACGTGTGATATATACAAACTTTATATAGCCATAGGTAATGCCCTTTTGATCAGTTGGTCTGGAAAATGTCTTTCTTGCACCACCATAACCTTTAATGCTTTATACCCTGATCGTACTGAAACACTTTAAGGAAAAAAATGATCCTGATTGTTCTCAAATGGCAGAGATAGTGGTCATACAGTGACTTGCTGTACAGATCAGAGGCTATTGAAATTACAGTTCAGACTGGACTTTTTGTCCTGGATGGAAGGACAATTAAACCATTCACACACAACTTACCATTGTTCTGCTTGGCAGCATGGTTCCTGAATAAACGCCATACACGCATATGAATCTCCTGAAACTCTGTATCAGTGCTTATCTAGCTAGAGGCTAAAAGACCCTCTCAAGCTTTGTCTATGCTTTCAAATAGAAGATGCATGTTGTCCAGGAGAAAATCATCAACCTGATTGCCTGCAAGGAGGAGGCAGTGTTACCACACTTGCTAGACGAAATGAAGTCTGAAGTACTCTCCCATCATGGTACCCCTAGCATATATCACAGTTTACAGGAAAAGCTAGTTTGTAACTCCTTTGTTCATAATTCCAGTGACTTAGGATTTCTTAGAGTGCACAGAGTATTTCCCCCTCCACCCCCCATTAGGAGACCGCTGCCTCCTTGGGAGCTTAATGAGGTTTTGACAAATTTAAGGTCTCCTCCATTTGAACCTATTCACAGACTCACTTTACCACATCTATCCTGGAAGGCAGTCTTTTTAGTAGCAATAGCTTCAGCTTGTAAAGTTTACACTCTGTTGAATGAAACCATACATGGTTTTCCATTCTAACAAACATCTTGAAAAGCAGATCAATCTATAACTCTTCTATCTTGAGACAAATTCTTTTCTTGGTCCCATTCAATCTGGCTGTAGTTCACTGTATAGTACTGAGGTGGCATTATTGATTATTGCAGATGAATCTCAAAATTACTATAGATTAAGGCTCACCTCTGCCCTTATACATTTTGACTTGTCAGCTGTTTGACACCGTGAATCATGTAATCTTACTGTATAGAGTGGCAAGCTGTGGCATGCAAGGCATTAAACTCGATAAAGTCTTCTTGAGGATGGATGTAAAGTGGTTCACATACCAGCTTAAGAATCTATTTTTCGTAAGTTAAATTGCTGTGTATCTCGGGGCTTATAGAGGCTGACACATTTCAGCATTTATGTTGCTCCTCTGGCAAAGCTCATTAAGTAATTTGGATTGTCTGTGATGGCCTATGCTTATGATGCTCTTAATTATTGTATGACTTGGCCAATCATCTGAATATATACATAATCTAACTTTCGCCTCTGTCTTTTGGAGGTTGCATCCTCTATTTAATAAAAATTATCTTAAACTAGATGTGCAAAAAACTGAACTTTTGATCAGAGGTGAGTCTCCAGAGCGCCCAGCATTATACTTGTGGCCTACTGAGCTGGGATCACCACCTCCTTCAAACAATTTAGTAAAAAAACGAAAAGAAAAAAAACCGCTTTCCTGTTTTTCAAAGCATTCTTCTTTCTAGACTTGATTATGCACATCCACTTTACTTTGATGTTCCTAAATAGCTGCTTAAAATCCAGCTCATCCAGAATTCAGTGGCCTGGCTTCTTTTCAGGGTTCCTCGTCACAACACAGTTGTGATGGCTTAGATCAACTATACTGGTTCCCCACTGAAAATGAATGTTTGGCTAAGGCTTTTTGTTTTGTCATAGAGCTATTTATAGAGAGAACCTTGTCTATTTGCAGACCAAATGTATTCTTTTTTTGCCTTCCTGTAACTTTTGCTCTTCCTCGCTCTTCCTTCTTCAAATGCCTACAAAACAGAAGTAATGCTTAGATGGTCCTTCCTTTTCAGTGTTAGCATCTTGGTTTTAGAACACTCTTCAAATGTTCCTTCACCTCAAATCCAATCACTTTCTTTTTTGTGAACAACTTAAAATGATAATTTTTACTTTTCATTTGTTTTTTTACCGTATTTTCAATTGGTTCTTCCCTAGTGCTAGGACACCTCATGCGAGTAACAGCACACTGTATTACCCACTTCATTATCACTTTGTAATCTTTCTACCATTTTATAATATTTGACTATAAATGACCATTCTGTGATGAAGGAAATGTTACTTACTTGGAATCCTAGTTTTGCAATATAGAAATCTTCATTAATGTCATAAACACCTTGTTAGAAATGGGCGTCTCTAATTGGCAGAGGTAAGTACCTTTGTCCAAATAGGGACCCTTGCTTCTAGTTAGGGTAAGGGGGAAACGCACTCTAGATAACCCCTGCTCACCCCCTTGGTAGCTTGGCACGAGCCGACCGGCTTATCCTCAAGGCAATGTGTAAAGTATTTGTACCAACACTCACAGTAACACAGTGATAACACCACAAATGGACACCACACAGATTTAGAAAAATAAAGGTTTCTTTATCTAAACTTTGACAAGACCAAAACGACAAAATTCCAACATATGCGTATTCAGTAAAGTGACTTTCCAAGATGTTATCACAAATAACTTGTAGGTTCTGTATTCCTCGGTGTAATTAACCAAAAATGTCAAAAGCACAGTTCAGCACCGACACACAGTGCTCTTCACAGATTCTCACCACGGGACTGCTGACTCCGTGTCAGCGATTGCAGAAGTATGCCCCCAAATGCTTTTAAATCAGGTAAATAGCTTTAACACGGGCACCGGTACTGCCGCTCCTCTCAGGCAAGTACGGGCCGCTGGAATCACTCGAGCGGAGGCTCTCGCTACGAAGGGGGGAGCCGAGAGCAGTCTCTCACAGACACGCAACCCGCCCCAGGCGGCGACACACGCAGTGCTCTGGACTTCGGTCCGAGCGTTTACCTGGGGGTTGCTTCCTCTCTCCTCCTTTCCTCGCGGCTCGACGTCCCGCGGGGCAGCTCCGTTGACAACAGCTGTTCCTCGCTGGGGGAATCCCGGTTGCTAGGCGACGCCTCGCAGCGGATCGGATCCCAGCGCAGCTCTTTCTCGGGTGCTTCTCGATCTTGGGCAGATGACTCGGGCCAGCGGCGGTGATGGCTCACAATACTTCTTGGCAATTCCCGGCTCGGGCCGGCGGCGGTGAAACACTCGCAGCTCTTTGCAGATGACGGTTCGGGCCGGTGGCGGTTATTTAGCAGCAGTACGATGGTTACGCTGCAGGGTTCAATGCGGTCACAGTGCGCTTCAGGCACACGGGTACAGCGGACCACACGACAGTCTCAGGCTACAAAAGCACACGCACACAGCATCGCTGAGACGATGGGGGGAATCTTTGATGTTCCTGAGTTCCCACAACAGGAGGCCAGCTCTTCTCAGGCCCTTGGAGACTTTCTCATCCGGACACAGCACACAGCAAAGTCCTTTTGCAAGCAGGGGGAACACAGCACACAGCAAAGCCCCTTGTCCTCTCCTTCAGCAAAAACAGCAAACTGCAGGCCAGCCCCAGACACACAGCAAGGGCAGTACTCCTCCTCAGTCTCTTCAGCTGTCCTCTTTGGCAAAGGTTCCTCTTGATCACGAAGTAGTCTGGGAAACTTTTGTGTTCCTGAGTTTCCACAACAGGAGGCCACCTCTCCTCAGGCCCTTGGAGATCTTCTTCAAGTAGGGGACACAGCACACAGCAAAGTCCTTCTCCTTCCCTTGGCAGAATAGCAACTGCAGGCCAACCCCAGAACACACAGCAAGGGCAGTCCTTCTCAGTTTCTCTCGCTCTTCTCCTTGGCAAAGGTTCCTCTTGATTCCAGGATGATCTAAAATTCAGGGGTTTCAGCTCTAATATTTATACCCCAAAATATCTTTGTTCTCTTTGTGTAAGGGGTCCTGAACCCAGTCCAAACCAGTTCGGGGTGCACTCTGCCAGTGCACAACTTCTTCCTTTGTCAGTGTGGGCCAGGGTCTTCAGACACACCGCAGGAGGTGGAGTCAGTCTTTTGTGGAAGGCAGGCACAGCCCTAGTCAGGTACAGGTGCTACTCCTCCCACCACTCCAAATGCAAATTGGCCTATTCAGCCCAGGGCTGACTCACCCAGACTCCTGGAGCCACCCCAGCCCCTGTCACTCCAAAGCCAGACAGTCAATCCACAAACAGGCAGAGGCACACAGGAAGGTTGGACAAGAAAAGAGCCACTTTCTAAAAGTGCTATTTTCAAACACAGAATTTAAAAACCATCCTTACGAAAAGATGTTATTAAATTCTGAGTTCAGGGATACCAGACTCCAACTTTCTATCTTACTCCTATGGGAAGATATGCTTGTAAAATGTTACAAAGCATTCCCCATTCTGTCCTATGGGCAAGATAGCCTTTCAATAGTGAAAAACGAAATTGGCAATATTTCACTATCAGGACATGTTACACACACCAGTACATGTCCTACCTTTCCCATACACTACACCCTGCCCTGGGGGGTACCTTGGGCCTACCATAGGGGTGTCCTATGTGTAAGAAAAGGGCAGGGTAAGGCCTGGCAAGTGGGTACACTGGCCAGGTCAAAATGGCAGTTAACAAACTGCGCGCAGGCACTGCGGTGGGAGGCCTGAGACAACTTTTCAGGGCTACTCATGTGGGTGGCACAATCAGTGCTGCATGCCCACTAGTAGCATTTGTTTTACCAGCCCTGGCACACTCAGTGCACTTTACTAGGGACCTACTGGTAAAACAAATAGGCCAATCAGGGAGAACCAATCACAACATCAATTTGCCCAGAGAGCATATGCAATTTAGCACTGATCAGCAGTGGTAAAGTGCCCAGAGTCCTAACGCCAACAACCACAGGTCAGGAAAAAGTAGGAGGAAGAAGCAAAAAGTTTGGGGATCACCCTGCAAAAAGGGCCATTTCCAACACAACCCCCTTCCAGCCTAAAGCCAGGGTAGACCAATCGATACCTCGATGGGATTCCCTGCTTGGGGCGATAGAATACGGAACCTGGCCCGACAGCAGGGGTCTATTCCTGTTCTACGCCATCCTGAACCCAGTTGGATCTCTCTCTCTATACTCTCAGGGCCCACTAGGCTAACCCATGGGGGACCCTTCTCCTCACCTGGGGACCCCATCTGTGCAGCGCCTAAGCTTACTTTGCTCACAGATGTGTCTGCACTTTATTTATTTATTTATTTTAAAAGTTTTATATAGCGCTAGCTTGACCCGTGGGTATCAGAGCGCTTTACATATACAAAGAAAAATTGCATTGCATAGCAGGACATAAGGATGCAAAAAGATAAAGCAAAAACATAATCATTGGGCATACAGTGCAGGGGAGGGAGAAGAACGCAGGTGGTTTAAACAGTCAGATAACCACCTATCCTTGATGGGCATGTGAGAGGGGAGTCATCTAGGTTATTGAAGTCTAGGGTAATTGACTTGGTCGGTAAAGTATTTGTTGAGGAGAAGGAGCTTCAGGTCCCTTTTGAAGCCGGAGAAGGAGGGGTTGCATCTGAGGTCTCTAGGGAGTGTGTTCCACATCCTGGGTACGTTACCAGAAAAGGATCGGCACTGGGTTGTCTTCTTTTTCAATTTAGGAGGGATGAGGAGAAGTGAGTTGGAGTTTCTCAGAGTTCTGGATTTTCCTGCTTTGACCAGTTTGCTGTTTAGGTAGTTGGGGGAATGTGAGTGAAGGGTTTTGTGCGTGATGCAGGCCAATTTGTAAATACATCTACCTTCAATGGGAAGCCAGTTGAGGGAGTTGAGGGTTGGTGTGATGTGTTTAAATCTTTTTACACCAGTTATGAGTCGAGCTGCCATGTTAAGGACTGATCTTAGTGGGGCTAGGTGAGCTTATGGTGTCCCTGTTAGGATGGCGTTCCCATAGTCCAGTTTAGAGAGGACTAGGGATTGTACTATAATCTTGAGGTAATCTTGGGGAATGAAAGGTTTAATTTTCATGAGGTGTTTAAGTGAGTAAAGCGCACCTTTTGCAGAGTTTTTGATGTGGTTCTTCATTGATAGGTTCTTGTCCAGGGTAATGCCTAGTGACTTTACCGAGTCGGATAGGACGAGTGAGCAGTTTAGGGCATCAAGATTCTTGAGCCAGTCTTGGATAGGTCGATGGTTACTTTTCGGAGAGAACAGTATTAATTCAGTTTTGTCCGGGTTCAGCTTTAGGTGGTTAGCGTTAAACCAAGTTTGGATCTTGGTAAGTGTGCCATTGAGGTGTTGGATGTCACTGGGTGATTTGATTTTGTAGTAGATTTGAGTGTTGTCTGCATAAAGGTAGTATTTAACTCCTGCTTGTTTCAGAATGATAGTGAGGGGTTCCATGAAGAGGTTGAAGAGTGATGGTGAGAGGATCGAGCCTTGCGGGACCCCCAGTGTGACTCGTGTTGGCATAGAGAGGCAGGACTTGATTTTAATTTGTTGCGAACGGTGCTGAAGGAAGGAAGTGAACCATTTTAGTACTTTGCCATTGATGCCAGAGCGCTTCTTCAAAGTCTCAAGTAAAGCTGGATGATTTATTGTCGAATGCCGCTGATAGGTCAATAAGGATGAGGAGACAAGTTTCACCTTCGTCTAAGGCTCTGTGGATATCGTCTGAAATGTTGAGCATAGCTGTTTCGGTGCTACAACCATTCCTGAATCCCGATTGAAAGGTGTCGAGGAGGTTGAAATCATCAATGTGTTTGTTCAGTTGTTGTAGAACGCACTTCTCCAGAGTTTTGGCTAGGAACGGGAGGTTGGAGATAGGTCTGAGGTTGTTAAGATCGTTAGGGTCGGCTTCTGGTTTCTTGAGTATGGGTGTAATTTGTCCTAGTTGAAGGGAGTCTGGGACGCAGCTTGATGTGATTTTGTCCAGAAAGGGGCAATGATGTGGTTGAGTTTTTTTACTACTGTGGATGGGAGGGGGTCCATAGTGTGGGAAGAGGGCTTTAAGCTTGCAATTATATTGAAGACCTCGTTTTCCGACATGAGTTCAAAGTCCGACCAATTGGCATCATTTTTCAGTTGGAAGCGGACCTGGTTGTCCTTGGTATGAATTCGTTCTGTTTGGTCAAGGGTGATTAAAGGGGGGCAGGATGCGAGGGAAGGAGGGTTTGATGTTTGGATGAAGGATTGTTCAATTTTTGTGACTTTATCTGTGAAGAAGCTGGCGATTTCTTCGCATCGATCCTTGGTGGCTTTTTTTGTGTGGGGATGTGCCGTTTGTTTGACTTTTAACAATGTTGAAGAGTTCTCTTGGTCTATTCTTCGCCTGGTCCAGTTGGCTACGGAAGAAAGAGGCCTTTTATCTAAAAATGTGTTTTTTATATGCCAACCGAGCAGATCTAAGTTGCGCTAGGTGTAATGTCGAAGGGTTTAGTCTCCAAGTCCTTTCCGAATGTCTGAGTTGTCGTCTTTCGTTATTAAGATCCACATTGAACCAAGATTTTGATTTGATAGATCTCATATGCTTGTGTTTGAGTGGCGCTACTTGATCTAACACCTCCGTCATTGTTGAATTAAAGTGAGCTGTGAGGTCATCAGCCGTCATAGAGGAAGGCTGGAGCTGTAGACGGGCATGAATCCTGGCTTCAAGTTCGGTTATAGGGACTTCTTTGATGTTCCTGGTCCAGTGTTTAGGTTTGTCAGATCATATTGGTTGGTATCTGACAAGTGAGTCAATATTAAACAGTATGAGGTGGTGGTCAGACCAGTCAATGGGAGAAATCGATCTCAGAGAGACAAGCTCATTTTTGGTGATGATCGCATCCAGAGTTGCTCCTTTGATGTGTGTTGGTTCATTGCAGAGTTGTTTGAGGTTGGTTATTTCAAGCAGGTTGGAGAGGTTCTAGACTGTGGTGTCTTCTGGGTTGTTCCAGTGGATATTGAAGTCACCCAGGAACACGTCTTTCGTGTCTGTTAGGGAGAAACGTGTTATTAGGTCGGTTAGTTCTTCGGCAAAGAGGGCACGCTCACCAGGAGGATGGTAGATGGTGTGAAATTTGATGGGCGAGGTGCCTTTGACTGTAAGTTCAACACCCAGGTACTCAAAAGTCCGGTATTCTGTAGATTGTAATGTGGTAAGCGGTATTCCTTCTTTGTGAATGATGGCTAGTCCGCCACCTGTTTTGACCGGTCTGTCGTGTCTGATGATGATGTAACCTGGGGGTGAGTAGGTCTAGAATGGGGGTAGAGTGGTCATTGAGCCAGGATTCTGTGAGGAATGCGATGTCTATTGCTTCAGCGAGTATAGCTTCAGCAAGGTCCGTGGCGTGTTGTACTGCTGATCTACAGTTAAGGAGCATGCAAGATAGAGGACGGGGAGCCTCACTGTTGGAGTGTGTTAAATGTATAGAAGTGTATTGAGCAGGGGGTCTGGACGAGTGGACAGTTCTAGGGATTCTATTAGTGCCAACTCGAACTGGGATTGCAAAAGGAGCCGTATTCCGGCTCATTGCGAGGTAAGATTCGTTGATCTCCTCTGCTTCCAGTGCTGAAATGGGGCGGAGAGCTCGACTAGGATGATGTGCCTGCCTCCCCAAAGGAATGGAGTGCCATGATGTGCCAAGTGGGGCCATGGAAGAGGCTGTGCGGGGGGAAGGTGCGTAGCTACCCGGTGCAAGGAGGCTTCAACCGATTGGGAAGGTCTTGTTGTAGGAGTAGGATATCAGCAGCTAGGGAGTCTATTTTCTGCTCCATTCGGGTCAGTTGCTGGGTAAGTGAGCAAAAAGAGCTACTTGCCTTCGGCGGGAGCGGTGCATGACTAGGGCCTATGGACGGAGAGAGTACTGGGTTATGGGATAGAACGGTGTCATTGTGATTAGGAGTGGGGATAGATTGAACATGAGGAGTTGGGTCCTTTATGTTTTCCGTCTTGAGGTTAGCAGGAGGTGTTGTGGGTCTTGGGTCCAAGGGAGGAGAGTGGGAAATGGTTCGGGGGAAGTCAGTGTCCAGGGGATTGGCCGTGAGATTAGAGGTGGAGATGGTTTGTGCATGAGGTCGTGGGTCTGAGGAAGGAGAGTGTGCAGTCGTTTGTGGGAGGACAGTGTCCAATGGATTATTTGTGACGTTGGACACGGAGATGGTTTGGGCAGGTGGAATAGGGTCAGAATCGGAGTTGGGGATAGTTTGCGAGGGTAGAGTCGGGTCTCTTGAGGTTAAGAGGGAAGTGTCTGGAGCCGGTTCAGTAGCGGAAAGATTGTAGTTTGTGTCGGATCTGCCTAGCTCAAGAGCAGCCTTATGGTGTTTATTAACTGTGAGTATGCTGGTCCTGGAGGGATCAGTTGATGCCATTGAAGTGGGTGTTTGACGGTGGAGTGTGATGATGGGGGTAGTGAGATTGTAATGGGTGATGGTGGATGACCATGTGTTGTAGAGTGGGTCGTCAGGGCGGGGCGATTGGATCGGTTCCAGGTTTCTTGTCAGGGTGGAAGGGGAAAGGGGAGATTGGGTTTGCTGGTTCTGTTGAGATAATGAGGAGAGTAATGTTGGGTAGTGACGATCAAAAGTGGTGAGGTGCGGGTCAGTGGCTTGTATGAGAATGTTTCCTGTTCTGAAGATGGAAATTGTAAGTTCCCCTTTAAAGGAAGGGGAGACGGTTGTGGTGATTTTTTCGCCATAGGGAATGATTACTGACTTGCTGACTTGAAAATGAAGAAGGAAGGTGTTTTTCCACTTTGTCGGGCGATTAGTGTAGAAGATGAAGTTAGATTTCATCTTGCCGTTAGTCGCGGTGAGGTAGTTGTCTACAATAAGTGATTCAGGGTGTTGTTTTAAAGTTCTGTGCTTGAAGTTCTTTTTAGCATTACTGGTCAGATTTTCTGGGTAGTTTATAGACCATGAGTTGGGTCCATAGCGCGCGAGTTTAGAGGTCCGGATGGGGTTTAGCGGGTGCATAGTTAACGACTGAGAGGTTCTGGTTCTATATGAATCGTTGGGAGAAGTTAGTTGGTGTAGAAAAGAGTAAGCCTACAGGGTAGGGTCAGATCTTAATGATGCTACACGGTGGCTCTAAGTTTGTATAGAAGAGTAATCCTACAAGGTGGCGACAGATCTTAATGAGGCCACTAGGTGGCTCTCCAGGCTAAGTCCGAGAGTTAAGGTTTCCTCACCTAGTGCCAGGAGGGTCCTTGTGACCCGAGCTCAGAGCAATTAAATTAACGACAGGCTTGAGGTTCCATTAGTCTGCGCCGCTGAAGATTGGGCACACTCACAGCTGGCAGCAGCCCCCACCATGTGGGCTTGGCACTCACGCAAAAATGGAGAGCAGCACAAGAGTTGCTGCCTGGTCGTAGGACCCGCGAACGTGGGCCGGTAAGCATATTTCCCAAAAATCATGATAAGCTAATACGAAATAGAAATGGAAGCGGGTCGTCTCCGGCCCTTCACAGCTGACTCCTGTGGGCCACCATTTTAAGGTCAGGCAACCGTGTCTGTCTGTTCTCTATGGTGCCGCCTCTCAAACACGTCGTGCACTTTAGGAGAGGAGGCTGGGCATGGATCTAAACTTGCACCTCAAAGTCGCTGTCGCTGTGGCAGAAAAGGAAGCTGGTCGTCTCTAGCCCTTCGCAGCTGACTCCGGTGGGCCGCCATTTTAAGGTCAGGCAACCGTGTCTGCCTGTTCTCTACGGTGCCATATTAAGGTAAGGCAACCGTGTCTGCTTGTTCTTTACGGTGCCGCCTCTCAAACACGTCGTGCACTATTAGGAGGGGAGGCTGGGCATGGATCTAAACTTGCACCTCAAAGTCGCTGTCGCTGTGCCAGAAAAGGAAGCTGGTCGTCACTGGCCCTTCACAGCTGACTCCCGTGGGCCGCCATTTTAAGGTCAGGCAACCGTGTCTGTCTGTTCTCTATGGTGCCGCCTCTCAAACACGTCGTGCACTTTAGGAGAGGAGGCTGGGCATGGATCTAAACTTGCACCTCAAAGTCGCTGTCGCTGTGGCAGAAAAGGAAGCTGGTCGTCTCTAGCCCTTCGCAGCTGACTCCGGTGGGCCGCCATTTTAAGGTCAGGCAACCGTGTCTGCCTGTTCTCTACGGTGCCATATTAAGGTAAGGCAACCGTGTCTGCTTGTTCTTTACGGTGCCGCCTCTCAAACACGTCGTGCACTATTAGGAGGGGAGGCTGGGCATGGATCTAAACTTGCACCTCAAAGTCGCTGTCGCTGTGCCAGAAAAGGAAGCTGGTCGTCACTGGCCCTTCACAGCTGACTCCCGTGGGCCGCCATTTTAAGGTCAGGCAACCGTGTCTGCCTGTTCTCTACGGTGCCGCCTCACAAAAACGTTGTGTACTTTATGAGATGCGGCTGGGCATGAAACTAAACAAGGCGGGCAGGGACAGAACGCAGACGGTAAGAGGGAGACACCGGCATCCGGTAGGACCATCCAGGGACTGTGTCTCAGACCTCAACCTACCATCAGCGGGGGTGGGGGGGTCCTGTTCAGCTTCCAGGTGCTTAGCAGGCGCTTAGCAGGCGCAGCCGGTCAGGACTCCTCCTCCCGTCAGGAGGAACGTGTGGTCAGAAGAAAGAAACACTCCCAGGGCAGAAAGGCCCCACGAAGGCAGCCCCGCCAGACCGGAGTCGCTCGGCGTTCACGATCAGGAGCGGGCTCGTCCCTCAGCTCCTTGAAGCCCGTGCACTGGTAGACAGTACCCACCTGGCCAACACAGCGGTGTGGCCCAGTCCACCCCCAGGGTGTGACTCCAGCCCCCCTCCCAGGGGCAACTCTGTCCACCAGGACAACCAGCCACCGTGGCCACTGACAGCTGTCAGTGATGAGAGCCAGGCCTCATGCCTTTCAGGCCTCTCTAACCTCTGTGGCGTCAAAAAGTGGGGGGCAGTAGCCCCAGGTGCCTGGCACCTTTTCTCCACTCTCCCTCCTGCCAAGTCAGGTATGGCATCCTGACAATGGCCCACCATCCCAGGGTCTGTACCCTCAGGCTGACCAGAGGTCACGGGCGAGGCTCTCCTCCCACTACCTCTCCTTCTGGGGTCCCGCCCTCTCCTCCCAGGAGACCCGCCCTCAGAACACAACTCTCCCACCAGTTCATGACTTCTCTCCTGCAACTGGTCTCCCAACCTAGGATATAATCCCTCAGGTTGAACCGGGGTCAGAGGCGAGGACTCCCTCCCTCTGCACCCCCTTCCAGAGTTCTGCACCCTCCCACCTGGATGGGTACCCCTAGAAGACAAAACGGTAGGGACACTGATTACAGATGTCCTTCCCTCCAGGTCAGGCAGAACCTGAACCTGGCCTCCCAACCCAGGGACTAAACCCTGCGGTTGAACACCTGCCTGGCACACCAGGACTTCTGGGGGCGCACACAGCTTCCCCCTGAGGGTAACACATACCTCATGCATTGCGTGACAGTCTGCCTGGCGCTGATCTCCTGACCCCTGTCCATCTGACAGTGCGTGAAGACCCCCCATGACAGAAGTGGTGTCACCATGGTCACTCCTAGGAGACTCAGCCATTATGGCTGGCCCCTGACCCACTGGTTCTTCCACTGGGGACTCTCTCCCCCTCTCATCCCTCCATCTGGACTTCTGCACCCTCCACTTAGGAGCGGCACCGCCAGACACCAGAACCGCTGGAGCTCCGTTTACAGATGCTCCAGGTTCTCCTGACACTAGGATATCCCCCTCAAATGGCCCACTAGTACAGCATAGGCTCCCCACCTGGTGTTCCCTTAGGGAACCCTCCAGGTCCTGGGACTGGGTTTTGGGCACCTTGGGACACAGCCCACTCTCACTCCCTCTCCTCTGAGACAGGACGTGGGACCCTACACCCCTCCCACTACACTGGGACCTATCTGGGCTACCACAAATCTCCCCTACCTCACTTATTTGGGGAAAACCTGAGCCACCCCCTTCAGGATCACTCCCAAAAGCTTCTTCAGACCCTCTGGAATCCACCAAAAGGTCTGTCTTCAGCGCAAGCTCCCTGGGATCAGAGAACTCACACTCCGCCGGGCATTGGCATAGCTCTGGAAAACAGGGACTTAAAATATGCTCTCCAACAAATGAATCGCACAGCCCCCCACAGTTGTTAACTAAGCTACCCTTTGCCTCACCATCCAGTGCCTCACACAAGTACCCCACACCACTCTCCTGAGATTGGCAAGACAGTGTCTGACTGTCTCTGTCACTCAACCCACACTCTTCTGAGCGGTCTCCACACTCACACACCAGGACTTCTACCATGGGGGAACCCCTCTCCCTGCACCTATCATCTAGAGTCAGTAGAGCGTCCCTCCCACCACTAGGAATATGATCCCCTGTGTCAGTTCCCCAATCTACTTCAGGGACACTGCACACCACTGGAGCTACCTCATAAACCTGAACCCCCTGGTGTATGTTAACCCCCTCCCTCAAGTCAGGCGCCACATCTCTGGGTGTGTGCACTTCTCCCTCAGCACTAGATAACACCATTTTGCTGCCACCATCTGAGCTGGACTCCACCTCCAACTCAGCAAAGCTCACTTACTGAGCTACACACATCTCTTTTTGCTGGGCTGAGACACTCATGACCTCAAGCCTCTCAAGCTCCTTATCGAGCTCTCTCATTCTCAGCTCATATGCCAAGATCAATTTCTTTTCTTCCAAGGCAAAGAATCTCCTGCGCTCCTCTGCCTTCCTTTAACTCTCAATAAGCAACTTCTTATCCTCCGCCTGAGCCTTCAGTTTCAAAACTTCCAGCTCATGCTCTCGGACACTTTGATTTTCCTGCAGCTCCTCTGGGGAAAAGCTCCTACCGGAATGGTTGCTGCCAGCCCTGGAGGCTGGTCTGCCCACAGGCAGATCCTGTGATATGAAACCATCCCCTTGCGCATCCTCATCCACATTGGCATCACCTGTCTCCTCAGCCTCTTTGGCCTCCCACCAGGCCCTTAAGGCCTTCTGCAGCTCCTCCTTCTTAGAGCTGCTCCTCATGGGAAATCCAAAATCTTTGCAAAATTGTTTCAGTTGATCTACTTAGTAGGTAAGCAATGCCTCAATATCAAATTCCAATTCTGCAACCTCACTTGCTGGTTTACTCTTCTGAGACATGATGCGTGGATGCTTTAAGGGTCACTCAAAAATAGAACCAAAAACAAAGCACAGTATGTGGCTGCGTAGTGGTCTGCGCTAAACTAGTGATGTACACCAATCACTGTGGGTCAAGTACAAATACAAGTTCAGATCCTCACCGCTGACCACCAATGTTAGAAATGGGCGTCTCTAGTTTGCAGAGGTAGGTACCTTTGTCCAAATAGGGACCCTTGCTTCTAGTCAGGGTAAGGGGGAAACACACTCTAGATAACCCCTGCTCACCCCCTTGGTAGCTTGGCACAAGCAGACAGGCTTATCCTCAAGGCAATGTGTAAAGTATTTGTACCATCACTCACAGTAACACAGTGATAACACCCCAAATGGACACCACACAGATTTAGAAAAATAAAGGTTTCTTTATCTAAACTTTGAGAAGACCAAAACGACAAAAATCCAACATATGCGTATTCAGTAAAGTGACTTTTCAAGATGTTATCACAAATAACTTGTAGGTTCTGTATTCCTCGGTGTAATTAACCAAAAATGTCAAAAGCACAGTTCAGCACCGACACACGGTGCTCTTCACGGACTCTCACCATGGGACTGCTGACTCCGTGTCAGCGATTGCAGAAGTATGCCCCCAAAAGCTTTTAAATCAGGTAAATAGCTCTAACACGGGCCCCGGTACTGCCGCTCCTCTCAGGCAAGTACGGGCCGCTGGAATCACTCGAGCGGAGGCTCTCGCTACGAAGGGGGGAGCCGAGAGCAATCTCTCACAGACACGCAACCCGCCCCAGGCGGCGACACACGCAGCGCTCTGTACTTCGGTCCGAGCGTTTACCTGGGGGTTGCTTCCTCTCTCCTCCTTTCCTCACGGCTCGACGTCCCGCGGGGCAGCTCTGTTGACAACAGCTGTTCCTCGCTAGGGTAATCCCAGTTGCTAGGCGACGCCTCGCAGCGGATCGGATCCCAGCGCAGCTCCTTCTCGGGTGCTTCTCGATCTTGGGCAGATGACTCGGGCCAGCGGCGGTGACGGCTCGCAATACTTCTTGGCAATTCCCGGCTAGGGCCGGCGGCGGTGAAACACTCGCAGCTCTTTGCAGATGACGGCTCGGGCCGGTGGCGGTGATTTAGCAGCAGTACGATGGTTACGCTGCAGGGTTCAATGCGGTCACAGTGCGCTTCAGGCACACGGGTACAGCGGACCACACAACAGTCTCAGGCTACAAAAGCACATGCACACAGCGTCGCTGAGACGATGGGGGGAATCTTTGATGTTCCTGAGTTCCCACAACAGGAGGCCAGCTCTTCTCAGGCCCTTGGAGACTTTCTCTTCCGGACACAGCACACAGCAAAGTCCTTTTGCAAGCAGGGGGGACACAGCACACAGCAAAACGCCCCTTGTCCTCTCCTTCAGCAGAAACAGCAAACTGCAGGCCAGCCCCAGACACACAGCAAGGGCAGTACTCCTCCTCAGTCTCTTCAGATGTCCTCTTTGGTAAAGGTTCCTCTTGATCACGAAGTAGTCTGGGAAACTTTTGTGTTCCTGAGTTTCCACAACAGGAGGCCAGCTCTCCTCAGGCCCTTGGAGATCTTCTTCAAGTAGGGGACACAGCACACAGCAAAGTCTTTCTCCTTCCCTTGGCAGAATAGCAACTGCAGGTCAACCCCAGAACACACAGCAAGGGCAGTCCTTCTCAGTTTCTCTCGCTCTTCTCCTTGGCAAAGGTTACTCTTGATTCCAGGATGATCTAAAATTCAGGGGTTTCAGCTCTAATATTTATACCCCAAAATATCTTTGTTCTCTTTGTGTAAGGGGTCCTGAACCCAGTCCAAAACCAGTTCGGGGTGCACTCTGCCCGTGCACAACTTCTTCCTTTGTCAGTGTGGGCCAGGGTCTTCAGACACACGCAGGAGGTGGAGCCAGTCTTTTGTGGTAGGCAGGCACAGCCCTAGTCAGGTACAGGTGCTACTCCTCCCACCACTCCAAATGCAGATTTGGCCTATTCAGCCCAGGGCTGACTCACCCAGACTCCTGGAGCCACCCCAGCCCCTGTCACTCCAAAGCCAGACAGTCAATCCACAAACAGACAGAGGCACACAGGAAGGTTGGACAAGAAAAGAGCCACTTTCTAAAAGTGCTATTTTCAAACACAGAATTTAAAAACCATCCTTACTAAAAGATGTGTTATTAAATTCTGAGTTCAGGGACCCCAGACTCCAACTTTCTATCTTACTCCTATGGGAAGATATGCTTGTAAAATGTTACAAAGCATTCCCCATTCTGTCCTATGGGCAACATAGCCTTTCAATAGTGAAAAACGAAATTGGCAATATTTCACTATCAGGACATGTTACACACACCAGTACATGTCCTACCTTTCCCATACACTGCACCTTGCCCAAGGGGGTACCGTGGGCCTACCATAGGGGTGTCCTATGTGTAAGAAAAGGGAAGGGTAAGGCCTGGCAAGTGGGTACACTGGCCAGGTCAAAATGGCAGTTAACAAACTGCGCGCAGGCACTGCGGTGGCAGGCCTGAGAGAACTTTTCAGGGCTACTCATGTGGGTGGCACAATCAGTGCTGCATGCCCACTAGTAGCATTTGTTTTACCAGCCCTGGCGCACTCAGTGCACTTTACTAGGGACCTACTGGTAAAACAAATAGGCCAGTCAGGGAGAACCAGTCACAACATCAATTGCATATGCACTCATTGATCAGCAGTGGTAAAGTGCCCAGAGTCCTAACGCCAACAACCACAGGTCAGGAAAAAGTAAGAGGAAGAAGCAAAAAGTTTGGGGATAACCCTGCAAAAAGGGCCATTTCCAACACACCTCTTTTCCAAAATCTTTGAAATGGTAAAAAGTAAATGGTTGTTATCCATCACAGGCAACATTTCTTAACCACTGTTGCATGGACGAGTTGTGTAAGAACTTTATGAAATAAGTACGTTTTTCCTCGTTCTCTGTCTGATTGTCTGTTAAGTTTTAAGGATACTTACACCATCTTAAATCTCTGACGACATACTCAGCAATATAAATAGGAGACACTGAAGGTCTTTTTTTACACAAAAACATGGATTCCACAATCCTAATATATGATTTGGAAGTAAGATGACATTAACGTACCATTCTCCATAAAAAAGCTCTTATAAACATATAGTGTGTGACCACAGGGGAGATGCCCCTCGATCGTGACCATGATGCTTAGCACTTACCCTATTCATGGGTATTTTTGAGGAAGTAAGATATGAGCAGGGCCATTGGAATTATGTGGCGGGGGAGGGCCAAATTATGTGGCAGGGTTGAATAAATTATGCGGCAAGAAAAGGCCAATTTTGCGGCTTAATGCGACAGATTTTGGGATACTGTTAATTAATTATTTTGTCCTTTATACACTTGTTGAGACTGTCTGGGCTTTGATTGCACCTCATTAGTACCAGTTTACACCCAAATACAGCAATAAGCAACCGAAATGTGACCAGTCAACGTTTGCAAAAGGCAACACGTGTTGCTTCGTTATTAACTTTTCAATCGTTTGTGCTAGAAACAAAATATGTTTTTGTTAAAATCTGCAGATTATGCAGCAGATGATGAAATATGTGGCAAATGCAACAAATGTATAATTATGCGAAAATCGCTGCGGCCGCACAATCGCATAATTCCAGTGGCCCTGGGTATGAGTGAAGTTGAGCACTTGCATGGATTTTACATTTGGCAGTATAATCTGAGACTCAAAATATATGCATTTTGCTTGCCAGTTTGCAGTGCCCACAAGTGGGGGTGAGTCTGCTGGAAGTGGCTTTGGGAGAACAACTCATCAATCATAATTGATTGAATTTACAAGGTTGTAAAGAACTTTATTAAGTTAATTAAACTCAGGTTTTTTTGTATCCTTCTCACATTATGATTGTCACCTGAAGGTGTCCAAATCTGATCCAGTAAGGCAGACAAGAGAGTGTTATACCTCATTAATAGCCAGGCATGGATCTTTAAGGCCAATGACCCATAAGGGCTTAGTTATCGTTCTAAACTTTTCTGCAATAGAGTGGATAGATCTGCCCTTGGAGCTTTTGCGATTAAACTAGGCAAAAGACAACCGGAGGCGCTCATCAAAATATATAGAGCTAAATGTGTCTCAGCGGCAATCTATGGAACTGGGGTCTGGGGACCAGTTGATTTGCTTCCCATTCAAAGAGTAGAAAACTCCTTTTTAAAATACATCTTATCTGTCCCGAACTGCACTTCCGCGAGTATTTGTCACGCGGAGCTGGGTCTCTCCTTTGTTTCAGATCTAATAAATCTTGAGCCTGTGCTGTTATGGCACAGACTCTGGACAAAGGAAGAGACAAAACTAAACAGAGATATCGTTATGGACGTTTTGAAACTGGATAGGGCCCTGAAGATCCCATGGATAAGCTATGTCCGAAGGTTTTTTCAAGATCTTGACCATCCAGAGTATTTCACCAACCCCAGTACCATCAGGGAAATGACAAGGAAGGAATTAAAAGCAAAGGGCTTGTCTCTACTAGACTCCGCCAGGTTATCAACTGAAATTGCAAAACCTACAGTCCTGCATAACCAGTTGATTTTAATTACTTTTAATATTCAACCCTACCTCACCTTGGCCCTGAGTGATTTTGACAGGTTCCTTTTAATTCGCTTCCGCCTGGGAATATTTTATAGATTAGTTACTCTGCCCAAAGTAAATGACTGGTCCCAAGTTTTACAGTTGTGCCCTTGTGATAAAATCTCCAAGCAGACCTCGATTCATGTCATTCTCTTTTGTAAATTTTATTCCAGTGCCAGGAGAACGAGTATAGTCCCTGTGTTAAAACGGTTTGGGCTTCGCCAATGTCGACCTGCTCTTCTGGCACTACAACAACTAGACAATGTACATACTGTTTTTAGGATGGTAACATTCTTGAAAAATGTTCTGTGCCTAAGAAAACAATTGTCTCTATTTTAAATGTTTCTTTTTAAATCTCAGGAAAGCCTGTGAAGTTTAATAATGTTTTTACCTTTTTGTTTTAACGTATTTTATATGAATTTTAACGTGTATGAAATGCTGCTATTGTGCTTTTATGGTTGTTTGCTTACTCGAATAAAGCTTTCTTGATTGAATTGAATCATTGTATCTCATTATATATCCATCGAAACCATTTTTTAATCGTATCAAGGGTAACTGCTAATAAAGGGAACTCCTAAGGTACACCCTTAGATATTTTTACTTTCTACCTGGATCCCTGCTGTAGTCCAGACAAAAATTATCTAAGAACTCTGGAAACGTTTAGTCTGATACAGCGGTGCCTGCCTACTCCAGTGTAGAGAGGTTGCTGAAGATGAAGCATGCCACGATAAGTTGTGATTGAGGCGACCTCTCTCTAATATCTTTTGGATCCCTTCAGGTGACACTTTTAGTGGGCAATTAGTACACACCAAGCTTTGTTGTAAGTTAATTTCCCCACTCAAGGACCATTTGTGATAGTGGTACCAGTAACTGACAACTTTGACCAACTCTTCCCCAGTCATAGTGCCTTACATTGTATTTCATGTTCTGATGTATATTTGTCCTCCTTCCTCATCTCTCTAGTTGCAACCCAACTCCCTTTCCCACTGCACCTGACCTGGTGATCGCCCCACCTTCTCCGTCTCCATGAGCATCTTTTGTAAGCCCCCGTCACCCTTCTTTAGGATTGGCAACCTTCTGAATTATGTCATATGGCAACATGCATTTGATTTAATCTCATGTTGCAGTACCTAGCAACGGATCTGCCAATTATATTGCTCTCCCTCCTGGATCTTGTATTGCTTTATCAAAATCTTTAATACCTTCCTCATAAAAGATCATCATCCTCTTCTGGTATACCAAGAGCATCGGTCATTGCTTGAAAGGAGTGGAAACAACTGCCGGAGAGAATGGTGAGTTCACAATAATCAGCATAAAGAGAAGGGGATAAAGTGAACCACCATCCCAAACTCTCTCTCTCGCCGCATCTTTCCAAAGCTGGTCCCATGCTGCTAAAGTAGCCTGGTCACCAAGGAGTTCAAGCCACATGCTCTCTGTTTCTTAACTAACCATGAAACATTTCATAGTACCTGTGAACACTTTATCAATAAAGCAGCATTATTTTTCAGAAAGTGTGCATAAAGATTAGTAGGTTAAGAGGAGCTGTTATTTTAATCTCTGCTATACAGCCCAGCCATGACCAAACCTCCATATGCCATGATTGCATGTCTTTACGAATCGTCCACAAGAGTGACGTATTCTTAGCCTCTACCAGATGGTCCAGAGAACGTGTTACCCTTATCCCCAGTTAATCAATGTTCTTGTAAGTCCTGGTGAAAGGGATGTGAGCCTTCATGTCATTCAGTTGGACCTGCTTGATTGAGCAGGTCACTTCAAATGTTAACCTTGGACCTGGGGATCTCCCAAATTTACCTAAAGCCCACATCAACAGAATGATCAACCCCCCTCAGATCAGGGAGCTCCAACAAGATGTCTGCATACATTGTCATTTAGTAGGTGTCATGGCCTATCTGAATTCCCTGTGTTGTATTCCTCTTAGGGTGTCCATAAACGGGCTTTCCAGTATCATGTCCTTATATAGGCACAATTCGCCCTGCCCTTATATAGGCATAAAATCCCAGCCCTTATTTAGGCATTAAACCGTGCACTCCAAATACAGGCATGGTCTCCGACATCCGTCCACCCTAACGTCACAACGAGTTCATGAAGAACAGACCCTTAGGCTGCGGGAGTTTCCCTAGTCCAGGACTATTGATTTCTTCAAGGACTCATATATTATGCATGAACCATTATTCCTTAGGGGTTCATTCATGACGTCTTTCGCTGTCCGACTCACGTCAATACTAACATTCTTAGGTACTCTCAGGTATAAATATACCTTCCCTAGCCCCTGTAAATCAGAGGAGACCTCGACTTCAGAGGAGCCCGTTTCCCGGCCTGACGCACTGAGAAGACGCTGTCATCCCTGCACGCAGAGAGTCCAGCTTCCAGTGATCTGACTTCCCTTGCGGGGTGTTGGAGTTCGAGTCTGGCAAAGAGATTCCTACCTCTCTCATTCTTCAGGTATGGAGCTGACAAGAACCTAGAGGGACTCTTGGCATACTAGGCTTAACATACTCTTAGTATACCATAGTAAGGAATACTTCACCTACTTCCTACCTCTCCCTACACCTAGGTTAGGTTAGGTACATTGGGGTAGAACTAGATTAGAAACGCATCGTATGAGTACTCGCATTTTTAGTCTGTGTTATTTATGTAAAAGCATATGTACTAAAAGATAATGCTCTCGCAGTATTATTTATTTCTACTGCTCACACTGTACATTATTTATCTCGCATACTGTCTTGTGATCGTAACAGCACATTTTACTTACACCAGAAACAAGACTGTTCAATAAATCTTTTATTGAAACGCCCGTCTATTTCTTTCTGTGTAACTAGGAGAAAACTAAGCATGCACGATTGAGCTGAGTGCAATAGTTATCTATTGTTTCCACGACTCTGGGACACGTTCTGATTCTAAAGGGAAACAAAGTGGTCATGTTTTGCGGCTGCCAGAAACTACTCCCTTCTTGTTGTCAAGGAGTTTCTAGTGGCCTCTGAGCTAGCTGCACAAGTAATTAAGTTTAATATACTCGATAGGGACATACTGACCTTAGTCCTATGTCAAACCTATAGGATATATTATTCCAATGCGCAGAGCCTATTAGGGAAATAGGAGCTACACTACATGGCGCCCAACGTTTTGGTAAGGCGGTAATTCAACGCTAGATACTGAGTAACTCAGCCGTGCTTTCTTCTCTCAGAGACCCCTACCCATATACTCCAAAAGACGTCTGGAGTGGGCAGGGTTAAGTATCCACCACGGCTACATAGGGAAACACCCTATATATTAGCTGTTTGGTTTGCTCAACGTTGAAGGATACAGTGTTCCAAAATATTGTGCACCTTATATTTGTTTCCTTGAAACTTGTTCAACATTTTTCAAACAACAAAATGCCTGACTCCGACAATGAAGCCGGAAACGGTGGAGCTGCGGCTGATCCAGCCCAAGCAGCAGTTTTTAACATTACAGGTTTAAAGGAAACCGAGGAGGGTGTCATAAACATCGCTCCAAACTTAAGAAGAGCCATCACTCTAAAACTTATAAAACATGGCCTACCACCAAGAGGAGGTAGAGCAGTTTTCGTGATAGAGGCACATGAATCCTTTCAGACAGAGGTATTCTATTCATGGGTAATATTTCCTGAATCCAATTCAGTAACACACATGTTTCACTTCTACAAAGAAGATGATCCACCAGAGGAATACATTCCTTTCGAGGATATAGAAATTCCATTAACATACCAGGAGCATCAGCTCTGGTTTAAAGGCGCCCTAAAACATCACAAAAACATTACCAGGCTCGGTCCACTAGGTAGACCAGGAGCAACATGGCCGATTCTAGCCGGCTACACACCTCATCCTGACATTGAAGAGATGTCAGACGAGGATTTACTTACTCAACTCACAGAGTTAATAAAAATCTACAGACAATTGGTCCAATATGTCATGCGGACTTTCACAGTCCAGCAACCATTAACAATTCCAAATCAAACTCCTCACCAGGGGAATACACTAAAAGTTACACCACAGACTCTATACGCAGTCATGGGTAAAATGCCCACAAAACGTGAGCAAATTCCATTCTGGATAGCTCAAAAAATTACTCAAATCGAAGCAGTATTTCCAAATACTAGCCCGTATGAGAAACACAGAATACTGACAATCAGTTTACCAATGGGGATCACACCACAACTGGAAGACTGCACCACTTGGGGCTCAGTCTTTGCTGCCATCTATACCAAAACACATGGCATTCCGTCAATTGCGGTAATACCTGATGTCCTGAAACAAATTCAAAACGAATACGGGGCAGAGCCTGCTCTAAATTTAGGTATGAAATTACTGAAAAATTTCGACCAGGTCTCAACAATAATATTATCTAATATTAAAGGGGAGGCAGCAGCAGTGGCGATCCACCAAAAATGAAGGGAATTTGATGTTACAGAACATCAAACTGAGCTACCCAGAATAATTGAACAATCTTATGCACAATTAGGCAGAGATAGTTTGGGTGGAAGACCAGTGAAGCTGAAGCTATCTGAAAGTCCTGAGAAGGACTCAATTAAACAAACTCCTACATCTTCTAAAAAGAAGTGGGAGTCTACTAAACAAAAATCAAACGAGAAACGTTCTCAATCCCGAGGCAGGTCTCCTCAAAAGGAGCACTCTGAAAGGAGGTATAACCTCAGGAATAGGGATAATTTGAGAAAGCCTGACAGGTATCAAGATACTGATACACGTTCCTCTCGTCCCTTTCAGATCTCATCACAGACTTCGGAAAGAAGAGGACGATCGGAACATAGAGAAGAACGCGTGAAATCGAAAGACGACAAACCCGCTCCAAAAACTAAAGCAAAACCTCAATTCTCCAAAAAGAAAGTAGCAGGTCTAAAGATCAGACATGCCGAGAATACTGAGAACACAACTCAAGAACGGAGAATGGGCTCAGACAATGCTGGACAGTGCAGCAGAAGTCACAATAGTTCGCCAGAACCTGAAGGAACTTCTGGAGATAGTGGACTTGAATGAGTACATTACAGTTGAGACTGTAGACACCAGGGTTAGTACTCCACAAAAGTTATATGAAATAACACTCCGGATGGAGGGAGACAAACCTAGACAGGTGAAAGCACTTTTTTGGGAAAGACTATCAAGGGGCTATGACATACTTCTAGCAGAAAAGGACTGGCCACCACAATTTGTCAGGGAGTGCCCACATGGTGAGGACATTATTATGCCTGCCTTCTCCAACCATATTCCAATTCACCTAAAATATACATATGCCAGGAAATGGGCAGTGGCCCAGGCCCCAGCATTATATAAAAATCATGTAGGATGGGATGAGGACTCACCTCACCATAAAATACATCTGAAACATGAACCAACTGCACAACGGCAGTACCCAATAAAGCAAGAAGCTAAAAAACAGGTCAGGGAGATCTTAGATCAACTTGAATATCAAGGGGTGATTGAAACATGCACCTCCTCAATGAACAATGCTTTGTTTCCTGTCTCCAAACCAGACAATACATATCGTCTAGTTTTGGACTACAGACACCTAAACACTTGTTCTAAAACTTTTGCAGTGCAAAATGCACATAGCACAGCATTAATGAATAACATTGTGCGTAAAAAATATAAAACAACATTAGACATCTCAAATGGTTTCTTTTGTCAACATAGCACCTGAAAGCAGGTCCTTAACAGCATTCTCCATAATGGGGACCCAGCGTCACTTTTGTCGACTCCCACAAGGGTTCAAGAACAGCCCAGGTTTATTCTCAGCGAGGGTAACGGAGTTACTACAAATTTATGACAATGAGGCATTGTCCTATGTCGATGACATATATCTGACAGACGATGACCTGGAAAAACACTTGAACAGGGTGAGCACCATTATACTGGGTTTCGCCTCTGAGGGCTACAAGTTCAACTTTAAAAAGTCCAGAATTGCCCATCTCAATGTCCTATTTCTAGGATATGAGCTTTCAAGTGAAGGCAAGAGCTTGGCAGCTAACTTTTTAGAAAAGTGTGCGCTGCTCCAACCTCCAAAAACGCTAAAAACGTACAATCCATCCTGGGTTTCCTAAATTTTGGAAGAACATACATTCTAAATTACACAGAAAGGGTTAAACCTCTCTACGCATTAATCAAACCTGATTTTTCGATCAGAAACTGGACACAGGAACACACAGAAATCTTGCGTTCACTCCAGGCTAACATGTTAGCAACAAATCACTTACAAACACGCGTAAGTCAACGCAATTTGGTGATCCGAATAATTTCGGGTCAATGCGGATTCACCTACTTAACCTTCAATGAGGGTGAGAAAATACCAATAGCATACAAATCTCATTTGTACACACAAGCGGAAATGCGCTTCAGTTCAACTGAAAAAATTCTAACAGCAGTTCAAACAGCTGTAGCAAAAGAAAGAGCCTTAGCCCAAGGGAAACGCATTATTGTCGTAACCCCAGTAACAGCTTTAGAAGCGGTCACAAAAGCTAGCATTCCAAATGCTAAAGCATTACATCCAAGATGGATACAATGGGTTAATTCTCTTGCTGCAACAGATGTTGAATATGTTTTTGATCCAGATTTAAAAACACAAGCATTCCTGCAATATGAACAAGAATGTCCTCTGCCTACTGAAATTCTGCCTCTCGATCAGTACGAATTTATCATTTACACTGACGGATCCGCACAACCCGCAATAGGGAGTAAGCAAGCTTACAGTGCAGCGTGTGCAATCGTTAAAGGTCTCATGCGAAATGGCATCTTCAGACCTATGGTCACTAAAACACAATCTCTAGGAGATTGTACAGCTCAGCGAGCTCAACTACAAGCATTCAAACTGGCACTTGAAAGTACAGATCGAGAATTCCCCACACTAATAGTGTGCGATTCCTTTTACTGTGTTCAGTCGTATAATGACTATATACAAAACTGGCTTGAAAATGGTTTCAAAGATGCGAAAGGTGGCACAATAAAGCACAAAATGCTTTGGGAACAAGTAGTTCAGTTGAAAAACGAACTACCAAAGGCTCACGTGATCCACACACTGAGTCATCAACGTGATGGCGTTCACGTTGCAGGGAATTCATTGGCTGATGAAGCCAAAAAGGGGGCTGTGCAGACGGCTTCCGTAGCTGCGATCACTCGCTCAAAAACAAAAATAGACGGTGAGATAATGTTGGCTGTCAATGCATCAAGCAAAGGCAGCAGTGCAGCGTTACCAAAAAGTTTCCACTCAAGTACTCTTATGTAATTGATGCGAACAACGTTCCTTTTGCTCGAATCCCTGGAGTGGGGGATAGGGTAATTCCAAACAAGGAACGTAGATTAGGACTAATCCTAGCAGCACACGAAGGGATAGCTTCTGCCCATGCAGGTGTTTCAGCGACAGTATCTTTACTCAAGCAAAGATATTGGTGGCCTGGCATTCGGAAACAAACTAAAAACTATGTTTTAGAATGTGAAATTTGCCAATAGATGAAAGTCTCAACAGTGAAACGTCCTGCGCAGACACCCCTGTTAATTTCAGACAAACCATTAGCTTGTGTTTACCTGGACCACTGCGGTCCCTTGCAAAGGGACGGTAACTATAAATATATCATGGTTGCAGTGGATTCATGCTCTAGGTTCCTATGGTTATGGCCTCAGCGCTCAGCTGACGCTCGAACTGTTATAAAAGATTTGCGAGTCTTTATCGGCACATACGCAATAGGCACGCTACATTCTGACCAGGGTCCTGCGTTTAGCTCTCGGGCTTACAAAGAGGCCATGGCCAGTCTGGGCGTTGCATTGCGGTACTCCTCTCCATTCCATCCTGAGGGAAATTCGGTTGTGGAAAGGAAAAACCGGGACATAAAGCAGTCTATAACAGCTAGGGTATTAGGTTCGGGTGATGGGTGGGTCAAACACCTTAATGGGGTCCAACGTTCATTGAACAATCTGCCAAGAAGTTCTCTAGGGGGGGTCACTCCATATGAGGTCCTATTTGGGACAAGAATGTGGGTACCAGACCTTGAACACGTAGGCACAGTGGTGGAAAATAAACTGTTTGTTATCAAAGATCGTTTGGCTGTTTTACAGGAACTCAATGAGTTAAGAACGAAACAAAGCAACGTATTCCTACAGCCAACCACCACTGGGGAAAAATCGGCGGTCCCAGCAAGGCCTGTCTGGATTCCAAAAGTTGGGGATCTAGTCAGAGAAAAGATTGCGGACAAGAAGGAATTTGGACCTTCTTACAGACAACCAGTACCTGTCCTGGCCATACACGGAACAAGAACAGTACTTCTGCCGCCCCTTGCTGGAAAAAAGGAGAAAAGATTTGTGTCCATCGACCTGATCAAACCACAGTATGTGGCCAATACTAAATAGTAGGCCTCGTGGACTCCGACCTAGTAGCAGACGCACTCCTCTCGCTACTATCCAAGAGGTTCAGACTGAAAGACTGATAACAATCGAGAATTCAGCTGTAACAGATGGAGGACTAAGCAACAACGCTATGGAACTCATCCCTCTTGAACACCAAGTAACGGTTCGTCCATATACACCTGTCTACACCAATGTAGCAAGTGATGAACTGGTTCCAGTGATTTCTACAAATTCTGATGCAATTCCAACAATTGATAGAACTGCTTCTGGCTATTTCATTAACTTTGATACATTCTCTGAAGATCCGAGTGAACATGAAGCGACGCCAGCATCATTCAAATTCAAGCAGCAAGTACAAGACTTTCTTCACTTTCTGAAAAAGACTTATTTGGTTTCTCCATGGATTGAACTCTGGATTATATCTGGACTTTTTGTTTTCCTGCTCTGGCTAGCTTTGGTTACAACTGTGAGCGTGCTTATAAGTGGCAGATACATCCATGTGAACACTGAAAGAAAAGACGTGAACGTACTTTTGAAACCTCATCAATCCTCCCATCGTGAAGCAAGAGACTTGTCATCAGTGAACATCACAGCTGTTCCTATACAGGATGGTATAGTGTGGGCCAAAACAGATTTTGACATCTTCGGCCCGACGGAACAATTGAACATTCCACATTTGTTTAAAATTTCACTAAGTGATCTAATTTCGTCCAGTACCTATTCTGATGATTGGGACTTTGAGACTGTTAATGACATAATGTTTGACCTAGAAAAATCTGCTGCATTTTCTAAAAATGAATATTTAGAGGGTTCATCAGACTATGAACAACTGTATTGTTATAACCACTATGGTCATCATTATTTGCATAAATCTTCATATCCAAGAAATGTGTTTATGTTTAACCAATGGGAACATTGTCCTACACCACCTAAAGGTAGTTCAAGAACATTTGCCAACAAGTTTCCATACTTTTCAGGTTACAATACATCTGATCCAGAAATGTTTTACAATAAAAATGTAAACAAGACAGGACTGAAAATTATGTTAAAAAATACAAAACAGATTTATTCTGCATTATTTAATGCCCAACTGTCTAGACAGGGTTTCGACTTTTGGAAAGACACAATAGACACCAAAACTGTGTGGGGTACTAAAGATTGGCAAGTGCAGGGGATAGAAGCCTTATTTAGAGCCTGTATCATCCCTGAACAAATAATGTTTTTGAATGAAACCATCCAACAAACGTCTTGGATTAGCCAAGATCAAAGAGATGAACACACCTTCTGTACCAATACCTGCAAGTGATAACGATACACAGGCAGTGGTGACAGTCGACAATATACTACAACTCAACAGATCTAATCCTGATTGGAAAAAATGGTTGATCTGGCCCACAGACACGAATAACTGTCAGGAAAGATTCCTGAATAAAACTCAGGGCTTTACTATTAATAGGCCAGACCCAAGATACGTCCAAAGACAACATCCGGGGGTAGTAACAACATACAGTGTAGGAAAATTATGCCTCGATTGGCTGCATAAGTCTACACTACAGGATGTGAAACAACACTTAACCTTACTTAAAAAGGACGCAGACTTTAGGGAATTCTTGCTTGGACCAAGAAAACTGCGTCAAAAACGTTTCATATATGCCGGCATTTATGCTGCCTATAATGAAGCATGGAAAGTATCACAGATGGAGGCTGCAGAACGAATACGTGAACTTGATCGTATTAATTTAGAGAAAACACTCTCTGTGGTCGACAATGGGTTAACAACTTTGTCCTCCAGAATATATTCATTGGATGGCATTGTATCCTCTGCTATCGACATACTAGAACAAGATTTGGCGATGTTACAGCAAGGCCAGTCTCAATTGCGTTCTATTGTGTTATTAAGCTGGACGCTGCAATCTTTGCGAGCGGGCTATGTGCCTTGGCGTTTCATCAACACATCGGCTCTGTTTGCAGAATACAACCTAACTGATAAACAGATCGAACTGGCACAAAGAGGAGCAAAGTATACAGTGCTGAGCATTGAAAACTGGAAAAGTTACCATTCACAGTGGCAGAAAAACCAGCTACAGAATGGCTTATTCATGGCAAAATAACATTACCTGTGAGTACTTTTCAGTTTCAGTATTGCCTCAGACAAATGCAAGCAGGCAAATATGAAAGGTTGGGTAAGGAATACATTAAGACATCTTGGGATTTCCGTATACATATAGATGTTGGAGTGGGGATCGTGAAGTGTTTTTGAGCGGTACACACTGTAAACGTGCACTGAGCGGTTCACTTATATGTCAGGACATTTCTTTACACGGGGCTTGTAATGGTTCTGTGGCAAATTTGTCTTGCCATCAGCAGGGTACACCAGCTGCTGTGATTAATCCAACGCTTGGACAACTTTCTAATGGGAGTTACCTCATGTTGAATGATCAGAGTTGCTGCGGCATGCTGCCAGGCATCCCATATCTAGTAACGGTCAACTCCAGGGTCACTTGCTGTATGCAAGTATTGTTTGCCCCAATAGACACAGTCAGGGAGTCGCCTCTATGGCCTTCGCTGAACGTCTCTTTTATAAGATTTGATACTTTGAGCGGAATGAAAGCCATGCTTTTACAGCAAACAGTGCCTTTGACCTCGGCCAAAGAAACCTATGATCTACAAGTAGCAAGGACTTCGGCTGAGATACAGTCTTTAATACGTACAAACTGCCCTATACATTTCATAGAAATGATAGGACGTATCTTCAATATGTCTGATACAACCGGAATTGTACATGTATTTAAGAGCATCTGCTCCGGTCTGTTAGCACCTTTCCAGGCAATACTCGGAATCATCCCGAACTTTGCACATTCGGTGTTTGGTGGCATACCATTAATTCTAGCACTTGTTGCCGGAATTCTATTTCTCTTCCTGCTATTGCGCTATGGCCAGCCTATTCGCAGACATCACTCCGAGCGAGATGGAGAAAGCTCTCCGTGAACGAAAGTGCTGTGAGCGAATAGTACAGCTTTTGGGCATGACTCGTCTACAGGACCTTAATACAACTTGGTTCCTGTCATTCAGACCAATCTGGCAAGATTGCATCTTACCTGTTCTAAGATGCCTGCTATGCGGTGAAGAATGCGTGTTGGACACCTGTCTAACATTTCCATCAGCTACGCCAACGGATGTCGATACTCTGCTGGTGCCGATAACGGCCCATGCTCTGTGTCGTCCCCAGAGGCTTCCTATCCTGATGTCAGCATTCATTGAGATCTCACAGACGCTTCCGGCTGCTGCTGAGGTACGAGAAAGATCTACAGGCACACAGGTAACAACGGACGCGAACATTGCTGAGGCAACCTATGCTGGAAGCAATGCTTCTCATCTCTGTGCAATTAATCTACTACACGAGGTGTTCCAATTGACACCAACTACAGTGGATGATGTTTTGTCTATAGAAATAGATGATCTCATGTTTACACCAGACCCGTAAACTGACTCTGCTTCAGCATACAGTGTTCCAGAGATGCAGTAACAATTTGGCCTTCATTTTCAAAACAACTTGGAACTCTACCAAAATTTAACTTTTTTCCCCATTTTTCGAACGAAAATGGCACTTCAATCTGCTTAAAGTAGAACTAGCCTTATAGTACAGACTTCGCGGTACTTCCACGGACACTTAGTCATCTTGTGTGTCTAAAACAGTTCATTAATTTTCATGACATGAAATGACTTTGATTTTTGAACAACTTATCGATCATTTTCTGTCACATGTAAATATTACTGCTTCTTTCATTCCAATTGCATTTATTTTCGAACTTTATGCCTGAAATGAAAAACATTTGCTTCAAATGTACAGTACCTTTTGCATTTTTACTATGTTTTTTAATGCTTTTAAGAAATATTTTTAAATATGCGGTACTCCATTTTATGTTTAGCATTTTAAATGTTTAGCATTTTAGTATTATCGTACACACGAAAGTGGAGTGGGTGTTGTATTCCTCTTAGGGTGTCCATAAACGGGCTTTCCAGTATCATGTCCTTATATAGGCACAATTCGCCCTGCCCTTATATAGGCATAAAATCCCAGCCCTTATTTAGGCATTAAACCGTGCACTCCAAATACAGGCATGGTCTCCGACATCCGTCCACCCTAACGTCACAACGAGTTCATGAAGAACAGACCCTTAGGCTGCGGGAGTTTCCCTAGTCCAGGACTATTGATTTCTTCAAGGACTCATATATTATGCATGAACCATTATTCCTTAGGGGTTCATTCATGACGTCTTTTCGCTGTCCGACTCACGTCAATACTAACATTCTTAGGTACTCTCAGGTATAAATATACTTTCCCTAGCCCCTGTAAATCAGAGGAGACCTCGACTTCAGAGGAGCCCGTTTCCCGGCCTGACGCACTGAGAAGACACTGTCATCCCTGCACGCAGAGAGTCCAGCTTCCAGTGATCTGACTTCCCTTGGGGGTGTTGGAGTTCGAGTCTGGCAAAGAGATTCCTACCTCTCTCATTCTTCAGGTATGGAGCTGACAAGAACCTAGAGGGACTCTTGGCATACTAGGCATAACATACTCTTAGTATACCATAGTAAGGAATACTTCACCTACTTCCTACCTCTCCCTACACCTAGGTTAGGTACATTGGGGTAGAACTAGATTAGAAACGCATCGTATGAGTACTCGCATTTTTAGTCTGTGTTATTTATGTAAAAGCATATGTACTAAAAGATAATGCTCTCGCAGTATTATTTATTTCTACTGCTCACACTGTACATTATTTATCTTGCATACTGTCTTGTGATCGTAACAGCACATTTTACTTACACCAGAAACAAGACTGTTCAATAAATCTTTTATTGAAACGCCCGTCTATTTCTTTCTGTGTAACTAGGAGAAAACAAAGCATGCACGATTGAGCTGAGTGAAATAGTTATCTATTGTTTCCACGACTCTGGAACACGTTCTGATTCTAAAGGGAAACAAAGTGGTCATGTTTTGCGGCTGCCAGAAACTACTCCCTTCTTGTTGTCAAGGAGTTTCTAGTGGCCTCTGAGCTAGCTGGCACAAGTAATTAAGTTTAATATACTCGATAGGGACATACTGACCTTAGTCCTATGTCAAACCTAGAGAATATATTATTCCAATGCGCAGAGCCTATTAGGGAAATAGGAGCTACACTACACCTGGATCTCCATGGTGTTTTAGATCTTTTCTTCAAGCAGCTCTCTTATGAGGGAACAGAGAAGGGGAGACAGAGGGAACCCTGCTTTGTCCCATGTCTGATCACAAATTGAGTTGACTCCGCTTATTCTGACACAGGCTTGGGTGGGTCCTGGGCACACAGAGTACCCAAGTCTTAAACTGAGGGCCGAAGCCATATTTGCCCAGCCTGTAGTTCGGAAACCTCTAGTTGACCCAGTTGAATGCTTTCTCCTTATCTAAGTAGAGTAAGAGTGGGTCTTTGCAGGTCTTCTGGATGTTGTCTATAGTATGCATGATCTTTTTTGTATAGTCCATGGAGCTCTGGTCTGTTATGAACTCAGAATGGTCTTAGTCTGTCGACCATGGCAATAAGGGACACAGCCTGGCAGCCAATATTCCCATAAAAATCTTTGCATTGGTATTCAATAAGAAAATGAGGCGATATGAACCATTTAAGATTGGTCCTTCTTGGATTTCGGGATAACTGTCTCCCTTTCCTCCACTATAGATGGTGCTGTAAGGCCCGATTCAAAAAATTAATTGAATAGCTTTGTCATTGTCTGGGTGAGGATACTCCAAAATGTTTTGTAGATTGACGAGACTGCACCAGAGCCTAGAGATTTCCAGCTTTGTGCAGCGGCGTAGGAAGGGGGGTGCAGTGGGTGCGGGCCGCCCCGGGTGTCATCACTGAGGGGGGTGACAAAATGGCTAAAATATGTGTTTTAAACACACATTTTTGCCATTTTGTCATGCCGGGGGTGACAAGAAATCACTGAGGGGGGTGACAAAATGGCAAAAATATGTGTTTTAAACACATATTTTTGCCATTTTGTCAAGCCGGGGTTGACAAATTTTCCGCGCCGGGAACCACCTGACCTTGCTACGCCACTGGCTTTGTGGTTTTGATATGTAGGAGATTATTTGCTCTGGCCTAATGGGTTGGTTCAATCTATCGACCTGCCCACTTGTGAGAGTCTCAACCTCCATCCCTTACAGGTAGCGCTGTTTGGAGGATGAGACCCGGTACTCTGCTCAGCGCTAGTCCCATAATAGGAGCCCAGATGTATCTCTGATGAAGTTTGCTTGTTCATGTATTTGTCTAGCTCAAAGGTTGCAGGCTAACAGTTTATCCACCTTGCTATTCCCTCTAAAATGGCTTTTTCATCATAAGCATACCCTGCCTTGTGCCCTCCTAATCTCTGACCTGCACTGTGATCGCAGTATGTTTTCGCCAAATCTAATCTCTTATGAATACCCTCAAGCTATTACAACTGGAACCCCAGCTTTGTATGGAGCTCCCTCCTAGTTTTGTTAACTGCTACCAATGAGGTGGCCTCAAGCTACTAGTCTCTAATTTGTGGATGCTCTGTTGTCCTTCGCTTTATTGTGGTTACAGATGCTGAATGTCAATAGATATCAGGGCATGGTCAGATAAAGTTATGTAGCGCATCTCCAACAAGATCACATCTTGCTTTAAGGCAATGGTGGCAAAGAAATGATCGAACCTAGCATATGTATGATGGGAACTGGAGTAGAATGTAATGTATCCTTTATATAGCGTTTACTACTGAATTTCTAAGACTTAATCATTTTTGATTTAATTTTATATCTGAAAGAGACTGTTAGTTATAGATTCCTTACCTTAGAATTACCCCCAGGTGTCAGGCTTGATCCGGAGAATTTTTTCTCTTAACCCTGCGCGTTGGAAGGTGGCATGGGTCGACTCCGTCGTCGGCGTCGTGGTGGCCGGGATGACATCGCGGTGCCCCTGCGCGCTGACGTCAGTTCTTTCTTTTTCCACGCCAGCCTAGCGCAGATCCGGAGAGAGCTTACCCCTTTAGTCATTTTTTGATTAAGCTTTTTCCCACTTTTGTCGACTTCTTTTTTCGAGTCATCGACTCCTGGTGCGCGAGGGATGTCCCATCGTCGGACCGGCTTCAAGCCCTGCGAGGTCTGTCACAAACTGATGTCTGTGACGGACCCGCACCTCGTGTGCCTTTGGTGTCTGGAGGCGACCACGACCTGAAGTCGTGCTCCGACTGCCGGGCCATGAATCCGAAGTCTTTGCAGGAGCGGTCCCGAAAACTCTTGGAGGCCTGGCAGTCAGCTTCGCGTCGCTCCCGGTCTCGCTCGAGGGGAAGGTCTCGAGACCGTTTGCGGAGCCACCACATCTCGTCCAAGTCTTTGCACTCCTCGGGTAAGTCAAAGCACAAGAAGAAGGTGAAGAAGCACCGTCGCTCTTCGCCTTCTCCCCGTCATTCGGCTGACGCGACACGAGATCCGGAGCGTCATCGCTCAAAGGCTCCGTCTCTGGTGCCTGATTCATGGACGACTCCGCACCTCACCCCGTTTCTGGGAGCCGGGGCGTCCCCTGCCCAGCTTCGTACTTTCTACAAAGCCCTCCACCGTATCTTTGGGCAGCCTGACTCCGCTGGCGCCCCTTTGGGCCCCGTGGAGTCAGTCGGGGGTCTTAGGCCTTCGATACCGGCGGCTCGGGCCCCGTGGATCCAGGCCTGGGGCCCGATAGGTGCCGGTTGACCTTACTCGACCTTCCCCGGCACCGGCCATGCCCCCGTCAGACGCCGTCCCCATCCTGATCGCCGAGATGGACCCGGAGCCGGATCGACGTCGGCCGATTTCGAATCCGACGCCGGAGGGTACTTTTGTTCCCTTGTTCATCCCAGGTGTTCCCTATTGCCCTGAAGGTGGTGATGAGGACTGGGAGGGGTCGCTGGACCCTTTGGCAGACCAGCTGAAAGAACTGGACTGGAGAGAGGAATTGGGTGACGCCAGTGGTCTGGACACTTCACCGTGGCTACGGAGGAGGGAGCGTCCTATGCTGTGGTGGTGCGTAGGGCAGCCGAGGCTTTAGGCTTGGAGCTCCCTGCAGTGGCAGACAGGACTAATCTCCTGACAGAGGTGCTTCAACCTGCAGCAACTTCCTCAGAACCTCTCATGCCCTTCAACGAAGCCCTCACGGATGTCCTTCTGCGCACTTGGTCCAAGCCCAGCACAGGGGCACCTGTGGAACGGACGATTGCCTGTCGCCACCGCCCGGGCGATCCCATTTTCCTCACCCAACACCCTTCCCCCAAGAGCAGACAGGGAATCCAAGAAGCTGGTTCATCTTGGGAAGCGCATGTTCTCTTCCTCCAGCTTGGCACTGCGGTCCTTGAATACTGCGTGCCTCTTGGGCCGATACTCCCATACAAACTGGGATACGGTTGCGCAGGTGCTGCCTTAGTGCCCTGAGGAGGCCCGGGTCGTTCTCTCACAGGCTGTGGCAGATAGGAGAGATGCAGCAAAATTCACGATTCACTGTGGACTGGATACCACCAACTCACTGGGCAGAATGATTGCCATGTCGGTAGCCCTTTGGCGCTACGGCTGGTTGACGATGTCTGGCTTTTCGGGGGATGTCCAAGCGACTCTACTGGACATGCCCTTCGATGGCCGTCGCCTTTTTGGTGACAAGGCAGACTCGGCGCTGGAGCGCTTTAAGGATTCTCGAGCTACGGCCAGATCCTTTTGCCTCGCTCCATCCTCCCGTCCACCACAGTCTGCCTTTCGCCCCTTTCGTGGCTACGGAAGGGGCACCCCACCACGTCCGGCCCAGTCTAGCCACCGGACCACGCAAGCTGGCCAGCCTATGCGTGTCCTCGGACGTCGGACCTATTGAAAGGGTCCCTGCACCAGAAGTAGGTTGTGGTTGCTATTCCCGCTACTTTCTGGTGCCCAAGAAGGACAAGGGCCTGCGTCCTATCCTAGACCTCAGGACTCTCAACTGCTTTCTCCGCAAGGAGAAGTTCAAAATGCTCACATTGGCTCAGGTTCCATTAGCCCTCGACCCTGGAGACTGGATGGTGGCGTTGGGCTTGCAGGACGCCTATTTCCATATTCCAGTCCTGCCAGCCCACAGACGCTACCTACGGTTCACAGTAGGCCACGAGCATTTTTAGTTCACCATGCTCCCCTTTGGCCTTACCAGCTCCCCTCGGGTGTTCACGAAGTGATGGCAGTGGTCGCAGCTCATCTGCGCAGATCAGGGGTTCCAGTCTTTCCCTAGCTCGACGACTGGCTGTTCAAGGCGAGCTCACCCCAGGCTGTCGTCTCCTACCTCCAGACTACGGCGGACCTACTGCATTCGCTGGGGTTCACTATCAACGTGCCAAAGTCACACCTGACTCCCTCTCAGTCGTTTCTTTTCATCGGGGCTGTTCTGGACACAGTGCAGTTTCGGGCCTATCCTCCTGAACAGTGATTCTGGGGTATTCGGGCTATGATACCGATGTTTCAGCCTCTACCTCGGATTTCGGTGGGAATGACCCTGAGGCTGCTGGGCCTCATGGCCTCTTGTATCCTGCTGGTGGATCATGCCAGATGGCATATGTGGGCTCTGCAGTGGGACCTGAAGTTCCAGTGGGCACAGCATCACATTTGTTTTCTCACATACAGTTGCTCTTTACCTTTGGAAAATCAAGTATCTTCACATCATCCTATGTGGAATGTGACTAGGATCCTTCATTATGTATTGTTCTGAAGATGGTCTCACAAATATATTCCTTTGAGAGACGAAACGTTGACAACTCTTCCGCATCAGCCTTTGAAAATCACACAAATTTGACATTTTGGGACCTTTTTTGATGTGTTTATTTGATTTTTGTCAAAAACAACATCACATAATGCATTACAGGCTTGCATAACAGGTTGACACTAAAACACATGCTCTCAATATTGTACATACGTGTATTATGCCACCTCCACAGAAGTGAACGGCCAGAAAAGTATGGATTGGTCAGAGCAATTATGCCAAGGTATCCCATTCATGCCATGGCGGATTCAATATCTCCCCTTTATTTATTTTTATTTAGAAAGTTTTATATAACGCGAACATGACCCTTTACTTCCGCCACCCTCTTCCTCAATCCATAAAAACGACTCCACTATTGGCATATTTTCATACATTTCTTGGGGCAGCCCCTTCTCTCATACGTTAGCCTCTGCATCTCCATACACAGGCCAAGTCTTGCTTGACATTCGTTTATGGTCAGCATCACCAGAGCAGCCCATTTCTGAGCCATGTCTTTCATGGCTGCTATGAGGGCTAGCATGCAGAATATGAGTTTGGGTCTTGGTAGGTCTACCTCTGTAGGTATTCTAGAATGAGGAACTGAAGTTGTGAGGATATGTCTCACTGTAGTACTTGTTGTTCTCTTCACTCAAACTATGAGGTTGTTACACCTTTCAAGGTCATGTGGATAAACGTGTGTACTCTATATTTTATGTGACCTTGTTGGTGTATATTTACCAATGTGACCCTTTTCAAGAATTGGACATATCTTGATATGTGATTGTTATTTTAGTACTGAAAAAAACAAGTATCGAAAAATCATTTATACTTTTGGAACTGGGAAAAAACTTTATTCCTTTGTCTATTACATTAATGTTTTATTTATTTCCAGTACTGGCACAAAGTACGTTTCTGTTTACTAAAAGGTTTATTGACCGGCCCTCATTGTATCACCAAGATGTATCTCTTGATTAGATCTATTTAACCAATCATCCAGTAATTGAATAATTCTAAAATAATTCCATCGGGAGTATCTTTGTTTTTAGTTTATACTTACCCATTTACTGAGGGACGATTGGGTTGCCCTTGTGTTGATACTGTTTAATTTAAGGCAATGTGGCCCTAATGTGATCCTATCTGAATATAGCTAAATAAATAACATCCTCTTACTCTACTTTCGGTAGGACCACGTATTGTGATGTTTTTTCTTCTGTTTTAAATTTCAGCTCATTTGTCACCTTTAAAATTTCTGCCCCTAAACCGACTATCACTTGTAGTCGTTTATTTGTAGTTGTCCTAACAAGCCAGGTTGGTATCAAGCGATGGCGGACTGGGAGTTCATATAAGTGCATTTCAGCTGTGACCAAGGATCATTTTAAGGTCTCATCTTTTCTAAAGGATGGGTGCCTACAGTGCCACTATTGCTCATCTCAACTCCATGTAAAGAACAACAGTTCATAAAAAGTGTTTTGGGGCCTTATTTAGAGGTTGGCAGATGCAGGTAGCTGACAAAAAACATGGCTTCCGTTCACCTCTAATTTGGGCAGGAGAGCTGAGAGGTGGGTGGACAGATCATGTAATAATAATAATAATAATACTGGAGCTTGTATAGCGCAAACAGCTACCTCAAAACAGAGGTGTCCCGGCGCTCTAGCTGCAGGCAGCGCGCGCAGGGAGGTTTCAGCACTGAACCCGAGCCTAGTCAAGTCTAAAGAGCCATGTCTTCAGCGCTTTTCTGAAACAGGTCTCTGTGTTAGCTTGGCGGAGGTTCCCAGGCAGGGCATTCCACATTTTGGCCGTTCTCACTGCGAACGCTCTACCACCCAAACGGGCTTTCGCAAAGGGGGGAGTACAAAGCAAATTCTGAGAATTTTACCGTAGGGAACGATTTTGCTTATAACAGCAGAGTCTTTGTTTAAGATAACTGGGACATTTACCCTTGAGGGCCCGATAGGCCAGAGTCATGGCCTTAAATTCGATTCTTTTGGCTACTGGGAGCCAATGAAGCTCCTGTAGATGCGGAGAGACATGATGCCGGAAGGGAATACGTCTGATTAGTCTCGCAGCCACATTCTGTACCATCTGGAGACGTCTAATCGAATATTTAGGAAGGCCAAGGTATAACCCATTTGCGTAGTCCAGCCTAGATGTCACTGTGGCATGGACTACGGATTTGCGGCAATCTTCTGGCAGGAAATGTAAAAATTTCCAGAGGTTTCTCAATTTGCTGAAGCAAGTAGCGGAGACCTGTTGAATTTGAGCCGAAAAGGAGAGATCCGTCTCCCATTTCACACCAAGATTTCTGATATTAGTGGCGGGAGAAGGCGGTGAGCCCATTTCTGATGGCCACCACAGATCTGGATCAGGCACTAGGCCCTTTCCAAAAAAGAGCACCTCTGTTTTTCCCGCATTGAGTTTTAGTTTGTATTTATTCATCCATAGTGCTATGTCTCTCAAACACCCTTTAAAATTCTTAAAAGCCTCTACCGTCCGCTCTTGAAAAGGGAAAACCAACTGGGTATCGTCAGCGTAGGAGATCGCCTTCACTCACCAGTTGGCAATCAAAGAAAAAAGCGGAGCTAGGTACAGATTAAAAAGTAGGGGGCTCAGCGCTGAGCCTTGAGGGACGCCACACCACAGATGTTTAGGTTTGGATTCAAATGGTTGTAAGGCGACTCTCTGAGTACGACCGTTCAGATATGATTTCAACCAGGCCAGCGCCTTCCCCCCAAAGCCTGTGTCTTGTAGTCTCTGAACCAGCAAGGCATGATCAACGGTGTCGAATGCTGCAGACAGATCCAGGAGCACCAGCAATGCTGATGCCCCTGAATCTAACGACCATCTCACTGACTCAGCCACCTCAAGGAGAGCGGTCTCCGTGCTGAAGCCCGCCCGGAAACCAGATTGTGTGTCATGCAGAGAGGCCTTGCTCTCGATAAAGTTAGTCAGTTGGCGCTGGACCAACTTCTCTAACATTTTTCCCGGAGCGGGCAGCAGAGAGATTGGCCTGAGATTGTTGAGATCTCCTGGGTCACCATTTGTTTTTTTTCTCAGGGGGAGAAGGGTAGCATGTTTCCACTTGTCTGGAAAAACGCCAGCTTCAAGGGAAGAGTTCCAGATATGAGATAGCGCACCAGTAAGGGAAGGAGATAACATTTTCCAAAGTTTAGGAGGACATGGATCATCTGGGGCGCCAGATCTACATTTTTGAATTTCTGCTAATGCATCTTGATGCGAAATTGGTATGAAGTTTGTGAACGGAGGAACCTCCGCAACTCCCAATGGCGTATCTGATTTTTCCGTTGCCTCTGGTGCCGAGAAGGAGTCGGAAACCTTTGAGATTTTATTATCAAAGAAGCGTGCAATTTTTTCACACAGAGCTGGGGACGGTTGCACTTCAGTCTCTATAGCTTTAGGCTTAAAAAAGGTCTGTACCACCTTAAAAACCTCCTTACTAGAGTGATCTGCCTTGTGGATACTTGAGACAATATAGTTCCTCCTGGCTACTTTTAGCGACTTATGTAAATCTTTCAATGCATTTTTATAGGTTACTTTAGCTAGGTCGCAGTAGCTTACTCTCCACTGGCGTTCAAGTCATTTGCACCTACTTTTTGCTTCTCTAAGTGAGTCAGAGAACCATGGTGCAGATGGGGACAGTCTACGGGTCTTCACCATTCTGACCGGAGCAACGGACTCCACAGCAGTGGAGATCCATTGATTCATAGCAATGGCATCTGCATTGGGGTCTAAAGATAGAGACGGGTAATTATCCTGTAGGATTGGGCTAAGAGATGCTGCGGTCAGATTTTTCCAATTTCTTTTTATAATGGAGCGCTTGCCCTTGGCCTGGCCGGGTTTGGACAGAGTAACCGAAAAAGGAACCAAGTAATGATCCGACCACACCAAAGGACAAGGTGTCTCTATACCTATAGAAGAAATGTTAGAAAAAACTAGATCCAGGGTGTGGCCTGCTTTATGCGTAGGGGAGGATACCAGTTGCATGAGATTGGCCCCTGCCAAGGAAGAGACCAGCTGGGCTGCTTGTGCACAGTTGAGATCATTCACGTGCAAATTAAAATCGCCAAGGGCCGTAAAATTGGCATGAACCAGCGATTTTTGAGCAATGTAATTGCAGAGATCCTGACATACATTTACTGCACAATCAGGCGGTCTATACATGGGTATGCCCGAAAAGGAGGATGAGGGGTTAATTTGGAAGCAGAAATTAAGGCCTTCTATTCCCTGCATGTAGAGTGGGGCAGAGGAAACTAGCTCCCACGAGTCTTTAAAAATAATGGCCACCCCACCCCCTCTTTTGTTGCCCTCTCTATTAGCGTAGCACATGTCAAAACCCGGCGGGATGGCAAGAGCAATCGCTGCCACAGAGTTTAGCCAGTACCATTTGTTCGGCAAATGCCCCACATCCACTAACCCCTAATTGAGGCCAGAGCATTTTATGTTGTTTCTGGTAAGTATATGAAAATAGATCCTATGCTTGTGGTGCGAAAATGGCTTGGTATGCTAGTTGCAGTTGTTTTCTGATGCTATTTGAAGTTTATGAGATACAATTAGTGGAATTTCACTTCAGAAGACCATTTGCCTGCGTGTAGACAGGATATGGACCAATAACTAGCTTTTCTGGCCCACCAGCGCCACGTTTCACAAGATGGAGATATCCAACAGCAACACCCTTTGGGAAAATACCATTAGAAGGAATGTGCGCAGAAGCTGCATTTATGTCATTGTTTTTATTTTAGGGTTTTTTGCTTTCTTGTGTGATATTTTGTGCACAGTTAAACGAATCTGAATAAAGAAAATTCAGAAGAAATTCACCTCCTTCAGTGGCAGGCCCATACTTTTGATATATAATAATGTCTCTAAAGAGAACACTCCGACAAGAGGAAAAAACAATCCGCTCTACCAGATGAAGCAGTGTAGAACAATTATTTCAAGTTAGTAACTTTATTAAAGGATGTCTAAATATTTTTGTGGGGGAAAGTTACATTGAGTTAATATGATACAATCATGCTTGCGCAGAAAGAGAAATAAAGTTAATAGAATGTAAAAATAAAAAGGTTAACAGAACAAATACATAAAATAAGAGTTGGTAGCACCTTGTGCCTCTCTCGGTAATCCTCTCTCCACACTTGCAGAAAGGGTCTCTGATCTATATACTATTCTCCTGGTCATAGTATCTAAGATTCTGGTTCTTAATTACCAAAGCTATGGATAAGAGCCCTTGTGTGACGCAAAATACAGCGTCCATTTACTAACAATTATAAAGGCCAGCAAGCACATCGCTAAAATGTATTGTGCTGTGCAAACGTCAACCCAATTTTTATTACTCGTTATTTGCATGCCTTTGTTTCCATTAATATTTCCAAATTTCTCTTGTGCATCATTCTAACAAATGCTGTACATTTATTGGAAGTAAAGCTGTACCTGCAATTGCTGTACCACTGTGGTCTGAATAAATGTGTTTAGGTTATTTGTGGCATGCTAGATATGTTGCCTTTAGGCTACTCTTGAGCACGTCTGTTTTCGTAGAGCATGACCTGTTCTAAGAGTCCTACATCGGTGCTCAAGATATGAAAAGGCAAAAATCTGTGATGCTTCAACGAACAAACCCACATGGACAAGCGCTGGGTTGGTAAAAACAGCTGATGCCTTATGCAAGTGGGAGTACTATAGTATTTGTCTTCTTATTCTTATTCTCTCTACCACATTGTGGGTCTTGGGGAATATAGGTGTGTAGGGGAAGTCCGTTGGTAGAAATTCTGATTGACAGCAGTCACGAAGAGTGCGGTTTTCATGTCTTTCCTGAATCTCTGATAGATTGTCTGGGTTCTGAGCAACTGGTCAAGTTTCTTGCAGTGCTCTGCACCTATTACTTTGAGAGCTTTTTTGCTGTATTTTTTCCCATATCACTTTTTGGTGGAAGACCACGGCTCTGGCAGAACACGGTTGGGTGGCAGTTCATACTTGAGTTAATTTCTTGGTTCTGTTGGAAGCTGGTGAAGGGTTTCCGTGTTGGGTGGTTACAGTGACGCAGTTCAAGGCACATCCACCCCGCTCTTTTATTTGCTGGAATTTTGCAATGTTTCTTTATAAAACCTTAATATATGGCGTAGCAGTAATTCATCTTTTGGGGGGATAAGACTTTTACTTGTCGAATTTGCCAGTCCTGGTGGAGCAGGAAGCAGATGTTACTAAGCGTATTTAGCCGGCAAATTTGTTCCTTTCGCCACAGTACTGATGTGTTGATTAAATAAGTTGGTGAGCTCCATCTGACTTTCAAGACTTCACTAAAAGAGGTAAATCCTCTTATAGCAACAAGCAGGCATTTTACAGTTGGTCTGATTAGTACCCAATCTGCCCAAAAACTTGTTCTGGATATTTCAGATCTACTAATTGAAACCCACTGCATCATGTCTGGGTCTGACACCTGGTTTGTCAATACCACTGTCACCTATTTTAATGTTCTTCTGTCTCCAGCCTTCAAAATCATCCATCTAGTTCCCCCTCATTCGAGAGTGTAATTGCCTACAGCACTATAAATCTTAACAGCACCTTCGTTACTGCAGTGATCCGCCACCCCTCTGGCAATATCTCTTCGTTCTTGGAGGAATTCCTCAAACTGACCTTACACCGCCAGACAATAGACAAGCACATTTTTAGTTTGGGTGATTTCAATATGTTGATAGACCAGAATCAACCAGCTTGACGCTTTCCTGAAAGCGTTCAAGCCTACTGCTTCACTTGAGTAGTAGCCCTGTCTGACTCATGTAGCTGGTTACACTTTGTACCTATTCATCAAACACACGGACACAGACAACGTGTCCATCAAACCACAGCCATAGTCTGCCATCTTATTCACCCCCATCAGCCTATCAAACCTGCTCTACTCACCCGCCTCCCTCAACAACCAGGCCTCACAACCAATTAAATCAAGGCGCAAAGTTTGTCTGGAAATAGGTGTTTTCCTCAGGATCTGTGGGCCACCCAGAGCTCACTTGATTTAATTTTGTTCAGAGGTAGCTTTGGGAGCTTCAATGGTCCCACAGCAACAGTCCTGTTGCTTTACGCTTTTTACCCCTTGGCGGCAACCTCTCCTTTGGATTAGCCATACAGTGATAAAATGCAAGACGGAATAATTTGTTGTTTTGGTAACTTGACATCAAAGGTTCTCAGAGAGACATCCCGTATGGGAAATCCTAAACTTGCTTACTTCATTAGAGAAGTGAGGCGCTGCATGACGTTATGATATGTTGCATTGTATAATACTTCCAGTTGTGGCCGACTGGGACAGACATTCAAATTTAAGATGTCGCAGAATAAACACTAGCGATTTAAAAAACAAATAAGGGACAAACAAAAGATAATTAAAGATCATCGTTTTATTGAATTCCTCAGTACAACAGAATACTTGTATAATTGTAACACTATCCAAGAGTAGATTGTATGACAGAGCAGAACACAGTTAATCGTAAAAAGAATTCAAAGAACTCTGTAAAACGTATAATTAAATTGCATTGAAAGCTCTTTAAAATGCTTTGTGGTTATGGTAGGGGAGTAGGATGAAGAGAGACTACCAAGTTTGTTGTTGTCTGTTTTATTGTGACTTCAGTATGCAGCAAAGCTGTCTTTACTTGCAACATCATTGTTCACGCCTTACAAAGGTTGCCTGACATTACAATGGCTGCTGTGATTTTGTTTCAGGTTGCCACTCTTCATGTTTAGTAAAGATTGTTTATTTTATAGATATGGGCGCGTAGCTGTACGCGGTCAGCTGCCGGGCTGGTCCATGATCTTTCTGTTGGTTTCTTCCTTACACAAGTACATGGTCTTCTGCTGCAGCCTTCGCATTACAGCTCCTCTCTGCGGAATGCATTGTTGTTATCGCTAGCATGGTGGACTGGCTGGACACGACGAACCTTCTGACCCTCTCTCTTCAGAATCTCATCAACCATCGTATCGTGGAATCCTTCAGTTTTATCCTACAGTATAGATTAAAAAAACATTATATGCGTTGCCGTTGGGAAAAAAAATATATAAACACACAGATAACAACAAAGCAGGAGGATAAGTAGTTTATTTAAAATGTGGAAGCCTATGATTGTGTGCCTTGCCATGTGTGCTGTATAGTGATAACTACCGCTGAGAGGTAATCTACCTCTTAGTGCCAATGGACCTGCTGCTAATTTTAGTACAAAATACCCAGATGCATGCACTCACAAGGGCAAAGGGTTGAATAAATGGACTTTAGAAAAAAAAGGCCAACATGACCAAATGGCCACCTTCTGGCTGCAGGTAGTATTAAAGTAGAAAGAAGAGCGGCGGTGTGTTGTACGTCAGTGGAAGCTCTTAACCAATGCCTGACGAGATGACTGTTCAATGAGACAGTGACAAATGAGTAGCCTCATTACAAAGATGGATCTCAGAATCTGAATTCTGTGAACTTAACATGTACTAAAGCGGATTCATGCAGAAATAGTTCAATATCAATTCATTGACCACAAACATTTGAAAAACACAGATTGTGTTATTACGCACACCAGACACCATAACTCAGTTTATCCATAGCCTCACAGTAATTTCATGTACTATATACATATCATTCGATATGTATATAGTACATGAAATTAGAGTGAGTCTATTCATAAATATCCATATTAAAAAGTAAGAAAGCTACTCCGATAGGGTTACTCCCATGTTTGAAGCAGATTTCTGATTCTTAGGGATGCACATAAAATCCCAGGAGTACCCCAGATAACATACAGCAGTTGTAGATTTCCTGGAGTAGCCCAAAGCATAATATTTGCACTTGAAAAAAACTCCACAAGGTTGAGAAGTCCTTCTTTGTAAGTAATGCCCAAATTTGTTCATGCACATACAACGTTTTCCCCCTCTAAGTGGAAAACAAATTTGTAGGTGTTCATGTTCGACCACACAGGGTGCCTCACCCATAAAAGTAACTTTAAAATGTCCAGAAACTCCACTCAGTCAAAAGGTCCTACGTTTAACCAACCGATTTGCACCAGGCTATGCTACCTGAATTCTGCTATTTTTTCCTCCGGCAACTGAAATGTACATCGTTTTTTCTTGATTTTTTCCATCTTTAAAATGTCAAGATACGTTTAATCGGAAGTAAAGAATATGAAAATAGGTACATTTGTAGCTTGCTCCAGGTTGCTGGGTACCATTTCCTTGGTCCGACGCTTTATTTGATAAACTAATACATTCTATTAATTGTAGTCTTCATTTGCTTTAATTAACCAATGCATTTAATAACAACTGGTTTTGCACTTGTAAGAGGATTTACTCCAAATGGGTGGAAGTGGGCCCTGGAGAGCAGGCATGACCTTGAACTTTGTGCACAGCGACGAACTTACATATTTGTGGGTATTCTGAAACCAATTTCTAAGCCCTTCCTACCTGGAAAAGAATTGATATTTACTCCTGTGATATGCAAGAGTAATCCTTTTCCAAAATTGTAGGGGGTTTCAAGGGAAAGGGTTTAGCCAGTGTGTTTGCACGGGTGCGGCAGAAAGTCTCCTTTGAAAAAGTACATGTGTACATTTTCTCTCAAGGGAAAATGGAATTCACTAACGTGTTCCAGTTGAACACCTGGACATCTTTGACTGTCACCGGTCCCCTGGTGCACTTCTGATGCTTTGCGACTTTGCAGACATTGTAAATCTGCCCTCATCTGATGGTGTACTTTGCGGGTCAAGGTTACAACTGATCTTGAGAATCTGGTAAACAGCCATTACACCGCGGCTGTTACCCCGCAAGTCATTACATCGCATGCGTTAAGAACGCATGCGATGTAACAACGGGTAGTCATTACTACATATACCATTACATCGCATGCGCTTTTACAACGCATGCGATGTAATGGCTATCCACATCGTTGTGAGGAAACTGAGGCTGTTCCGTTTCCTCACAACGACGTGCACCGCCCCTCAGACGACGCTGGAACCAGGAGAGAGGAACCACGAGGAGAGAGAGGTAAGGGGGATTGCACTTGGGGTGGGGGTTACTTTTTTTTTATGGTTTAGGGTAGTGTCGAAGTAGTGTTGTAATGTTTGTGTAGTGTAGGGTTGTGTTTTAGGATTTAGGGTAGTGTCGGGGGGGTCGTGCAGGGTAGTGTTCCAGTGTAGAGAACGGACTGGGGGTAGGGGGAGGGTCGTGCTGGGGGTAGTGTTTTAGGGTTTAGGGTAGTGTTGTGGTGTTTGTGTAGTGTAGGGTTGTGTTTTAGGTTTTAGGGTAGTGTCGGGGGGTCGTGCAGGGTAGTGTTCCAGTGTAGGGAACGGACTGGGGGTAGGGGGAGGGTCATGCTGGGGGTAGTGGTTTAGGGTAGTTTTGTGGTGTTCGTGTAGTGTCGGAGGGTAGTGTCGGAGGGTCGTGCAGGGTAGTGTTTCAGTGTAGGGACCGGACTGGGGGGCGGGGAGGGTCGTGCTGGGGGTAGTGTTTTGGTGTTTGTGTAGTGTAGGGTAGTGTCGGGGGTCGTGCAGGGTAGTGTTTCAGTGTAGGGACCGGACTGGGGGCGGGGGAGGGTTGTGCTGGGGGTAGTGTTTTAGGGTAGTTTTGTGGTGTTTGTGTAGTGTAGGGTAGTGTTTTAGGGTTTAGGGTAGTGTCGGGGGGTCGTGCAGGGTAGTGTTTCAGTGTAGGGACCGGACTGGGGGACGGGGGAGGGTCATGCTGGGGGTAGTGTTTTAGGGTTTAGGGTAGTGTTGTGGTGTTTGTGTAGTGTAGGGTAGTGTTTTAGGGTTTAGGGTAGTGTAGTGTTATTGTAGGGAGAGGTCTGGTGGTCGGGGAGGGTCGTGCAGTGGTACTGCATTAGGGTTTAGGGTAGGGGTGGGCGTAGCGGGCTACGCGGAGTGCCACGGAGACGGAACCAATCTCCGCACACTCCGCGTAGCTCCGCTACACGCCATCCGCCTCCCGCCCGCACTATTAAAACATTATAAATAAGAATTTAAAACACCTACCTTATCGGCGGCGTCCCGGGCTTCCTCCTTCTCCATCGCGTCTTCTTCTGGAAAACTGCGCATGCGCGGGCGCCCGCGATGCGCAGTTTTGAAGAAGTCGCAATGGAGAAGGAGGGATGCCTGGGGACGCCGCCGATAAGGTACGGTGTTTTAAATTCTTATTTATAATGTTTTAATAGTGCGGGCGGGAGGCCAACTCCGCTCCGCCCCGAGTGTGCGGAGATTTGCCTGTTCCTCCTACTTTGCGGAACGCGGAACAGGCAAAATTTCCGCACATTCCGGTGGGCGGAACGGAGTTGCCCGCCCACCCCTAGTTTAGGGTAGGGTAGGGTGGAGTCACTTACCTTGCAAACCTTTACCATGAGTATACCTTTACCACGCATGCCTTTGAGTTGTAATGGCATGCGTGGTAAAGGCATAGTCGTGGTAAAATTTTGCGTTGTAATGGTATCTCGTAGTAATTGACATCGCGTAGTAATACGCGCGTTGTAATGGCATGCGTGGTATTGCTATACAATGTAATGAGTCATATTCTGAGAATCTGCCTCACAAAGTTTGACGTAGTTGGAGCAAACTGTAAACCTGCCTGGGTAATATGTTACTATTAAAGAAGCAAAAGTACTGTATTTCCACATTACATGTATGAGTACACAGGGAGGCTAAGGATAGTACGGGCATGCAGAAGGCACTTCATTGTTAGTGACGTCATCTTTCCAAAGAGGGGATTGATTAGGCATCGATACCAATCTTTTCTCTGCATCATATTTGATGTTGTCACCAAAGAGGCTAAATATGAAAATACGAAACCCTCTGCCATCTCTCTCTGTCTTCCATTGTTAACTGTGCCTCGTCCTGATTTCTCACAATGTTTGCACCCCTACACTCCCAATTTATAGTGCCTCACCTCTCCTTCCTACTCTCCTTCGCAGCCTGTTTTTCTCACCTTTCTCCTACCAGACAACTAAGGTCAGCTACAAACTAGCGCTCTGTTGCAGAAATTACCATGGCAAACACAAGGAGATGATGAACGGAGCGCTGAAACTTTTCAGACACTCACCCCCAGTCACAGATCTGGGTTGAATCCATCATCGTTCTTTAGCTCACTTCTCCACCTCAGTTCAGACCCAGCTATATGCAAATCAGTCTTGACCCTGTGCCCCATCGGAACAGTCCAGCCCGAACTGCCAAGCCAGGTCTTCCCTGAACCGGAAACAAGCATCCTGGGACCAGTTTCGGGGTAACACCCCTCTTCAGCCAGGCTAGCTTGAATCCAGTGGCAAAGTGAGCAAGGGACCCACGTCTAGGCATACCCTGCCAACTTAGGGCGAACAAAGCAAACACAAGGAGATGATGGACGGAGCGCTGAAACTTTTCAGACACTCACCCACAGTCACAGATCTGGGTTGAATCCATCATCGTTCTTTAGCTCACTTCGCCACTTCCGTTGAGAACCCGCTATATGCAAATCAGTCTTGACCCTGTGCCCCATGGGAACAGTCCAGCCCGAACTGCCAAGCCAGGTCTTCCCTGAACCGGAAACAAGCATCCTGGGACCGGTTTCGGGATAGCACCCCTCTTCAGCCAGCATAGCTTGAATCCAGTGGCAAAGTGAGCAAGGGACACATTCCATTCATAAGGCTGCGTTCCTCCTTTCACATCTGTACTTTGAAACAGCCTTAGAGCAGCATAGAGTCCTACACATGCAACCAACATAAGGTAACGTGTCTTTCGGTCTGTGCGAGTGACTGCATGTCAGGTGCTATATGTGTATGGGTGTTGTTGGTCGGTGCGAATGTGTGCCTGCAGGTATGTGGTCTGTTTGCATATTTGCACACGTGTCATTTATGTGGGTGTGAATGTTATGTGGATACAGCCAATGAGTGATCACAGGGGAAGTTGGGTCCTGAGAGAGAAGGTGGACTGTTACTTCATCATGAAGTATTGTTCTTTAAACAGCTTTTTCCTAAATTTTAACTTGGTTGGGAGCGTCCTGAGGGATATTGAAGTGTGGTTCCAGATCCTGGGTGCATAAATAGAGAATGTCTGTTGCCTTGTTGTTTTTTGCACTCCTTCATCTCTAGTATGAGGGTGTTCAGTGTTTAACTTGTAAACGAATCAGTGCTGGGGCACTATCGAAGGTCAGGGTGCCGGACACCAAGGCTGCATAGTCTTGATTACTCCTCACGCCTTTTTAATCCACCAACATACACTGTGTTGCCTCATTATCTCATATTTTTTTGTCTTTTTCTTCCTTCTCCCCCTCCCCCCTTTTTTGGTTTTTCTTTCACTTGGTCTGGATCAAAGACTTTTGAAGAAAAATAAGTTCAGGTGCCTAAAAATGAGTGCCCTTGGGACTCACCTGCAACCACTGGCTCAAATTAAGCACTGATGGTGTTCTGACTACAGGTGTACTTAGAGACACCAGAGGGGGTGGGTTTTTCAGCCAGATATGCATGGGTGTGGGTTGTGATGGCTTTGTGGAAGATGTAGCGGATTTTGATGATGGTGCAGGATGACCAGTGTAGTTATCCATTACTTCCTATAAACTATTAAGCATTTCATTTATGAATAATACAATAGTTGGTCCATGTGTATTGCACTGTTTAATAATGCTCTTTGTCAGTGCAATCATTAGGTCAAAGTGTGCAATGATGAATAAATACACTGTATTATCTAACGGCCGGATATTGGGTACCGCTTTACAGTTTATTTGTAACCTTCTATAAATCAAAGGTAAACATACCTCCATTTGGAACAGTTTAAAGGTAATTATACCGTAGTTTAGATAGGACGCATCAATATCTAAGCAATATGATATGTTTTATTTAATAAGTTTGTTAGATTCTTCTTTAAGAGTTAATTGGTTAAATTGTGCTTTAGACTTTTAATCAAAATATTTTGGGGAATTTCTTAGAATCCACTTATTAAGTACACATCTTGCCAACTGTGGCACCGAGGGCGACACAAAAATCAGTTTGGTACTGGCCTGCAAAGTCATTTTTTTGGCAAATGGAAAGATGGTTGTGCTGATTCCTGACAAGGGGTGTTCACTACTGGTTCCAGAAAAATCCATCCAGGCAGTGTGCCCTAATAAGACATTCTAAGGCACCAGGTTTTCAATCATTCCTCTCACATTAAGGTGTGACGAGCCATATAGCAGCTGTGCAGCTCAAAGATAACTGAATTACCATCAAAATGACACTTTCGGCCACTCTGGTCGCCTTATGGTGCCCACTACATACAGGTAAGAATTTCATGAAATTGAGTCTCCTGAGCTGAGATAAAATACATCTAAAAACTGGCTAACTGTATTACTGTTGCAGACACCAGAGCAGCAGGTTGGTTTAAACTCACCCATTCTTTTAGAGAAAATCCACAAAGCTATTTCACACCTTATGCAGAAAAAAGCTGCAGGTCCAGTGACCGAAATGTATAAATCTATCTCCGAGATGATTCTCTCAATAGGTTTAGACCTCTTCAAGGGTATACAATTTGATGATGAAAGCATTCCTCCTACCTGGGGCGAGGATGTCATTTCATTATTTCTGAAACCCGACAAGGATTCTAGAAGTTGTGAATCCTAAAGGCCTATTTCTTTGCTTCTTTGGGATTAGAAAATCTTCTCTGCTATATTGGCAAAGAGATTATTTAAGGAGGTTAGAGGTCTATAAGCGGAGACTCAAAAAGGGTTTACCCAGAGGCAGCATCTTAATGACTAAACATAATGGTGGGTTTGTCTGTTTAAGCTATCTCTTGCAAGCTATACTTTGGATGTTGCTAAAGCCTTTATTAGGGATAATTGGATGTACCTCGGGCAGGTCTTTTAAAGGTTCAACTTTGGACAGCACTTAAAACTTTGATGAATGACATTTTAACACATATCTAATAGAAAACTGGGCTAGGCAGGGGTGTCATTTCTTTGTTATTTTACTTGTTTATCAAATGTCTGCAAGAGTTATTAAGGCAGGATACAGGAGCTATCCCTTTTCAATAGAGAGACGTTAGTTATAAGATACCACTTTATATGGATGAGTTGGTGATTTTCACATGAGATCCACACAATACAATTCCCAGAGTAGAAAGAATAGTTCAGGAATTTGGCTTTTTATATGGCCATTTGGTTAACAAACAGAAATCCGATATCATGGTTTGGAATGTTGAGTACGAGTCAGCACAAATGTGATCTGAATTTGGATACTTGGAGATTATGGTGTTTCATGATCTAAACAAGATTTGTTCCAGAGCAAAAGGTTTTTAAAAAAGTCAATAGACTACCTAGAACACTTGAAACTTTCCTTTAACTATAAGTTTAATTTTTGATGATATCTATCTTGCCAAAATACACTTTATTGATTCTATACCTGTGGCCTTCAGCAATAACGATCAATCCAAGGTTCAGGGCAAATTGAGTAACTCTGTCTGGGGCTACAAAGAGGTCAGACTCTTGTCAAAAGTCTGAGGCAATCAATTAGGAAAGTTGGTTTGTCCCTCTCAGGTGTTCAGTATTATTGTTGAGCTTTTCAGCTTAAGAATCTAAGATGGTTGATAGGCTACCCTAGAGGAAATAAATTAAGCCCACTTTTTCTTCATTTACAGATTAAATATATTACATACAGCATCCAAACATTGGTCCAATGTTTGAAAAGTCTTAGGAAATTCATATTACTTCAAGCTGGCTAAAACTTGGAAGCCTCTAGTAGCATCAGAATGTCTGAATGATGCCCTTAATCCCCCACTTGCAGCAGCTGAGATGTCTTTGTGGTGACTTTTTAGACCTGAATAAAATCAGGTCATGGGACTCTAAGTACTCTAACTGAGGGATCCCTATATGGGTTTAAGTACTCGCAGCTGTCCTCTTCGATCTCAACAAGACGAATTCCAGAGGGATATAGTCCGGGAGAAATGAAAACAGAATTGCAAGACATAACGCCTACGCTAAAAGAGGTCACTTAATGGTATAGTGGTCATGTGAAGCAGCAGAAATTAGAATATCCCCCCCCCCACCTCCCTGCCCAATGGAGCAGCCATGGTTCAAATACTTGCCAGCACCGCTCCATGGGCCAGCGTCTTATGGCAAGTATCAATGAATATGTTGTATTCCAAGTTTAATCAACTACACTTAGAAGAAACCATTTTTCACCCTCTATTGGATTTATTGAACTCCGAAGAAAATGTTGAAATTTGGTCTTAGATCAGCGGTCTCATGCGAGAACCGTGAGATAATTAATGTGGATGATTTTCAGCATTTATGACAAACATAATATGCCTACTTTATGAGCGTTTGTGTCAGTATCCTTCAGGCATTGGCATCTTTTGCTCTGGATCCTTCGGCTGTTTGCCTAAACAATGTCAAAAACTCATCTTAGAGTATTTAGCCTTACTATTGTTCAATTGGCTCTCTTTTTCACCTCTAGTTAAATGCACTAAGGACTATTTTGCAGCACAAACCAGTTGACGAGCTGTCTAGTGTTTTGCTTTTGTCTGCACTCGCCCTGCAAAACTCAAACAAGCGTTGTTTGAGTACTTGGCACAGCCCAATATAAACGTCATACCCACTGAATTTGCCAATGCTTGTTTTTGTATTGGTGTCTAATGATCTAGGTTGGTTACGGTTTGGGTTTTCATCTAACCATTATATGTGCTACACACTGTCCAAAAACGTGGGGCAATAGAATACAGTTGAAATTGCTTGCATCTGGAATTCCCTAGGAATGAAAACAAGGACAGGCAGGTTTGGTTCTGACTTCACTGACTATCACCTGCAGTCCTAGACTCTTCTTTCTGCTCTGATGCAAATTCCAGTCGACTGCTTCTGGATGGTTTCTACTGCATGTTGTTTCGGACATTGAACCATAAACACCAGGTGGCAAAAGCAAGATATTCTACTGATTATATACACATTCAAAGAGAAACTAATAAGCACCAGTAACCAGTTTGAAGATGCAGCTTGGGTATTCCTACAAGGGTGTATACATTTTCGGAGCTCTTTCATTTTGTTTTTGAACAACCTGTCTAGCCATTGAGGAAGTATATTTAAACCCTACTGTCCAGCTGTACATAAATAATTCTCTTACAAACTGGTTAGCAATCGGTACTCAATACGTAGACTGCGTGGTTGCTTAGCGACTGATAACTGTGTTTTGTTTTCTTACTAGAGGCTGGTTGGTCACCAGTAAGTACGCCATCTTGTTGTTCAGGCCTACCCGCGAGGCTCATGAGTACGAGGGAAGAAGCAGGTGAGTAGGAGGAGGAGAAAACAATTTGTTGGCAGGCAGCAAAGAAAGCATGTGCGCCCAAAAACTTGGAGCATAAATGTACACTTAAATAAGTATAGGATTAACTTAATCCTGCAATAATTCCAAGTGGAAACAGACGGCAAAAACATAGCTGGCAAATGCACATTCTCTAAGTATAGCTTCTCAAAACTAACTTACATAAAAAAATAAACCCTACAAAATTTTCGACTTGTACTTGATTAGAAATCCAACCAACCACTTCTGATTTATATTAAGACATGATTAATTTTGTATTCTGAATCACGGCTGGATTGGGAACCTAAAGAAGCTTTAGCAAATGTTATCAGACCATCCCCTGTACGTTGTGTCGCCAGCGAGCCAGGCCACTACAAAGGAGGCTTGAAAGGGGCCGGGGGGTCTCTACACCCTAAGAAAATTTGATGAGAAATTGTGCATTTTATAACACACTTATCGTTATATATTCAATTGTATTAGCTTTTAAATCATAGTAAATGATGACCTCACAGTGCACCAGGATGCAACAATCTTTGCTGGGGCCCTTCAATGATTCCCTCATGATCACCCTCCAAGAAAAACAGCATATCCTGCGGAATCACCACTTCTGCACCTGCAACGCGAGGGGTAGGTTGGCAGCCTGAATCACGCACCGACCACTGACCGTCGGAACGCCTATTAAGCGTCCGCCTTGACCAGTTCGATTGGGGCCATCGCTCCACGGAGCTCTGGTCTGTCCCCAGAAGGTATACACTACATGCCTGTGCAATGTATACAGGGAATGGTTCGTATACACTCCAAATGTGCATCCCTGTGTGAGTAGATAAAGGTTCACTGGTCCTGACGAAATGCCATGATCCCTTTGGACAGTAACAGGCATGAAACATGTTGACCCTTGACTCACACTAACTGTAGCCATAGTAGACCATTATATCTACCTCTTGCTCAACCTACGTTTTTAACCATGACAAAGGGACCCAGCGATTAAAATAGCCTTTGGATCCTTCTAGTAATTTTTAACCCACATTCCCTTCCTATTCTACTCACACCTTGTAATCCACCCTTACTCTTCACACCGGCAAAAAGAAAAGAACTCTGGCAAAGTTCATCTTGGAGAGGCCCGTTGGGCACTGCACCGCCGGCCCAACGAGGAGCTGCCCAATGATGAAGCATGACACCCTTCGGGGGGTGTGAGGGCCCTTGCTACTAAAAGAAGCGCTCCCTTTGACTTATCCAACTGGCAGACCTGGATACCTGCAGAGGAACTGCACACTCCTTATGTTCATAGGTGCTCTAGGGGCATGTGTGCTGGACCTTATATAGACCCAGTCCCTCCTCTTGTTTGTCACCCTCCAACATCTCTCCATAGAGCCTCTGTCACATGTATTTCATTTCTTTTATGGTGCCTCCCATATTAGTGTAGTGTGTCAGATTCTCGTTTACATCACACACACATATAGAGACAATGAATAATACGTGTGTAAATCAGTGTATAGAAAATGTTACATAGGACAGAAGGGACTATAAAGTGTAGGATTCACATGTCATCCACACTGGCAGGCATTTTATGACAGTGCTTGGTCTGGAGAAGCACAAACTCAGGATTTAAACATACTGCAGTGGTTAGGGTTGACTTTACTAATAAGAATTTATTTCTACACAAACAAACCCTTTTTAACAACATTAGGATAATGAAAGACTGGGGGGAAAAACATAACTTTATAAGCTGTAACATGCAGTTTGCATGTATCTCTTTGATGCCAGTTCATAGCTCACTGTGCTAGATTACGATTGTAATTTATGAACTGCACAGTAATAAAAGGATCTCTGTGGCGAAAGCATTAACCCACTGAACTATGCACATAATATACAGTTCTGTGATCTGCGTGGTACACGATCTTTGCAGCAGGCATATTAACCCTCTGCACTACCTCAGGTGAGTCAAAACTGCCACTAGACAAAACTCCGATCTCTCTCCAGCAGGAAGATTAATACCAGCAATATCTTGACACTTTTGTTGTTGCCTGAAAACTGCTGGATATTCAAGGAACTCCACAACGGGTGCTTTAAACCATAGCATATTTCAAAACACAGGGAGGCTGAAAATGAAAGCGAGTGCTGAACGGATTATGCTGGCCTGCTGATTTGTTACTGGGGGGCAATATTGCAGCACTGCTGCAAAACCGTCCCCCCAGTAACAAAACCGGCCCTCCAGCCTCCCGGGGAAATGCCAGATACAGCCAGTACTGCCTTGTTCTGAATCCAGTCTTAGCATATTTAGGGGCAAGTTGTAGGTCGTAATTTGCACTGGGAGATTTTATGTAAGGTCGTGAATAAGGGAGTTTATGATTTGGAATCTACATTTTTGGCACAAGGTGTTTTTGCACTATTTCACATGATATTTTTTTGTTGGCGGAGCTGCTGGGCCTTCGCCAATACTGTTTGTAGTTTGCAGGTGTTGCTCCCACCTAGGCCTTTAATCAGCGAATGAGAGAATGTTGAGAGGCTAAGTGCAGGAGAAGAAATCAAACCCGTGATGTCACTGAAAGTCAAACTCTGTGCTATGTCATTTACGCTGCCCATACAATTTTCGTGATTTACTGATCATGGCCCCTGTTCTCTTTTCTATATTAACGAGTACAGAATAAACGTTCAGGCTGAGGATAGAGCTGAAGGTTGAACTGAGGACTAAAAGCATAATTTTCTTTTTAATACCAACCTCATATTAATGGGTGAGTGTAGAATCTCTGAACCACTTCAGGTGGATTTCAGAGGGTTCACTCCCCACTTCCACCTGAGGCTTTTTTTAAACTTTGGGACAAATAACTGATTTTACAGCACAATTTCCCCATCTGGTGACTAAAAACATTAGTATGTGCAAGCAGATCTGAAGAGAAACTCTTGAGCTGTTTCGGTACTCCACAGGTGGTCACAGTGCCCAGGAGCATCACTTCTCTGCAACAACACATCATCTGTGTCTGGAAGGGCTTCCTTGGTGCTGCTTTGGGGATTGCTGGTCAGAGAAGCCGGCATCCACCCATAAGACTAGCCCACTGTTCTCCATCTTGCTGGGGGAGGGGGTTCCCTGTAGTCTGTCTAGCCAATCCAGCCTTGCTACACCCATGTTCTATATTGATAGCTTAGGCTTCTATCCAGATTACTAGGGATTACGCTTCTATCGAGATGACTCAATCTACCCAGAATGAACACTGTATGCTGCAGAGGCATAGATCAGGCAATGGGTAAACACTCTAAAAAGAATACGCTGCTCACCAACAGAGAAAAACAAACATTTTGATTTGTGGACAACATAGTCAATCAAGTGCACATAAGAAGCTGCTACTCAGTACTCAAGTGGTGTATAAAGGGAAATATTCACCAATTTAGGGGGTAAGGATATCCAGCAATGCAAGTTGGAACCACATATCCACTGAACAGTACAAAAATATGCAGCATTAGGAAATGCCATCAGTTGTTTTGTGACGGTACATAGCACTTCCATCTTTCCCCCCATGTTTGATGACTTCTAGAACAGTGCTGTGGGACTTGGATCATGTCACAGGAGTTCAATAGTACATGGATCAGATCTGAAGGGCCTGGATCCCTCAGACAGAGTGAGTGCACGCTCCGCAAGAAGCTGATTTTACTCTTGAAGTGAGTTCTGATGGTGCCTTTGGACTTTGATCTTACATGTTCATTAGTTATGGATAAAACACATAAAATCTCTGCTAGATATGCAGTTGAATGAATGAATGAATGAGATAACATTTTTAAAGCGCATAGCTACCCATGGGCATCCCAGCGCTGGAGAATAACTGAAGCTTCCGAGACTCATTTAGGAAAAAGCCATGTCTTCAGCAACTTGCGAAAGGCCAGGTGGTTAGTCTCCCTTCGTAGCTGAAGGGGAAGGGAGTTCCAGAGCTTAGCGGCATTGTATGAAAATAGCCGGCCACCACTTCTGACTCTCTTAATCCTAGGGACGAATGCCAGATGTTGTTCATCTGAGCGTAAGGGCCTGTTGGCTCGGTAGGGTTTGACCATAGAGGAGATGATCTCTGGTCCTTTCCCTCCAAACAGCTTATGAGTGATGCATAGGGCCTAGAAGTGGACTCTTTCCCGGATGGGGAGCCAATGGAGAGCTTTCATGGCGGGTATAGCCGATTGCCGGTTCTGAGTTCCCATTAGAATCCTTGCGGCACAGTTCTGTACCATTTGAAGTTTGGCAAAGACCAAACTCGGGGCACCAAGATATAATGCATTGCCGTAGTCCAAGCGTGACAGAATGAGTGCTTGGACAATAAGTTTTTTTTGCCTGAAAGGGAAGCAGGGGTAGCACTTTGCGAAGCATCCTTAAGATGCCAAAGCAGGAAGCCACTACCTTTCTGGCCTGGACTTTGAGGCTGAGGTCTGAGTCCAGCAAGAACCCCAGGCTTTTTATCTCTAGCTTGGGGACGGGTGCCAGTCCCATTGAGGATGGCCACATCGTATCTGCTCCGAAGAGCGAAGGGTTGCCAAGGAGCATAAGCTCAGTTTTATCACCATTTAACTTTAGGTGAGAATATTTCATCCACTTGGCTACTTCTTCAAGGCAGGTACAGAGGCAGGTGGAGGCCAAATCTGAGTTGTTTAGAGTAACCACCAGCTGGGTGTCATCAGCGTACGTCACGATATTCACTCCATAGGGACGGATGATGTCCGCGAGGGGAGCCATATAGGCATTAAAAAGTGTTGGACTCAAGGAGGATCCCTGAGGAACCCCGCAATGGAGGGGCCAAGGTTTAGAGATGGCCTCACCCTCGAATACCTGGAAGGATCTCCCCTCCAGGAAGGACTTCAGCCAAATCAGGGCTGCTCCGGACACGCCCAGATTTCTAAGTCGGTCGACCAGGATATGATGATTGACCGTATCGAAGGCCGCGCTTAGATCTAAAAGAATCACGGCGGAGGAACCTCCTGCATCGAGAATCTTTCTGGATTCTTCCATAACAGCTAGAAGAGCCGTTTCTGTGCCTTGACGGGGGCGGAAGCCAGTTTGAGTGGGATGAAGAAGATTATTAGATTCCAGATGGGCAGAGAGCGTGGAATTAACATGTTTCTCCAGAATCTTGCTAATTCCTGGAAGGAGTGAGATAGGACGGTAATTGGCCAAACAGTCTGGGTCCAGGGTAGACTTTTTCAAGAGGGCTTTGACCATAGCTTTTTTCCATAGGGGGGAACCACCCCAGAGGAAATGGATGAATTGATCAAATCCAGGATGACCGGACTAACTACCTTTGTCACCTGCTTCAGGATCTTAGGTGGGGCAGGGTCGCTGGGTGATCCACTTTTAACAGGGGCAGACGTAGTCTGGAGTGAGTCATGGTCCATTAAAGGGAAGGCTATTAGAGAAGGTTCCTTACTCCCTGTGTGTAAATCCTCAAAAAGGGGAATAGTGTAGCTCTTGGTAGGGGAAAAAGATCCATCGATAATTTGGATTTTATTGTAGAAATATTCCGCAAGTTCGTTGCAGCGTTGGTCTGTGGCTAAGGGGGAGTCGGGGAGAGATGGGGCTTTCAATAGTTTCTTAGCAATTCGGAATGTTTCACGGGGGGAATTTGCGGCTGAGGATATGGTTTCCTCAAAATATGAGGCCTGGACTTTTTTAATTTCAATCTTATAAGTTTTAATAGCCTCCCTATATTCCTTCTTCTTATTAAGGGAGAAGTCCCTTCTCCAAATTCTTTCTGTTTTTTTACAGATTTGTTTTAGTTCTCGGAGTTTGGGGGTGTACCAGGCCGTTCTATTACGCCCTTTATGCAACTGCATGGTCGTTTTAGGAAGGACTTGATCTAATGTACTGTCAATCCAGTTATTGAATTTACCATTAGCCACCACCGGATCAGTATCGGGGGGGGGGGGGAGGCTTAGAATTTTCCAATGCCGGTATCCAGTTATCTAAGGGAAGTTTTGACCAGCAGCGGGACTTAGTTTGCATAAGCCGAGTAGGAGGAATGACATGAGTGGGGGACCAGGTAAAAGGGATGAGAAGGTGATCTGACCAAGGAATAGGGATCGGTGTCTGACAAGAGAGCTCCCTCAGACCAGAGAAAATGGGGTCTAGGAGGTGCCCTTTTGAATGTGTTGCGTGTAATACCTTTTGGGTGAGCTGTAGGGCCGCTAGGTCCAGAGACAGTTCCTAAGTTGAAAGATGGACATCTTGTGGATAAATGTAAGCTTACCTACAGAACACCTACTAGTAGCCCTGAAGCAGGATCAACAGGACATGCAGATTTAGGACCGCCACAACATTTCAGATAGACTTTAATCAACATACCTAAATGTGCTCAAACTAATCAAGGATAGACTGTGAGGCTCTCCATAGGAACTACTGAGATATAAAGTGTTGCAGAATTCCTGGGGTAATAATGGATGGAAAGAAGAATAGAAAGTGGGAGGGAACTAAGGTCTGGATTTTGCCTCAATTTACAGTTCCAAGTGATTAGAACGTGTAGAGATTGTTACAATATTGTGTTGCTTAATATACATCTCATTCGCAGTCGGGTATATTTTCGATTTAAGATAAGCAATGTGTATTCTGTACAATCTACCTCTGTAAAAATAATAAAAACAAATAAAAAAAACACTGAAAAAAGGAAAAACTGCGACAGTGCAGTCAAAATAAAATAGCAGCATGTCTAAAGGACTTCTTTCAACAGACATGAGTATGTATTGTGCAAATATGGTTCAGGATACTTGCAAAGAACCTAAAAAGCGGGACTCATCAAGGACCAACCATATTTGTCGCTGCGTCCTAAGCCACACTGAGAGCTTCCAGCACTTTCTACCAATCTACCTTTGTTACACTAAGATCAGGAAGCGCAGTATCCAGCCGGTTTGAAACATGAACTCACCAGAGATAAGGTGTCAGCAACGCTTTGTTGTGTTGGGTGACACTGACAGTAATGGGACAAAGAACACAGGGCACTCCCTTGTAATTGCATGATGGATAAGATCTCGAGAATGTCGGCGAGCCTGCCACTGCGAGTTGTACTAAGAGTCGCTGTGACAAGACAATCAGTATGCAGATAAGCAGCCAGAGGGGCTTATGTGCAAGGAAGTGAACTGTGCCATAGGGATAGAGTTACCACCTTACTCCATGCCATCTCCAAGGATACTTTTTTACACATTACTGTTGGTGCTACATGGGCAGTGTATATGTGTATATATATATATTAATTAATTACCTACTGGCAATAGCCAGTAGGTAGTTATAGTTAGGACCGACCTTTTCCCATAGATGAAACACTTTTTGTTTTGTTAATAACTTTGAGGCTGTTTGATGAATCTTTATGAACTTTTCAAAAGTAGTAGGCTCGCTACTTTGTCTGCTGTATGGAAAGTTTTGGGGTGATTCGTCAAGCGCGGGCCGAGAAAAAGGGGGGATTCCAAAACGCTTTTTCTCCATGCAATGTCTATGGGATTTTGAATTTTTTATGCATGGACTACAGCCCGAAACACTGAACGGAATTATACAAAATTTTGCAGAAGGGTTGATCTAGGGTATAAAGAGCCCTTTTTGTAAGTTTGAGGAAATCCGTTCAATAGTTTAGGAGTTATTAAAGAAATAAATAAATACATATCTAGAGATGCATATCCACCCACGGGGGATCTACGGAACCAAAGGGAAAAGCAAGGCCCTAATTGACTGCCTGCAACCTGAAAGGAAAGTTGGAGCCGCCATTTTGTTTCTCCGCTGGGCCCCTGGAAGAAAACATGAATACAAACTGACATAAGGGGTCGAGATAGAGGTATCCTGACTCCCATTGGACACATGGAGGGGTCTGCGAGGGACCCCTCATGGGCAAATAATTGCCCCAAAATTTTGGGGGGGCCGAACCGCAGATCCACCACGCCCCTCAGCGCTTCCCCCCAGTGTAAAACCACAGAGGATCTGTGGATCCACAGCCCAATGAAGAAGAAAAAAAACACTTACATAGTGCGCAGATTGGGGTATGCTGCATGCATGGGGTATGCTGCAGGCCCTGCAGCCATCCCCCGCCACATCACTGCCATGGAAATTCACTGAAAAAACAAAGGTTACAGGGACGTTATAGTTCGGATCACATTTTACAGACACAAAACCATTGAAATTCTGCAGTTATAGTTATACTTATCTGACCACTTATAGTTATACTTATAGTTATACTTATCTGAAGAAACTATAACTCGTGCCATAAAGTAGCTTTAGGCCATGAGTTATAGTTTCTTATCATACGTATAACTATAAGTGGCCAGATAAGTATAAGTATAACTGCTGAATTTCTCGGTTTTGTGTGTGCAAAATGGGACCCCAACTATAACGTCCCTGTAATCTTTGTGTTCTTCAGTAAATATATATATCTCCAGTAGGTAGCTATAGTTATAACCTAGTTTCCATAGGAAAAAGTATTTTTGTTTTGCTAATAACTTTGGTGCCGTTTGCCGAATCTTCCCGAAATTTTCAAACTAGTTTGCCACTCACTTCAGCTGCTATCTGGAAAGTTTTGGGGTGATTCATCAAGCGGGGGCCGAGAATGAGAGGGGGGCCAAAATGCGTTTCCCCCATGCAATTTCCCATTGGGATTTTAGACACGACTACAGCCCGAACCGCAGAACGGAATTACAGCAAATTTGGCAGAAAACTAGGTTTTGGTCTAGGAAGAGTGCTTTTTGTAATTTGGTGTAAATCTGTTCAGTAGTTTTGGATTTATTAAAGAAAAAAGATTTATGTATATCTAGAGATGCAAATCCACCGCGATGGATCAGCGGATCCATGTGCAACAGCAATGCCATAATTTGCTGGCTGCAACCTAAGAGAAAACTTGCAGACACCATTTTGTGAATTGGGCCAGGGTTCTTGGGGGGGGATAATGTAGAAAAAGGATCCAAGGGGTCAGGATAGAGGTATCCTGGCCCCATTGGACTGATGGAGGGACCTGTTAAGGATCCCTCATGGGTAAGAAATTGTGTAAAAATGTTTTTTTGCGTACAAGAGGATCCGTGGATCCACTACGGCGCTCAGTGCGACCCCCGTGTGAATCTGTGGTGGATCCGCAGATCCAGACCCCAATTAATAAAACATATACACCCACTCACAGACCCACTCAAACTCTCTCACCCCCCCACACAACCACTTACACATCCATACACCCACTCACACACCTATAGTCACTCACACACCCATGGTCACTCACACACCCTCTCACACACCCATACAACCACTCATGCATCTACTCAGAGACACAACCACTCACACACCCAATCATGTACACAGTCACATACACATTCATACAACCACTTACACACCAACTCACAGACCCACACAGCCACTTACACACCCACTCAGATACCTATATAGCAAAAGCACTGACACACACAGCCACTCATATACCACTCATGAGACCCACCCATACACCCACCCATCCATCTCACACGCCCACTTACACACCCACACAACCACTTACACATCAACCCACACACCCACTCAGAGACCCAGAAAAACCCTCACACACCCATACAGACACACTGTCCCCCGTGTAAATCCGTGGTGTATCCTCAGATTCAGACCCCAATTAAAAAAACACATACACCCACTCACACACTGTCACACACCCACACACCACTCACACACACCCACTCAACATCCATACACTGACTCACACCCACTCATACAACCATACGTCACTCATACATCCACTCAGAGAACCACTCACAGACCCACACAGGCACTCACTCACACACCCACCCACTCACACTCGTACAGCCCTCACATACCACTCAGAGACCCACACAGCCACTTGCACAGCCTCTCATACACCCACTAACCACACACTCACATGCCCACTTACACACCCATACAACCACTCACCACACACTCACGCCCACTTACACACCCACTCACACACCCATACAGCCAGTCACACACCCAATCACACTCACAGAAGCACTTACACACCCACATAACCACTCTTACACCTACTCACACACCCATACAGCCACTTACACACTCATTCACAGATCCAGAAAACCACTCACACACCCACATAGGCAGTAGACAGCTACCCACACACCCACACAGTCACTCTCCCGCCCTGTTACACATCCACACAGCCACTGATGCACCCACTCACACACCCATATAGCCCCTCACACACCCACACAGTTACATACACAGCTACTCACACCCTACACACAGGCAGTGATACAGTTATATAAATTGTAATAGGATATGTTTGTATTAAATGTGTTGTTGTTTTGTATTGAATGTGTGCTTTTGGTTTGGACCGGATTCGAAGATCCACCTGCAACATAGACAACAGACCCCTTATTTGGCCGAGGATCTGTAGTGGATCTGAGTGAGAAATAAGAAAAAAGGATTTGAAGACAAAAAGAACTAGTGTTTGGGAAAAGGGTTGGCTCTGAAAAGAGCTGTTATGTTGTGTAGATAATACCTATACATAGAACACGATGCAGTCTTTTAAGTTGTTGAGGAACAGCCTGTTGCCTGTATCAGTTAAATGGACTCCATCTTTTCCATCCATGTCTTAGCGTAAGCTGTTATGCTATATAGAGCCCATGTTGTGGTCTCGGAGAAATGCAGAAACAGCTTTATTGACATGTTTCCTGGTTTTCTCTATCTGCTGACAAAATTGGGTTGACAACTGCCACTTCTGTCTTTGGCAAATGTTGGAGAACACCAAGGCAGTATGTGGGAAAGTGACATTAATTTACCAAAGATATCCTTCATTGGTATTTCCAGTCCTTCCCCAGTAATTATGCCTAGGTCATTGCCACCACAGTGCACAATAATGAGGTTTGAATGTTGCCAATCTGCAATGCTTTCAAGCAAAGGCACCAATTGATGCCACTTTAACTCTCTCTGGCCATGCCAAGTAATGTCTACATTAAGTAAACCTAGGTCCCTGTCAATGCCACTCTTTCTAGCACTCTCTGTGGCTCAAAGCACAAAACTATGGCCCACAATCCAGACGCTCACCATTTTGGAAACAAGCAGGAGTAGCACACAGAAAAAGGCTGCAGCAGAATGAGGCAGTTTTGAAGATGAAAGGCAGTTACAACGGAGGACAGCAAGTAAAATAACATAACATGTGCATTCGTAAAGCGCACGTTCACCCACAAGGGTATCTTGGTGCTGAATAACAAATGTTTATTGTTACCCAACTCAATGGTACTCATTTTATCAACTTCAGAATGATGAAAGGCTGAGTGGACCCGCCGGGATTTAAACTTGTGACCATGAGGTTGAACACAGGCCCCTACAGTGGCCGCATTAGCCCACTAAACCACCAGACCCAGTTCATATAAAATATAAAAGAACATATTTAATTGGATGGTGGAGATGTGCACTGAAGTTAAGAAAAAAGTAACTAACTCTGCGATTAGCTTTGGAAAAATAAAACTATGTTGTTTGGGATATGCCTGGAATTGCAAACAGTCAACCACACCTGTTACAGTTAATTTGAAGCTAGTATGCTGTTGAGTGAAAGTCTTGTGAACTTTTGGCCTACTGGTAGGCAGAGACTATTGGAAACATGGTTCCTATGGGAACTGAGCTAAAAGAGTGTATGGGGAAGGGAACAGAAGAGACTGCAGTGTGAAACTGAAAAGCAGACTAGTGTACACAAATTGCTCAATAGGGAGTGTATTGCTTGTATTGGATAATATTTTACAAAATAAAATATAAATGAAAAGCATTAATAGCAGATTGTTTAATGCTTTTAAGGGCTTTTGTGTGGATCCACGGATCCACTGCAGCCCACACAGGGGAGGGGGAGATGCTGAGCCTAGTGGTGAACCGCAGCTCAGCGAAAAACCTACCAAATTGGGCTTCTTTACAGGAAACATGAAAAGGGTTAAATATAGTGGCCATTTAGAAGTGGTATAAAAAAAAAAAAAGATGAAAAGAAGTCTATGATTTGCTAAGTGTAGTAGTATGAGTGAGAGCATAGTGGGAAGGGTAGCCATTATTGGTACTTTTGTACTGAGAGTGGAGGAGGGTTGCCATATTTCTGACTTGAGATTTGCAGCGGAAAACAGATATTAAAATAAAAGTTAAACAACAGCAAAGAGATTTTACAGGTATGTTAATTAGGTTGCACTATAAAAAAGTATATTTAAAGAAAAAAAACAACGAGTGTATATAAGCTGAGAGAAAATGTGTAGCTTCTAGACCTGGGGTCTCCAACCAGTAGCTCATGAGCTACTGTAGCTCTCCAGCTACCTCTGAGTAGCTCACCTGTGTACAGCCCAGCTTAAATTAGAAAGATTTTGCTTGCTTGAATTATTATACATATTAAAAAATTAAATAATACAGCACTAATAATATTAGCATCTGTCAATGCTTTACATTGAACATAAGTAGCTCTCAATACAGAAAAGGTTGGAGACCCCTGTTCTAGACACTACGGTACAAGGCAAAATAGAAGGAAGGTTAGATGAGAAGATTAACTAAAAATATAGTGAGGAAGAGGAATTGCTATACTGAAAATATATTTATTTTATTAAGCCAGTATGAATGAATGTGTTTGAAATAAGATGTGGGTGGTTGCTTATAGTATGTTATTTATTAGTATGTAATTTGCACCCAATCACACAGACAGTCATGCATTTACACACCCAGTTACCCTCCTACAAAAGCACGTATGTACCCACCAGTCATATAGCTGGATAGTGACTTACACACTCAGTCACACACCTATAAAACCATTCACACACCCATTTACTCACCTATACATCCACTTACATAGGCATTCACACACCCATACAGGCACTGTCACATCCACTCATACACCTATACAGCCATTCATGTACCCAGTACTCAGTCAGTTACACACACACTTACACACCTATACACCCAGTCACCCACCCATACAGCCACTCACATATCTATTTACAAAACCATACAGCCACTCTCACACCCAGTCAGACAGCGACAGAGGCACTTACACATTCACTCACACTCCCAAACAGTACTTATGTATCCACCACTAACAGAGCCACTTTCACACACAGTTACACACCCAAACACCCACTAACACAGCCAGTTACCAATCCATAATCATTTACATACCCATTTAGACACCCATAGTCATTAACACACCAAGTCACACACCCACACAGCTACTTACACATCCAGTGACACACCCACAGAGGCCCTGATACACTCACTCACATATCCACTCAACCACTCACACATCCAGTCACCCACCCGTACAACCACTTGTATACCCATTTATACACCCATACTCAGACACTTACACAACCTCTTACACACTGACATAACCACTTATGTAGCTACTCACTTGCTCATAGTATGTAATCTAATAGTATGTAATGTAAAGTTAAATGTATTCTATATTTGCTTTTCAGATATCTACTTGTGCTTAAAGAGGAATGGAAGGTGGAACGGTGAGGTGAAAAAATTAATTATGCTTGTTGACAGCATTCATAAACTGGGCAGCAGATGACATTTTTAGTGCAACCGGCATATGGCATTTGCCACGAGTCACCATGTCTTGCAGTTTTGGTGAAACAGAGGGGATGGTAACCATCTGGTCAGGTGGTAAGGGTCCCACAGATGGTCTAGCTGCTGATGATGATGCACCACCTTCCCCTTCCCTCTCTCACATCATCCTGTTATACGTCCTGGAATGTATGGTTTTCAGGCTTTTCCACATAGAGGATGCGCCATGTGAATACTTCTTCACCGTACCTCTCAACAGTTTTTTGCTGCATATTTTGAATGGGAACAATTTTTGGAAAACCTTTTTTTTTCTCCAGAAGGGATGGAGAAATATTTCCAAATGTAGGAGGACTTTTTAGGAGGTGGTAAGGCTTCTTTTCTTCTTCTTTATCCTGTTCTTCCCCTCCTCATTTATCTTCAGCAGAAGACATCATGACTTTAAAACTCTGTACTTTTGAAGGAAGGCCAAAAAGCAGGACGTAGCTGTGGTTTTCAGTCTGTCTCCAGAGAGATGTGAAACCCAAATATAACTGATTTAGGGTGTGGTTTACAATGTGCATTGGTTGAGACTTACTGTAACCAATGAGAAGTTGAGGTTTGGGTGTGTTCCTGGAATCAAGGCGGATTTGCGGATCCATTAAATGAATACAAAAGAGAGAAAGTCTTGTTGTATTGCATTTATAGAAAGACTACATGAGTTACTTTACCTTGATTTGTTAATTGTTACTTTTAAAATGTATAATGAGAATAAATGTGTGAATAAAATGTATTTATAAATGTGAAAAAATGTATATTACTAAAATGAATTTACAGGTGAAATTGTAGTACGATTTCTACAAAAAAAAACTGAAATTTAATAAAAACCAAAAGGTTACAGGACTGTTATAGTTAGGAAATAGCATTAAAAACATGTAGAAATTCATTGAAAAAGCCAAAGGTTACAGGGATGCTATAGTTAGGAAATAGAATTTTTTTTAAACTGAAAAATTCACTGAAAAAACAAAAGGTTGCAGGGGCGTTATAGTTAGGCTCAGATCTTGCACACACAGAGGCATAGAAATTCAGCAGTTATTGATACCTGAGCTAACTATTTTATTTTTATTTTATTTTTATTTATTGAGTTTTATATAGTGCTGGCTAGATCCCGGAGGTATCAGAGCGCTTTACATGAGGAAGAAACATTGTTTCAGAACATGGTTACAAAGTTACAACAGTTACTGGAGCTTAGTTGCAGGAACTACATGAGTACAAAAGCATAGCATAAACATGGGGAAAAAATAGGCAAGGGGAGAGAAGAATAGGGGAGAGAGGGAAGGAATAGGGGAGGTAGAGGAGAATAATGCGGGGAAGAGGAGGGGGAGGGTATAGGAGGCATAACGGGGAGCCAAGGAAAAACAGTGTCCGACGTCCGGCTGGGTAGGTGACGGCCGAGGGGTGAAACAGAGCCAAACTCCTCTATAGCTGCGTGGGACAGCTCCACCGGTCATCGGCCAAAGGTTGCTCGGGCACCGCAGTACAAACAGAAGGGTGATAGTTTCCGCCTAGGGGGGCATAGTCCAAAAAGTTCCATCGAGCGCTCCGGTCACGGTGTACGGTGCTGTGCTCCCAGCGGTAATGGGGTAAGAACCCAGGCCTCCGCTGTGTGAGACTCCCTTGTCGCTGTGGACTCTCTCAGAGGGGTCTCTGAGACTCCAGGGCATAAATGCTGGATCCCTCCCCAACAAGGGGAGAAGGAGTGCTTTGGAAAGGGGCCCACTCATGGTGGCCAATATTAGAAAATTGGTGTGTCAGATGTCCCCAGAGGCGGCCATTTCGACCTAATATTGCTTCAATAGACCGGATAAGCTGGTTCGGCCAGGCTGAGTACTTGTATACTTGAATAGGCTTGTATACACCAGGGAGGCGCAGGATTTCACAAGCCTCCTTGCTCAGAGGGTGCTAGCTGACAGTACGTGCCCCAGAGATGGCAAGCATTAAGTCAGGACATCTGCCAGTCAACTGCTCGACGAGGTGCGAGCCGCCATCTTGAGGTCAGGCAGAGTCAGGCGTGGAGTTAACGGTCATTGAACTCCCGCTCGAGTGTCCACCGGGCCGAGTCCCCTGTGGTCCCGCTACACCACACTCACATAAGGCTGGCCCGTTGTTGCTCCTACCTTCCTCGCCGCATTGGGAGTCCCCACACGTGTGCCTCGCGGCGCAGCTCGCGGTCCCTGCCGCGTTCCTCCGAGGTCTTGCGCCACCCGGAGAGGCTCACCCCGTCACAGGCATTGGCTCCGAGGGTCGTACAGGGGAGCAGTCGTGCCAGTGGGTCACTCGATCTTCCCACAGGGGTGAGCCAGCATTCAGCAGTCATTTCGCGCTACAGACCTGGCGGCCGCCATCTTGCGTAGCCCCGCGGCCAGCACAGTTGAGCCCCACAAAGGTTCACATCCGCATAATTTCGGGGCCACATGGTCTCTGTGTACTAGCCAGCAGGGCCGGTGTAGACGGCGACGTCCAGGAGTCAATTTTCTCAGCGGGGCCTCGTCCCCCAGCGTGGTGTCGAGTCGAGGCCTCGCGACTACCGGGCCTGTGAGCCTCCTCCTCCTCTTATGACTGAAATGTCAATAAAAATAAAGGAAAAAAAGAGTTAAAAATGTGAATAGGACTCTGAGGAAGACTTTGTGGAAGAGAAAGTGTTTTGACTGGATCAGAGCATACTGGGGCCAGGTGCTCTGAAGTGAAGTCAGGGGTGACCTTGGTCAGTTCGAAGTGGATTCAGCTCGAGGTCGGACACTTGAATCAGCAGTTGCTTCACTGCCAGCACTGGTGATGTTGGGCCAATATCAGTGGAGAAGGAACCAGCATAGATTTTGGAGCTGGAATGGAAGTCGGCACCAGAGGTGGTCCAGAACCCAGGACGGGTTTGAGGGTCACAGATGGCACAGATAATGGATCTACCGGTGGTAACCTAACTGGATCACCCTGTGGGTCCTTGGGGCCCAAAGGTGTGCCAGAGGGAGCCAGCAGAGTGCCGAAAATATGCAGCATGGCCTCCTTAAAGGCCTCGACCCGCTGTGGTCTTGCCGATGGCTCGAGAAAATAGGGTGGCACAACTGGGCCAGTTGAGGAATCTACTCCACGATCAGGATCTGGAGCAAGAATTCATTGGCACCTTAACACCACCTGACTTCCCTTTGGACAGAGTGGCTGGCTGTGGTTGAGTCCCACTTTAACTTCTTATGCTTCTTCTTAGATTTGGATTTGGATTTACCTGATGACCTCGCACACGAAGTGGATCCGTCACAGGAGTGGCCTCTAAAGCAGGAATGAGTCCGTGCCCTCGACTTGGAGCAGGAGCGGAACTTACATGTAGTCTATCAGTTATTTCGGTGTTTGGCAACAAACAGTTTTCATCTCACGGTCCTGAATTGCCTATAACTATAACTTACGCCACCGCAATGCACTGCTTATGACCTCACGTATTATATCACTCATGACATGGACAGATACATCATTGATGACATCTCAAATGACAACATTGATGACACCACTGATGACATCATCCAAGCTTCTTTTGCACACATTACTCAATAAACTCGTCTGGCATTAGAGGCCTGAAAGGAAGTACAAATTAGCTCAGAATAATATGTAAACTATGAAACAAACTAACACACGCATTGGATGATGTCAGCAGTGATGCCATTTGAGATGGGTGCAAGGCAGGGAGGATTGGACATGAAACAGGCTGCCACATAGCCAAAAAGTAATTTAATTAATGTAATCTGTGAGGTAATTTGTGATAACAAGTGTGACTCCTGGGCACTGCATTAGGGAATAATGGATTCCTCAGCTAAGTATATCTAGCCAAATTCATGGGTTTTTAATTTTATTATTTATAACTTCACTTTAACTGTCTTTTTCAGGGAATAAATATATATTACATATACAGATATACATAGTGTTTAATGCTATTACCCCTGTTGAGTCTGGGGAGGGGCCAGGACTCACGATAATAAATAGCATATTACACTCTGGGCATCTGCATATAGGGTTTATTCCATGGCATTGTTTCCATGTTTATTTCTTTAAAAACTATATTTAACAAAAACCAGGATGGAAGGGGTCAATATTGTGTAGAAAAGTAAGATCACATTGATGAGGCCTTGGGACCATGAGGAGAATTCTTTCTATGTGTTAATTAATTTTAAAATTCAATCTTTGAGGCACTAAACAGTGTTTTTCCTATGTCAAGTTTGCTCTACTGTTGCAATAAACTGAAATTTGACGTACAAATAAATTTATGTGTGTTTATTAGTATAGTGGCTCTAAATAACGTATTGGGCCATATTTATTTTCCCTCCCATGGCATAAACGTATGGGTATGTATAGATATATATTATCATTTGACTTTTATTACACCAAGCCAAATGGCTAACGGCTAGGCAGAGCAGGGTATTGTCACAAGTGGACCCATGTGGATGCTGATAGGTTGCATTTGTTAGTGTCCTGCACTTTATTGAGAACATACCATTCTGCAGAGATATGTTTTGCTTGCCTGTAATGTTGACTCACAACCTAGGACCAGATGTTACCCCTTTTATCCTTGCGCTAACGCATAAGTGCCCAAAGAAACTACAGTATGATGCTTTAAATGTGGCACACATAATTGCTGTGTCATTGGCAAATGAAAGAGCGCCCCGGCATGGGACTTGTGACCCAATTCATAGAATATCAATTAATGGAATATGAAGTCACATATTTGTAAGAATATGCGAATATGCTACTGTGTGTTATTTTTTCTCTTCTTCCTCTCTCTTACCCTTCCTGTTTCTCTTTCCAACTGATGTGTTGACTTGGGTAACATGCGAAGTATTTTAACTCTCATTTCTTTACTAAAAAAACTACAACAAAAAACAATAGTTATTAATACAGTGCTTACCCGAAAGTCTTCTCTCTTCAACCCAGTACATGCCTTTGAATGTTCATAGCATAGGAAGGCTTCAAGTTTGTCTTTATTCTCGGTCAAAATGGCATCCACGAAGGACCCTTTATTGGTGTCTGTTGGAAGTTGAAAGAAAGAATGTTTAGCAAAGTGATATAAGTTCTATGTCAGGTACTGGTCGCACTCCAAATGCAAGAAAGATCTAGACATCGGCAGTTGTGCAAACACCGCAAATGCCTGGTAGATTATTTCGACGCCTGTTTGGTAGAGTTACTGCCACATCACTACAAGATGGTGGCCCCTTGAAGTTCAAAGTAGAGCCCGCTCCAATGCGCAAACGTATCTACGCGTGGACTCAATGATGATGCATGCCACTAGAAATGTCTACGGGGTGAAAGTCCTTTGGGGAAATAAACACCTTTTGGATGGCCTTGCAGTTAGAAAGGACGGAAACTTTAGGTTTCTATTGAGGGTGCATCTTTTATAAAGCCTGAGTGTCCATACGTCTTTAGTTTGTGAACAAAAAAGACTGACAATCCAATAACTCTCTGCCATGAAAACAAATAAAACAAATGAATGCACAAGAGTGATTATTGAATAGGGCTGTGTCTTTAAGACCGGCTAAGACCTGCAAACAGCATGCACAACCCAAGCAAAAAATGCAATGAACCAACAGTTAAAATGTGTCAACGTAAACACATCATAGAGCAGACATTGGCTTTCAATTACTGGCTACACATCTTGTTGAATCTGCAGTTTACCAAAGTGTTACTCAATGCCCCAGTGGCGTAGCAAGGGGGGAGGGGGGCGGTCCGCCCCTGGCGGAACGGGTTTTGGGGGGGAGGCCTCCCCCGCTCTTACCTGTGGCCGTCGCAGGAATCTCCAGCACCTCCTCCCCCCCCCCGCTCTTACATACAGCAGTCGTAGGGCTACACCACTGCAATGCCCCATTATCAAAACCTAAAAGCCTAATTTGGATACAAATGGGAAAATGTAACCAACAAAGCCATGGCATTTGGGGGTGGACAGACCATCCAAGCAATGGCAATCCATGAGAAACACACGAAAGCCAGTGGCTGAAGGGGGTAGCTGAAAAACCACTCTTTTTGTCTGTACTATTGTTTAAATAAAAGAAAAATGTGACACGTGGTCTTCCATACAGCTAAAACTGTCTACTGCCAGATCAAAATATCAGTAAATTAGCTACCCGAACCTCAAGTACATAAAGAAAAAGAATGTTCTCTTGATTACAAGTCAGATAGTTGTTTAAATATTCAATTGTCACTAGATTATCACTATCTTCTTTAATTTCCCTTTGAGAGTAAATATTGCCCATTCAGCAGGTTGCTTTAGTTCCTCATTTAACTGTTTCCAGTCCAGCAGAGAGGCGGTTAATGGTAGACCTGAGAGAGTATACAAGGATGCACAGAACCTACATTCTAGACATTAGTCCACCATTTTTTCTGTTCTAAAACTTAACCAGCAGGCACAACTCATATCCGTCTTTTGCAATTCCGCCAGTCTAGCTGGGTGGTCTTCAATTAAGGCTGGTCTGGCAACAGTTTTACTTACATTCAACTTCACACGCAGCTTGCTGTAATAATACCTTCATATGGATGATACTGTATAGTATTCCAAATATACATATATTGTGTAGTCAAAGGCTCATATGACTGGCTCCAATGCACCCCTTCCCACCCCAACATACATGCTGTTGGGACGGAAAAGTCCTCTGTATTGTAACGGAAAGCGTGCACCCCTGCCCTGAGTACCCAACTAGATAGTTTTCTGGATCCCTAAAGCTGATTTTGTTGTCATAGGTAAACAAAGATCATGTGTGCTCGCCATGACATAGGCCTGTCTCACTGATTGCGGTGTTGTTGGGTAGAGAGGAGCCCCCAAACTGCTACCCTCATAGTGGTGGAAGGCTACTGCCTTCACCAGGAGCTAAACAGCACAAGCGTGGTGGTGGCAGCATACCATGTAGTGATCAGTAGGAGTGAACAGGTCCATGTTAACCTGTGTCTCTAGAGTGTGGCCTACAAGCTCACTCACTTTTAAAGTTTCACTGCTGTGTGCTTATTTCACCACTGGCCTACATCAGATTGGTGTGAAGTGCTGCGCAGCACAGAGGTGGTGTATCTGTGCTGGTTGTATGTGTGCCTGGGAAGGGTACAATACAGGGTATAGTGCAGTACGGAGTAGTTTTTGCATGGTGAATGCATGTCCTGGATGTACATGTTTCTAGCAGTAGTACAGTACCTGAAGGATGTAGTGCTGAGTAGTCCGTGCATGTAAAATGCATGTGCTGGGTGTATGGTACTTGGGAGTGGTACAATACTTGAAGGGTGCAGTGCATGCAAACTAAATGCATATCCTGGATGTATGTGTGCCTATGAGTGGTACAGCGCATGGAAGGTACACTACTGTGCAGTGTGTGTATGCTGTATATATGCACTGAGTGTGTGTGTGTGTGCCTGTGGATGGAACAATACATAGAGGGTCCATGGTTCCATTTTGGGAGGGCCAGGCCTGCATGGTGAAATATGGAGAGAAGGCAGAGAGATACCTCCCAGACAGATTTGTGTATTGCAGCATTTCGGGAAGCTGGGTGGGACACACACTGAGGAGGGGAGAGACCAGGGTTCCCATGTACGCTTCAAAGGGTTCTCTTTGATTCAGTGAGAGGTCACAAAGAAGGGGCCTGGGCGCATCTCATCTAGGAGATGGGGCAGATAAGAGAATCATAAAGAGTATGGCTGGTGGCTCTGGGCTAACCTTTTGATGCACATATCACTGTGGCTGACATCCAGGTGTGAACTCTAGTCATACACATGGCATGTGTTGTGGGAATATTAGCTTTGGAGACATTCCTGCTGGGACAGACTGCTTTTCAAGAGGAAGAGGGAGCAGAGGAGTGGACTCTTCAAAGGAAGTAGAACCCCAACATAAAATTTCAAAGACTCACACCCAAAATCATATTTGGTGTCTAGAAATAGACTATAAGAAGCAGAGTTTGAGACCCCAAAAAATGCCATCTGCCAAGCAGCCAGACGGGCTGTGTGAGGAAGTAAAGCTCTGCAAGACATCTGCCTGTAACCAAGACTGGGGCCAAGGCCTGCTAGGTGAGGGGACATCCGTCAGAAAATCCAGGACCACCAGCCCGGGAGCCTGGAGCACCAGCGCCTGCTTGCTTGCCAAGACCAGTGTGCCCTGTGAGGAAGAGGAGCGCATTGGAGGGAGCATGGTCCAGTGGCAAGCCCTGTCGAGTCTATGCCCTGTGCAAGGTGTGAGAAAACAGCTGCTGCACCAATCGGGCCATTGTCCGTGTGCAGGTTAGAGTCAGCGGCCCCCCCTATGCCAGGAGAGGGCCGCCATGAATTTAGCCATGTGTTGTGCTATGTCGATCAGGCCAGGGCCCGTGCACAGTAGCGAGGCTGCGATCACGTATGCCAGAAGGGGCTACCATGAAAAAGACTGCTGTGCGTAAAGGCTGTAGCCCTGTGCGGTACTGAGGCAGAGACCCCGTATGCTAGGAACGGCCACCATGGAAAATATCACCGTGCTGATCAGTCCGGTGGCCGTGGAATGTGAGTTGCAGTTACCTCGTACACCGGAGTGGGTCACTGGGAGCACCAAGAACTGCGACTTCTCCTGCCCCTGCCAGAGAAATGAGAGCAATGTGGGAGCACCTGCGCACCATCACCTAGGGAAGGAACCCCATAAAGGATGATCATACGCACCCCCTACCGGGAGGCCAACTAATCACTTACCCTGCAGGAGGAGCTGCACAGAGCCTCTGGTTGCTTCAGGAGCACAGCTGCGAGTGAGAGACTCTGCACCCAATGAGTGCTGCCACCGGGGCCGATTGCAGCTGACTCACCTGAACTCAGCTGCAGCTGCTGTGAGCACCCACAGATGGGACACACTCAGGAACTCTGAACACTTGACACCTGCTGGTGTAGGTAAAACTGGTTAAGAGCCTTTCGGGCCCGGGGGATCTTGCTGCTAAAATTAGCGCTGTAGCACTGGGACATTATTCACTTTAAGTTATTCATAGTGGACTCTTGAGACTCGGACTACTAGTGGGGCATGCCCTGGTGTAGTGTAGCTCCTATTTCCCTTATAGGCTCTGCGCATTGGAATAATATATCCTATAGGTTTGACATAGGACTGAGGTCAGTATGTCCCTATCGAGTATATTAAACTTAATTACTTGTGCCAGCTAGCTCAGAGGCCACTAGAAACTTCTTGACGACAAGAAGGGATTAGTTTCTGGCAGCCGCAAGACATGACCACTGTGTTTCCCTTACAGAATCAGGATGTGTCCCAGAGTCGTAGAAACAATAGATAACTATTTCACTCAGCTCAGTTGTGCATGTTTCAGTTACTCCTCAAAGTTACACAGAAATAACAGACGGGCGTGTCAATAAAAAGGTTTATTGAACAGTCTTGTTTCTGTTGTAAGTTAGATGTGCAGTTACGATCACAAGACAGTATGCGAGATAAATAATGTACAGGGTGAGCAGTAGAAATAAATAATACTGCGTTAGCATTATCTTTTCAGCATATATGCATTTACATAAAATGACATAGCCTAAAAATGCGAGTACTCATACGATGCGGTTCTATCCTAGTTCTACCCAGTGTACCTAACCTGTCCTAGGTGTAGGAAGAAGTAGAAGTAGGTGCTGTATTCCTGACTAGAGTATACTAAGAGTAAGTTACGCCTAGTATGCCAAGAGTCTAGTATGCCAAGAGTCTAGTATGCCAAGAGTCCCTCTAGGTTCTAGTCTGCTCCATACCTGAAGAATGAGAGAGGTAGGAATCTCTATCCGGACTCGAACTCCAACACCCCGCAAGGGAAGTTAGATCACTGGAAGCTGGACTCTCTGCGTGCAGGAATGGCAGTGTCTTCTCAGTGCGTCTGGCCGGGAATCGGGCTCCTCTGAAGTCGAGGTCTCTTCTGATTTACAGGGGTTTGGGAAGGTATATTTATACCTGAAAATGTTAGCATTGACGTGAGTTGGGTAGCGAAAGACGTCATGAATGAATCCCTTAAGGAATAGAGGTTCATACATAATGTATGAGTCCTTGAAGAAATCAATAGTCCTGGGCAAGGGAAACTCCCGCAGCCTGAGGGTCTGTTTTTTCATGGACTCGTTGAGACGTTAGGGTGGACGGATGTAGGAAGCCATGCCTGTATTTGGTATGCATGGTTTATGCCTAAATAAGGTCTGGGATTTTATGCCTATATAAGGGCAGGTTGGATTGTGCCTATATAAGGTCATGATTCTAGAAAGCCCGTTTATGGACACCCTATGAAGTATACAACACTGGATGTTACCAATAGTGAATGGGGAATAACCATGATCGCTCACGCGAGGAGTAAGTAAGACAGGAAACCGCCAAAGAAAAACTAGAGCCCCTTCCTCTGGGGAAATTGTGTGATTGTTTGTGAATGTCATATTTTTCCTTTGTGCTCAGTAGAAATAAAATACTTTACTTTTTTTCATAAAAGTGAGTAATTGGCTGGACAATGATTTATTGCTGCTGCTGTGCACATTTTGAGTTGTGAGCCTGAGTTCACTATACTGTATGCACACCTCCCCAGGAGGGATCCATGAACTGCTTCGACCACGCATACCCTTAAGTCAAGTGCAGAAGGGGTACTTGACCCACTCACAATCCATAGTAAGTTGGGCCCTGGTATATCAGGATTTAAAGGTCTCAACCCCCACGGTTGCTTACAGCAGCCGCTGCGTGGCCCGTGGCCCTCTGAAAGGGGTTCTGACACATGCTTAGGGTGAATCTCCCCAGTCCCTCAATTCTTTATTTATACCGTCCTGTAAGTAGCTGGAATGTGCCACCATCGCCGTTTTCATGCCACAGTTGTGTGCCTGATCCCCTTCCTTAGCTCTGCATCTAGTAAATGGAGCAATGGGCTGATTTCAATGAAGATGATGTTGTGATGTAAGGGTCACCAGGAAATATCCTTTGGGATCAAGGTGATGTGGCTATATGTTTTGAAAGCCTTACCTAAGTTGGCTGGCAGGTCATTCTGCAGTGGAAATAGTTGAGTATCAGTGAAGCCAACAAGGACTGTATCACTATTCAAGGATTGGATGGTGATGTGAATTTGGCTACTCGAAGGGGAGGTCTGATTCTGTACAGGAGTGAGTATTGATTAAAGGTGGTTTGCATCTTCTTTGTGATGTGTGACATGAAGGAGAGCTTGATGTGCATGATGAGGCGTAGGGATTTCACATGAGGGGAAAGATGGCGGGGGGAACCTTCCATCTTCATCTTGGATATCCAGTCGGAGGTCCAAACTTGTTTGAAAAGATTGGGATTCAAAGACAATGGAGAATGGCAGGGAAGTTCTTCAGACTATCAAATACTATACTTTAACACCAAAGTGGTGGCATCCATTTACTGGTGGGTCCTCATTTTCTGACTGTCCAGGGATTGTCTTCTAGGGCCCTTGTAACTATTGAACACAACTGGCTAGATAAGTAATCCTTATCTGCAGGTTACAGGTAGTAGCTTAGATCAGGTAGTACCATGTGGATAAACCAATGTTGCTTACAGAGGAATGGGGAAAACCAGTATAAAAAGGAGTTTGTGAAAACCCATGGGAGTCCATGCAATCTGCAGTAGGGTGTGGTGGTCAAACGTATTGATGGTTACCAAGAGATGAAGCTAAACCTGGAGGCCTGTATCACCAATTTTTGTCATGAGGATAGTCTTTCCACAACTTGAATAGTTGCTGTGTTAGTCTCAATACTGACTGGTAGTCCTGAAGGATGGAATTTATGGATGGCAAAGATTTTCTCTATGAACTGTCGCCCTCATTTACTAACTGTGGTACAAGGGTGTGTGCACTGGCGCATGTGAGGCTAAAGTTTGCCAGCACATGGAGAGAGGAAAACTACACCATATCTTAGCAGATATAGCGCTGTCCTGTGGTCTTCATTTCATGCAGCGCAGCAACTTGGTTGCTGTGCTATGCGAAAAGCTAGTTAATCTGCTGCTTTATGAAGAAAGGTTGGTGTGCGATAAGTGCAAGACTGGCAGATTTTGGTTAAGGTGTCAGAGTCCAGAATATCTTTTGAAACACGCACCAATGGAGCAGACTGCTCAGCTCTGCCCAGTACAGTGTCACAGGCTGTACATAGAGTCCAGCAGTAAAACTGGTTGGTCTTATAAGATAATTGGGTCTTGAACACTAAAGGCCTTTATATTTGCTGGGGTTCCTAATACTTTTTCAATCTGTGACATCACTGGATCTAAACTCTTGCTAAACGTTTCTGATTTCTGAGACTCAGAATCTATCTTTCTATTTTTGTCACTTTTACAATCCAATTTCACGTTGAGGATTCTACTATAACTACGTCTTTACACCTTTGGTCACAGCATGGGTAGCGGGTCCTGTTACTTCAACTGTGTAGACCAAAAACCTAATAACTTCAGATATTATGACTTTGGATACGGTATTCTCTAAATTTCTTGATAGTCCCTTTTCTTCGTTCCTTTTCCACTTTGCGTTCTCTTTTCTACCTTTTTTCAAGTAATGACTTGTTCTAATTTATATTTTAATTTGTAAAATCTCACAGCCTTGAAAAAGTCACTGTGTGACGAAACACGTGTTGGCTGTTTCTGAAGAAAGAAATTGTGAACATTTGATTGTACTGAAGATTATACATGTTCTTACACATCCAATAAACCGTACTATTGTTTGAGATACAAGTCCTCAACGTTTGGACCTCATACTAATTTGTGATACTGTCTGAGTGCTTTGGTTTTTTTCTATAAAACATTGTATACATTCTGGTTCCAAGGATCCAGTGTGTAAGTCACACCTTGGGTAGTAGGTTGTGTATAACCTAATAGCACCATCCCTTGTACTAGCAATTTTGTTACCATAGTATACCCACAACAAACATAGGCAGGCTAACGAAGTGCACATGTTAAACCACTTCTACCATTTGTTTTTTATTTTGCACATGGAGGCCAGCAGTAAGCCTGTTTACCAAACAACAGTACAGATCATATTTTACTATTACAGCATTTTTTGGCTTCCTGTGCATCAGTGATTTTGAATAATCACCTGTCACACAGTGAATTCTACAGGCTTATAGACCGTAAGAGCAAATGCATCTCTATGTTCCTAACAAAAATCTATGTATGGATAAATCTAAGTGTACAACACTGCTTAGCTATGCCCATGGACTAAAAAACATAGGTGGCAGATCTCTCTCCGTCCCACTGTAGTAGTTTTCCTGGATGCAACTTCCCAAAATCACAAGAATCATCTCAAATTCTACATTTACAAGTGACCAATCCATTACATGCATCCATTAGGCCTAACTCCAGGTTTAAGGAGCTCTCCAGAGTCCTGCTGGCTTTTCCTTGGAATTGTGATGTCCTGATTTGCCCTGAGGTGCTATACAAGTTATTTTTCTTTCAATCACTCATTCATTTAATACAGAACAAAAAATACGCCTGGGCACCAAAATAGAATCAGATAGCTAAAAAAGTGGCCCACATTTCCAAATCAGGGCAGTTTTAAACTGGTCAAGACACGCTGTATGGGTGTTTTGCAAGCAATGGGAAACTGAATGCATTTGTGCTTGCTATTGGCAATGTTTGCGGTAATATGAGGAAAACCAACATTAAAACCTGGCTAGTCAGACCATAAAACTAGCCCACAAACTGCCAAAAAAAAGCTGAGACAATAACCTGTCAGACCAGCCTTTCTGGTGGTGCTAGATTTCCTTAAAGGCCAGTCCGACACTGCATTCATTCCCTATTTGATCAACTCAAACCATGGGCGAGTCATCCATGGAGACGAATGATGATAGTCATCACTAAAACTTGGAAGGAACTTCTCAAATACTGCTCACCTCACTTGGAAATCGAGATGAGTGCAGTCGCTGCCGCTACAAATCTACCTTAACCCTGTTCATCAAATGTGAGCCCCTGGCACCTCATTTTTGGAGCAAATACTTGTGCCTGTGGCAGAAGGAAGGAAATACATTTGGTGGTGCCTATGCAGTGCTTAATTTGAGCCGGAGGTTTACGGTGCTCGGCACCGCCACTTAATTATCGACACTGCACTTAATTGTTGACACCGACAGTTATGACAGCTGCCACATGGTGGCGCTGTTTGTATAATTTAGAGGTGAGCAGAACAGCAATTGTTTATTAATATAATATGCATTAAAAACAACCAATACCTGCCGCCCAAGCTATTTTTATAGCTTTGGAGATCTGGAATAGGCTGAAGTGTCACCCTTGTAGCAGTGTGCTGGTTAGTAGTTGTATTGGAACTGTCATTGGCAACGCTGGCAGTGTCAATGGGTAGTGCAAGCTGCAGAGCCCTCTTGACTAGAGCCCTGGCACTTATTTTATTTTAAATAAATTAAGCACTGTGCCTATGGAATGTATATGTAAAATACCATTCACTTTCTTGGAGACATTCAAGTCGGTGATTGGCTGCTCAATAAGAAGACACCTTTTCAAAGCTTCCATGGGGACCGACCAGATGATTTAAGACTAAGGTGACTAATTCCTTTGGGCTGGGCTTTTAGCTGTGGCTGCTGTAACGAAGATCTCATATAGCAGCCTCCTCCAGACGAGGCACAAACTTAATTTCCATTTATATATCTTTGTGGGACTGTGGGGCGCTATTGGACTTAATTGCCCTGCTGTGGATTTTTAGCCAGTTACAGCTCTAGAAAAAATGCAAGTTAATCCAATTACATCTTGGAGCTAGGTATTGCCGTGGGCGTGTGAAATCACACAATCTTAAGAAATTCGTGAAATTACGCTTTCATGGCAAAATGTAGTTTGCCCCTATCTCGTGTCATCTTTTTTTTAGGCAAGTTTCACACATAAATAAATACAGGATCATGAAACACAGGCAGGACCAGATTTGAACAGAAAATATCTCTTGTCGTGACATTTTTTCTGCAGCGGCTCCACTGGCTTCCCATCAAGCAAAGGGTTAAATTCAAGGGGCTGTGCATTGCCCACAAGGCCCAGTTTGGAGAGGCACCCAAATACATCAAAGATCGCCTTAGGCCCTATGTGCCCAGTCGCACCCTTCGGTCATCAGATTCTTGTCTGTTAGCCTGCCCACGCTTTAACAGAACGACCCTAGTGGGCCGGGCATTCTCTGTCACTGTTCCCCAGATTTGGAATAAACTGCCTGACGGTATGCGCAAGGAAAGCAGGCTATTACCATTTAGGAGGAGACTTAAAACCCTTCTGTTTACAGAGGCGTTTAGATAAGCTCACTCTGATGCAGGTCGTGGATAGTCGCGCGTGGGGATACTGGACCTCTGATCTATGTTGCAGCGCTTAGAGACCTTCCGGTGATAGGCGCTCTATAAATGAACTCTAACATAACATAACATAAACCGATTTGCTGCTGGTATCTTGCTAAATTTGTTTACACAAGGTGAGCGCTCGAGTAAAAAAAGTTAAACGAAATCTGGAAATGGGAACTTTCGCCCAGGTTTAGTATTGTAGTGACTTATACACCACTTCCGATGCCGACTTTGGAGCTGGGGAACCAGGTTTGAGTCTCCACGTTGACTCAGTATCCTGTGATACTGGGAAAATCACTTGATCTTCTTGGGTTTAAATTTTTTTTTTTTTAAACTTACCTTACCGGGTCCCGCGCCGACTCCGCTGCTGGCCGCGTCCCGCGTCCGCATTTTGCTGAAACAGGAAGCATGCATCCTCCCTCCCCTCCCCTAAACCAATCACAACGCTGCAACGGCAGCGTTGTGATTGGTGCGGACAGCGCCCAGCGGGGGGCCTATGGGGAGGCCATTTTCTCTATGTAGGCTGCATGCAGCCTACAGAGAGAAAATGTAGAGTGCGCATGACTGGTTTGGTCGGCCCCAGAGGGCCGACCAAACAGTCAGGGCCCACAACAGTGGGCAAGCCACTCCTACCTGATCCGCCCACCACCAACCAGGCATACCCTCCTGCCTGCCCCCAACCAGGCATACCCTGCCTTCTGCTTTCTCGCAGCGCGAGAAGCAGAAACATAAAATGGTATTTAAAATACCATTTTATGTTTCTGCTTCTCGCACTGCGAGAAAGCAGTGGGGTGATGCTCCTCCGCCCTAATGGAGGAGCCGCCCCTGCCCAGACCCCTCTTCAGGGTCTTAGCTCTTACTTTATAGCAAGGGGACTCCTGTTTTAAGAGATACCTTCAGCCGGTACTGATGCTGCAGCCAACAGCAATTGGCATGCTGGGACTAGCAGTTTTCTTTTTACTGTTAGATGTTTGGACTTAAAATCCTAATGTGCAAAACACAATTAGCTGAACACCAAACCTGTCACAAAATGTCACTGGTGACATTTAGCCATTTGGCCACAATGTTTTCCTGACATGATGCTCTGTGCGCTATTGTCATGATAGCAGTGAAAATTTCAAAGATCAGATTGCGAAGTTGTGATACCTCGGCTGCAAAAAGGCAAATGGTTTTTAATTGTTTTGAAGAAAATAAGATGTACTGACAGGTGGTGGGTCAAACACATAGAACTGCCAGTAAGGCATAAAGCCCTACGGTAAGAGATTGGGTTATTAGTTGCGAAGGATGTGAGTCCTTCACAAGTAGGTCCACAATTGTCTCCTTTCTGGAAACCAACTACTTCATTGTAGCACTGGACTCTCTCAGGGTAGCGAAGCAGAGCAGTCCAAGGCCTACTCAGGGTAGGTGGTGTAGGCTAGAAATCCCAATTCTCCAGCACACAACAACAATCAAAAGTTATTGTCCAGTCGGTGCTTTTTCTTTCAAAAAGGAAAAGTGTGTTTTTTGTTGTTTTTTTTACACACACTACTAAATACTATGCATTACATTATAAAAATATACATTCAGGTAAATGGGAATACATTTGGTGACAACCTCATATCATTATACACCCCTAGTGGGTCATGAGCCCATAATAACAATGCACCCTGCACCTACACCAGAAGTAACAAACTTATAAGGGGGTGTCATTATTTATAAATCAGAACTATTGGCTTTATCATAGTGCCACATTAATAAAACAATCACATGCCATGAAATCACCATTAAAACCAATGGGAACAATAATCATATTTGAAAGCAATCATTTTTAATAAAGGCACTGCAATGTTCACTAATGAAAGTGTCAATAAAATAATTAAAGCATTGAAGATGAGAAAAACATGTTGGGAATCTTTCTTTCAGCTTTACAGGCTACAACATGTAGCCAAAGGAGCCAGAGGTACAGTTTCCGCTATGGGACTGTTTCGCTTTCGGTTTCCCAATTTCTAAATAGGTTTCCCCTGAATGGTTAGCTTTGGACCTGGACATTAACTCAACATTTGTTTATGTTGCATCCCTGTCCGTACAATTTAATGTTTTCTCTTGATTTGTCTTCTTGATGAGCAATACCCTAGGTACGCCCTTTTCGTTTTTTACTTCACTCTTTGTAGGTTCTCTTCTTTCACAATTGGGTAACTACTTTTGTTTCTCTCTAACTCTCCTTTAGGTTGCTTTCCTTAAGTGTATTTTAGACCAATGTCCCAATGATAACCCTGGTTAAATAAACCATTGAGGTTGAAACGTCAAAAAAAATTCTTTATTTGCAAAATGGACTGAATTTTTTCACATTAAATGTATAAGCAATATATGGCTTCTATGAAATAGTTACATGTATCACACATTTAAGGCAGCCTATTGTTGATCCATAAGTTGTCATTTTTCTCACTGTACATAAATTATTTGGCTCCTAACTTCTCACAATTTGCATTGCGCCATCACAAAATGCACTGGGCCGCTATTCTATTGTTATTTTTTTTAATTTATTTTTTAATTAATAATATGTCATTTTGAATTATTCATGTGGTTGTCTGGTGTTCAACTGTGTGTACTTGTTGGACTTATCAATTTTAAGATACATGGACAATGAATTGTCTCGTTATTTTAACAATGTTTAGCTGAATAATTTCTATATTTCCCCTAACCCCCGAGTGAACCATTATCAGTTGATATGGAATCTGGTTATAAGCAGAGCCAGAAAAATATGACAATTCTTGATGTCCTATAAGATGTGTATGTTTGTTACTGGGAACTGCACATTGAAACTCGGTGTGTATGTTTTACCCAAGTCTGACAGCTTGCTGGACTGTGTGTGAGTAAGTGGAGAAAAACTGCACTATAAGGCAGATTCCACTTATGTATAATACAGTGAAAACACTACATATTTTCCAGTAAACTGAAGCATTTACAATATTTTATACAAGGAAGCCATAGTTGTCGCTTATTTATCTTATGCAACTAACAACCATTGACAAAGCCAATAGCCCTGGCTTGTTGTAGTTATAATGTTCCTAGCTGTATTATATATCTGGATGCAATGACAGAAACAGCAAAATACCAGTCGGGCGGCACACTATGCTAAGCACAGGTTTTTAGCTAAGGTGGTTTTAAGACACGCCCTTAATTACATAGACCACGCCCCTTTGAGCGACCCCCAGTTTTTTCATCCCACTTAAGCCCTAGCAACATGTATGATCAAAAGAAACCCGTTATTAAAACCTAGCTGTGTAACCGCTTTGACTTATCGTGTGCACGAGCGCGGCCGCCTCACAGCCAGTCATACCTGGTAACTGCTTACAGTTCTTTTGACAAGTTGAAGCAGAAAATGGCAGCGCCGAGGAACAGGAACGTTCTGTGAAATGGCGCGTTGAGACGTGGCGGCTGCCTCGCGGCGGCGCGCGGGGCAGTTAGCGTGGCTTGCCCATATTCCACCCCTTAACCTGTTGACTCATACAACAATGGCTGCCGCGCCCGAGTTCTCTCTTCTTCAGCATGTACACTACCGGATTCCGTAGGCCTCAGCCAGGGTCCTCGCTCAGCAAGAGTTATGACCCGGGGCTTTGAGGTGTCAAAATATGCATTCCACGTCTGAGAATGCAAGTCACACTACTCGTCACAGTGAAACGGACACCTGCAGCAAAATTGTAAAAAATGCAGAGCAAACTGTCGTGCACCTCCCCCGGGGGCAAGGCGGGACACAACGCGGAGAAAATGTCTTCATTCCTGTCACTGGCTTTCTCTTTTCATCATAAAATGCCTCTCATTGTGTAAGTATTTCTTTTTTGCTAAAAGTATTAATTGTTTTTCCAGATACCTAGCTGTGCAGCAGGTTACAGGTACATTGGTACCGGGGCATAAAGAGGCCCGTTAGCCCCAAATTTTTGCTACCTGGCTGGAGGGTAAGGGACCCATTTCCCTTGCTAGGCCACAGCTTTTAGTTTCGGGGAGACAACGTTTTTCAACTTATGTCTTTAAAGGGGCCATCTAATGTAAAGGTAAAAAACAGTTCACTTTAATCAGTACTTCATTGCTAGCAATCAACAACAGCCATTCCAGAATGTTCTTTTTTATTTGATGATGTCAGCTTGGGTTTTGAGACCTACTGTGACACCATTCATCAGATGCTTCCTCCTTGAAAATGATGTCACAGTGGGTCTCGAACTCGAAGCAGACCTCATCAAACTAAAGAACGTTTTGGAATGCCAATTGTTGTTGATGCAGAACTGGGTTTAAGAATTGTTTTTTTCCTGTAAACTAGATCACCCCTTTAAAATGTTTTCAAAACTACATCAACTACCTAAACAACGTTCCAACTCAAGCTTGGCTCAAGAAGGTCTGCAACAGCAACAAGATGATGGATAGAATGCTTGAATTAATCACAGTCATGGGCAGTCACTTGGGACCACATTCCAGTCCATCATTTTTCAACCACCATGCCACTCTAGACAAAGGCCTGCCTTATGCGAATCAGTACTGATCGTGCTCTTCATGGGAACTGTCTGACCCAAACTGTCAGTCGAGGCGCCTCTAGAAGGGACCACAAGCAATCCCATACTAGTTTTACCCTGCGTGAGGCTCGTCAGTAGAGTGTAGCTTGAGTCCTATGGCACAGTGAACACGTCTGGGCATACCAGTGGCACTTAGGGTATCAACTGCAACAACAGGGTGATGGATGGAATGTTTGAATTAATCTCAACCACTGCCAGTAACTCGGGCAGCATTCCAGGATATAATTTTTCACCCACCATGCTACTTTAGATGAAGGCCCGCCTTATGCAAATAAATACTGACCCTGTTCTTTTACCCAGTACATCATTGCTAACATTCAACAACAATGGTCATTCCAGAATATTCTTTTGTTTGATTATGTCAGCTTGAGTTTTGAGACCGACTGTGACATCATTCACCAGATGACCCCTACCCTCCCTGTTGATGATTTCTTTGCCAATGGGCCTCAAATCACAAACCGACATTGTCAAACTTAAGAACAGGAGTTTTCTCCTGTCTGGCGGGTGGTTCTTTGGCGTCCCAAGGGGGTGCCTATGAAATAGGCACCACAATGGGAACGTCAAAGGCAGTACCTGCACGGCATGGACTTCCCCAGTCCATGCCGTGCAGGTACTGGGAGTGCATGCACACGGGGGCACATGTTGTGCTCCCTGTTTGCATACACATAGCATGAGGCAGAAAGGGGGGCCTGTAGGGCCCCCTTTGTTTCCTCACCACCACACTTTTCATGGCGGTCACACAGCCATGAAAAGTGTGGCTGTGAGGAAACTCGTAATATGCTGCAGCCCCACCAAGCATATTGCAGCCTCAGGACTGCTGCACAACCTCCAGGGAATGGTGGTTCCCTGGTGGTTGCAGCGGATGCGGTGGTCCCAGGGCAGCCCAACCGCCCTAGTCGTAATAGGGCGGTTGGGAGAACGCCACCATGAGCCTGGCGGTCTGTGGACTGCCAGACTCATAGTAAAGGCCCTAAAAAACGTTCTATGTCAAGCTTGGCTCAAAAAAGTGTCTGAGCAGCTTCTAATATATACATATAACTGAACACAGTGCTTTAAATGGGCAGGTACTGCACGGTACTGAGTACCTGCACTTCTTAGCACTGCTGCAATACATTTAATGGGATATCAGCGGCACTTCGCAGCAGGTACTCTAAATACAGAGTACCTGGGCTTCTATATTTCCATTCAAAGCACTACTGACACATTTCCACTGAACGAAATTCTGCAAGTGGTGGAAGGAAGAATGTTTAAATTGCTTTGCAAACTTACCTGCATTCTCAGACTTGTTACCAACCAGTGGAGGAAGAAATGCAATGGTGGCAGCTTATACATCGAGGATTCTTTTTTAGGTCTCGCCTACGCAGCGCGCATGCGATGCATAGGAGGGCCTTTAGCCGTCGCTCTTCACTTTTTCAAGCACTGCACTCGTGCTTGTGGCGGCATCCACCTTGCGGGAGCGAGCAGCGGCGCGTCACAAGCACGAGTGCAGTCCTTGAAAAAGTGAAGACTGCTCTCCCAAGCGCGCGCGCACCACTCCCGGGCTTGTTAGGTCCCGCCTAGGCTGCTTGTTTTTCTTTCCACTGCTTGTTCTCCCTGTTATTTCCTTCTGGCGTTTAAAGCTGATGCTTTTCCGCATGTTCCTGCAGGGCGCCTGTGTTTTTCTGCGAATTGGCAAGCCACATTTGATTTGTACTTCTGCACAAATGGTTCCAGATCCACAGCTCCAAAATGGGGCACTCGTGACTTCAACCAATGATACATTCTTGACGCCTTAACATTTTCAGCAGCCCTGCCCCGGGGCGCTTGACGTGTAAATTACGAACCGTAGGTGAACTATGGCGCTCAGGAGAGGCTTCGGTAGTTATATCCAGTCAGATATAAATGTCCCTTGCTCGTTTCATTGGAGCCAGCGGGAGGCTTTCCACGCCAGGGCTTCAGCTTGGGGCGTCTCACTTGTACAATCCGTACCGTCACTTCTGGGCATGGAAAGCCTGCCAGCCTGTAATGAAGAGCCGCCGAGGGCCCCCTAAGCCGCTCTGCAAACATATGCGCGAGCTCTGAAGTGGCAGCTTTGGCGCTAGCTGCTCGAGCCTGCATCAGTCATGGAATGAAACTCGGGGCCTTTTACCTCTGTCTCTGTGCCCTTATATTCCTCCCTAGATGTGGAATACCGGGACACGGCCGGCGGGGACATTCGGGTCCCTGCGGGCGGGCTGCTGGGCTCATTTCTGAAAGCACTGTTTACAAGTACTTGGCAGAAGGGAACTAACTCTAGCTCGAATCTGAGAGCATTATCGCCAAAAGCTCGCAGTACGTGTGCCATGTCTAGAAGTAAAATGAGTGAGCAAATGTGCGTGCATAGTTCTAAATGTTGCGCGTGTGGTCCACTCCCGTCGCTGTCCCTGTACTGTGTTTTTTTATCGTTCCTGTGTCATATCATCACATCACGGTCATGACAAGTAGTTTTGTCGCTCATATAGAGCTTAAAGTGATTCTTCTCTTAAGCAGACCTTGTTCTTTGGGGACTCAGTGGCTCACCATATGTTGCAATCTACATTAAGTGGTTCGATGCCCCCGTTTTTCAAAACCTTCAGTTAAATAAAACCTTGACGTTTGTGAGTACTGCATAGTGATGTATTAATACCGATCTAGCGCCTCGGTAACTCAATGTCATTGAAAGCACATGGTAAAAAGCTCATTAACACCAGCCTTATATTTGGGGATTTAAATAATGCAGCACAGTGAAATGTACTTTTCTGGGGACTGCCGCGTGTTACTACTCTCATTAGCAATTTCCACCTTTATTAGCTTTTCACACCTGGTTACCCCTGGTCGTGTGGCAGGTGCACATCTACAGATGGCCAGACCTAGCAGTTCAAAAGAAAACGAACTGTATGGCAGTTGTTTTTAGGGATGATGGAAGATGCTTGGTGTGTACATGTTAATATGTTACATATGATAGAGTGTAAAATTACTTTATTTGTTGGCAACACACTGCATTGTTTGTGCGGCGATTGGATGGCACTGGGAGAGGCAAGATCCTGTTTTGTTTTGTCTTACGCATTCTGTTCCACGACAGCATTTGGTACGTCAGTTAGTGTTCTACTTACTCTAATAGGCGACACTACGGTAATTTTGTAAAAGTGCATTTTACACTTGACGCTTCCAAAGGCATATCATATAGCTGTTTGGATTGCTGTTTACTTTTTATTTGTTCTTTTATATTGTGACTCCAATTGTGTTGGAACAGATTCTTTTTAGACAATTGTTTCAGTTGGATTCTATGATCAGATGTTTCAAATGAGAGCACAGGGTACATATTTTCAAGGAAATTACTATGCCGTTTTACTTTGTGTTTTTTTTTTTTGGGTGGTCCAAATCTATTTAGTAGCAGAGGGCTTTACATATGTCCAAGTTACATGAAAGATGCCAAAAATGTCATATGCACTGAATATATAGACTTGCATGAACTACTACGTGTACAGAATATACAAAGAAGGTCAGAAGACAGCGTTTTCGTCTCAAAAGTTTAATGTAGTAGAAAGAAGTGTTCCGTGGACAATGCAGGCCACTTTCCACTATTCCTCATTGAAAGGCCTCTAAAACAAGCTATTGTGAAAATATTTATATTGCGAAAGGCTGCGCGGGGAAAGGTTTAATGTTACTTTTTTTTTAAAGGACGAACTGAGCATACATATTGCTGGGTCTGTTGCCTAAGATGCAGACTGCAACATTTACATAATGGCATTGCCATTGAAGAGGACAGAAATTAACTTGTACAAACATTAAAATAAACAAGCATTGGCATAGCCAATAGGTCTCGCCTTTGGGACCTTATAAGTATTTAGTTATGCAGCACAATATCCTTGGTGCAACAACATTAACTGTTGCATGGCTAAACACTTATAAGGTCCTAAAGCGAGACCTATTGGCTAAGCCAATGCATGTTTTGTAAAATGGTTACCAAATGACCCCGTGTCATCTGCACACCACTTTAACAGTCGTAGACTTTTCTTCTTTTTTTTTTTATCAACCACTTATCAGATGTCAGTACACGCGCTTTAATCGAGCAAAGCTCACACTACCGCACCCAGCATACACTGCCCTTATAAATGAAAGCTCTGGTCTGAACGGTGGTACTAGTGTGACAGAACCAAGTAGCCCCCTTCCTTATTTATCTGGTCTTGTGTTACACTTTCAGCCTAAACAAAAATTATTTGGCATTGAGATTAGGTCAAACGTTTTTAGAAAAAATGGGTATTTATTTGCAACAAAATAAAAAATGGGAAATGTAATTATTATTTAAAAAAATCCTGTTAGAAATAATGGGCCTATTACGTTTTAACGAATTGGCAAAATGCACTCAAAACGCACAACATTCTGCAGGTGCTGCAAGATGTGGGTTGGGGGACATAATTTCCCATACGTATGTGTATAGTACGTGAGCATTGTTAATAGGTAGATGGAGATGTTTGGGGGCACACTATAGGTCAGAAGCAGTGAGAGGTGTTTGGGACTATCAGTGTGTTGCCAGTTTTGCACAAAAGTTTGTAAAATGTTGCTAGAGGACTGTGGGATAGTGAATGATGCTGGGGGGCCTTAATTCTAAAGCATTTTTAAAATACGTGAAAGCCTTTTCATTTAAGGCCCAGTGCAAGAATTGTTTAGATTGGAAATCGCTTTTTATTTCGAAATAATAAACAGCCATTAGACATTTTTTTTAGAATATCTGCACACACTATACATTAATAAGATACACTCGTTGTAATTTTCAAAATGTAGGTACTTTGAATGTATTGTTTCACTTCCCAAGACAAAAGAGACATTTTCAAATGTACTGCTTTTATCTTGATATATTAACATTTCTCAGCCAGGTTCTATTTAGCCAAGGTCTGTGACAACACAACTAGCTGATGCCTCCGTGTGCTATTCGTGTCCTCGCTCACACATCCTTACCCTTTGTTGAGAGGGCTGGGCTCGCCCTGCCTAATAGGGCGTGTCACCATAAACATTGCCTGTTTGCCTCTATCTGCATAAGACAGCAAGCCACAAACCCTGGAGAATTCGCAGAGACGGGAAGTTTCTGCTAACTTTTTGTTTCAGATAACCATCATCTTTGGTTCTGAACAGGACATGCTGTCTCCATTCCTATGACACTTCAAAAGAAACACTTCCTTCGGTTGCAGCTCTGAAGGTTAACTCATGCTATTAATGTACAGTCAGCGGTTGGTGTATAAACATTCAACACAAGGCATGCTTTTAATGGCAACTCTGACTCCCTGGATATTACACACTTCAGGCTTCGTTCACAAAGCAATTTTGCGCACTTAAACTTAGAAATGTAAATGGCATGATTTGCAAATGCAAAGTCACATTTACACTCGTAAATCGATTTGCTAGCATGCGATATTACACCAGTATTGTCATTAATTATTGTTGCCTGTGAGTACATTGCTCCCAGGGCAGGGAGTGGGTGTTCCCGGGTGAGAAACATTTGGTGAACACCCATTTTGAATGAAATCATGGGTTTCAAGTGCAAAAGTACATCTACATCCGGGGTGGGTATTGGAGGAAGGACCCCAAAAATGGTGAGATTTTCAGGAAGAGGTTTCTCCACAAAGAAACACATTTTAGCCATGGACCCCTAAAAAATTTGGTCTGTTTGCATCTGGTCAGAGATTTTTGCATAATGAAATATAAATGTGTACATTTGCTCGTGCAAAAATTGATTCACAAAATAATTGCAGGAGTTCTCCTGTAAAAACTGAGACTGTTCCAGATTCCCATCAGTATTCCTTGAAACCTTTGTGAATGTTGAAAACGTTGGAAATGTACTTCAGATATAGGAGGAAACCTATGGGAGTAAACTTGTGATTGATTTTTGTGGATCAGGACCTGAGTGTTCAGCAGAACAAACAAGCATTGGCATAGCCAATAGGTCTCGCCTTTGGGACCTTGTAAGTGTTTAGCCGGAGCTATTGGCTTAGCCAATGTCTTTAAGCCATGGTGTAGAGCAGTGTGCCTGCTGTGCAGCATGTTGGAAAGTTATAATAGAAAAGTGTTATAAGCATTTTTGTTACCTTATATATAACCAGGAAGGCATTATGTACAACTGAACCACCCTATTAAACAAGCATTAGAAATGCAATAGGTTTTGCATTTGCTTGAGTTAGAGCTATTGGCGCTGTAAATGACAATTTTTTTACCTATATGTTATGTATGTGGTGTGTAATGGAATTATGTGGGTTGGATAGGAATTATTAGTTGGGCAATTGTGTGGTGTAGAATTTTGTGGTGTGAAGTGGATTTGTGTAGTGGAATTATGTGGCATAGTATGCAGTGGAAATATGTTGATAGTAATTGTGTGGTATTGAGTGTACTGGAAATATGTGGAGTGGGATTGTGTGTTATATAGTGTAATTATGTGGATTGGCATTTTGTGCTGTGGAGTGGTATGTGGTGTAGTTTAAATATGTGGTGCGCTGTTGAATTTTGTGGCATGATGTGGAATTTTGTGGTGTGGATTGGATTTATGTGGTGTGTTGTGTAATTGTGGGCAAGGATGGGCAAGCCGGGGCCATGTTTGAGGTGCCTGCTCAGCAAACCTTTTTGTTCAGAGAAAACAAACTCCGAAAGAAGGAGTTTGCTTTCTCTGAACAAAACATAACCAACGCGTAGGGAGTTTTCTCCCTGTACATTGGAGCCATTCTGCATTTTCCCTGCCCATGTGTGCCATTCCACATATGGTGGGCATGGGAGATCAGTCATGGTCGCCCTGACCGTATTCAGGTGGGACGACAGTCTCTTTGAGCTGGCGGCTTCTTGGCAGGTGGGCCACCAAGACGGAGGTTTACACTGGCGGAGCCAGGAAGCAACAGGCTTCCTCTGAATCTAACTAGAGTGGGGGAACCCCGTTTGGTGGAGTGGGAGCGCCATTGTTTTAGGGCAGCACTTCCGCTATGCAACCTCCATATGAAGCTCTCTGTGTTGCAGAATGGAGTGCAGATGTGTTAAACAGATTTCTTCAAAACTCAACTATCCAAAGTCAACCAAAGAGACAATGGTAATCACATACAGTTCGGATTTGTGGGAAAGTGCTAACCTTTTTACCCCTGTGATCCTTTTATTATTGTGGTGGAGCCCTCCCTGTGAACAGCTTAAGGGGCGGGTCCTCACCTCCAGTGAGGAGTGCCCCTCTGTACGCTTTAGAAGTGGTTCATGATGTGATGCCACAGAGGGTGGCAATCTCTGACAGCTGGTACCTGTAATAATGTCCATACCCAAACGCCTTATTAAAAATAAAGCACCAGCTCCTTCTCGTTGGGGTAAATATTGTGCCCCCTCTTGTCTCCACGCAGGTCCACTCCTTACATTTTACTTTACAGACCAGTAAAACCATTACAATGCCCATTACTTCCTGACATAGCAATTTAGATCAAGCTGGCAAGGTGGCTCAGTGAGTTAATGTTCGCTTCTAACATGCACTATCATTTGCACGTGAGGAGTTTGAATACAGCAAGGCCACCTCGGCCTTCCATCCTTCCGAGGTTTACATGTTGAGTGCCTTCAATCGGGCCTTGGTAACAGCTGTTTTGACATCAGCTAGAAATGACAGAAGTGCAGCCTGAAGCTCTGTTTTAAAAACACAAGTTATATTTATCATTACTTACACAGAGGGTGGGGGATAGATTACTCCCGTAGTGTGAGAACCAGATACAAAGATAAAGAGACAGCATCTGAGCAGGAATAAGCAGAGCTCTCACCCAGAGGCACACGGAGTGTGACATATGAAGAGCTAGAGAACATATGTATATACAGGTATTCATAGAGCGCAAACCCTTGCAAATGTCAGGCTTGGGGGGGAGGGGGTGGCAGTCTTATATAGCGCGAACTCGGCCCGAATGTATTGGGGTGCTTTACATGAGCACCAGTTACATTACACAAGAACACTCTGTTTTTTTTGTTTTTTTAAAGGCACGGGGAGATTAAGTGATCTGCCCACAATCACAGGATGTGGAGCCGACGCCGAGACTCGAACCCGGTTCCCCAGTTGGCAGCTCTCCATCCAGGATTCCCAAAGTGGCAGCACCTTCTGATTGATCAGTGCCTGAAAGATGTAACTCCTAACAGAGCGGAATGAGTGGTCTGAGTCAGCCTTTTTATTGTTTCAGAGATAAGCTTCCTGCTGTCAAGGTTAAAGGTCTTCAAGAGTAAAACTGTCCTTTCACGAGCTAGACATACAATTTTAAAGCCCTTCCCGGCGCCAAAGTTCATTTAGCCCGAACTCCCCTTGAAAGGTTGTGCTCGTTTACGACACTTCTTTTTGTAGCACTCACTGCTCTTTGGTGGCAGCAAAAACAGATGATCATAAATTGTCTATGTAGACAAAACACAAACAATTGATCTTTGCACTGTAATAGCGCCCTGACTACGGGAAGGAACATGATATGGCACCATAGCAATCTGTAGTAAGGCGCTAAGTAGCGCACTCAACAGACAGGACTCTAGATGGAGTGGTACTCTCTGGTAAAGTTTATTGTCTACTTAAATAAAACCTTAACAATTTTACTATTCAACAAATACTTTTATTTAAGGATGTTTCACAGCAACCTTTACACTGACGGCGCCTAAAATACCGTGAGAGCAGCTGTCTCATTGGGACCGATTTCTAAGAATAAGCATCAAAGTTAAAAGAAACGCGCGGCCGCAAAAGTGAACATGGCCGCCATCTGTTTCCAATTAACTCGACCGCGAGACAGGCAAGTGTAAACAAGCGCGGGCACGATAATTGGAAACAGATGGCGCCGCTGCTCGATCCCGCAAGGTGGATGCCGTACATGCACGAGTGCTCATTGGAAACAGTGCAGTACATGCACGAGTTTTCGAAAAAGTACAGACCGATTACAAGAGGTCATCTCCTAAGCAGCGCTTGCGCGCTGCGCTAGGCTCGACCTAAAAAGGGAAATCACGGTTAGTCAAATTAAACTACCAACTGAAACCAGGAGGCACCAAAAGACACTAATACACCAATTTTGTCTTTGCATTTCGGTACAAGCAGCTAGGGTTGACAGATCACTGCATACCCACCCATAGTATGTGTCGTACAGTCCGAGGCCTTCATTTCGCAAATAACTGTTTTCATGTGTTAAGTCCATTTGGTTCACTGAGGAATGCAAAGACTACACCTCCCAGAATGCACTGGTTTCTTAAACGAATGCACAGGACTGGAAATCGTGTATCTTTATGCATCATGGAGTACAGCAAGCCTATCTGTAGTTTGTTTTCATTATAGATTGCATTTTCATTTATATAGCGCTTACCTTCCCCCCCCTAACGAGGCGCTGAATATATGGACAACTTTAAATACCAGAATCAGCTGGAATGTTCTATTGGTCATGACATCAGATGCCAAGTAGAATCCATTTACAAATGGACAAACGGATTTAGATCGCGGCACCTTAGCTGTAATGGATGTGAGCGACAGAGCAATGCGTTTTAACATTTATTTAATGGCATTGGTTAACTCCTGTCACAAGTCTAGGGTCGCCCAGCCTGCTCCTGCCTTCGGCATCCACCCCACTGCCACACTCCATCCGCTGTCAGGCCAAAGCCTACATAAGCTGCCTCCATTGAGCAAACAAGAGGGCTGATCGAAGAAAGAAACCAACTATGTAGTCAAAAGGTCTCATTTGAAGTGTAAGTGCCAAGCGATTAGTTAAGAACCAACACGTGTTCATGACCTATGTGGTTGTTTCTGCCAAGATATTTTTACTCGGGTCCCAAAAAGAAACCTGGCAGCAGCTACACATGATTACACTCATTAAACACGTTCTATGCTGTCTGAACACATGCTTTAGTCGAGGGCTGGTATAATTAAGGTGCAGCGCGGGCTTCGTGTTTACAAGGTTGTCATGGCCGCCGCCTCAGAGTTTAACAGTTGTCTGATTATAAGAGCGTCAAGTTAATGCAAACAGCGAGCAACTGGTCGTGCCACACTGGGGGGTACAAGAGGAAGGCAGCTGATGTGGGTAAACCATTTTGTTTGGAAATTGGGGGTTTTAGGAAACACCCCTTCGGGGAAAACTGAGTGGGTGAACCCACTCAAGTAAACATAACAGATATAGCTCGACCCGAAGGTATTGGAGCGCTTTACATGAGCACCAAATCCATTACACAAGGACACAATCAATTTGTTTGTTTTTTAGGCACTTGGAGATCATGTGATTTACCCAGAATGACATGATGTTGAACTGACGCCGAGACTCGAGACCGGCTCCCCAGAGTCGGCAGCTCTGGCTCCTACGTTACACCCTCTCCTCAGATGCCCTGCATCCAGCCCTGCCAAGTACCACACATCAGGTGTTAGACTAACGCATTTCAGTGAGGTGATCCGCATCACCGCACTGAAATGCAATGTCACGCATTATAATAGTGCCTCCTCAGCTGTCACCTCGAGCGCTGTATAGTAATGCACTATACAAGCTGCAGTGGCAGCGCGCACTGGGCGCTGCTCCCGGCAGGCTTGGGGGGCCCTGGCTGAGCTCAGCCTGCACAGTGCTACAATGTAACACTATGCACCTGACGCCGGCGCGGCATTGTCAATCACCTCAGGACGGTCAGAGTCAGTGCCCAATGGCACACACTAATAGGCGGGTCCTTCCACCCCTGCTGTCTCTTGCGGTGTGAACGGGCGGGCATCAGTAGTTTTCAGAAAGTTTTGGACCCGACCCCACCGGCTCGCTGTCTTGTGAACCACCTGCTGGCACACGCTGTAAGCAATCATGAGGATCCACCGGGGCTCGGTTCAGCACGCACTTGCCTTCTTTTACTTTCTAGGCAATAGGGTGCATACGCCACACTTGATAGTTCAGGCCACGGCTGGTCAAGACTTTTATCCCCCACCCTGCCACTCCGCGTGAGCCATGGTGGTTAAGTGGGGCTCTGTGTACGGGGCGCAGCACGGCACGCTTTCAATGCCCATTATGCCGCCGCTTAATAGTTCCTGAGCACTCTGGGGGCCCACCTGCTGCTGCACCAGGCGCCCAGCATCAAGTTTTCACCAGTCGTTCCTCTTTCTTCTCTGGATGGCGCAGGCGGGCCGAGACGCCCGTACTCTCAAGGCAGGTCGTCATCAGCTGCCTGGCACCAGAGTTAAGTTCTGAGCAGTGTCAGGTGAGTGCTCAAATACAAGTTTTTGGTTCCTTAGATAGTGATAACATGATAATAATGGTTTGCAAGTCTGGAAATATTTAACTGCTTTACTGAATATTTAATCATATTGTATCATTATTTTATTGTGTGGATAGTAATTCACTTCCCATTAGGCACATGAGAGAGCTTTCATATTGAAACCTGAGCTGGGCCCAGGTCATGAAGAGGTGACCGGTTGCTATGGAAACTGATCTGGGCCCGGCTAAGTTATTTGCTGGGATTTTGGTTACAATATACCTGCCAACTCACACGGTGCCACTGTGTGACACGGTTGTATGATGCAACAGCGCATTCCGTTGCAACGCATGCCTTTACCACGCATGCGTTACAACACGAATTCCTTTACCAGGTATATTGTTTACCACGCATGCTTTTACAATGTATTTTGTTGTAAAGCATGTATGGTAAAGGCCTATCTGCGTTAAAAGTTTTCCCTAACCCCTGCCCTCAGTCCTTAAGCCGGTTCCCTAAACCCTAATTCTAGGCCCCAGCACGACCCCTGCCCTGTTAAAAATGACCCGACCCTTCCCTAAGCCCTAATTCTAGACCCCAGCAAGACCCGCCCTGCTAAAAACGACCCGACCCTTCCCTAAGCCCTAAATTTAGGCCCCCAGCGCGACCCCCGCCCTGTTAAAAATTACTCAAGCCTTAAATCTAGACCCCCAGCGCAACCCCTGCCCTCTTAAAAATTACCCAACCCTTTCCTAAGCCCTAAATCTAGACCCCCAACGCGACCCCAGCCCTGTTAAAAATTACCCTACCCTTCCCTAAGCCCTAAATCTAGTCCCCCATCGCGACCCCCACCCTGTTAAAAAATACCCGACCCTTCCCTAAATCTAGAACCCCGCGCGACCCCCTCCTAGCCTCCAGCCCCTCCAAACCTGTCCCCTGGCCACCAGATCCTCTAAAATAAAATCAACAATCCCCCTTACCTTTTCAGGATGAGGCAACTCTTGAGGCACTGCACACACTTCGTCAAGAGGAAGCGGAAGGATCTCTTCGGTCCTCTAACGATGCCAATAGCCTTTAACACGCAGGTGCCATTACCAGCATATTCCCTCACCACGTATGCTGTAAAGAAATGCGTGGTGAAGGCTATGCGTGGTAACAGTGTATGCGTGGCAATGCCTGCGTGGAAAAAGGCCCTGCGTGGGAACAGCCGCGTTGTAATGTTCCCGTGTGACACACGATATCGGCTCCTATCACACGTCTCTCGGTGAGGTGCTGATATCACACAGTGAAAGGGGAAACTAGCAGAAAACCACTATAAATAGTGGTTTTCCAGCTCGTTTTCCGAGGCTTTGAACTGCAGATGTCCATTAAGCCCTGTGAAAAAAAACCAGGACATCGGCACCGGCCTCACAAGCTTTTTTTTCTTTTGAGTAGGGGGTGGGGTGGGATTCAAAAGTGCCTCAAAGGTACTTCTCGACACGAGTCCCGCTCCCTCCTCACACAGTGAGATTGTTCTTCAAGTTGGCAGGTATGTTACAATAACAGAACTTTCTCCGGGAACAGCCAGCACGTGCCTTAGGTCACAGATCTGGATTTAAATGCACTTCAGATTCTAAACCCACACCATTACTTGGCGATTACTTATTTATTTCCACTAAGGTGTGCATGAATCAGTAGATAGTATGCGAGAGGCCGACACACAAACCTTACACAAAGACCTAGTGCATAGGAAATTTGTAATAAAAGGAGGTTTTTTCCAGTCTGTCAGCAACCAGTCCTCTCCACCAAGGAGCACAAGTACAGAAAATTCCTGGGCGTAGTATCAGGGGAGACATTTACACAATAAAAAATACACAGCTTACATTCCAATGCAGCTGTTTCAATATACAAATAGTGCATATATCGTTCTAAATCCCATTCAGCCCAGTAGACCCCTGGGACATGCACATTACAAAGCAGGAGTCATTAGTGTGTCTGCTTTTCACACTTAATAATAAAATCACAGCTTTCTGGAAGTTGCCTGTAGGTGGGCCCACTTATGTTACATTTGTTCAAGAGTACGATCAGGTCACAAGGGCAACAGTGCCCCTTCATTTCTGGTGCTTTCCAGCAGTTTGAATATCTTCTTAGAGTTTCTTGTTGCTCAAATGAGTGTAATTTCTGATATACATATATGTTTCCCTCATCTTCGTTGCATGATTTTGCTTGTGAGAAGTGACACTCATAGTTGTTAATTGTCACTCATAATTACACTAAAATTATGGAATTGTCACACATAAGCAGTCTGAGACCTTGGCAGCTATGTGCGTCATATGCGACAGGCTCATCCAGGCCTTGCCTTTTAGCCATGCGTCGCATTTTGGTGCCTTGGCGACAAAAACAAAATGAGCCTGCCTATATTGTCATTAAAGACCCCGCATTGTCTATTTGAGTGTTTGTCGTCTTTTGACAGCCCAGTTCAAGCTTGAGTGCACCCTAACTGGAGATTTGGTGTAGGCTGCAGCCTATGGGGTTTAGTCTGTGTATTATGTAGGTGGTGTTTGTGCCTGACTGAATTTAACCATGCCGCTCTCAAGGTGCCGCTGTCCCAGGTGACTTACCTGGCGTGCTGGGAAGTAGGTTACATCACAGAGTGTTCATGCGAGTTTAAAGTAGTTCTCTGACAGGGATCCAGTGGAGTCTACACAAGCTGGCAGGAGGAAGATGACAGGATCCTTTGTTCTGCCAAATGTCCTATGCTTAAAAGCATCCCACCTTTCACAAAATTAGTCTGGGGTTGTCTAACTCCCCCCCCTCCCCCCCCCCATACGGCACCAACTCTTAGGGTAAGATGGCGTCAAGGAACTTAGCTTCCAAGACACTGGTGGGTTAGAGTCAGCCTAAGATTCCGCCGTGCGTCACTTCTGCTACAGACGTGGCTAGATGGGTGACAGAATACCAGCATGAGATTCGTGACATAATCTCCGGGCTGGGTTGCACGATATGGCACCTTTCATAAAGAGAGGTAACATTTTCACAGGCGTAGCTTCCATTGGTGCAGCAGTGGCACCGGATCTCTGAGTGGCCCACTGAGCCATGATTACTGCTGTATTTTACAGTTCAAAAACAGCAGCCAGGAGGCACATTTCCTTCCACCAGGCCACATGACACACTGAATATGCCACTGCATGACTTCGGCCTTTGTCTGCATGCATCCCGGCCCAGGCATGACACGACAGAAGAAGTTTTTACTGGAAACTCCTTTCCTCACAACCCTCACTTTCATCAGCACAATGTAAAAAAAAATGGTCTTGACTGGTAAAATAAGCTTGAGGGATGTCGGTCGTACTTTGCTGGTGTAAGTATCTGACAACCTATCATTTTATAGGGAAGTGACTGGAAAGAAACTTTATAAACAATCTTCATGCCAAAGTTTTTGCTTAAAAACGACTACCTCATAACAAAGAGGTTTCGATGGGTGTAGTATCAAAGATGGGGACCTACCGAGCCGGGTGGACAAGGTACCTAACAGTACCGACCCGAGACCATGACAATTTAGCTCTTTAAGAGAATTGTCAGCATGTAGTTATTCACAACTCAAAACAAGATTGGATTGGCGTAAAAACACACACTAATGCCCAAACAATACTATATTAATGTTATTTAGTTCCTTTGTTGACGTCTTGATAGGAAACAAAAAAGCTAGACCGAGAAATAACCAACCCTCCCACTGCGATATTGGACTTACGACTGACCACCGTCTAGCACAGAGATAATCAATGTAGGGCCGGGGGCCGCGCCTGGCCCTCTTGGCCTTTACATGTGACAGCATTGGGCTGCTGTTTACGAAGGAAAGTGTCCTGCATCACTTATCTTTAGGAACCCCTTCGTTTTTCAAGACATAGTACAAGAAACATGTAAAACAAGCATTGGCAAAGCCAATAGGTCCCGCCTATGAGCGCTATTGGCTTTAGCAATGTTTTGTAGCAATACTGTGCAACAGCGTGGATGCTTTGCAGTGTGGCTAAAATTAATTTAACACAGCCAGGGGTGATGCTCTTTTTTCTTTTTAAAAATGCATTAATATTATTATTTATTATTATTTTTAGCCACACTGCTATACAGCATGGCTACAAATCATTGCCAAAGTCTGCAATGCCCATGCTATACAGTATGAACAAAAGGCAATGACAGAGCCAACAGTCTCAAAGGTAAGAGCTATTGGCTTTACCAATGCTTGTTAAGTCTCGGCACAACACCCCTGTGATTCTGAGCTATTCGGTTAATCTCCCCATGCTTGAAAAAGAATATGACATTTGGCAAAAAATGCTATCACATGAAGTAAGCAATTGCGCCCATGTCCATGCCTTAGTGAAAATACATTTTAAAGCAGATCTGTTGTCACAATAAAAGCAGATAACATCAGTTGTCACAAATATCCATTTCAAAGGAGAAAAGGGCTTCTATGAAGTGCATGTGGCCTGGTAAAACATAGCTACAAATGGCAAGAGGTTCAACTAGGACAACAGGGAAGAAGAAAAAATAAAAGTAGTACCTCAATCTCAGTGTGATCAGCGGAAGGACAGCAGTCAAACTGAAGCAATCAGTACTTGATCCATGCTCCAGTCGAAAGAGGAGGAACTAAAGCAAGCAGGCGCTGGCCAATTAGAAGGCAGTAAATAAGAGTGACAATGAAGCTAATGAATGTTAAGCAATGGGAGGTCTGCAAGACCCTTGTTGTATGCAATATCTCTTGTAAGCAAGAGTGCATGCAGTGCATGCACTGTCACAGGCAACACCTAAATAGGACAGTATATTTAAAATTCAAAAGTGCATTTCATTAATATGCAGATGATGTCACCTTAATACATCAGATTATATCACTGCATTGACAGGCATTTATCAAAAGTCATAGTTTTCAAACATGAACTTAAAAATATTCTTGCCTCCCCTCGCCCTGACAACAATGCCATTAGTGAACAAGAGGCAAGGCGTTTGTCACGTGCACCCACTGGATGGCCTAAGTTTATATTATACATGGAACATTATAGTTTATTAAATGGGACACAAGAGAAGGTTTTGTACGGAGCACATCTTGAACTCATGTATTTCAAGATGCTTTCGTATGCAATAATGAAAAAAGGAGGCCAAGTGAAACGAAACAGTTGCCTAGGATCACGTGGGGAAGAAGGGATTGATCCCAGGTTTGATGGTTTCCCACTATGCAATTCTGCCACTAGATGACTATCTCTTTCCCCTTTCGTTTTAAATCTTAAAAGTATATGTTTTTCTTGCCATGTGAGGTTTGACTGTGAGTGACAGGCAGAAGCCACTTGAAGGCATGGCTCGTTTTGGACTCGAGGATTCAAGAGAACCTCCAGGTGAGCCAGAGCCAGGCGTTGAGCTCGAGCTTGGCTCAAGCCTTCAGTGGCTCACCCACCTCTATCACACAATGACAATTAAAGGGACAAAGGTATAGGAAGGATACTATTTGACTATCATTAAACAATTTGGTGAAGTAGTACTACCAACACCACAGAGCAGGACTACTCGTTTCAAACTTTCATACCCTTTGTCACTACAACATATATTTGTACAACATAAAATACTGGGTGTTCTCTCCCCAAGGGTAAAATGATCAAATAATGGTTGGGTTACAGTCTGTTTTTCTTATCGCATAATTACTACCAGTGTTTAGTTTGATTAAAAAAAAGGAGCAGTGAAATATCCTCAGAAAGTGATTAGATTGCGCAATTTGTCATAAGTGGAGGCCGAGAATAATTAATCACCCTTTCTGGTTCCATCATTTCCATCTTGCTGATTACACAACAACAATAAATACTACTGTGCTGTGGAACCTGCCCATACTTTTCTAACCAGTATATTTTGGCAAAGTAGTAAACTAGGATTAAATGTCAAGCCCCATTCTACCGTGGCTAAAACACTCCCATTGTCCCATGTCTAGCAGTGAAGGTTGGATGTTTGTGTTTGCTTACCTCAGTGAGTTGCACACATTGTTGGGTGGTGTTTGGCAAGGATATTTTATAGCACTTGTTACCTTGACTGAGCCTGTTTCTAAGCACTTCTAATGTTTACAGAAAAGAGACTAGAGGCATAAGGAAATTGTGAGGCCTAAGGTTCTATTTTACCCCAATTCAATAATCAAGTTACCTCCTTTTTGTGGGCTTGATTCACCAAAGTTAGCAATAGCAAGAAAAGAAGACTTCCCCCCAGGGTGTGGTGGAGGAACAGCGACTCAGATGCAGCATAGCACAAATCTATGACTCTTCTAGAGACTAGCGGCTTAATTTAGAGCGACCAAATAAATCCACGACTCACTGTCCACACCGTGTACATGCTTCGCTTCTCCTATGCCTACCTTACACCTCCTGGACCCACCCGGTTGGCATTAATGTGGCCCCCCATCACACCACAGATCATACTTTTTGGTCCCTGGGAAATTGTTTGCGAATACTCATGATCTCTCTCTCTATCTGATTTGGTTACATCAGGGCCCCAATCTAGACCCAGGGCTTTTGCTGATTCTTAGGACTACTCTCAGTGCCCAAAACAAGGAACAGTGTCAGCTCCGATGCAGACTCAAACCATGCTAGATGCATCACTTTGGGACGCAACCCCCTGACACCCTCTAGTAGATATGCTTGGGCAACTGGACCAATCTTGGTTCCCTGGCGCAAGCACCATCTTCTACATTCTCCAGGGCACCTTGTGATGAACCCGCATAGGGCTAGAAGCAGCTGCTTGGAAATCCGCTGCACCCCCCTCCACTGCCTCCTGTCACCGTTAGTACTCCAGAACCTGGTGTACAACAACCACATGCTGAGCGAATTTCCCAACCAGTCGGCTTCCCCCTCGCAGTAATTGAAGTGCTGCCTTGCAGACCCAACCAGGGAATCAACAAACAAACCCCCATTATAATCTCACCAGGCACCCCTCCACTTAGTGCCTCTGGCAAATCGCCACACGCCTGACCCCTGGCCTTGGGGGCGGGGGCGGGAGACACCACCAGTGCAGTTTCCTGCCACCCAAACTGCCAAAAAGCGCAAAACACCACTTGTGGTAATTTGGTCATGTTGGACTGGAGGAAAGTCACAAGTTTAGGTCAACCTCGAAGGAGCCCAGGTCAGATACACGGACCGAGTTTGTACCACTGAAGAATTACCTTTTCAAATCCACGTGACTAGCTTCTGTTTGCATAGGCAGGAGGCTGTAAAGAGGTTGTCGGCACAAGGAGCAGGTCAGGCATCTGACAGTCACTGTTGCAGTGCGAAGAGCCGGTCATTGCTGGAGCTTTGCGTTTGCGGTTGACGTGGACTGCTGCTGTCGGCTTGAAATGCCGGTCTCGCTGGAGCCTTGCGTTGGCAGGCGTCATGGATGGTCACCTTGAACAGTTGCTGTCGACGTGAAGAGCAGTTCCTGCTGGAACTTTGCATTGGTGGTTATCGGGGGTGGTTGATTCTCATTGCGAAGAGGTCACTTCGCGGTCGCGAGGAGCCCACATCCTATGTATCGTCAACTTTCCTTGAGGAGGAGCTTTGCCCAATGCCAACTGTGGGTCCTGAACCTGAATGGCTCCTCTTGGGGATCGGGACTCACTTCAGCACAGGTCAGGAGCAGGGCTCAGGCAGGACCAGTTGGTGCTGGTCAGCTGAGCAGTTGCAGGGAGGCCTCTGGAAGCTTGTATCCCTGTAGCTCAATCAGGAGGTCAGCCAACTTAGCCTTGAAGTCACGTCTGGAGAGCCTGTGTTCAAGACAAGCATGTGCTCTCTTCCTTCTGCAGACAGCAGGGCAGCCCTTCTTCTGAATCTTCCATAGGCCCAGGAGTGTTCTTATGAGAAGTTCTGACACTTTTATACCTGGTGACAACTTTTGTGTGGAGAAATCCCCTGGCCAACCCCCAAAACCGATTCTGGTCAATTATTCCCATTCCCCTGAGTTTGGTTCTAAATGGTCTAGGGCAGAGTTCTTCAATCTGTGGGGCGCGCCCCCCTGGGGGGGCGCAACACCCTCTCAAGGGGGGCGCGCACTCCATCCTAAACTCTGCACAATCTCACTAATTTCGAGTTGTTCTTGTTCTGGTGAATTTCCCGCAATTATGCACTTACCAGGCGCGCAACACCCACTGTGCTCACCCCTTCCCGCCGTCGTGTGAGTCAGCCCGGCTGAGACAGCTTCGAGGGCTGGCGACGTCTAATTGCAGCCGCACCCGAGTACTTCAAAGGTCTTTAAAAGACCATTTACTTGTTAATGAGGCTTTTGTTCTGTTTTCACCCCTTCTTTAGAGCTGCTCTGCCTATGGCCAGAAGAATTAGCCCCCCACCCCCGAAATCCTTTTCACCCCCCCGTTGCCCGCCTGGAACTTACACCATACCCACAGCACAGACACCGGTCGCAGGAACACAACATTTATTCCTCAGAGTTTAGGAATGAACGTCCGCTGTAGGCTGTGACATAACAGGGCATGCGCTGGCGGTCCTCGTGGGCAGCACCTGCAGTGTTTTTTGTACATTCTCCAACTAAACTGCAGCAACTTCTCGGCTGAGGGTGTGCTTGAAAAGAGGGGGTGACAAGTCATTCTTTTATCATTCTCCGTGTCTCCAGTCACATCTACCTGCAACTTCTCGCATTGGTTTGGTGAATAATGTCTTTTGTTTTTCACACATGTGAACCCATTAGCAGTGAGATGCTGGCAAATGTATCTGATTAGCTACCTCTGCCTTCTCATCCACTGGGCTGTTAACCCGTGTATGCCTACATGGAAAAAATGCACAAAGCTAATAACTACATTCAATTTTGTTTATTTCAACTGTCATTCTGACATAGAATAGTGAATATGAAAGTTCGAACACCATTCATGCTTAGGGGATATTCTAAGTCTACATCTGGAAAATCCTGTTGCTGTCACTTGGAGATCTGCTGTTTGTATATATTATTTGGGTGAATGGATGGATAATGAGAGAAAGGATGGATGGGTGAGTGGGAGGATGGATGAGAGAAAAGGTAAATAGATGAATGTATGAGTGGAAGGGTGGATGGATGAGTGAAAGGGTGGATGATGTGCGAGTGAATGGGTGGATTGGTGAGTAAAATGATGGATGGATGGATTGATAAGTGAAAGGGTGGATGGACAGATGAATGAAAGGGTGGATGTAAGGATGGATGAGTGAGTGAAAGGGAGGGTAGATGGACAAAAGGATGGGTAGATGAGTGAAGGGGTGCATGGATGAGTGAAAGGATGGATGAGTGATGGGGTCAATGGTTGGATTCATGAGTGGATGAGTAGATGGGTGGGTGGATGGAAGGATGGATGGCTAAGAGAAAGGGGAATGGAGAGAGAAAGGGAGGATGGATGGATGACTAAAAGGGTGAATGGGTGGAAGAGTGAGTGACTGGGTGGATGGATGAGTAAGTTAAAGAATGGCTGGATGGGTGTAAGGGTAAATGGCTGTATGGATGGACAAGTGTACGGATGTATAGGGTGAAAGGGTGGATGGAGGGATGGATGAGTGAAAGGGGGGATGGATGAGTGAAAGGGTGGATGGATGAGTGAAATGATGGATTGAAGGATATATGATGGATAGGTTTGCAAATGGTTGAATATGTGTGGCTATGGTTGGGCACACAGATGGAAGGACATGGTGAAATGAATGAATGGTGAAAGACTGAATGATGGATGAAAGACTGATTACACCTTGTAGCCCCCATTATCTTAAGTACATTGACTTTCACATTTATATGAGTCATTGTCTTTATATGTGTGTGATGTAATGCACTCCGACACTCTGCCATACACACTTGGGACGAGTAGCACTATAAAAGAAATCAAATACACATGAGAAGCAGTCTATGCAAAGATGAGGGGCACCATTGGGTGGTAGCAAGGCCGGACTGGCCGCTCCAGGTATCAGGCGTTTCCCTGGGAGGCTGGAAAGGTGGGGTTGGTTTTGTTACTGGGGGATGACACTGCAAAGTACCTTGTATATCCAGCAGTTTTTAGGCAACAATAAAAGTGTCATCACTTATATTCAGGTGTGGTTCACCAGTGTCTGGTGACTAATGTACCGGCGGGAAAATTGAGTTTTGAGCTGTGTAATAAGCCTCTGTCATTTAACCACACCCACTCACAAAACTGCAGTTAACTAAACACACTTACTGTGTTGAACATTATTTGCCGGATATGGCCCGGGATATGTGGGTGGCGGACGATTATGTGGTGTACGAGATTCCAGAAATTTCTGTCAGGTGGAGGGGGGGGGGCCCAACATTTAAAAAAATTCAGCTGGGGGGGCTCAGCCTACAAAGTTTGAAGACCTCTGGTCTAGGGTGACAAAGGCAATGGCAGGCACGGTGTCAGATTCCAATGTGTGTTGCTGCAGGCAGGGTCCTTTTAAGTATAATCAGGGCAGGGTAAACTCCTCCCCAGCTGTCCTGTCAGGAAGACCATCTTCCTCCTCACCTAAGTCTCTTTTGTCTTTATGTCTGGAAGCAGTACACAAAAACCACAGGAGAGCTATTCACAGTCATGTGAATCAGGACACAGGCAGAAAAGCACAGTGGCTTGGGCAGAAAAATGCCAACTTTCTAAAAATGGCATTTTCAAAATTGTAACTTGAAATCCGACTTTACCACTAAAGAGAGGTTTAAATTACAATTCATCTGAGTGTAAACAGCATATCTCTATCTGGTCCCAACCTGAAGTTATCACTTCTTAAGTGTAATAAGGTAACTCAGTGTTAGTCTATGGGAGAGATAGCCTTGCAGCAGTGAAAAACGGCTTTAATCTTTACATGTCCTGGTGGGGAAAAACTCCTAAACACACATGTCCTATGTTTTAAATGCCATGCACCCTGAGCTATGAGCCTTTAGGGCTTACATTAGGGGTGATTTATCAGTTTTAAAGAGGAAGATATAGGCTTGGCAAAATGTTTATTTTGCAACGTCAAAGTGACAGTTTAAACCTGCACTACATGTTCCAGTGACAGGCCTGAGACATATTTAGCAGGGCTACTTTAGTGGATGACACACTACGCTCTGGAGCCCACTAGTTGCATTTAATTTATAGGCCCTGGATATATGTAGTACCATTTACTAGGGACTTATAAGTAAATTTAATGTGCCAATTAAGTATAGGGCAATTTTACCATGTTTTAGGGAGAGAGCACAAGCACTTTACCACTGATTAGCAGTGGTAAAGTGCATAGAGTTCTAATGGCAACAAAAAGAAGTTCAGCAAAAACAGAGGAGTGAAGGCAAAAAGTCACAGGGAATGCCACGCCGAGGATGTCAGGTCTAACACATAGGAAACCTCATTACTCGTGGATGGGGAATGGGTCTGGGACCAACCCGATCCTGCTGTCGGTGGTGACCTGGGACCCTCTGCCATCAATAGACATGCAGGTAGTTTCACCGGTGTGTGAATGGATGGAATGGAACTGCTGAGTTCAATCTTAGTGATTATTACTAACACCCCCTGTGCTGCTGATAGTGTAAATAAGTTTTAGATTTGGATACTGAATATGCCTACTGAATGTATTACTTGTGCACATGGAATACAATGTTTAAAGGTTTTTAAAATTATGCCTTACTGGTTTATAATATTGGGTGATAATTAATACAACACATTTTTAACCCACAAGTAACATACTGGATTGTTTGTCATTGACTCACTTGAGTGGGTGAGGGTTTGGACACAAATGGATACAATACTGCCTAAGGAGTATGCTTTCATCAGGAAGAGAACTGTCTGGAGTAGCACTCATGTAGCCAGGCCCCTCTCCTGTTTAGTTTCAGAGGGGCACTGAATTCTTGTGTCTGGCCTGACTTAATGATCCAACCCCCTGGAGTAGTAAATCATCACAGGTGAGAGGTTGATTGTAGGAAGGTAGGATCTGACTGCATGGTTACCCCCACTTTTTGCCTGGTGTTTTGCTCGTTTTTGACTAGTCTGACTGGGATCCTGCTAATCAGGACCCCAGTCCATCTGCTTTCTCCCTAAAATGTAATGCCATGTACTTTGGTACACTCCAGATTGGATACTGGGGTACCCTTATAAGTCCCTAGTATATGGTACCCATGTACCCAGGGCATAGGTACCCCAGAGGCCTCCCATGGGCTGAAGCATGTATTATGCCACCCATGAGAGGCCACACAAAATGGAACTACAGGTCTGCCATTGCAGCCTGTGTAAGCTGGTGCTTGCACCACTTACTTTAGATATAGGTTCACTATATCTATAAGTCACTACACTTAAAACATATGTCACCCCTATAGCAGGCCTTAACAATCCTGAAGGCAGGGTGCTGGGTTTTAGGTGAAAGGGTGCCACTGCATGAGCAGGGCCCCTCTGCAGCCTTCGGAGACCATTCTCCACGGTTGTCTGTGACTCAGCCAGACATATAGGTAGAGGTGCATTATAACCTCGCGGTAAATGCTATCGTGAAAACGGCTGAAACAAAACATGTTGTGTTTGGTATCAAACACCTTGGAATCATACCTCCACACCGGTAACCGGTGTGGGAGGTATGATTCCACCCTTCTGAAGCGAGCTTCATGGGGTCACTGGTCTTTCCGGTGCCAGCCTTCTCGACCCGGGCAACACAAAATGGTTGCTGCCGACCAGAGACACATTTCTGTCCTCCTACTGCTGAGCCAAGTTCTAGCAGGGGAAGGCAGGACAATAGGCATCCTGTCACAGGGAGGTGTGACCACCTCCCAGACAGGATTTAGTGTATTGGGGCTGGGTGGGTGCACTTCCAAAGTGCCTGAAAGTCTGCATCTAGGGCACACTTGGTGTCCCTGTGCATAGTCCAGCTCAAACCAGTTCTGGGAGCCTTTGGCTCCTGCTCTGGCGCGAAACTGGACAAAGGACATGGGAGTAACCTCCCCTCTGTCCTGACCCTCCCCTAGGAGGGTCCCCTGAATCTGCCCAACCCTCTCCCGTGGGTACATAAGGGCTTACCTGGCTGTAGGACCTTAGATTTTAGGTGGACAAGATTCTGCAACAAGAAACCACTGACCTTCGACTGTCTGGACACTCTGGACTTCGACTGGGCCCGACTTTGTCTCCCTCTCTGTCCAAAGCTTTGTCTGTGCCCTTGCACCATACAGGCTCCGTGCAGGACCTGTGGAGCACTAAGGACAGCTGAAGAATCTCCCTTGGGGTGAAGGAGTCACTCCCCTGCATACGCAGGCACCCTAACGCAACTGACCGGTCTGCTAATCCTGAGCTTCTACGGACTCCGACGGCTCCAGCAACACAGGAGGTGGGTTCCGAAGTTCCTTGAGGTTGAGCTGCCCACTCACCGAGTTTGAGGCCAGTATCCCTCGGGGGGACCGCATAACCCGAACCCCTGTGCACCGCTTACTTTTGCAAGTGCATATGCGTGTTGGCAATTCCCGAGCTTGTGCATTGGACTCTGTGTAGTCCTGACCCTGAGCAGTATTTCCATCAAAGAACTCCGGCCTCCTCGCACCGAGTGCTCTGTGGGCTGGTACTTTGTGATCTTGCTTGAGGTCCCCTCGCGACTCCTGGTCATTCGACCTGTGGGTCCTCTTGATTTCTATTGGGCTTCTCTGGTTGCTCCAGATGTGCCCTGACTCCCCATTGCTTGGTGAGTCCCCTGGACCTTGCTGGTCCACACCGTAACCTGCTTGACCTTCCTGCATGGGTTGCTGTTGCCAAGGCTTGTTGGTGCGCCAGCCGGACACTGACCCCTCAGCACTCGACATCCTTCGTGGGACAGCTCACATCCAGCTCCTGGTTGTCCTCGACATTTCCTGGACCTCGTGGCCGCAGAATCAAGCATCCCTTCTTCGCCCCTGAAGCACCCGACATCAGTGGGCATTCGTCCACTGAGCCCCTGGTCACCCTGAAGTGACCCAGACTCTGTCCCCTCTGCTTTCAGGTTCCTTCCATCATGAATCCACCCTTGGATTCCAACGGACACTTTCTTCCTTCCCAGCAGCAGCTCTTCTTTGCAACCCTCCATTGAAAACGACGGCAGTTTCCGACACCACTCCAGACCTATGCACCCGGCTCTCCTGGGATAGGTAACTCGGGTACTCCGGTATCCACGGGTGGGGTGGCTCTCCAACCTTCTAAGTTCCAAAGGGTTTCCTCGAAATCCACAGAAAAGGGTTCTTAAACTTTAAAACTGTAACCGCGACTTCCCCATAGAATTGTACGGAGCCAGCGGTCGTGTTAGCACACTGCACCCGTCCTCCTTGGGGTCCCTGTCTACTCACCTTGGGTGGTTCCTTGGGGTCCCAGCGATTCTACGTGTTCTAGACACTGTCTCGACTCCAGTCGTGGTTCCTATACCACTATTTTAGTATATGGTTTGGTCTCCCCCTGGAGCCCACTGTGTATTGTGCTACTACGTTGTGGTTCTCCTTTCATTTAGTTAATACTAAAGGTGATATTCTTGTAAAACAAGCTGCTTTACATTCCTTCAAGATTAAGCCTGAAGGCTGCTCTCCACAGCTACCACTAGGATAGCTTTCTAAAGGTTACCTTTGACCTCATACATCATAAGGGTCGTTTGGACTGGTGCAAGGTGCCCACTTTAATTAGTGGACAGCATATACCAGGCCATCTTCTCAAATTGACCCCAGAAGGTTTTGGGTGAATCGCCAAGATGTGGCTAGGTGCTAAGGCTCTGAAGGGCTTCTGATAGCAAACTGGTGACTGGATAATGGTAGGATGAACAAATAAAGGCTGAGTGCTCCCTGGAAAAAAACAGTGTAGCCTACTTTCAAGTTTAGCCTGGTAGAGAGGCGTAAGAAGTAAGTTTTTTTAAGCATCGGTCAGATTACAGTTTGAGCAGACCCTGAAAGGTGGGGAATTTCACCACCCTTCAGATAACTAACTGTATGCCTGAGGTAGGCAGGTTGAAGTAAGAGGTTCCACTAATTTTGAGAGAGTCTGGAGCACCACCGGGTCAGGGAGAGGCAATGGTATAGAAGACAGGCTGGAGTCCATGTAGGATGACCCAGAGCTCCCTGTCATGACACAATTTAGTAGATGACAGACTCCATAGAGTCACAGAAGATGTAGGAGAGAAAGCCAGATGAGTGCCCGCAAGGGAGACTAGCATTTCACCTTGACCACCTTGACACAAGAGATGATCTTTAAAACTAGATAGGAGGACCGGTGCAGCATGGACCTCCATGTAATTCTGAGTCCACATGGGAGGTCAGTCGTGGAGGTGAGAGTCCTTCCGAAGAGCCAAAGTATGAACTCCACAAGGTGATTAATTCAACCACTATAAACCCTCACCTCCCTCTTGCTAAAGGCCATGGAGGGGCAAGACTTAAACTGGGTGGGGGGACATAACAAAGTCGTTCGATTGGCTGCTGTTGTCCCATCCAGATAACAGGGTGATGTGTATGCCCCAATGCATTGTTTGCACCAACAGGCCAAGGTGTTCATTAAGCGGTTTGAAGCAGTACACATTTGCTGCCTAACCTCTGGTTCTCAGTGAAGATGAGGGGGACTGAGGTTATACATAATGAAAAGACCCAAGAGGGCAGGTGTGGAGTCCCAGCCATGGGTTGTTTGTAAATATGTTGAGTTTAATAAAATCATAAAACAGTGTGCATCCAAATCCTGCGTGGACATTGTTCGGTATAAGGTGGCAATTAAAATGATGATAAACAGAGAGGAGTGACATTCGTCACGCTTTGAAATAAGCAGACTTCCCGCCAGGATTGTGCGTTCCGCCCCCCAAAAAAATAATGATAATGATTTTTTAAAAATCACTTAATTGGTAATTTTGTAAAAAGTCCACAATGTTTACAAAAGCTACAGCAAGAATATAAATCCTTATTTTATTGGCACTGCACTGCTCCCCTTTTCCTGTGTCTCCTGTGAGCCTCTCATCATAGCCCAGTGACTCTTGCGACCCCTTTCTTCTGTGGCTTCTCTGGCTCCCTCTACGCGTGGCCCTGTGCTTTCTGTAGCCCCTGTGCCTCCTGTTCTCCCCTGCTCATGCTTCTTCTGCTCCACTGTCCGGTGTCACCCATCACTGTGGCTCCTCTTGCCCCCTACCGTCTAAGATTTATTCATCTGGATTCTTCTGCACCATCCCCCCATGACTCTTGCACCTTGCTTCTCCATGTCTCTTCTGGCTCCCCATTCCCACTGCCTTGTGACTCCTCTGCCACACCCTCGTGTCTCTGGGCCACCCAAAGCTCCTCTGGACCCACTCCCAACTCCATCTGGTCAACCCCACCTGTTTGCACCATCCCCTATGTTTCCTCTGCCCCTCCCATCCCCCTGTGTCTCATCTGCCCCACCCATCCCTCATGACTCCACTGGCCTCCCTCCCCCATGCCACCTACTCAGCCGCGGCCCGTGCAGGTAAGAGCGATCGGGCGGTGGAACCGGGTGGGGGAGGGGCAGGGGGTGTGGGATTTCATCAGACGACAACGAGGGGAAATTCATTATTTAATTTGCCCTCGTTGTCGTCTGTCGAAATCCCCTCCACCTGGCCCACCCGCTCTTACCTGCACGGGCCGTGGCTGCGACTACTCCTAGCCAGTCTCCCACGCTGCCCCATGTCACCACTGGAAAGCAGGTTGTCTGCTGAGGATGCAGGGCTTTCAAACAGAAATCCATCAGCAGATCTCTTGTTCTGAGGAACGATGCTGCTGGAGACTGCTAGGTCACGGACTGTTACCTGGCAGCAGCGACCGATGTGCATTGAAAAAGCATAGGAACTGTGATCCTGAGTGTAATGGGGGAGGGGTTAGTAAGCGTGGAGGTGGGTGTCAAAGGCGTGGCTGAAAGGAACAAAATATTCTTGTAACTATTTTGTTGGCCCTTCACCTACAGGTACTGCGTATAGCAAAACACACACACCCCTTAAATAAAAATAAGTAAATGCAAGTTAAACTAATCAGTGGGAAATGTACAATTTCACGTTATGAAACCTCTGTTGGTTAATGTGACTACTGCGGATGTCTGTGTGTGTGTGTAACCAGAGAGCCGCAGAATTAGATCCTGGTTGGTGCAGTGGGGACTAGAGACTAGTGTATTTTAAGTGCTACGAAGTCCCAGCCTGTGACAAAAACCACTGTGAATATGTACGTCATTATTTTAAACTTACAAAACGCACAGCATAAGATACACTGCTCCAAAATGCACAACAAGATTTAGGTTTAAGGTAAAAAAAAGTGCTTCCACAATATAGATTCTATTAGCATGCAGATTGTACCCAGTGCAAATATTTTTTATAACAGGCCATTAAAAGCACGCACAGATCAGATGTTAACACCCTTACAATACCTCTAAAAAAGTAATTCTTTTTTATCACAAATCTTAAAGTGACTGCATCAATTAAAGGCAATACAGGCTTCCAAGCAACCTTCACATATGCAGATTAACCAATTACACACATTTGCATTTCTTTCAAGCAGCAGACACCCTGGCAAGAAGGCTTGCTTCTTGTTTAGCTGTCTTTCCCCCCCATTAGCTTCACAGCACAGAATTTCCACATTTGCTTCTCAGCTGTCTGCATTACCCATTCCAGGACGGTTATCTTAACTTAAATTAGTGAGAACTGTTTTTGTTAAATTTAAAAAGTACGGGCCCGTCGGGCCCCACACACCCCACCCATTTTGACTCCTGCCTGGCAGTCTCCAGCAGACAGATCACAGGCCAAGCAGTTTTTTAGGTCGAGCCTGGGCAGTGCGTGCACTGCTCTGCGAGGCATGCTGTATTCGAGTATGGACTTAAAGCTCCGCCCACTCTCCGCCCATATTTTTCATTGGCTTGTGTCATTATCCTTTGTAAATGCTGGCTTCTGATTCGTTAATAAGCTTGTTAGTCCCTCCTTAGTACCGCCTTGTCTTCATATGTAATCTCCCATGAGGACTGGCCCTTTTACTTCTGTTGTTACACGGTATGTCTTATATAGTCTGTAAGCACTATTTTCTTTTATGAGTTTCTCCTACTGCAGGCACAACATGCTTTCCTGCAACATTCAGCACGCAATGCACACTTTCACTTTCCAAGCAGCCTGGGACAATGGTGGCCGCTTCTTTGAAATAAAATAGTTCTCGCATTTACAAGAGTTTGGGCAATTGGCATTGTAAATGACAATGCCTTTGATTTATATGTTAATTATCAAAACAGATAAATAAAAGGTATTGTCATTTACAATGCCAATACCTTAAACTCTCGCAAATGCTAGACCTATTGCATTGCAAATGCTTGTTATGAGAGGCACCTTTTCTTCCTGTCGCAGAATACCACCCATTTTGGGGTTTTGGGCTGGAATTTTTGTTTGTTACAAAATGTGCCAGCACAGGTCCCAAATTCCTAGGGGTCTGTAAACCTGGGCAAAGTGGACGCCCTCAGTTTACATGACAAAGTAACTTAGCTCGTCCAAACAAATGGTATTAGTTTTAACCAACATACGTTAACTTTAACTTAACCGTAACTTTGTCCCCGTTGGCATCTAAGAGCTGCACTGGTGAAATACTTCAGGTTTCTAACCCCCGCTTGGGTGTTGAAGTGACATCCCCTCTTGGTTGACTATGTCTAAGCCTAGTTATCTTGCTTTCATCAGATCTCCTTCTCATAAACTTGAGCTACGAAGCACCAGCAAAACCATTCGAGTTCACCTTTATAATGAAAGTGCTACGCTACTGGCTTTGCCAATGCTTGTATGTGCAGCATTATTTTAAAAAGTCAAAGGAAAAAACTTTAAAATGCTGGTGTAAAATCAAATATATCTTAATGTATCTCGAAAATGAACACGCTGAATTCAATATTTTCAGTCTTTGTAAACAGCATGATTTATGTTTCAAATTTCACACAGGAAACTTTGAACAGATTTTAAACAGCCAAATTGCCTGTAATCCAGTTTAAAAGTAACACAGACTACTTAAAAAAGCTTAACAGCTGTCTGATGAAGAGTCAGAATTCAAAGGAATACACTTGCCATTTACTTTCCACAAGACTCTGAACTGGAAGAAAAGCACAAACCCTTTGGTCTCTGCAGCAGCCTAGGGAGCAGATTGATGGCCCTCCAGGAGAACGGACATGTCCCATCCAGTCACTCTAAGTAAACATTCTGCCTCGTATGCAGGCAAAGCGAGGGCTGCAGCCTGCACCTCCCAGGCACCAAAAAGGTTGTCTTTGCATGCCAAAGCCAGGGCTTCCATGCAACATGTGGAAGGCAGGAGATAAAAGAAAACCAACCCAAAACATCTGCTCTTTATTCAAACCTGGAAAAAATACACATGTTGGTGTGACTTTATGGGTGGGGAACAGGGGCGGCTCCTCCGTTATGGCGGAAGAGCGTCGCCCCACTAGGTGGCAGCAGAGTTAAACACATGAAAAATGAAATGATAATAAACCAATTTTATTATTATTTTATATTTCTTCTTACCTGTGGTTGCCAGCCAGGGTGGGGCGGGCCCATGCACTCTATGTGCAACAGCAGTAGGGAGGAGGGGTGATGGGCACTACTAATTGCGCATGACAGTTTGGCTGGCCGTCTTAAGCTGGCCAAACCGTCATGCGCACTTAGCATTTCTCCACCCGGCTGTGTTGCAAAGCCGGGTGGAGAAATCCACAGGCTCCAAGGCCCTGTCGGAGCGGCAAATCAGGCCACTCAGACCAATCCCAGTGCTTCATGAGAGTAGTATTCCCAGCATGAGAGCAGCGTCATGATTGGCATCTGGGAGCCTGCGCAGTGCGCACCAGCCCTGGAGTCCAGGAACGAGAGAAGATCAATGCGGCAACCACAGCGGCAGGTAAGTTTTATATAATTTTTACATTTTATTGTCTGTGCTTATTTTTGTATTCCCCCCTCCTCTCCCTGCCCAACACCTCCCCCCCCACCTGCCTCACTGCTTCAGATCCAGAGCAGCCGCCACTGGGGTGGAGCAGTGTGTGTGGATAGTGGGGATGTGAGGGAGGAATCAGCACATGGGGAGAGAGAAAGAAAACACATGCACTTCCTGGAGTGTTCAAAGAAAAAGAAAAAAGTAGTTCCCTAATGTGAGATGTGGGAGTATATAAGTCATACAACCAAAAATATGGAAGAAGCTATGTTCCATGGGAGGGACAAGAAGAGGAAGAAAGCCATCTAATAATAAGGTAGGACATGAGAATGATGATAAAGCCAACCAGTGGTAATGAGCTGGCCCAAAGCCCCCCCAAGGTATTGGTACCGTCCACAATAACTTATCAACAACAGACAGCTATAAACAGCCTCTCCCGAGACATTAAAATGGGTCACCTGACCGGAAACCAACTGCTGGGGGCAGCAAGCCTTCTGTTCACTGTGTAAGAGGTGTGCGGGTGTGTATACTTACCTATTAAATGCTTACAGGCTTTCGCTGACAGCAATTTGGAGCCTTTGAAGATTTGAGCTTGGCACGCCTTCCGGAGCTCCTTTTCAACTGTCGACTTGCTGAGCTCAGGAGAAGGCAAACTCAGGGCATTCTTCAGCTCTGCAAGAAACCCCGGAAAAAGCGGTAAAACCTGTCCTTTCACAACCGTGAGCACAATCACTGCTGCTTCGGAGACACACATACATACCTCCGACGGTTGCTAGGCAGCTCTCACAGTAAATCTCTGTTGGAAGAAGAGAAAGTGTGTATTTTAGTTGACAACCAAGCTACAAGCTCTCGACACAAAATAAAAGACATTTGTGAAATTCCCCGGGCAGCCGCGGATACTTCTTGGCAGACAATACGCGCTGCAAAAAATTAGTCCCCTCCCCCCCCCCCCCAAAAAAAAGACGTTAAATGCTATCAACACGGCAAGCTGAGGCAGCTAGAAGCATGCAGAGTTCTCACGTTTTCCAGGTCCATAACTGGGTAGCTCATCCAGGTTTTTACTTTGTGTTCTGGGATTTGTAGTCCCTTTTCCCTATTTATAAAATAATGCCTACAAGTCCCAGAATGCAAAGAAAAAACCTAGACTGGATGAGCTGATCATGCAAGGACCCCAGAAGCCTGAAAGCCCCGCATGGGCTTAGATGTGGACTACTGTCGCAGCTGCAGAGATATAAGACTGTGGTTGCTTGTCTGTAATCTTCACTACTGTGATTCTCCCTGCAACATCCAGTTGTTTACTTTGTGAGGTGTTTCTACCTTACCACAGGTGCACCCCGTGACCCCAACAGAAATATTCCCTTCTCTCACTACCAGACCACAAGGAGTGAGCATAAAGGTGGTCTCCAGACCCCGTTCACTCTAACAGGCCACATAGAAATGAATCCCTCCCCCGCCCGCCCCAACATAGCTGGCACGTTTGCCAGGTCCATGCGTAATGTGTTGCTCCAGTCCAGGTTTTTTTCTCTGAATTCTGAGACTTTAAGTCCTAACTTGTAACGAAATAAATAAGACTGCAAGTCCTAGAATTCAAAGAAAAACAAGCATTTGCAATGCAATAGGTCTTGCATTTACAGTGAGTTTAAGCTATTGGCATTGTAAATGACAATGTCTTTTATTTTTGTTCTTTAAAACATAAATAAAAGGCATTGTCATTTACAATGCCAATAGCTTAAACTCGCGTAAATGAGAGACCTATTGCATTGCAAATGCTTGCTTAAGTTTAAAACTGAGTGCAGCGCCGCTTCAAGGACACCGCGCTCGTTTCCTTTTTTTTTAACTTTAACACTGAGTGCGGTGTCCTTGAAGCGGCGCCGCGCTCAGTTTTAAAGTAAAAAAATAAATAAATAAACCGAGCGCGGTGTCCCTGAAGCGGGAACCGCGCTCATTATGAAAGTTAAAAAAATTAAATAAATAAACAGAGCGCGGTGTCGCAGAAGTGGACGCCGCACTCAACATAAAAGTTAAATATAAATAAATAAACTGAGCACCGTGTCCCTAAAGCGGGCGCCGCGCACAGGATACAAATACAATAAAATAGCATCCGCCATTGTCCCCATAAGTGCCCATAAACAAAGTAGTGCTGACCCCCTAGATAAAGCCCACCGTGTAACGAGCCAAGTAAAAGGTCCAGTCGTCATGGGCGGTAACAAATGGCGACAAGGCGGTAACAAGGAGGGACTAACAAGCCTCATAATGAATCGGAAGCCAGCATTTACCAAGGACAATGACACCAGCCAATGAAAAGTATGGGCGGAGAGTGGATGAGGCTTCTATGGCATACTCGACTACTGCATGCCTCGCAGAGCGAGGAGCTTATGCGCGCTGCCGCTAGGCTCGACCTTAAAACATGGACTGGAGCAGCACATCATTCATGACTCTATGAAACATGGTAGGGCTGCCCCCGGAAGTGGTAAGAAATGTAAATAATGGGGCACAGATGGAGGAATCAGTGCAAATACAATTAACAGCAATTAATCTGATAAGCGATAGCTTCTCAACAGCCCTTACCCTGTACCAGTTTGTAGATTATGACAATCTAATCAAGCAGCTTGCCTTTAACCCAATCTCAATACTGAACTAGGGTGACCATCTCACTCCAGGTTATTGTGCACGCTGTTTGCAATCCTGGGGTTTTCAGTGACGCCCCAGTGCATTCTGGGTGCTGCAGTCTTGGCTTACTTCCGCTGAACTATAAAACTAACGCCCCCTGAGATCAATTATTTGTAGGTTAAAAACCCAGAACAGAAAACATGCCCATTCCAGATACAATGCCACACAGTTTTTACTGAAGGCATACAAAACCTTCATCCAAGGACTTTCACTCGCTGTGGTTAGGAGACTCCTAGGCAGCAGCTCCTGAAATAGCCACAAGTGTGGTTAGCAGATGACTCCAAGTTTTAGGGGCTCCGTTTCCACTGCTGAACTTTGAGTCAATAACCAAATGCATCATGGGAGTTGTAGTCCTGATGTCCATCAATTGGACTAAAGACCCAGATTATAATGTTTTTGGGTGAGAAAAAATGGACTGCAATAAAGTGTAGTTGATGGCATGGAGCCTTTGGTGTCCTCATCCTCCTGTCTTTGTTGTCGTTAGGCTGCGGTTCCCAGAGCTGACCTGCCCAGGACTGTACCGGGAAGGACTGTTTTAGTTCATAAAGGAGGACCAGTAGACTTTTTAAAACCCCTTGGACTGATGCAAAAATCAATTCACAGATTACTGCAAAGCTTAAAATCGGTGCACCTGGAAATATACAGAGCTCTCATGTTTTCCAGCTCATGCATGAGGAGCTCTTCCGGTCCAGGTTTTTGCTTTGCATTCTGGGACGTGTGGTCCTGTTGATCCCACTGTAGGATCTGGACTGCTAGTTCGAGAACGCAAAGCAAAAGTCTGGACTGTATGAACTTCTCCAGCATAGACCTCGGAATCTTGGGAGCTTTGGGCGTATACATTCACCACCCTAGTGACATCTACCTAATTCCATGCCTCTTCCTCTGCCAAAGCAGAGGCAGGGAAAAAAGATGGCAGCCTTACTTGCTGTTCTTTATGAAAAGCAGAAACTTCTTTGGCGATGAAGCTGGGCCCTGTTTCCACTATTAGCCTATCTGAAAAAACCCACACATACATTAGCAGTAATGCCCCCAGCTCTTTAAACCACCTGGCAAAGGTTTTTTTACCAAAAAACAAGGTCTGAAAAGAAAGAAATTGAGAGCCATGTCACATAGGGGTTCGAATGGAGCCTTTTAAAAAAATGACAACATCAGTGGCCAGTTCCATGCTAGAGCATTTCTACCTGCCACAGATGGCAAAAAGTTTGAGTCGATGATCATCCAGTCCTATTGGATCTCATCTCATTGGATGTCCTTCTGGCTGCCCACTGCACCCTCAGAGTAGAACAGCCCAATTATGGATCAAAGCCATCTTGTTGGAACCGTAAAACAAATGTAAGGTTGGAGCTCCGTGGAACCACACCCCAATAAAGGTGCCTAGATAATTGTGAGGTCCTATAATAATCACAGGCCAATCTGGTAGAGTCTTGGTTTGACTCTTGGAGGCAAGTCCAAGGAAAATTCTAACCGCTGTAGTCCCAACTTCTCAATTTCTAGTCAACACCTTTAACTGAAGGGAGGAGGGAACAGGGAGGTAGGGGCTCCTCAAAGGACAATGATTGAGGGCATGGGTCAACAGCAGAGAGAACCGCCCCATGCAAGGCCAGAAGGAAACCTCCAGTGTTACATTCCCTCGATCCTTGCAAACTCTACATTACAATCTAGAAATCAGAGGGAAGTGGGGTAAGGTATAAAATAGGAGGGAATCATGGAGAAGTCATAGCGTATGCCCCAGTGCTTAATTTGAGCTGGTGGTTTCAGGTGCCCGGCACTTAATCATCAACACCAGTGCTTTACATGAGTACCAGTTAAGGACATATTCATTTTTGGTAGGCACGTGGAGATTAAGTGATTTACCCAGAATCACAGGATGTTGAGCTGACGCCAAGACTCGAACCTGGTTCCCCAGCTCCGAGTCTGTAGCTCTGGCCATTACGCCACAACCTCTCCCCACTTTCATAGTTGGTTCTGTTTTAGGCAGTGCTAACAGGAGAAATGGGCTGGTGCAAGCTGCCTCCTGACGAGAGCCTGGCACTTATACAAATTAACCACTGGTATACCCCACAGCATTCCTCTTCTGGGAAGTAATAAAAAGTAGGCCTCACAAGTACATAAGTCAACGAGGACAGACAAAGAATGAGCTGAACCAGGAATTAACCATGTGGTAAGGGGTGGGCTGGGTGATGGGACAGGAGAGAACAGAGTAAGTGTTTTTAGGTCTGCCTTGACAGCACATCTGTCTGCTAAACCTATTGTTACCCAATCTTGGCTTTGGGTCCATCCAGGAGCATTATTCTCTCACCTCATACTATTGGCTAATGGACATTTCATTCTACCTCCTATGGAGTGCTTGCATTGCAAAGCATGAGCGACTATTTTACATCTCAAAAGTACACTGAATCATTACACATTAAATTCTATATCATATAGGCATTGTACACAGAAAATTATCTGTTTTTACAGTAGCATGCTTTTTTTAAATTTGTCTTAATGAGGAATCGTGTACGAATCACAAACATGTACATATATATGTTTACACACGTGTATGGGGGGCACAATCCAGTCACTGAAAACAAGAACTGGCTAAGCCAATATGTTCTGCTGTCATGGGATCACATGAAAGCACAGGCAGGCATTTATCCAGTTTTTATTCATCAACACATTAAACTAAGCCCTACTTGCTTTGCCACTGCTGCTTTGCTTTGGTTCTTGCTTTGGTCAGCTGCTGCCACCATGTAATGTAAAGACTGGAGCAAGTATTGCAACATGGTTTCCAGTCTGGTCCTCAGCATCACGAAAAACCTAAGATACCCCAAAAATCTAGTACAACTACACTCCCAACATCCCATTGAGATAAGTATCGGAATAATTTAAAACTACAAGGTATACATTTGTGTTAATATTTTGTAAAATCTAGAAAGGAGACATAGTGAACTTAGCATAACCAGATGACGCCAGATCGCTGGAGCACGGCTGGACCAATCCTGGACTTTCCTTTTACATGTCTTTGCTGCCAGGCGCAATAGTCAATTGGTTCAAATAGACTGAACCAAGACTACAGGTCCCAGAATGCACTGATTTACTAAATCTAAGCCCAGAACTGGAAAAGTTTAATTCTGGTCACCTGGACATAGTCTTCTGATAATTCCTGCAGTCACTCTTCCCAACTAACTAGTGAAGGCCTTCAGGTCATTCAATCCCGTGAGCTGTGCTATGAAAGTACAGCCATCCACAAATTCATTCCTTCGTTCATTAATTAATTCATTCATTCTTTCAATTATCCATTAATTTGTTCATTCATTCTTTCAATTATCCATTAATTCGTTCATTCATTCTTTCAATTATCCATCAATTCGTTCGTTCATTCATTCATTCAATTATCCATCAATTCATTTATTCATTCATTCATTCTTTAATCGAGAGTTTGTCTCCACTTACTGCGGTCCACCCCTTTGGGAAGCACAATCACAGAATTCACCGGAGCAAAGATGCTTAAAATAGCCAAGACGGCGGCTGCCTCCCCAGCCTTCATTGTTGTGGGTGAGTTCTCGCCACACGTCGGTGTTTGCTGTCCCCTCTTACTGAGGAAACCAACACGAGGGTGTCAGAGGAGAAAGCAGGCAGTCACGGAGGAGGGCTTCGGACCTCGGTGGCAGAACAAGTGTCTCTGTGGACGCCAGACTTCCTGCAACCCACAGAACAAGAACCACTGCATGACAATCCCCCACGAAGACAGCTCGCTATGGAAACAGAGCAGCAGCAAAACACAGAGCAAAACTGTCACTGCACACAAAACTAGACACCCGGAACAAAAGGCTTCTATTGTTCACATACAATGAGACAGTAGAAAAGGACTCCTCGGCCCGGTTTTTTCTGTTAATTTCGTTATTTATATAATCGTTTATTTAGGTGTTTTTGTAGCCCTGCGGCCAATTCGGTGCTCTAGAATAAAAACCAAAAGACAAGAAAAGGAGAAGTTCTCCGCACATGGAAGAGTCCGGGTGGAAGCGTAGGATGAACCGAGATCGCAATATTCTGCAGAGTGTTTTTTTTAATTTCTATTGGTTTTCGCTTCAAACATACTGGCACATTAAATAAAAAGTTCAAAAATAGGCATAAATAAATGCTTCCATTGAGAACATTTTGACTATTTACAGATATTAGTAGTCGATTCTTAGGTCTACAGGCGATCCCGGCGGGACCCCATACAATGATCGGTGACCCACTGGGTGGTGTAGCGGTCATCCAGCCAGGGCTGGTCCTAGGACTTCTGAGGCCCCGGGCGAAAGGGAAGATGTGAGGCCCCTCTAATTGCATATTGCGTCACAAGAAGTGACATCACAGAAAGTGGCATCGCAGGACTATTGATCTTATTTGGCATCACTGAAGCAAACTAATGTGGATATCAGTAACATGGACAAAAAGATGAGGGGATGGAAAACAGGTGAGCAAATATCCATTTATTATAAAAAGCAGATAAAAGGAAATATTGCAATCAAACAATGAGGAGAGAATGAACACATAAAAATACAATTCCAGTGAAACATAAATAGAGTAACTCCAACGTTCTAGATTATTCTCGTTGAGTGGCTCCCTGGTATTCATTCATTTAGGGAAGGCCAAGTATCTGGGTGTGTTTAAAGTGAAGGTATGCTTCAGATTCAAGGGGTTTTCAAATCACCGTTTTTAATTTGGTGTTAGAACTGTAGGAAGTGGTAGAGGCAGAATGGCAGGATTCTGATGACAATCCTCAAACTCCCCAAAAAGACAGCACCATTGTTGTTTATATTTCCAACTTTATGGGGTTGTCCAACTTGGGGGAAATTGGAGTAGGGGTAGGAATGGGAAAAAAAAAGAAATTAGCATCTTCATATCATGTCCTGTACGCATCTGGAGGTCACTGGTCGAATCTGCCCGTTTCGCCTACATCCTAATACAAACATATACATATAACAGGTTATCAGGAAGTTCAATCATAACAAACAGAGCAGAGAAATAATACAAGGCAACAACATGAGTGTAACACTTACCGGCTCCTTCAATGATTAGTTGGTGTCGATCCTCTGAGCGCATCAGGATATGCCCCCAAATTTCAAAGGAACCAGAGTGTCAAGAAAACATCAGCATACATTTCACAGCTGAATCTGAAGGAGGAACAAAACAGGAAACATTAAGTTGAACTCTGAAAAATAACACAGTAAAGAGCCCAATGAGTTCATTCTGACAGGACAATATTGAATAAGTAAATTTGTTGTGACAAATCAATATCTTGTGTGTAGCACTGCATGCTAAAATGTGATCTTCCTAGCCTTTCTTCTGCTAAAGGCATCAATCATTTCACTGTAGTTCAATGTTGCTGCAATATCACCTTCAATTGAAAGAAGGGCCAATCCTGATAGTCGTTCCTGGGACATCGTTGAGCGTAAATAAGTCTTTATCAATTTGAGGCGTGAGAAACTGCGTTCGGCAGATGCTACTGTCACTGGAATTGTAAGCAGAATTCTTAGGGCAAGCACACAATTTGGATAGATGTCTTCCAATCTGTTAATATAAATATACTGAAGAGCCTCTAACATATTTAGTTTTTCAGGAAGGACTTGAGAAAGAAAGGAAATCTGAAACAGTTCAATCCCATCTATGTCAGAAGATAGGACACCATCAGCTGAGCTGTCTGACAGAAGATGATGTAGATCATTGCAGTGCTTTTGTAGGTCTCCACTTTTCATGTCTTTTAAGCTGGAAATATTATAAAGAAAGCCAAATTGCTTTTGGTGATTTTTCAGCTGCTCAAATCGTCTGTCAATGCACACAATTGCTGTATCAACAAGAGCATTAAAAAACTTGATGCAAAATTGCTCTTTTGGGTCCGTTAATGGCATGTCAGCTCCCTCATATCCAAACATTTTCTTTTTCTTAGATATGCTTTGATCACATTTGAATTCTTTTCGAATTTCCAATTCATCTGCAAGTTCATTTGCTGATATCAATGCAGCTGTAAATCCTTCATGGCGATACTTTGTTAAGAATGCAAGTCGTTCCTGAACGTATTTCACAGCTACATCAAGCTGCATGTTCTCACTTTGCATCAGTTTACTGACTGTGTTGATTCTCATTAAAATATCATACCATATGACCAAACATAGGAGGAATTCATATGATTCAAGCTCTGATGCTAGTGATGCTGCTTTACTTCTGGTTTTCACATCTTTATCCATTTCAGACACCTGCAGAAGTGCTTCATGTATTAGACTCATCTGAAATCGGACCGCTTTGACGCTTTCCAGATGGCATTCCCACCGAGTAGCAGAGAGGCGTTTGAGGGAAAGGGTCACTCCAGCTTCAGTTAATACATTCCGCCTTTTTGTTGATGCAGAGAACAATGAGTAAAGCCGTTGAATAATACCAAAGAAGTTGGCAGCATATGTAGATGAAGCTGCAGCATCTCCCAAGACCAGGTTCCAATTGTGACAGGCACACGGTGTAAAAAAAGCCCGTCTATCCTCTTTTAAGATTCGAGCTTGCACGCCACTGTATTGTCCACGCATATTTGCACCATTGTCATAACCTTGCCCACGACAATCAGCAAGGGGAAGTTTCAGTGCCTCCAGCTTGTGCAACAATGCATCAGTAAGAGCCAGTCCAGTTTGCTCTTCCAGGGGAATGAATCCAATGAAATGATCCTCAATAGTCACACATCCATTTGTAGAACTGACGAATCTCACAATAAATGTCATCTGTTCGGTATGACTCAAATCAGGAGTACAGTCAAGGAGCACTGAGTAATATTTGGCTCTTCGGACACGCCGTAGAATTTCTTTGAGAACCATCTCGGACATCAGCTCAATCAATTCATTCTGAATGTGTTTGCCAAGATAATGTGTATGAATCTCCTTTGTGGTAACTTTGCGAACATGTTCCATCATAACCGACTCAAATTTGCTTAAAAGTTGTACAAGCCCAAGGAAGTTGCCATTGTGGGGTTGGTTCAGCTGGTCAACACTGCAGCGGAATGCCAAGTTATGTTCTGCTAGGTACTGTGTAATTGCTAGGAGCCTCTCCAAGACATTTCGCCAATGCATCTTCTCCTGCTGGATTTGGGCAAGGTTTTGCTTATCAATAGTGCATTCCTTCCGCAGTCGAAGTTCAAGCTCCTTCCACTCCCTAATATTTTTTAGGTGCTCCTGAGAACTTTCATGTTCATGTAAACGCTGACCAAGATGGTGCCAATCAGACAAACCGCTGCTCACAAGCTGAGTGTTAGTGAAAGAAGTGGTAAACAATTTGCAGCAGAAACAAAATACAGCATTTTTGCACGTCTAATACACTAGCCACTGACGGTTAATTTGCTGACCGTTACTAATTTCCCTTTTGAAATAAGTAGGATTGAAGGATCGATTTTGAGAGTCACGTGGGAAATAATCACATGCATTACGTCCAGCCTGGGTAGGTCCTCTTTCTACTAGGTGGCAACGTATTTTATCATCTTGAGTAGTAGGCCATTTCCCTGGGTCATCATCAATGTGGTGGAAAAAGTTTTCTGCAGTTTCGCTAGTAGTTTCATCGCTAGCAGTCTCTGCCACTTTTACAATGTCCAGCTGCTGGCCATACTGGTTCTTTACTCCACAATCATAATATTCAGATGGCATATTAATTGTGACCTTAACTTGCTGTTGCACATCCGAGTTCTTTTGTTCCTCTCCTTGGAGTTTGGAAGTGTCACTGGCTTTTTCTTGCTGCTGGTCCTCCAATTCCTGTTCTTGCAACTGAGATACTGGTCCTTTTGTAACTTGCTGCTCAAGTTCCTGATCACATTTCTCGAAATTGGAGACTCTACTGGCTGTGGTAGTAGTGATGTGTTTAGGATCTTGACCCAGGATGCTCTTCACCACTTTATTGTCGTACTGAATGAGTACACTAGCAGCAGTTGAAGCTTGGTGCTGGTCCTGCGGGTTCTCTGGCTCCTGATTTTGGAACTGGAAGACTGCTGTGTTGGGGTTAAATTTAAGTAGCGCTTCCCGCTGACTTTTATCTTCTTCAATCTGTTCCAGCTTCCTTGACTTTGCAGCAAAAAGCCCCAGGGTGGATGCTGTGCTTCATAAACTGTGCTTCATAAACTCATAACAAATACCAAAAAGACATATTTACATAATTCCAGTGTCGACCACAGAAACAGCTGCAGCAGGCATTGTGTAAAAGTAAAGAGAGCGCTGAGGACCAGTGCTGTCAACCATGAGACCGCAGACACAGTGCCCTCAATGCATAGGCACGCTGGGCAGGTGCCCGGGGCCCCCACGAGCATAGGGTCCCCATGCAGACCAGAATTTAACACTGATTTTCCTTTAAACATTTTTATTCCTGTGAGCGGTTGTGTAGGCAGGGCCCAGTGCACTGCTTTGCATGAGGGCCTATAATGCTGTTAAGACAGCCCTGCACAGACATGGCAGTGTGTGGAATATTTGGTCATAGATTTCAATATGTCGTGATCACTCCAGATCTTTTCAGCAGCTCTGCTCTTTGAAAAGGTTCTGCCAGCTATAAAGAAACTACAGCAGACCATTGCTGGCTGGGTGTGTTTTATTTCTGCCTCTTTCATTGAAAGGCCGCATGCTACATGGTGCATGTTTTGTGAAAGGACAGGCCCCGTACCAAGGAGTGATATACATTTGAATTTGATTTGATTGACATATTTGTAGAGCTCAGCGAATGCCCAGAGGCGTCTTGGCGCTAGAAATGGTAGATTTGAGCGGTGCTGGCGGAGTAACCAGGAAGAATCAGTTGTTGCAGAGCCAGGTTTTCAACTCCTTTCTGAACGACAAAAGTGATGGGCTGCTCTTTATGGAGATAGGAAGCTGGTTCCAGATCTTAACTGTCCCTGACAAAAAGCATCTGCCACCCCATCGGGCCTTCTTAAACTTAGGTGTCTGCAAACGTTTTGTATGGGCAGATCTTAGGCTTCTGGCCGGCACATACCATTTCAGGTGTGTCCTCAAAAAATGCGGCCCTGAGCCATGTAGAGCTTTAAAGGCCAGACATTGAGATTTAAACTCAATCCTTTTTTTCACCGGAAGCCAGTGGAGGGCTCTTAAACCGTGGGAGACTGATTTGAACCTCGGAATATCTAGTACTAGTCTGGCTGCAGCGTTCTGCAAACGCTGCAGTCTTAGTAGATGCTGGGATTGAATTCCCAAGTATAGTGCATTCCCATAGTCCAATCTCGAAAGGGCCAATGCTGTGACCAGAGTTTTGATTGCATCGGGAGGGATAAATGGGCGGATTTTTCTGATCATTTTTAGAACAAACCTGACGGTAGAGGAGAGCCTATTGATCTGGCTACTGAATGTTAGTTTGTCATCTAAGATGACTCCAAGATTTTTAACGTTGGACACTGGGGTTGGGCACTTGCCCAGATTGGCAGGCCACCACCTGGGTGACCAGAACGTTGAGTCGGAGCACAGCAGCAAGACCTCAGTCTTTACACCGTTCAATTTCAGGCAGTTGGACTGCATCCATTGGTTGACTTGTGACATACAGCTGTTAAAACGGTCGGCGGTCTCCTCCACGTTGCTTGAGACTGACACCACCAACTGGGTGTCGTCTGCATAGGAGACGACCGAAAACCCAAACTGCCTAATGATCGAGGCCAGAGGAGCCACATATACATTAAATAATGTGGGGCTCAGAGACGAGCCCTGAGGCACCCCACAAGGCAGTTTGAAAGATTTAGATGAGAAGGCTCCCAGTTCAACGGAAAAGGTTCTGCCGGCTAGGTAGGACAATAACAGTGAGAGGGCGGAATCTCGGATCCCCAGCTCCACTAGTCTACTAGCTAGTATTTCGTGGTTCACTGTATTGAAGGCCGCCGATAGGTCTAACAAAATCAAGGCGCCTTGCCCCCTGAATCTAATATTGTCCTAAGTTCTTCCGCTTAATACAGACATGCAGATGGTATTGTCAGACTTCTCTCTCTTTTTAGGTCGGGCCTGGGCAGCGCATGCGCTGCTCTGCGAGCCATGCTGTATTGGAGTATGTACTTGAAGCCCCGTCCACTCTCTGCCCATATTTGTCATTGGTTTGTGTCATTGCCCTTCGTAAATGCTGGCTTCTGATTGGTTCATAGGCTTGTTAGTGCCTCCTTAGTACCGCCTTGTCTTCATTTGTAACATCCCATGGTGACTGGCCCTTTTACTTCAGTTGTTACACGGTATGTGTTATGTAGTCTGTAAACACTATTTTATTTGATGAGTTTCTCTTACTGCAGGCACGACATGCGTGTCTGCAACATTCAGCACGCCATGCGCACTTTCACGGGGCACTTTTACAAATAAAAGCATTTGTTTGTCAACTTGACAAATAAAATGCTTTTTTGGTAAAAGCGCACCATATCGTACTTTCACTTCAATAGCGGCCGCGGACCTTTCTTTAGAAGCGGCTTGTCTAAAGAAAGGGGCGTGGCCTCTATTAATGTGAAAGCGCAGTATGGGGCGTTTTTGCAAACAACCAATTACAATGCAATTGGTCTCGCATTTTCGAGAGTTTTGTACATGTGAGACCTATTGCATTGCAAATGCGTGCGTTTTTTGTCCCCCGGACACCCATGAAAACGTCCGTGTCTTGTGACTTCGGCAGTGTCATTACCCAGCCAGCAGAAGTTTCAGGCTGGCTTGCAAAGCATGTACGCTTTAATGAAACAAACCATGTTGAACTTAATCCTCGCACTGTTTCTAAAAGACCCCCCCCCCTCATACCATACTATGTTGGGACACGTGGGTGTCCCTGAAAAGTATAATAATGGAACAGTTATGAACAGCGCCTACCTACAAGACTGTGCTCCAGACACCATTCCATGGCATAGGGTTGTGTCAAACGATGCAACTATGACGTCCATTCTGGGGATTAGGAGGTCTGGTACTGATTCATTTTTTGCTGTAAAACTATTGTCTGGCACAGTTCCTATCACTCTAGCTCTCTAGCGAAGGGTCTGGAAACGTTGGTTCCCGTCCTCTTCGGACATTTTTGTAGATTAAAAGCAGGTCAGATAACTATCTCGTCTGGTGGCTCGTTAGACCAATGCAGCCCTTGTAGCGGTTTGAAATGAGCTCTTAGTCACAGGTTTGAATCCCAGCAGGTCCACTCAGCCTTTCAACCTCACGCTAAAGTAAGTAATTGGCACTAGGATCCCCTGTGGTTTGAACGTGGGCTTTACATACATACAGGGGCTGCCCTGATTGATGTATGTAACCACCTGTTCATCTTTAACAGCTGTGCCCACCTTTGAAGAAAAATAAAACGAGAATTTTGGAGTGAACCTCCGCTTATGACAAATCTTATAATCACTTTGAAAGTAATTGGAAGTGTGCTGCAACCTTTCTGCTTGATATTTTAGTGGGCCCTCAATTCTTATTTTGCAAGCTTATTGTGCTCCCCTCTTTGGCTTCCCAGTGAATTGCTTCTTTAAAGTCATAAAAGGGCTCAGGTGTGAGATAGGTGAGATTGGTCCTTTTAGACATACTTTCCCAGACCTGAATAGTTTGTCTTTCAGTGGCCGAGTGCTTATCATAACTCAGCCAGACGCGCTTTATTCTTGGCAGTTAAACAGCCATCAAATAATGATATGCTATTATTGACTGTGTGTATGAATAATTGGTATTCCTGTTACCCTCTTTGGTAGGATGAGCGACAGACTGGGTCCTGCCCAAGATTAAAACCTTTGAACTTTGTGTTATCCTGCTGTGCAATAAATACATTAATCTATGTTTGTATACCTTTGGCCATGTATGCTGTATCTTCCTTGCAAGCATAAAAACCGCAGCTTCAGTGAACGTTGAAGTCTTTGTTGTAATGCAAATGGTTTTGCTTCTACTAGAGATGTAAATAGAATTTTCTTCTCGTTCTTTGCCCATCTCCTGCTGGGAGTGCAATTGCACCACTTAGAAAATCACAACTTGGTGCTCTAAATTTCTACATACACAATTCCCTGTCCTCATTCTACTTCCTGTAAAATAAATGACCGCCGTGATTCCTGCCTCATGCTGCAACTATGGCCATTCAGTGTTGCTGCTTACTGAACGACTTTCCGCTGCAGCTTAGTTCCCACACTTTCTTGTTACATGTGAACCTTGATTATCATAAAATATAATAATTGCCTTGCTCAGCTAATTGCTAACTAATTGGACGTACCAATCTGTATCAGAAAAATTTTAAAACAACAAAAGGTACCTAACTCTATGGTGCATGTGACTTTCTCTTACACTTTGGTGGACCCACAAATATCACATAACACCCATTAAAGTCACAATTTTTGTTACTAATCATGAAAGCTATTGCTTCCGCATTCACAACTTGGATGGACAAGAGAGCACACTGAAACTTTTGCCTTTACAAAATAGGAAAACATAGGGGCATATTAGCAAGGAGTTGCGATATTTATCGCAAAACGCGCTTAGCGCGTTTTTTGTTAACGCCGCCTATAGCTGGAAATTATCGCTGAGATAACACCCTATTAGTAAGGTTTATCTCCATAGCGATAATATTTCCAGCGATAGCGGCAAAATGTGAGAATATCGCTGGAAAAGCAGCGATATTCTCGCATTATCGCTAAGGTGGATTCAGCATTAGAATCCACCTCCTATACTTTAAACAGGTAAGTCATCCTCACTAGCAGGTGATAAAATATAGCGATAAACGCGCTTAGCGCGAATTATTTTATCGCTTCGCCTGCCTTGCTAATAGGGGGTAGTGGTGTTAGCGACTGTTTTCAGTCGCTTTTAGTAGGGAACGCCTTCCTTGCATGTCATTAGCGATAATTATCGCTGACATGCAAGGCGATGGAAAACGCGGCCTCTAACGCCTGAAAGCTGTCGCTAACGCCTGTTAGCGACAGCTTGCTAATAGGGCGATAAAATTATCGCCGCTTTAGCGGCAAAAAGTGCCGCTAAAGCGGCGATAAAGCCCTTGATAATATGCCCCTAAGCTTCTCACAGCACGCCCCTAGTCAGCATTTGGGTGTCTCTGTGGGTTTTCTGTTACTGCATTCAGACCTGCCACAGTAACCAATCAGAGGTCAAAGGGCATTAAAAACAAGCATTTACAGTGCAATAGGTCTCGCATTTGCGAGAGTTTAAGCTATTAATATTGTAAAGGACAATGCCTTTTAATTATGTTTTTAAAAAGCAAAACATAAATAAAAGGCATTGTCATTTACAATACTAATAACTTAAACTCTCGCAAATGCGAGACCTATTGTACTGCAAATGCTTGTTTTACATGGAGCACCAAAATTCAACATTAAAAATGAAATCCATTCAGTTCTTTTGTTTAAGGAAAATCGAAAACGCATTCTTTATATGACATGGGCAGTGGAAGGAACTCGAGGCCTCTCGAGTTCACAGCAGCAGAGCAAACCTGAACTTAAAGGAGAAAAAACAAGCATTGGCATAGCCAATAGGTCTCGCCTTTGGGACCTTATAAGTGTTTAGCCATGCAACAGTTGATGTTGTTGCACCAAGGATATTGTGCTGGATAACTAAACACTTATAAGGTCCCAAAGGCGAGACCTATTGGCTATGCCAGTGCTTGTTGGTTCTGTTACAGTCTATTACCTGATGACACCCAAGCCTTGACCTTCTTGCGTTCCTTCATGCGTCACCTTTATGAAAGCACATTCTATCTCACAACCATCTGTAACTTTCATTGTCTACTGCAAATCATTTACAAGGCCAATAGCTCAAACTCCCGCAAATGCGAGACCTATTGCATTGAAAATTCTTGTCTCTCTTTTGCTCTGGAATAAAGTCTGTTGAGGAAAAATAAGAGCCAATCCCCAAAAATGGGAGCTAGTGGACCTCACCCCCGCCCACCGGGTCAGATGACGCACTGGTTCAGGGCTAGCTGATTTTCATCCATTACAAAGTCCTACAGAGGAGCATGTGTAACAAGCTGGCAGGGCAGTGTCTGGTGTGTATGTGTGCGTGTGTGAGGGAAGGTTACACTGCCACTGCCTGTGCTGTAGCTGGTGTGTATTGTGTGGGTGGGCACTGGCTGTGCAGAACCTGTAGTTTGCGAAGAAAACTCACACTGTCACAGGCTGCCTGAGCAGGACCCTGGGTGTACATACATCTGTGAAGGAAGATTACAGTGCCACTGCCTGTGCTGAGCCTGTACTGTATAAGAGAAACGCGCACCGGCACGGCACATGCTGCCAGGCGAGTGTGCGTGTGTGTGATCCTTACATTGCTGCTGCGTGCATTATACCTGCTCTCTACAGGACGGGCGTTTGCCCTATCACTGCCTGTGCTTTCGCTGGTGTGTGTATTGTTGCAGCCTGAGTGAAATAAATTTAGTGGTGGGGGTCTCAGCGCAGTTCTCACGAGTGCACCTCAAGTGATGGTGTTTAGTGGATATGTAACCTGTAGGATTAAGAAGACCTGTGTTGTTATCCTGGCTGTCCTCACTTGACCGGATTGTGGGATCATACGCATGACTTGCTCTTATGTACTCATCAAGAAAAGGGCAGGATGTGAGCAGGCACAGCGTTTGAAAATAAGCAAGATCAAGATTATACAAGATGCAATCTAGTTCCTCGCCGCATACTTTGAAAGCAGAAAACTACTGTCAAATGTAACTTAATTTCCTATTCTGTGCCTCAGTTCTCAAAGAGGGCTACTCGAGAACATTAATTAATTTATTCAAGAGCTTTACGCTGCGTGTCACATCGTGAATTCATGGGTGTTCCGTATACAGGATCTGTAAGAAAGAAGGCCACTTTGTCTCGGTGTCACGGAATGTGCACTCATCGACTTGCAGGGAGTTCTCCATGCAGGTATGTGCCTCGGCTGAAGAGTGTCCCCACCGGTGAATCCCTCATGCATTATAATAACAGGCAGATAAATTCTTCAGGTGGTAACCATGCTTAGGTTGAATTTGTAAAGTACGCTTTTGGTAAATGTCCAAAGGAAGATGCACAAAACTCTTTAAGGAGCTTCATTCTGCGACACTTTTTTAAAAGCGCTTCAAGTCATCACTTTATTCAGTTTGAAAATGAGCCATCGAGGGACCAGATGAAAGTCATTTATGGGGCTGCAGAAAACCTAACAGAACATCCCCGACAAAATGGTCAATTAAGCTGAGCAAGTAAACACATTTTAAAGGAGAATATAAGTGCACTCAGTAGCAGCCTGATGTTTAAAAGACTATATTCCACAAAGGGCAACAACCCACTCGTTCCAGTAAATTAAATATCTTACTCCGAAATTCGTTTGATATAAAACATTTCAATGAATGCAGTGTTGCGACGTTGTGCTGTGGAGGCGCCGTTAACCACATTACAGTGCACTGCTCCACGCTGTCGAATGGCGCACAAAAGATTCTGTCTGCAGTGGGGGCTGTGGGCACAGATCACGGACATCCAGAGATCCGGAGCAGTGGGGGTCATGGAGGAGCAGGGGCGCTATCACAGGATCAAACAACAAGCTGCTGGGAGAGGGAATAGGAATGGGAGGATGGGCAGGAAGGACGCAACAGGCAGACTCTCTGGAACCTACAGGCAGAGAGCTCTGTGACTGAACAGAGTTCTTCACAAAAACGGTCACGTCGAAAAGCAAAAACAAAAAAGTAACATATAAAACAAAGTTGTACAAAACATCGCACAGAAGCTTCATTAAAATAGTGGCATTCAAAACAAGCTCAAGCAATCACAGAAAAACATAGGAAAGGGACAGAAGAGCGGTCTTCACTTTTCAAGCACTGCACTCGTGCTTGTGGCGGCATCCACTTTGCGGGAGCGAGCAGCGTCCATTTGTTTGTAATTAACGTGGCCGCGCCGCTGCTCGCTCCCGCAAGGTGGATGCCGCCACAAGCACGAGTGCAGTGCTTGAAAAGTGAAGACCGATTGCTAAAGGCCCTCTCCTAGAGCAGCGCATTCGCGCTGCCTAGGCGAGACCTAAAATCGGCCCACATGAAGCCTCAGGGACTGGGCCTCGGGCACCAGCTGAATACCTCCTTTCCCAAACCAACCCTGGCACTACATAATGGCTACAAGGCCCAGGGAAGGGGCCCCCACACCTGGACCTTGCAGCTTGATCCAGTGCTTCGAGGCCCAGTGAGGGGGGCCCCCTCCCCTGGGCCATCAAACAGTAACGAGGCACTTCCCAAGACACTGCCCTACCAAGGCAGTTCTACATACGATTCGAAGGTTAACAAAAGCCAGTTGATCTGGCTGCTCCCTCCTCCCCTCACCCACCTCCTCTTACCTGTGTCCGGCTGGTCCTGGAAACAAAGGGGCCTTCTGTTGCCTGGATAAAAAATGCACAAACAGCGCCGAGAATGGCCGGTACTTAACAGAGGCGCTGCCCTGCCCCTGACACTCTGAGCCAACATAATTGCTGGCCCAGCTGCTGTGCCGTCCCCCATTCTGTTTGTACCTTCCCCCCCACCCCTACACCCCCAGGAATGCCACCACGCCCTGACCAGGAAGGTCAAGGCGTAATGTGATCGGGTGGGGCAGGGGGCCCTGTAGTGGGCTAACTGTGAAAGTGTGACCTTTCACAGTGACGCGGGGCCCCCTGTTTTTTGGCTGAGCGCGAGGCCCTGGGCAGCTGCCCACACTGCCCATGCCTAGCGCCGGCCCTGCATCCAGCATTATGATATGGGCCTTCAACAGGACCTCCAGTCCTCGCATCTCTTATTGTGTCTGTCTGAATCAGATGTCTGCGCCTTTTTCCATTCCTTCTCTGCCGTCCATTCAGACATCTTCTGAAGCATCAACGCCCAGCACCTTGAAGACCTTCGATAACTTGTCATCCTTTCTTGTAATTTTCGTTTTCTACCTGATCCTTCATCCGGCTATTTAAGGGGGAAGCCGTTGGCCTTAACCAGTGTACAGCTATGCATCTTTTCACTATGATCATGCCCAAGACATATACAATTTGCATTTCAGGATGCCTCTTTTTTGGCAACCGCATTAGGCCACTGACCAAAAGGCTACTGACCAGGGTAAAAAAGGCCAGTCATCTTCTGTAACTGCTGCATGACACCCGACCAAAAACTTCCTATATGGTGGCAACTCCATGACATATATGGAAACTCCACCCCCAAATCCAAGCTGAGGATCTCTGCAGGGGTATCTTACTCACCTGGAATCCAGAAGTCACTGCCCAGGCAGATGAACTGAACCAGTTTATATCTAACAATGCTTGGGATTCTTTTAACTTGCATTCAAGCTTCGTGCCATACTTTATCTGTGACTGGTTCGGGGTTGTCAGAGGGACATTTGCCTTTTGCCAGCATTGCACCCCTCCATTGCCCAATAGTTACGGCAGGTAGATGTTTGCCACCAAGCGTCCTCCCTGAATCAGATCCCCCCTCACCGCACCACCAATGTCTGGGCAGTCTCTGCAGCATCTGGACACATTTTCCACATTTCTTTGGCAGCCCACGCTGTGCGCGTGAGCTGAAAAAAGTGGCATGGCCAATATGAAATATTTCTCATGTTGCAGAAAACAAAATCACAAATTTCCATAACGGGTAGAGGTGCCTTAAGGTATTCAGCCACCGTCTTTCCATGCCAATCAGGATCTGCCCCTCGGTATCAAATGGGCCCATCAGAGCATAACTGGACTGTGAGAAGTTGGCCTGGTATATGCTGTTCACTAGTTAAAGTGGACACCTTGCACCAGTACAATTCGACTCTTATGGTAGGTAGGTTTAAGACAACCTTTATAGAAAGCTATCCTAGTGGTAGCTGTGGAGAGCAGCCTTCAGGCTAAGTCTTGGAGGAATGTAAAGCAGCTTGTTTTACCACACAATCTCTTGAATCACCAAATGAAAAGACACCACACAGGTATATAGATCAAATATATATGTATTTATTACTAAACAACTCTCTACTAATCTCTTGTGAGATTAGAAGTCAGGAACATATGCATAAATCAACGTTTCACAATAAATTAAGCACAGATATGGCTGGGGCCCTAGGGGCGTACCAGACCATATACTAAAAAAGAGACTTAAGAACAACGACTTGCAAAGGGACAAGGCCTAGGGCCTTCAGAAGTGCTGGGGCCTCACGAAACCACCCAAGGCAGGTAAGTAAAGGACCCACGGGGGACGCGTGCAGTGAGTGAACACAGGCGCGGGTCGCCGTTGACTTCAATGGGGCAAGTCGCGGTTGGAAATTAAGAGTTTCAGGGCACTTCGGGAGTAGCTACAAGCAAGTCACTTACAGGGCAAGTAGTTCTAGGGCCAACACCCACAGGAGCACCGTAGTGCTGGAGTTACCTCACCCAGGGAAGCCGGGTGCATAGGTGTCCTTTGGTGTCGGGTCGCGGCGTCGTTTTCAATGGGAGCCACTGAAGACTTGCTGCTTGCGACGACAGGAGAAGTGTCCGGTGGAATCCAAGCCTGGATTCGGAAGAAGGAAGACCTGAAAGCAGAGGGGACAGTGTTCAAAGTCACTGGGCAGTGGCCCGGGGCAAGGAAGATGAATGCCCACCGTCGTCGACAGATTCAGGTCGTTCATGGGTGTCTTGACTCTTCGGCCACGAGGTCCAGGAAGCGTCAAGGACGACCAGGAGCTGGATTCAGCGTGTCCCACGAAGTCTGCAGCTGACTGCAGTGTCGGTAACCCATTTGGAGCAAACAAGCCTTGGCAGCAGCAAGTCTCGTGGAAAGAGCAAAAAGTCAATGGTGCAGACCAGCAAGGTCTGGGGAACTCACCCAGCGAGGGTAAGTCAGGGCAGGCCTGGAACAACCAGGGGAGCCCTGTGGTTCCATAGAAAAGTCTTCAAGGGACCCACAAGCCGGCTGGCAAGGGATCGCGAAGACGCGTCGGGAGGATTCCTTCAACAGGGGCCCACGGTCACTCGGGACGGGGTAGGCCTCTGATCTTCAGAGGGATTCCTGCTAGAGGCTGGGACCACACGTGGTCCAAAGCACAGGTTCGTCGAACGTCGTGAAGGGGTTGCACTTGACAATAGTGCATGGTGCCCAGGGACTGCGGTTCCTCATCACTCGTGGGGTCCACTTGCCTCAGCTTCGCTGGGGACTCACGATGGCCTTGGAGAAGTCAGGAAATCCTCTTCCTGGGCTGCAGGGACTTCGGGCTCCGGCAGGAGCGGCGTAGTTTGCGACCGTCGTTGTAGTTTTTGGTGCCTGCCAAGCAGGGGAGTCACTCCTTGACTCCAAGGGAGATTCTTCAGTCTTCCAGAGTTAGTGGAACGTCGAAGGTCCAGGATTCTTCTTAAGAGCGTCGTCCAGGGAGATCTAGCTTGCAATGCAGGGTTCCCTCTCTTATACTAAAAGAAAGGGAGGGATTAGCTCTATGACCCCACCTATGGGAGGGTCAGGGGAGTAGGTGGCTACACCCACTTCCAATGTTCCCTCTAATTTTTTTCCTCTGTGCGCGACAGTGTAGGGTCTCTGTGCGCTGCAGCCATGGCTATGTGCGCCAGGAACCAGACCGTGCGTGTGCAGCGCCAAATATCACTTAAAACGTTTGCTTAAAACCCTAGCAGCCCAGCTCTGTTAAGAAGAGACATTTTATTCCTCTGTCTGATGTAACATTTCTTATACATTGATTTACACACTATGATTCAGTGTCTCTGTGTAATGTGTATGCGATGTAAAGTGCGTAACACCTTACACTGGTATGAGTGGCGCTATTAAACAAAAAAAATATGAAAGAGAGAGGGGTTATGGAGACTTGAGGGTCACTGTTAAAGGTTGGTAATGAGAGTATGAGTGGCGGAGGTGGTCATTGGGGCGCCAACAAACATTGTCATACCAAGCGCCACCAGCACTAAAGACAGCCCTGTTCAAATGGCGCTAATAATTATAGTGAAATTATGAAAACATCCCACATTGCAATTTGAAACCTTGGCAGCTATGTTGCTGATAAAGTTACATATCCGTTTGTTGGCTATAATATGGGCAGTGGTCATATCCTAATACAGCAAGCAGTGTCGTACGTATTTATAGTGGTTATTTATAGGAAGTGTATTTTACCTAGAATTTTAGCACATCAAGTTTGAGATGAACACATGCTAGACATATTTTTTTGTGAACAAGGACATCCCAACGCCGATCCTCTTTCTGATTAGTGTAGCCTCTAGATAGATTATGTAGCAAAGGCACTTGCGGATAAAGTTTAGTATGTCCAGCCTACATACACGCACAGTTCCCTCACAAAGAATCAATGAGTGGTAGAAGAAGTCAGTGCTATATCACTACTCTTAGGTCCCTTTGTGTGCTATGAATTCCTAGGGTTTTCAGCAGCGCAGTAGCCCTGAATTTCCAGAGATATGTTGTAGCCTAGTAAGTACTCCTTTGTCTATTCGTTTTAGTTCTCCTGAATGATATTCTATAATCATTTGCTGCATAATCTGTAGATATTAACAAAAAGCACCTCAACTACTGAACAGGCTCCAGACAATTAAAAACGCAGCAGCAAGGCTCATCCTCGACCTGCCGAGGTGGTCCCACATTACCCCCCACCTCAAGTCTCTGCACTAGCTCCCCATCAGCAAACAGTGCCAGTTCAAACTGCTCACCGACGCCTACAAATCACAACACAACAAAGGATCATCATACCTCTACTGCAGGGCAAACTTCCCACCAGTAATCTATGATCTGCATCCCTCTACATGGCCCACTCGCCCCGCATACACAGGAGAAGGAGCGGCAGCCGCGCCGTCTCGCACCTGGCAGCCAGATCCTGGAACGGCCTCCCCCTCCACTTCCGAACAGCCCCCACCCTACTGGAATTCAGCAAGGGCCTGAAAACTTGGCTCTTCGACCAATCAACTCAGCAGCAGCACCCCCCAGCACCCAGAACAGGAGTACCCTCACAGGTGATAAGCAGCGCTCCTCAAATCCTGATTGATTGATTTCTGGCTCCAACAGGTCAAAGGGTTCTAAAAATGTTGAGAATTCAGTAAGGGCTTAAAAACTTGGCTCTTCGACCAATCAACTCAGCAGCAGCACCCACCAGCCCCCAGAACAGGAGTACCCTTACGGGTGATAAACAGCACTCTACACATCCTAATTGATTGATTGATTTCTGTCTCCAACAGGTCAAAAGGTACTAAAAACGTGGTAACATGTGTTTGCGTATAGTGGAAGGCCCTTTGCAACGGTTAACTGGTTATCTTTCAGTTGCTTATTTCTTTATATGGTTGATAAACTGGTTACTAATGAGGTGAAATATTTGCTCAGACAGTATTATCATGTGTAAAAATGTCATACTAAAAAAAAGTGCCACATTATGCTGCATAATTTGCCTTTTCTGGCTGCATAATTTAATCAACCCTGCCGCATAATTTGTGCTCCCCTGCCTCATAATTCGAGTGGCCATGCCAACAGATAGACAATTACAGGTATTGGGCAAAAGGCAATTAACAAATTATATATGGTTGTAATAAAGAATACTCGTCTTGTTTGAGGAGCTCAAACTGCATTGGACGGGGGATTTACAATTGAGTTTTTCTGACAAAGAATTTGCTAGTGTAACAGGATTTATGGCCAGACTGTCCAGGAATGCATCCAAAATAACTATCTTCACCAAATATATTTAACTTCTAGAAGACTGTCTAAGCTAATTCTCAATCTTCCAGGTGTAATGTAGAAGTTACTGGATTTTGTACGTATGTTTAGCATGCCCTAGTTTGAGGACTGATGAGTAGATGTGAAAACTTTACCTGATTTAACAGGTAGAAATGATCTTCATGTTCATAAGACGTGCTTGTTTGGACTGAAGCCATGTCTTAAAAACTTGAAAGTTGAATGCAAATGGATTTCTCTTATTATGCTGATTTGTAAAAGGTAAATCACTCTATCTTGGAGAGTATCTTGGCCTTAAGATAGCCTGGACTCCAGCTACTAAGAATTAGATGCTGGAAACAAAATGGTAGGTATAAGCGGAAATGTAGACTATAAGGAAACTTTATATTAACCTCAAGGGTGTAGCTTCAAGGGGGATGTTTGGGGTGTTACAACCCCCCCCATAAATATATTATTTAAAAAATAGTTGGGTACAGGAGCTTTCAGTCGGGTATGGTAAGGTGCCTGTTGGATTTCACCTGACATTTCTTTAATGCTCACTCAGTCAAAAACGCACACACACACTCTCATTTGTGTTTTGAAGGTCTTAAAACATGGTTACTTTACTAAATACTGTGTTTTAAGTATCCCATCACAATCTGCACTCTTTTCCCTTTCCACTGGCTCTTAAGCCCTCTCATGCGCTGCTTCGCATATATTGATTAACATGATATACCAGTGTGATTGTTGGAAATCTGAAGCTCACCCCCGAGTCTTACTGACCAAGCTACGTACCTTATTAACCTAGGAGATGTTGGAGCAGCACTAACCTGGCACATATTACTGTTGCACTTCCCTGCCGGAGAAGACCTCCTGCCATAAAGCACCATGATAAAAACAAATGAGTTGAATCTCGTTGCAGCCAAAGTTATAGCACAGTTGATGTAAATTACAGAATGGGCATTGGGACTGAATGCAGGCTAACGTCCTTTGTAATATGTAACTACTGGATGAAAGTTTGTAAATCTTCTTTGTTGTTTCAGCCTGCACAAGTTCAATAAAAAATAACCTGTAACAGCCATCTAATATATAATGGCATTGTGTAAGCGGAGAAAAGGGCCCTGAACACTCAGTGGTTATATGACAAATATGATACATGCCATACACAGTGGCAAAGCACTGAGTAATGTTGAGTTTTATTAGCAAGTATTACACCCTTGTCATGGTATTGTATGGGGTTGAGTTTCAATTATTTATTTAACAATTTTACAGAGCTCTTAGACACCACGAAACAAAGGAGCACTTTAGAGTACAACATGTACAGTGATGCCAAGGTCTAAAATCGAACAAGAAACACAGCAAGATCAAGGGAAGTCATTGAAGATGGAAGAGAGATATAACAGGAAGGGTAGTGACTAAGAAGAAAATAAGAGAGAGGGAAAACCCAAGAGAGTGGCACTGTGAGAGGGAGTGGTCGCTGTAATCAGCAAAAGGAAGGTAGGAGATGGAAAGTTAGAGAGGGTCAGGGAAATGGGTTTGGGTGAAAAGGATGGGCAAAGATAAGCATTGGTAAGGTGTTGAGAGAAGGAGTCATGGAGAAGGATGGGAGGAGATGGTAGAACGGGAACAGGTGCCAGAGGAAAGTAAGACAATGTGATTAAGAAGGTCAGAAGATGAGAAAAGGAAAGAGGACTAGGAGGTAGGAGGTAGGAAGACAATGGTGTAGGGTTAAGTGGATGGGGAAGCATAAGAATGCATCTTAATGGAGATACAATTGGTTTCTATCGTCAAAAATAGTCATATGCATGGAGATGATAGCATATGTTTGTGTACAGGCAACAATATTTAGACCTTCTTGTGTCAAATACAGTCTGAAGAGGTGCTTCTAGTTGCTGGCGAAAAGACTGCAGTATCAATTTAGTCGTTAGATCAGCAGGGAGAGAGTTTAATTAAAGAATAGTAGTTCCTGAAAAGGATTGGTGCTGTGCATGGGAGATTTTGAGCTTGGGGTTTCTAAAGAAGATTATTGATAGTTAGATTAAAGATGTAAGGTGAGAATTTGGTGTGGGCTGCTTTATAGACTGCACATCCCAATTTAATTTTTTTCCAGTATCAATGTGTAACCAGTAAAATGTGATAAGGATTAGGGTGATATGATAGATGAATGATTAAATGATTAATTTGTTAAGATAAAGAAGAACAGTATTTATGATGGCCGCTTACAAAGTAATAAAAAGATTTGAAAAAGTGAACGGATGCCGGATGGCTATTGCCTGTGTTCCCATCACCTATTCAACCACTTGGGGTGTCAGCATCAAGAGATCTTTTAGTCTTCTACTTCTTTTAGTAAATATTCCAGTGGTTACTATGAGGTGGAGTTTGGCATGAAATTTAAAATTTCAGTTCTAATTATTCATATACCAGAGCAACATGGCCATAGTTAAGCTTCAGCCAAAAGCTGTTTTTCAAAACTGCCAAATTTTAAGTGAAATGCCAGCAGTTCCATTTCACATTCGGGTGAAATGAACTTAACTTCAAATTAAAGAAGGGGAATTAGTAGTCAAAAAAGATTAGATATTATGATGGCGAACTGTGAGCTGAAACCTAAATGCATCAAAATAAAATTTCAAAGTTTGATTAGTTAAACACTATATTCATGTCTTATAAACGGTGCTGTTGGTATGGGGCAGGTTATTTAGATAATACTGCTTTTTAGGTTGAAGCCTACCAGACAGCGCAGCTGTCTAGTTGCAAAGACATATTGGGGACATGCTTAAAGCGTACCTAGGAAAACATTTCTCCCTTTGCATATCACTGGCTTTTTGTTTAGTCAGTCACAATTGCTTTCTTTATTTTCGCTGGCTCTATTTATTTGAGCCCCTCCAGCATGCCTTTGTCCTTCCTTGGGTGCATATCACCTCTCTGATTGACTCCTCCTATACTTCAGGAGTGCTTGCTTTTCGGGGGCTCTTTTTTTTCTTTATCCTGAAGCACTCCATGACAGTGCGTGTTTTATCCAGTTGACTCCCTTACATGCTTCTTCTACCCCACCCTCTGCCCTCCATGTTGCTCTTTTAAGCACAGTGTACAGCTGTGTAACAACTGTGCTCCAAGTTACAGTCTTTCCTGTGTGCGGCCGACGCGCGACTTTATTGTTGTCTCATGTGCACCTGTTTATTTTTTTTTAATTTATAGCGTGAACTCAGTGCAGGGAGTTTGGAGCACTTTACGACCGATTACATTACACAGTGTGACACTCATTTTTGGGCACAGGGGAGAATAAATAATGTCCCCACAATCACACGATGTTGAGCTGATGCTGGGCCTCGAAACTGGTTTCCCAGTTCCAAAGAGGGCTATTCTGGCCGTAGGCTACATCAGCTGCTCCCAGTGGCGGCTGGTGACATTTGAAAGTGGTGTGGCGTAAAAGTACGGGATGAGTGCCCTAATGGCGAGCGAGTGAAGCCAACCGCCAGGAAAATAAAAAATAAAAGAAGTGGGCAAATGGTGCATTTTCAAGCAAATCTAAGAAAGCAAGAACATTTATAAAGCAATCTATACATTAATAAGCCACCCCTTCCATCCATTTACAAGAAAACCTGGAGGCACTTTAAGGCAATTGTATTGCATCATTCTGTACAAGCCTATTCATCCATTCAGAAGAGGTGCGCCCTGAGCCCTTCACTTAACATAGCCATTCTATAAAAGTGTATTCATTCAGTCATTCGTCGACCTATTCATAAGAGGACCAGGGACCACCTTGAGACGATTCAGCTAACAAAATAGTGCTCTACATTTCCATTCATCCTCCCATCCATTTATCTATTTACAAGAGTGCCCCTGGGTGCCTTGAGGTGACTCCGTCAATGGAGTCATTCACTACTAGCCTATTCATCCATTCACAAGGGAAATAGAAGGCAGCTTGATGCCATTCAAATAACAGGACCCTTCTCTACAAGTCTGTTCACCTCGCCATCCATCCACAAGTACACCCGTGGGCGCCTTGGGGCCATTACTTTGGTAGAGTCAATCTCTGGAACCCTATTTATTCATCAAGCTACTCATGAATCCACACATGACCAAACTGAGCTGGCCTTTTAGGGATTCTCATCGCACCCACCCTTGAACCCTAATCTCCAGCCACATCCCATTTCTGCTCTCTTCTAGACTTTGGGTATCTGGTGGTGTAAACACCTCCTGTGCAATCAGAAGCCATGGCTGCCTCACAAACGAGCAAAGCTGTGTGATCTTGCGAAAATCAATGTATGTCAGTGGGGAGGAGGGTGGGATTTAAAGCGTAATTATCACCATTAAGTGGCACCTTTACCCCAGTCCTTTAGCTACAACAATTGAGTGTGTTTAGAAACAGGTTAAATGCTGGTGTAAGGCGCTACATAAAGGACACCTGACTTGTTCTCTACTACAAATGCTTGCTATCAGCACAGCTACAGAATAAACCCCAAAAATGCATATACAAGGACATATAAAGAATGAACAAGGAGACCAGAGTTCCAATCCCAACTTCCCCTTTTGAAGCATTGTGTAATCCCGGGCAAATCAGGTTTTCTTTCTCTTGTACTCAGTTCCATATAGGCTGGACCAGGGTATCGAGCACTACTTTAAAATCCTGGAAGAGCTGGTGAAAGGAGGTAAAACGGCTGGGTTTTTTTGTCACCAGCATCCACTCATGGGAGTCCTTCTGGAGTCTTCGCCACGATTTACCCTGAAGTACGTGTCCCCACTGCCCCGGACAGACAGACATGGCACACTGATCTTAACGACACTGCGCCTGTGTGTGTGTTTGTTTGTGTGTGTGAGAGAGAGAGCAGTGTAAGCAGTGCAACCAGTGCAAACAGCATCCACGTATGAACGAGCATGCAGAGGAACTCGGTGAGTACCAGGGACTACGGGACAAGCATAGTTTTACTCTCGCCATCGCAATGCTATTTATTTAATACATGAATTACAAAATGTTGCTAATGCAAAACACTGCAGAAATTCCCTCGCCGAACGGATTCTTGGTCTTCACTGCTTTGCTGGAATATGCATCAGGCTGAGTTCCCCGATCCGCTCTCTCTAGGATATCCTGCATTTCCTTTTATTCTTTAACTTTTCTTACACTTGAGATATTTGCATCAAGTTCGATTCTGTGCTTTCAATTTCTATTTAGAGTTTAAAGTTTCATTGTCAAACCTGCGATCTCGCTATGTATGGGGAAGACAATGGGGCATATTAGCAAGACCGGCGATAAAATTATCGCCGTTTTAGCGGCAGGAAACTGCCGCTAAAACGGCGATAATGGGCTTGCTAATATGCGTTATAGAATTCAATAGAAGCCCAGGTTAGATGCAGGACATCTAACCTGGGCTTCTATTGAATTCCATAACGCATATTAGCAAGCCCATTATCGCCGTTTTAACTGCAGTTTCCTGCCGCTAAAACGGCGATAATTTTATCGCCGGTCTTGCTAATATGCCCCAATATTTTTGTCAAAATGACACTTTCTAATTTTTTTAAATTTCTCCTTCATGAAATATTCATCATCATAAATTAATCGGCAATTGCGTCATGTCTCCCTCTTTTTGACCCCGCCCCTCCCCCTTAAGTGTTCCCAAATGTTAATATGTGTGAATAGTGCATTCTCACGTTTAAATTCATATCACTTGGAGTTGTATCGGAATAAGTGCTTTTTACACGGGTGCCAAGTTTTCACTGTGCTTATGTGAGATTTCCATGTTTCCAGCATGATTTGTGTGAAATTTAAATTCTTTCGGTGCAACACTTTTGAGTAGCACTGTTGCGAGTGGAACAGAACAGTCATGTCCATGTAAATTTCACAAATTACTCCTTGTTCCAAACTGATCTGAAAGGAGAGAGTGTGTGTGTGTGTGTGTTTGTGTGTGTGTGTGTTTGTGTGTGTGCGTGAGTGTGTGTGTTTGTGTGTGCATGAGAGAGAGCGTCTGTGTGCGTGTTGTTGTGGAGGTTTCATTAAAGGAGGGAAATATCTCTGCACCACTCGTACCCAGTCCGGAAGCCAGCAGAGAGGCCACTTTCTAGCTGTATGGCTTTGTACTTTTGCAACTCCAGCAATATGTTTTAAATGGCGCAGCTAGCGCCCAACATACTCCCGCTCGGGGCATGGGTGAAATTCGGGTGTATCCTGGAAAACTGTCACCCTTCCTCTACTCTTTTGCTGTGCCTCGCCAGCTCTCCGCGTGCTCTCTGAAGTCTCCCCGCCCACTTCCTGGCACTGTGTGCAGTTCAGCGGCGGCCAGCATGCTCGAGGGGGGGGTCGCGGGTGGGGAATAAACAGTATAAAACAAATAATAAAACGTACCTGAGTGCCGGGGTACCGCACCGCCTCCGCTCCAGGCCGGTCACGCTGTACTGGTGGGCTGGCAGCTTCCCTCCCCTACGCAACGCCGCAACACAAGCCAATTACAACGCTGGTAGGCGCAGCAGGCCAGCGCCCCAGCCCGGACATTTTCTCTGCATAGAGAAAAAGGGAGAGTGGGCGGTCCTGCTCGAGGGCAGGGGGGGATGTGGCTTACCCACTGTTGTGGGTACTGACTGTTTGGTCGGCTCCAGGGCCGACCAAACAGTCAGTACCCACAACAGTGGACAAGCCACTCCCCCCTGCCCTCGAGCAGGACCGCCCACCCTCCCGCCCCCAACCAGGCACAGAGGCACTTCTGCTTTCTCGCAATGCAAGAAGGCAGAAACATAAATGGTAGTTTTTACCGTTTATGTTTCTGCCTTCTCGCACCGCGAGAAAGCAGTGGGGCGGCGCCCCCACGCCCCAATGGGGGAGCCGCCACTGGCTGCTCCTCTCTCACTGCTCTCTGTATTCCTCATCCCGTCCGTGTGCTCTCTCCGCCCACTGAAATACTGTCCAGTTAGTTTTCATTAGAGATGTCAACATATCCTTAAGCCGAAATCTGTTGACTTTGCCAATGCATGGTTACTCCGGGCTTTTAGTCATGTTGTGAGACAGGTGAAACAGCACCATCTTTTCAGGTCTCTGGCCAAAACGCCACATCACGTTTGAGGTACCAATGACATCAGGGCAGTTAAAATTAGTCAATACTGCTTCTCGCAGCTATCGGGCAGAAGGAAGACGACGTTCGAAAAAAGTGTGCTCCCAGAAGAGAGTATTGGAGGGGCTGTATATGAGAGCACAAGCAGGGCAGCCATGGTAAGAAGAGAAATTCAGCAAGTCTACAAAAACGACGTGTGCTTTTCACGCCGTCTTTGTAGACTTGCTGAATTTCTTTTCTTAATAGAGCGCCGCAGCTGCAGGCTGATGATCAGATTGTGTGCTTTTGTTTAAAGTATTCATGTTAATTGCAGCTCGTGATGGCGCTGCAATTAACATGAATACTTAAACAAAAGCACACAGTATGCACCGCAGCGTGAAAGAAACACCCGTTTTTCGCGCCGCTCGCTTTTTAAAAGCATCGGCGCGAACGTTCTCGTTTGATGTGCTGTGTGTGCGCGCTCCACACACAGCACTGCGCGCTACATGTAACAGAGGTGCGTGCGCGCACATGCGCGCACGTTATTGGGAACAGTGCCCACTTCCCTTTGTCCAGTTTCGCGCTAGAGCAGGGGCAGGTAGCCCCTGAGCTGGTTTGAACTGGCATATGCACAGAGGAGCCTTCTGCTCCCCCAGTGCAGGACTTCAAAGCACTCTAGGAGTGCACCCACCCAGCCCCAATACACTAAACCCTGTCTGGAAGGTGGTCACACCCTCCTGCGACAGGATACCTATTGTTGGGCCTCCTCCACTGCGAGTTTCGGTCATCAGCAGGAGGGCAGCCCAGTGTCTGTGACTGGTGGCATCCATTTTGTGATGCCAGGGCTCTTCAGGATTCTACCGCGTTTCCACAGTAGGTACATGTCTATCCCTCTAGAAGGGTGGAATGCTACCCCCGCCGCCAGAACTGGCGGGGGGGGTAGTATTCCAAGATGTTTGACACCAAACACGACATGTTTCCGTGCAGCCATCCCAAAGTTAGCATTTAACGCGAGGTTATAATGCGCTTAAGAGTATATGGTCAGGCTGCACTACAAACAGCCTCAGAGAAGGGTCTCCGAATGCTGCAGAGGGGCTCTGCTCATGCAGGGGCACCCTCTCACATAGGAGCCAAGCACTCTGCCTTCAGGATTGATAAGGCCTGCCATAGGAGTGACTTATAGGCTTATATGTGTGTATCTATGTAGTGATATAGGTAGCCTACATCACAGTAAGGGGTGCATGCACCACCTTACCCAGGCTGCAGTAGCAGACCTGTGGTGTCAGATTTAGTCTGCTTCCCAGGGGTGGCATAATACATGCTTCAGCCCCTGGTAGGCCTGTGAAGTACCTATGCCCTTGGCACCTAAGGTACCATATACTAAGGACTCATAAGGTACCACAGTATTCAATCACTAGTGCACCTAGAGTGCTCTCCAAGTCGTTTAGAGAGAACAGAGAGGCTGGGGCCCTGATTGGCAGGGTCCCAGCCAGACTATAGCCAGAAACCAGTGTAAACATCAGAAAAAAGTGGGGGCAACATAAGAGGCAGATCCTACTCTCCTACACAACCCCCCAAACGCAGGGACACTAAACTAACCTTGACCAGTTGAGTCTTCGTGCTCTAAGTGGAAATACCTTGAGAGGCCATCTGCATTGGCATGTTGGTTCCCAGGCCTATGTTCCACTGTATAGTCCATCCCCTGTAGGGAAATGGACCATCTCAAAAGTTTTGGGTTTTCACCTTTCATCTGTTTAAGCCATAGGAGGGGCTTGTGCTCAGTCTGAACTATGAAGTGAGTGCCAAACAAGTATGGCCTCAGCTTCTTCAGGGCCCACACCACAGCAAAGGCCTCCCTCTCTATAGCTGACCAACGTTTCTCTCTAGGGGTCAGCCTCCTGCTAATAAAAGCTACTGGCTGGTCTTGACCTTCATCATTCAGTTGAGACAGTACAGCTCCCACACCCAGCTCAGAAGCATCTGTTTGGACAATGAACTTTTGGTGTAGTCTGGACTCTGTAAGATGGGGGCAGTGCACATGGCCTGCTTTAGGTCTTCAAATGCCTTCTGACAGCTAGCTGTCCACTGAACCTTTTTGGCATTTTCTTTGAGGTCAGATCATTCAAGGGGGTCACTATAGATCCATATCCCTTCACAAACCTCCTATAGTACCCAGTCAGGCCTAAGAAGGCTCTCACCTGTGTCTGGGTGGTTGGAGCAACCCATTCCATTATGGTTTGGATTTTGCTCTGTAAAGGCTGAACCTGGCCTCCACCCACAAGGTGGCCCAGGTACACAACCTGACTCTGCCCTATCTGGCACTTAGTGGCCTTGATAGTGAGGCCTGCTTTCTGCAGAGCCTCTAAAACATTTCTGAGGTGGACCAGGTGATCCTGCCAGGAGGAACTAAAGACAGCAATATCATCTAGATAAGCTGAGCAATAAGTTTCCATCCCTGCCAGAACTTTGTTCACCAACCTCTGAAAAGTGGCAGGTGCATTTTTCAATCCAAAGGGCATCACCACAAAGTGGTAGTGCCCACCAGAGGTCGAAAATGCTGTTTTGGCTTTTGCATCATCACCTAACCTGATCTGCCAGTAGCCAGCTGTTAGGTCAAATGTACTCAGATACTTGGCTGAGGCCAAAGTATCAATCAGTTCATCTGCCCTTGGTATGGGATAGGCATCAGTCCTGGTGACTGCATTGAGGCCTCTGTAGTCTACACAAAACCTCATTTCTTTCTTACCACCCTGGGTATGAGGCTTGGGTACTAGGACTACTGGGCTAGCCCAAGGGCTATCTGAAGGCTCAATGACACCTAACTCCAACAATTTCTGGACTTCAGTCCTGATACAGTCCCTGACATGGTCAGGTTGCCTGTAGATCTTATTCTTGACAGGCAGACTGTCCCCAGTGTCCACCTCCTGGGTGCACCAGGTAGTCTGACTAGGGGTCAGGCTAAACATATGTCTGTACTGCTGCAGAACCTGTCTGCACTCAGTTTGCTGATGGTCAGTGAGGCTGCTTGCCAAAGCAACACCATCAACTGACCCATCATCAGGGTTCTGTGAGAGCAGGTCAGGGAGAGGGTCACTCTCCTCCTCCTGTTCCTCATCAGTTGCCATGAACAAGCCCATGTCAGCCCTGTCAACATATGGTTTCAATCTGTTGACATGGAGCACCCTCAGGGGGCTCCTGGGAGTTCCAAGATTCACCAGATAGGTGACTTCTCCCTTTTGCTCAACTATTGTATGGGGGCCACTCCATTTGTCTTGGAGGGCTGCTGGGGCCACAGGCTCCAACACCCACACTTTCTGTCCTGGCTGGTACACAGTCAGCACAGCCTTTGGTCATGCCAAGCTTTTTGTAATTCTTGGCTGGCCTCCAGGTTTTTGGTTGCCTTTTTCATGTATTCGGCCATCCTGGAGCGGAGACCAAGTACATAGTCAATCACATCCTGTTTGGGGGTTTGAGAGGTAACTCCCAGCCCTCTTTTACCAAACATAATTGACCTCTTACAGGATGCCCAAACAGAAGCTCAAATGGGCTGTAACCAACCCCTTCTGTGGAACCTCTCTGTATGCAAACAACAGGCAGGGAAGAAGAAGGTCCCATTTCCGCCTAAGCTTCTCTGGGAGTCCTTTAATCATTCCCTTAAGGGTTTTGTTGAAGCGTTCAACCAACCCATTGCATTGTGGGTGATAGGGGGTGGTGAACTTATAAGTCACACCACACTCCTTCCACATTGTTTTCAAATATCCTGACATGAAGTTTGTACCTCTGTCAGAGATGACCTCCTTTGGGAAACCCACTCTGGAGAAAACTCCAATGAGGGCTCTTGCCACCACAGGGGCTGTGGTGGTCCTCAGGGGAATTGCCTCTGGGTCCCTGGTGGCATGATCCACTACCACCAGGATAAATCTGTGCCCAGATGCAGTTTGAGGGTCAAGGGGACCAACAATGTCAATCCCTACCCTTTCAAAGGGTACCCCCACCACAGGTAGTGGTATTAGGGGGCCTTTGTAGTGCCACCTGCCTTGCCACTGGCTTGGCATGTGACACAGGAGCGACAAAACTCCTTTGTGTCTTCTGACATATGTGGCCAATGAAAATGTGGAACAAGCCTGTCCCAGGTCTTGTTTTGGCCCAAGTGACCTGCCAAAGGGATATCATGTGCTAGGGTCAAGAGGAACCCCTAAACTTCTGAGGTATTACCAACCTCCTGGTGGCTCCAGGGGCTGGATCTCTACCCTCAGAATATAGGAGTCCCTCATCCCAATAAACTTTATGGGACCCACTAGCACTCCCAGCAGCCTCAGCAGCAGCCTGCTGTCTGAGGGGTTCAAGGGAGGGGCAGCACTGTTGCTCCTTACTCAGATCTTCCCTAGAAGGGCCCCCTGCCCCCAAGAACTCAACCTGTTCAGGCTCAAGTCCCTCTGGGGCAGTTCCTTCTTCACGATCTGCTCCTCCTCCCTCAAGAGGGGAATCAGTGATCTGAGACAGAGGGGAAGGCACTGCCTTAACCCTGCTGCTCCTCTTCCTGGGAAGCATCTGGTCCATGGTTTCAGGATCCAGAGCTGGTTCAGTGTCATGCATTTTGGCCTGTGACCTGGTCACAGCAAATACCTCTGCAGGGATGCCTAACATCTCAGCATGAGTCCATAACTCTACTTCAGACCAGGCTGAAGTCTCTAGATCATTGCCCAATTGACATTCTACAGGGAGGTCTGCACTGACTACAACCTTCTTGAGGCCAGTTACCCCTCCCCAGGAGAAATTCACAACTGCCAGACTATGGTTGGTCCTGACATTGCTTGCATTGGTCACCTGGTACATTTCGCCCAGGATGATCTGTCCAGGGTCCACAAGATCCTCTGCCACCATGGTGACACTAGCACCTGTGTCCCTAAATGCCAAAGCCTGTTTGCCATTTATTATAGGCTGCTGTTTGTATTTGCCCAGATTACTGGGGCTCACCATGAAGGATATGTCAATGTCTCCATTACAAATCAGCATTGCCTGAGTGGGTACCCTGGCTAGGCCAGAGTCCACTTCAGAACTCAGGGTCAACCCTACTACACCCTTAGTCTGAGTACCACCTCCACCAGTAGCTGAACTAGGGGGAACAGTTGCCTTAGGGGCAGGAGTGGTGGTGGTTTGGTCTTTGGACTTGTTACAATCAGAAGTCCAGTGCCCTTTCTGTTTACAGAATTTGCACCAGGGCTTCTTTTGGCCTTTTCCCTTGTTGGATTGTGACTCCCCACCAGATGCAGATTTTTGGGGCCCTTGTGAAGACTTCTGGTCATTTGACTTATCCCCACTTTTCTCAGAGCCCTTAGAATCCTGCTTCTTGGTGTCACCCCCTTGGTTCTGGGTTTTCTGCCTCACCCTGGTTCTGACCCACTTGTCTGCCTTCTTTCCCAATTCTTGGGGAGAGGTCAGATCTGAGTCCATCAGGTATTGATGCAACAACTGGTTCTGGCAATTATTAAGGATCTGTTCTCTCATCATTAGATTATACGATCCCTTGAAATCAGTAACCCTACTGCCAACCAGCCAACCCTCCAGAGCCTTGGTTGCACAATCTACAAAGTCAGTCCAGTCCTGAGTCTGTGCCTTCTGGGTGTCTCTGAACTTCAATCTGTACTGCTCAGTGGTTAAGCCAAACCCATCTATCAGTGCACTCTTCAGGACTTCATAGTCATCAGCATCCTCTTCTCTAACAGTGAGGAGCTTGTCTCTACCTTTATCTGAAAAGGAGAGCCACAAGATTGCTGCCCACTGCTTTTGGGGGACCTGTTGTACTCTACAGGCCCTTTCCATAGCAGTTACCCACTTATGGATATCATCCCCACTCTGGTAGGGAGGAACAACCTTGCTCAGGTCTGGAATATATTCTCTGCCTCTAGGGTCACTGTTGCTGCCACCAGGGGGCTCTAACCCCTCTTTTCTAGAAGCTCTCTGGAGCTCCAGGGCTTCTTTATCTAATGCCAACTGCTTGGTTTTGAGGGCAAATCTTGCTTCCTCATACTGCAGCAGTTTGTACATTCTGTCAGAGGAGGTCTCTCTTCTTGGAAAGTAGGAGTTCCTCTGGTAGACAGATTCTCTGCCAGAGTGATAGGAGTGTTCAGATTCCCTAGAAAGGGACCTAGGCCTCACCTCCACTATGTCAGTTCTCTTAGGGAGAATTCCTCTGTCCTGTTCAGACGCCTTGGGACCTGGCCCTACAACCACAGAGTCTTGGTCATCCTGATGTCCATCATCTGACCCAGACACTGTAATTGACCCACTCACTGATTCCGACCCATTAGCTCCTAGAGCTAATCTAAGATCATCTGCTGTCAGCAGATCTATCAGGTGTAGTGTGGAGGGACTCTGTCCTAGCTTCAGGTGCCTTTCAGCACACATGGCTTTCAAGTCAAAGAAAGTCATGTCCTTATACTGAGGCTGAGTGGATCCACTGGGTCCACCCTTAAGGACATTCTAGTGTTGTGCAGTGTTGTACTACCTACACTAGTTTGTGGCCTACTGATACTAGCTTGAGCTGTGGAAAGGGTGTGCTATCCCTTGGCACACAGCTCTAGGTTCAGTAGAACTTATTGATACTAAACTTGACTTTATATGTACCTTGAGTACCTATAGTGGTTTTCAGTTAGTAATTCAAATAGAGATTTTCTGGTAAAACAATAGCAAGCTGGAATCCCACACGCTGCCACCAATGTGAGAAGTTGGCCTGGTATATGCTGTTCACTAGTTAAAGTGGACACCTTGCACCAGTACAATTCGACTCTTATGGTAGGTAGGTTTAAGACAACCTTTATAGAAAGCTATCCTAGTGGTAGCTGTGGAGAGCAGCCTTCAGGCTAAGTCTTGGAGGAATGTAAAGCAGCTTGTTTTACCACACAATTTCTTGAATCACCAAATGAAAAGACACCACACAGGTATATATATCAAATATATATGTATTTATTACTAAACAACTCTCTACTAATCTCTTGTGAGATTAGAAGTCAGGAACATATGCATAAATCAACGTTTCACAATAAATTAAGCACAGATATGGCTGGAGCCCTAGGGGCGTACCAGACCATATACTAAAAAAAGAGACTTAAGAACAACGACTTGCAAAGGGACAAGGCCTAGGGCCTTCAGAAGTGCTGGGGCCTCACAAAACCACCCAAGGCAGGTAAGTAAAGGACTCACGGGGGACGCGTGCAGTGAGTGAACACAGGCGCGGGTCGCCGTTGACTTCAATGGGGCAAGTCGCGGTTGGAAATTAAGAGTTTCAGGGCACTTCGGGAGTAGCTACAAGCAAGTCACTTACAGGGTAAGTAGTTCTAGGGCCAACACCCACAGGAGCACCGAAGTGCTGGAGTTACCTCACCCAGGGAAGCCGGGTGCATAGGTGTCCTTTGGTGTCGAGTCGCGGCGTCGTTTTCAATAGGAGCCACTGAAGACTTGCTGCTTGCGACGACAGGAGAAGTGTCCGGTGGAATCCAAGCCTGGATTCGGAAGAAGGAAGACCTGAAAGCAGAGGGGACAGTGTTCAAAGTCACTGGGCAGTGGCCCGGGGCAAGGAAGATGAATGCCCACCGTCGTCGACAGATTCAGGTCGTTCATGGGTGTCTTGACTCTTCGGCCACGAGGTCCAGGAGGCGTCGAGGATGACCAGGAGCTGGATTCAACGTGTCCCACAAAGTCTGCAGCTGACTGCGGTGTCGGTGACCCGTTTGGAGCCAACAAGCCTTGGCAGCAGCAAGTCTCGTGGAAAGTCAATGGTGCAGACCAGCAAGGTCTGGGGAACTCACCCAGTGAGGGTAAGTCAGGGCAGGCCTGGAGCAACCAGGGGAGCCCTGTGGTTCCATAGAAAAGTCTTCAGGGGACCCACAAGCCGGCTGGCAAGGGATCGCAAAGACGCCTCGGGAGGATTCCTTCAACAGGGACCCACGGTCACTCGGGATGGGGTAGGCCTCTGATCTTCGGAGGGATTCCTGCTAGAGGCTGGGACCACACGTGGTCCAAAGCACAGGTTCGTAGAACGTCGTGAAGGGGTTGCACTCAACAATAGTGCACGGTGCCCAGGGACTGCGGTTCCTCGTCACTCGTGGGGTCCATTTGCCTCAGCTTCACTGGGGACTCACGATGGCCTTGGAGAAGTCAGGAAATCCTCTTCCTGGGCTGCAGGGACTTCGGGCTTCGGCGGGAGCAGCGTAGTTTGCGACCGTCGTTGTAGTTTTTGGTGCCTGCCAAGCAGGGGAGTCACTCCTTGACTCCAAGGGAGATTCTTCAGTCTTCCAGAGGTAGTGGAACGTCGAAGGTCCAGGATTCTTCTTAAGAGCGTCATCCAGGGAGATCTAGCTTGCAATGCAGGGTTCCCTCTCTTATACTAAAAGAAAGGGAGGGACTAGCTCTATGACCCCACCTATGGGAGGGTCAGGGGAGTAGGTGGCTACACCCACTTCCCTTTGTCCAGTTTCGCGCCAGAGCAGGGGCAGGTAGCCCCTGAGCTGGTTTGAACTGGCATATGCACAGAGGAGCCTTCTGCTCCCCCATGGACACATACTATAGTTTAGATATCTTTAACTTTTTACCAGCATTATCCCCTTCATCCCCACCCTGAGCACCTTTTTAAATGCTAAATTCTCGAAAGTGGCTGGAAGGATTTTAATCAAATCACAAAAAATATGCTTTTTGAGTATAGTTCTAACTTTTTCCCAAATTTGGTATAATGACATTCAACCATTTTTTCTCTATCAGAGAGCAAATTTGCCCAGAGCGGGACGGCTCTTGGCGTGGCTTATTCGTCAGGATCAGCCTCAACCACTGATAGTGGCATTACGTTCCGAAACAGGCACTCTTCAGTCTATCCACGATGAGCTCACACAGCACTATACCCAAGTGTACTAGTCAGATATAGCCACCTACCTGTATACCTATGACTCCTTCTTCACTACCCTTACTCTGCCCTGCATTACCATTGAGCAGCGAGAGGAGCTGGATGGCCCTATCATGCTCATAGAAATTAAAGATGCAATTAAAGCGTTGGCCACTGGCAGGTCTCCTGGACTTGATGGTCTGCCGGCAGAGCTGTATAAGGCCTATGCGTCTCAATTAGCTCCACATTTGTTGGCAATGTACGAGGAGGCCCTTTCCATCAGCAGTCTCTCTGCCTTTCAGCACAAGGCAACAGTCCTATACAGGTATAATTTCCCCTGAGCGCCTAGTTGTCTCCATCACCTTCCATTTTTATCCAGGCCACTTGGACTCCTTAATAAAGGTACTACGGAGTACCAACATGGTTTTTTATCAACACACTTTCCAGCCCACACACCCGCACTCACAACTGCGGCGTTACTCCATAAAAAGATCTCTGATAAAGTGCCCTCTCGCGGGGCCCGTGGGGGACAGCAGCGTCACCCCCAAGAGGAGCAACGCCCGATGATGAAGCATGACACCTGTGAGAGTGTGTGAGGGGCACTTCTTCTAAAAGGAGGAACTCCCATGCCCCTGTTTTTCCTGTATCTTTTCTAATTTTTTGCTATCTATTCAGAGAGATTTTTTCTGAAAGACCCAGAGAAGCGACTAAATTTGGCCGACTTATTCTAGTCATAGGAACTGTTACCCCCAAGTGTTTACTGCATTAACTTTGGTAGCATGGTAACTGGACCTCTCTTTTCTTCAAAGCTCCCGGTACCTCCCCTTTTGTGATTTGTACATAAATAGCATCACAAACGACATCCCTGTTTGCAAATCAGTCGTGTACACTTTGCACATCCTTGGTTTGTGAACGCAGATTATGCATCGGTAGGTAACTTCACGTACCACTGCGATAAAACGAGGTATCCCTACCATCTTCCTCCATTGTACAGCTACCTCTTTCCCACCAATGGAAGGCCCAATCAACTTTAACATTCAGAATCAAGGCTTCTTTCAGCCTTCTCCAAAATGGGCTTTGTGAATTTAAAGATCACCCAGTGGACCAATGGGACTGGTGGCAGCCTCCCGCCCTTAGGTTTACGGGATCCTACTGCCGCCTGGCAGGTTTCCACTAGCTACTGACAGATCAAGGCACATATGCTTCCTTGGAACCCACAAAGAACTTGAAAGGATAGGGGAGCCTGACTTCTGACAGCCATTATCAATTTCCTTTGTCGATCATCCACACATCCTTTATCCTCATGATTTTGAAGATAAATTAAGAGTCTAGACTGCATTCAGCCAATCGCGGCTCAAATACAACGTACAGTGCTGGCTGAGCTCATTGGCTTCTATCGATCTTGTTCCACAGGAGGCACAATCGTCATCTACAATGGAAGGCTGGGATCTAGGTAGGATGTTATAGATTTGTCATCCAGCTCAGAAGAGAGGTAATCTCAGCCGACACTGGCACCAAGCAAAATTATGACTGATCCAGATTAGTACAAGAATGGAAATACTCCAGGAAAATGCTCTCCGATATCCGCTAGGACTACTTATAAGCTCTCAAACAGAACAAGCTAAACTCTACCTAGCAGATGGTACATAACGTGGGATTTATTACACAGTAGTCAATGAGAAGCACATCAGGCAACCCCCTCTTCTGGATACAACAGCACCGTAAATCCTCGCCTATCCAGGAACCCCTTGGAACTACACCCACAACATCATCCTCTTTCCATCTATACTGTTCAACCACACACGCTTCCAACCATTCACACAGGATCTTGCTAGCGATTGATCGAACAAATCATGCATGGCTTGCATTCATTCTGATAACAATTGCAGGCTCCACCCTGCAACCATTTCAACAAGCCAAGCAGGCTCAGGCTCCCACCTAAGTGGAAACGGGATTAAAAAAAAGTACTCGGAGACCACACCAATGGGCGAAGCATGCTACGCAAAGGACAAGTAATGACAACGAGCCAAATGGATGTACTCAACCAAAGAGGACAGTGCAGCTATAAACACAAAGAGAATCAACCCACATCACTAAGCTGTACTTGCACCACAATGTTCCTTATGTTTACAGGCACACATATTTGGGGAGCTTGGAGATTTTGAGTCAAAACAATTCCATGGCTTAGTTTGTGCAGCTTTTAGTAGCTGACCTCCAGATTCACCCCAATTCCTTGGTGGTGGGGTTGGCTGGAAAGAATTGGGATGTGACTTGACTATAAAGTTTATCCCTTGGTATTAATGGTGCAGAAAGTTCTAACTGTCCCCTATTTGAGTTTTAGGACATTTGTATGGACCTGCTGCCTGTAATCATTGCCCTGACACCTCAACCTAAGTTCTGGCAATGACTACTGGGTACTAACTAAAAGTTGCTGGAAAACAGAACTGTGAGGATTCAGAATTTACCAGTGGTGACCATATGACTACTGGGTATTTCACAAACTGCTAAATGTCTAGGAGTAATGCTATGACCACTGTAGTGAATATCACACGGTTACTGGTAATAACTAAATTAGGTCTCTTATGGGTTGTCCAAATTCCTTTAGAAACCTGTCTATGACTAGCCTATTCCACATGCGAATGCTACCCTAACACGTAATACTATTTCCAATAACCAAAGATGGCACGTATGGCAAGGTTTAGAACAGACTATAATTTTAGGGCTAGTGTTGCTATCTAGATCGAATGACCGACATCTTTAGATAGAATTTTATTTTGAACCACACCAAAAAACAAAACCAATTTTAGACAAAACATTCACGATGGAAATATGCTGTGTGTGGACCTACACATATTAGGATCAAAAATAAGTCGTTGCCAAAAATAATACCCACATTTGTGGAGATTCTTCCTCGATCCGTCAGCGACTCTAGCAGCAGAGGCTCAGCCAAATAAATTCAGTTTTATTATATTGAAAGTACATGCAGTTTGCTTTCAGTGCCTGAAGGCAGCCCCCCCACCACCTGAGCAGCCTCACTGCTGCTGTCTTGTAAATCAAGCCAGCATAATCTCCCAGTTCCATCGCCTACATCTCATGCCACTGACTGTGTTAAGTCAGTTACCAGGCAAAAGTCAACCCACAACTGAGAAATAATGCAACATGTTCTGTCTATAATGGTAACAGTTACACTTCGGAATGCACAATAGCTACGGCTATGAACCTTGAAAACCCTAAACATATCTGCTACACAAAATATTAGCCCCCTGGCTCTGGAATTCTCTTCCACCTAACACCAGAATGACTGCTGGATATTTCAGATTAAGCCAACTTCTGAAAACATGGCTTTTTACACAAGAATATAAATGAGACACTGTCCTGCAGGTCTTGCTCCTATACTCAGCGCCAAGAAACCTACTGGTGAACGTGCACTATATAAATATTTTTAACACAACATATATAAATATTTTTTACATAATATGCAATGGCACAATAATCAGAGATGTCAGAACAAAATGCCATGATGCAGTAACTTGCAATGGTGCAGTGCCACAGGACTGAAGCTATGCCTCACTGATGAGGCCAAAGTACGTCAAAAGCAGTCTGGGGTTGCCTGTGTTCCTATCTAGTGGGGACCTGACTTGGCCGATCAGGCAGGTCTGTTCCTATTGGAGCAGGGCCAAGGCTGATTTGCAAATGGCTGGTCTCAGTCTACAGTGGCATAGCAGACAAGGAACAATGGTCTGAAAAGCAGTTTGATGCTACAGTAATAAGCAATGTTGGCAATGGTAGAATGCTTACAATGGGACTACAACAGGCCCTGGTATGACGGCCTGCAATGGTTCCTTCAAATGCAATGACATAATAACCTACAATGGGTACAATGGCATGCAATGTATGTGTATGTATGTTTTGGTATTTCTATAGCGCAAACCTAGCTGGCTGAATTTAGAGCACTAAAACTAGCCGATGAGCTACACCACCACCTATTACTCATTCCTCGTTTCAATAAACATAAAAGAAAGACAAGAAAACATGCAAATAAACTTCACATCACCCATACTACATGACAACAGAACTCAGCTTTGCTTCAACACATCGCCAAGGCATAAGCCTAGAGCAACAGAAATTCCACAAGCACAATCGGACTCATTCTCTACCGCCCATAAATACCCCCTCACATCTGTAATAAACTTACTTGAGCTGGACAATAAAGGCGAGGAATGCCACAATCCCAGCAACATCACTCCAGCTGCACTTCCCACCTCTTCACTTTCCCATACACACAAAGAACAGATCTTAACGAATAACCACTACGTATACAGAAAGAGTGCAAAGGATAAAGCATCAATAACCCACACACATACCCTTCCATCCACAATTTTTTTTTAAACTACATCCAAATTGTTTTCTTATAAATGCCCATTCAATTAGCAAAAATAAATACATGTTTGATCTATTGGCGGATGAAGAACCAACATACTATTGATCTTTGAAACCTGGTTCCCAAAAAACATGGCCCCAGCAGTGCCAGAAGATATCCCCCCTGGATGTCATGCCATTACACCCAACAGAGAAGGAAAAAAGGAGACAACTAGCCATTGTAATTAAGGTCAGCAAAGCAATCACCAAGTTGAAAGAGGTGACTATACAGAGATGTGAAGCCCTACTTGCTAAATGCTAACCCAGACCCACTTTCACCTGCCACTTCCTCTTGCTTTACAGACCTCCACCCAACAACTAAGCTTTTACTTATGCTTTCTTGGACACAGTTTCAGATCAATCAACAAAACAAGTCTAATATATCGATACTTGGTGACCTAAACATCTGGTTTGGTAAACATAATATGCCTCCACCAAATGCTATCATATTGGGTAAATAAACACAATTTACAACAGATCATCTCTGGACCCATCCACATAGCAGGTTATACATTGGATGTAGTTTTCTCAAACCATGAACTAACCAGTATTTAACAAAAATCCCCTGTTACATGGATCGGTCATCACATCATCACATTCTCCTTCAAAATCCCAAATAACACCACCCCACTACACCCTACAGACAGTGGAATAAACTAGACATGTTGGAACTGGAATAACACCTAATAAGTATTTGACTGAAATCAATATACACATTAGAACACCAGTATGAATATATGTTCTCAGCCTTTGACACATTAATCCCCCAAAAACTTTGAAACAATGCAAAAAGAAGGCGGCGCTCTGGATGAATGAAGAGCTGAAAAATATTAAAAGGACAATCCTCAACACTTTAATGCAGTCCAAGTCCAAGAGCTCCTACGAGAAAAAGTGCCTACATACAAAATAGAATGTACAAATCATACATAAAGTATGCCAAAAGAACAAGTTACTTTGTTGTATTCCTCTTAGGGTGTCCATAAACGGGCTTTCCAGTATCATGTCCTTATATAGGCACAATTCGCCCTGCCCTTATATAGGCATAAAATCCCAGCCCTTATTTAGGCATTAAACCGTGCACTCCAAATACAGGCATGGTCTCTGACATCCGTCCACCCTAACGTCACAACGAGTTCTTGAAGAACAGACCCTTAGGCTGCGGGAGTTTCCCTAGTCCAGGACTATTGATTTCTTCAAGGACTCATATATTATGCATGAACCATTATTCCTTAGGGGTTCATTCATGAGCGTCTTCCGCTGTCCGACTCACGTCAATACTAACATTCTTAGGTGCTTCTCAGGTATAAATATGCCTTCCCTAGCCCCTGTAAATCAGAGGAGACCTCGACTTCAGAGGAGCCCGTTTCCCGGGCTGACGCACTGAGAAGACGCTGTCATCCCTGCACGCAGAGAGTCCAGCTTCCAGTGACCTGACTTCCCTTGCGGGGTGTTGGAGTTGGAGTTCGAGTCTGGCAAAGAGATTCCTACCTCTCTCATTCGTCAGGTATGGAGCTGACAATAACCTAGAGGGACTCTTGGCATACTAGGCATACTGGGGTTAGCGTACTCTTAGTATACCATAGTAAGGAATACTTCACCTACTTCATACCTCGTCCTATACCTAGGTTAGGTTAGGTACATTGGGGTAGAACTAGATTAGAAACGCATCGTATGAGTACTCACATTTTTAGTCTGTGTTATTTATGTAAAAGCATATGTACTAAAAGATAATGCTCTTGCAGTATTATTTATTTCTACTGCTCACACTGTACATTATTTATCTCGCATACTGTCTTGTGATCGTAACAGCACATTTTACTTACACCAGAAACAAGACTGTTCAATAAATCTTTTATTGAAACGCCCGTCTATTTCTTTCTGTGTAACTTGGAGAAAACTAAGCATGCACGACTGAGCTGAGTGAAATAGTTATCTATTGTTTCCACGACTCTGGGACACGTTCTGATTTTAAAGGGAAACACAGTGGTCATGTTTTGCGGCTGCCAGAAACTACTCCCTTCTTGTTGTCAAGGAGTTTCTAGTGGCCTCTGAGCTAGCTGGCACAAGTAATTAAGTTTAATATACTCGATAGGGACATACTGACTTTAGTCCTATGTCAAACCTATAGGATATATTATTCCAATGCGCAGAGCCTATTAGGGAAATAGGAGCTACACTACAACTTACCTTCGGGAACACTCTTTCTGGTTGATACTCTATTTAACTAAAGGTCCTTTACCTTGGAATACTCCCCAGGTGCCAGAATGGATCCGGAAAACCTTTTCATAGTAGTGCTCCCACGCACCACCCCGGAAGTGACGGAGCAGGGCTGCATCCAAGTGCCACCCACCCTTGTGTATTAACATCAGCTTCTTATTTAGTACCCTTTCTGTGCCCTCAGATGTGGAGCGTGAACAATCATTGTGCTGAGAACTAACATACAAACATTTTACATGTTGAAAATAGGCTTCTCCACAGAATGGGGAGGAGGGAGGGCTGTGATGAATCTGTGGTTCGATAGAGTATCCACTAGAGAAAGCATTACCAAAGGTAAGTAACATGTTCTTCTGATGGACACTTCCAACTTCAGAGTCTTCGCTTTAGAATAGATACTAAAGCAGTACCTTCCCAGGTAGAAGGTCTATAGAGTTCACTCAGACCAAGAAGTCTTGCATGACCAAGTGGGCAAAATTTCATTCTCACCCGACCTGGCTGTCATGCTTCATAAACATATGCACTGACACCCACGTCACAACCTGGTAAATGTCACGGACAGGAACTTTGCACAGGAATGCGGTGGTAGCAGCCTTAGTCCTCATGAAATGGTTTCTCAGACCTTCCGGAGACTGCTTCATCCCAGTGTATAGCACATCTTAATGCAAAGGACTATCTACCTCAACAAGGTCCGCTACTGCACCACCTTCCATTTCTTCACCCCAGAGAACTCCACAAAAACCTGGTCACCCACTAGATGATCATTGGTACGATCAATGTAGAAACTTAAAGCCCGTTGGGGTCCAACCAATGGAGCCTCTCCTCCTCTTTCACACAGTGAGTGGGAGCAATGAATCTTGACTAAGTGATGAATGGGAGCCACGACTTTCGGTAAGGTTACCCAAATCCTCAGCACCAACTGAGAAAAAAGCGGTGAATGTCAGATGCACTGGAAGTGTTAGACGTTTACTTATGCGTCAAGCAGACGTAATTGCAATGAGGAAGAAGGTCTTGAAGGTTAGGAGATAAAACAAACATCTATGAGTTGGTTCAAAGGGCATACACATTAGAAATGTTAAGACTAAATTAAGGTACCTTTAGGGCATCACAGTTTGGGAGGGAATATCTGTGTCAAACCTTTAATAAATCTCAACTCATTTGTTATTTTCCCCCATTGTAGTTCCTTGGTTATCTGAATTTTTTGATTGTTATGCTAGCTTTGCTCTTTGGATTACAGTTTGATTTTGACATATTACTGTGAAGCTCCCTATTCCTTCTCTTTGCAGAAGAGTCCTGATGAGTCAGTTAATACTCACACTTAAACAAGTAATCCTACCAGATTCACAAACCCCCTTTCTCTTCAAATCATTACTGCATAAAAACAGGAGATCCACATCTATCATCTCACCCTTGCTTTTTAACATATACATGAAACCACTGCTAAATCTTATAATCAGTTTCAAACTCATATGCTTCAACTATGCAGACAACACAGATATTCTCAAAGTGGATATCCCTAAAGACATAGAAACATCAAAACATAATAGCTGCTTCATAGATGTACATCAAAGGAAACACTTCCAAAACTGAAATATGGGTGAATTGAAAAATGATGACCCTTTATCTTTCTGGCTAGATGAACTTAGACACATACCAAAAATAGGCACAAACAATATGAGAAATCTTAGAAGCTGCAGAGGTGGTCTCAATCAACTTTCTACACAGTTAAAATACTTAGTCAGACTGGATCCAGAAATTCTTGAGCAGTACCTCTACGTGGCAGTAGGTGGCATCATTCAGCTCTGTGTCAGCGTTGTCCGCACTGGAACTGACATGCGCGGTGTCTATATAGGCGCCACCCAGCGTGCTGACATCTGTTTTCTTCACATGACATTTGCAAGCCAGATGCACAGAGCCACAACACAATGCTGATGGACCAGTGTGCAGACACTAAGGAACTACAAGGGTCACCCTATGTAGAGAAATCTATTCTCAGAACAGGGAGCTTTGGGGGGTCGGTAAGGAATCTGCAGCTAGATAGAGTATTTACCAGATAAGGCGTTACCGAAGGTAAGTAACTTGTTCATCTCATAGAGACTCCTTACCTTAGAATAGATACCCAAGCAATACCTCCCCCGAGATGGGTTTGTGAACAGATTTAGACCAGGAAGCCCTGGAGTACCGAATGGGCAAAGTGCTTGTCCATGCAGTAGTGCTTGGTAAATGTGTGCAGAGACACCCAGGTCGCAGCCTTGGCTCTAGTTGAATGAGCTCGCAAGCCCTCAGGGGGTTGTTTCCTGGCTACTGCGTAGGAGATTTTAATGCAGAGCACAATCTATCTTGAGATGGTCCTTTTCTGCACAGCCTTTCCTTCCTTTGCCCCGACGAGCCCAATGAAGAGTTGATCATCCTTCCAGAACACTTTGGTATGATAGATGTAGAACACTAATGCTCTTTTTGGGCCCAGGTGGTGAGACGGAGCACAGAAGGTCGGCAGGGAGATGGTCTGGCCTATGTGAAAGAGTGTTTCCACTTTCGGTAGGAAAGAGGCACGTGTTCTCAGAACCAGTTTATCGGTGGAAAAAAGTTGTGTAAGGAGGGTGCACAGAGAGTGCGTGCAGTTTGCTAACCCTCCTGGCTGATGTAATGGCACTAGAATGGCTGTTTTGATGGTCAAGAGACGTAGAGGGCAGCTATTCACATGCTCGAATGGTGAGCACATCAAAAAGTCAAAGCCAAGTTCAAGTCCCATTTAGGCATGACAAAGGGTTTAGTAGGAAAACGTGTTGAAGACCGGAAGAAAGCCGATATGGGCGAAAAATACCTTTAACTGTGCCCAAAGCAAATCCTTGACGGACTAAGGAAAGAACAAATAAAGACTCCTCTGATAATGGTGCAAAAAGGGGAAGAGTGTGCATGTTCGGGTGCAGGCCCCTGCCCTGTTGCCGCAACAGTTGATCCTCCCGACCGATACTCTTGCTCAAAAGTTTGGGATACCATACTCTCCTTGCCCAATTCAGAGCCACAAGAATGACTTGTGCCCAGTCATTCCTGATCTTCTTGAGAACTCTGGGCAGGAATAGTATCGGAGTGAAGGTGTACAGGATGAGCTCCACTCTAGCTGAAAAGCGTCACTGAGCAAGAGTCGCCTTGGTAACTCCCGTGCACAGAAGTGTTCAGAAGTGCTGACATTGCACGTTCTTGGCACTGGCGAATACATTTAACCAAGGTTGTCTCCAGTCTCTGAAGAGACCTTGCACCACCTCTGGGTAGAGACACCATTTGTAATCTACTAGGCATTGACTGCTTAGTTAGTCTGCTCTGGCATTTCTGAGAGCCCACCAGATATTGAACCACCAGGAATATGCCCTGATGTTCCAGCCATATCCAGAGACCCACAGCCTCTTGACACAGGATGAACGACCCCACCCCACCCTGTTTGTTGCAATACCACATGGAGGTGGTGTTGTCCGTGAACACCTGAAATAGGCTTCTATTGATAGAAGGAAGAAAGCCATTCAATGCCAGGTGAATCGCTCTCAAATCCAAAAGGTTGATGTTGATCCGAGACTCTGCTGGAGACCGGAGTCCTCTGATCTCCACCTCTCCCAGAAGGCCGCCCCAACCTAGGAGTGATGCACGTGTCACTACAGTAATTTCTGGGTGGGGAAGGGAGAGGGGTGTACTGCAGACCCAATCACAGTTTGTCAGCCACTACTGCAGATTTTTTGAATTTCCCTGTGATATCTGGACTAGGTCAGATATTTTCCCCTGATGTTGTGCCCACTGGGACTTCATGTCCCACTGCAGAGTCCGCATATGCCAGCGGGCATGTGTTACCAGCATGCAGCAGGAGGCCAAGAGACCCAGCAGCCTCAGTGTCAGTCTCACTAAAATCCAGGATAGAGGTTGAAACATTGGAATCATAGCCTGAATATCTGACTCGCCACTTAACAGGATAAGCCTGAAACTGCACTGCGTCCAGAATAGATCCAAAGAAAGGGAGCGTCTGAGACCGAGTCAGGTGTGACTTCAGCACGTTGATTGCGAACTCCAGTGAATTCAGGAGGTCCGCCATAGTCTGGTGGTGGGAGAAGACTGTCCTGGGGGAGCCCACCTTCAACAGCCAATCATCAAGTATGGGGAAGTCTTGAACTCCTGACTTCCGCAGATGTGCTGTAACCACCGCTGTCACCTTGCGGAACACCCGAGGGGCGCTGATGAGGCCAAAAGGTTGCACAGAGAACTGAAAATGCTTGTGGCTCACCGTGAACCGCAGGTAACTAACCTTACAACGCCTTACAGATCTTAAACTCGCCTCCTGAGGAACCATTCCTGCTATAACTAGCCTTGTCTAGCCTATCGATTCAGCACACTCTCAAAATCACAAATTATCCTTCTGTGCACACTCATAATATTGAACCACCTCCACCATACTTACTTATCATATTTCTTTCACTTGCTTGAACTCACTAATAATCACACCTAACTTCCAATAAGTTATTCCACCACTAGGCACTGCAGCAAATGTTTAGAATAGTTACACCACAATAGCTAACAACCACGGGGTTAGCCACCAATTTTGTGTTTCAGAGTGTTGCACTGCCCACCATTCAACACCTAGTCAGGGGCAGTAAGAACTATGGGCCACATGTATCAACCTGTTTTGCATTCGCAAACGGTGCGAATCACTAAATGTGACCGTTTGCGAATGCAAAATAGCCTTTCAAGATGTATAAAAGGCTTTGGCAGTGCATTGTAGGTAATCGCTATTTTCTTACATATCATTTTGCATTCCTTAAATAGCAATTACCTAAAATTCGCTATTTAGGGAATACAAAATGGATTTTTGATGCATGTGGCCCCAGATAATTACAATGCAGGCACCTTATAGGAGTAGGAGCAGGTTTATGCAGAGTTTGCAAGTCGCGCTGTTCTAACTCCTGCATGAGCACCAGGCTCCGACAGACCAGCAGGTAGAGTTGGGAATAATCAGCAGAAGGGTCTTTTTCAGACCCATCCACACGACTGCTGAAAACAACAGGCGTGGTGTAGCTACAATTAATGCACCACATGCAGTTGCACGAGGGGCCCGGGGTTGGGAGTAACTCAGTGCTCTACTGTTATGGTTGACTTCTTCAACCCTTGCCAGTGCTAGGGCCTAAGGCCCCCTTGCTATGCCAATGGAGAACAGAACTACCTCCTGCCCCAAGCAAGTCTCCTTTGGTGCCTGGTGTGTGCGGTGCCGGATTAAACCCTCTGGAGGCCCCTAGGCAGTCGAAATTTAAGGGCCCCTCTCGCAAATTATCTCCTAATACCCAAAGCACCGGACCTGTTTTACAAACTGCCAGCTGCCAGAAGATGAGCTTTTAAGAGACAAACTGTTATGTGAATCTGATGTCTCTGGTTTATGTACTTTAAGTTGTTAATGGGTACATTACATTAATACAGTATTTTCTCTATAGAGTCTTTAATGTAAAGTGTTCGTGTCTTTGAGTTTATTCATTTTTTTCTATCTTTTGGAAACAATATTTAAGAAAGCTTGATTGTAATTTTCTTTCAAGATTAAATCAATCTTATTTTGATCTGTTGTCGCAGGGCCCCGAAAAGGAGTGGGACCCATAGGCCGGTGCCTACTTTGCCTATTTGGTAATCCGGCACTGGGTGTGCAACACACATCAGAACATGCGCTAGGACCAGGATTTCCACCTTGTAGATCCCATTAGTGATCCCGATAGAAGCAAGCTTGCAGCGTTGCCTGCCCTGCAAACTCCCCCCTTCAGTGACTCTGGGTGTGGCTAAACCACACTGAATTATCGCGCGAACTTTGGAACCCAAGGTTGTAACTCATAAATTCTCAAGGTTTGGAAGTTGAAACTTGAATAGGAAAGTTTATCAGAAGATTGCGACGAATACTTTTCATCAGTCTATAATTACAGCCACCTCAATGCTATCAGGATTTATTAGCAATTTTCTAATCTATGGAGTTCAAACTGTGGAACAGTGCTTTAGGTTTCAGGTTAATGATATCCCAGGCTACCGCAGGCACACGCTATCGGGCAGGAAGTTTACAGAGCGAATACAAAAGAGCTAAAGGTAAATAAGTGAAAGCTCTCATTTTAACAAGAATAGGGCTTGTCGTGGGTTCCAGGTGATGAACAAGGGAAACAATGCTGCAGGCGCGATGCAGCGTTCTCATCCTCGGAAGAAAGACACAATTCCATGATGATGTGCGCCATCTTGGATATCTGAGTTGCAGAAAGCACCGGAGGTCACAGATTAAACCGTCTGGTGTCATGATATGACCCTCACGTCCATAGCGCTCACAACCAGGCGCTATGGACGTGGAAGTACCATTAAAGTAACAGGCTCTGGTTCCCTCCCTGCCCCTTGTCACACTACCCTGAGTCGGAGCGGGTGAATCCTGCCAATGAGGCGATCTTGTCAGTGACATTAATGCGTTTTTGGCAGGATTGGCACTCAAGAAACAGTTTCCCAGTTTTCCTGGGAGCGTGAAGGGGGGTGAATATGGCCCGTTCCCCGGGCTCCCACGAAATTGAGCCAAAAGGGACGTATTCAGGGCTTTAAGTAGGATTTTAAAAACTGAGGAGTCTCTCAAAGGGGTGTGGCCAGTGTAATTAAGGGCGTGGCTTAAAAACACGTAAGCTAAAAATCTGTGTTTAGCATAGTGTGCCGCCCGACGTGTATTTTGCTGTTTCTGTCATTGCAGCCAGATATATGATACAACAAGTAACATCATACCTACAACAAGTCAGGACTATTGGCTTTGTCAATGGTTGTTAGTTGCATAAGATAAATAAGCAGCAACTATGGCTTGTATATAATATTGAAAAAGCTTCTACTCAAAGCCCTAGTGACACTACGACAAAGTTCCTGCTCCTGAGTTTCAAAAAGAGAAGGGAAATCGAGAGAGAAAATGACTCTCTTTAAAGGATTTCCCTTCCCCTACAAGGCTCACCTGGCATGACGTCATGCCGTAACTTCTCCACTAGTGAGAAGTGAGCAGTGTGAGCACGTGCACATCGATGTGCCTGCTGTCACTGTAGTCTGGAAAAAGACGGACCACCAGGGCACAAAACAGATAGAGACCCGTTTCGAGGCCCCCTTTAGAAAACTGCCGGTGCTCAGCACCGGTGAGACCCGGCCCACTTAAAGCCCTGGACGTATTGTCGGAAAGCTGAAAAACTCAGCTTTCCAGGGACATCTTTCTTTCTCTGCAAAGCGCTAGGCGATCACGTATGTGATCAGCTGATACTTCCACTTGAACCAAGGTATTTGAAGGGGAAATGGAACCTTGGACAATGGCCTGTGATCCCTCCACCCGCTTCATAACTTCAGGCTTTGTGCCCTCCCCCGCCCCCCCCCCCCCCAACCGCCGGGAAGGAGCATATGAGGGTGATTAGCACCAAGAAGACATCATGGATACCTGGGGAAAAAATTAAACTGTTGGAGCAGCCCACCAAGCACAAGGCCATGCCACCACCCCAAAAAGAGCATAACAGTCATTTAACCACCCCTGGGAGAAGATCAGGAGGTTTGTCCCCAGTCTGCTCCACCAGCATGCTAGACACTAGGGGTATATTTATAATATTTCTAATAGAATAAACAAAGGGGTGGGGGTTAGCCCACCCTGGCCTAGGGCCATGCCCCAAGCCAAAAAGAGAACAATACAATCTTTCTGTCCCCCAGGGGGGCAGATGGAGGTGGATGTTTGCACCCAGTCTGTCCCCTGCAAGGGGCAAAAAGCCCACTAGACACCAGGAAATGGTTACAAAAAAAGGTGTGGGCAGCCCACCGCACAGGGTGATGCATCCACCCCAAAAGGGCATTACAATCTTTTTGCCCCACTGTGGGAAGACTGAGGCTTTGTTCCCAATCTGTACCTCCAGGGAGTAGAAAGCCCACTAGACGCCAGGGATATATTTATAAAAAAAAGAAAACAAAGGGGTGGGGGCAGCCCACTCTGGCCTAGAGCCATGCCCCCTCTCCAAAAAGTTTGTCTGCCCACCCTAGCGGGTGGATGGTAGTGTTTGCTGACTACCCTGCCATCAAGCATTACTCACACCCCAGAAGGGGCAACAGAGTCTTTGTGCCCCGAGCAGCGGATAGGTTTGTCCCAAATGGGTCGCTTGCCCCTAAGCTGAGCCCTGGGATTTTGTATTTGGGCAAAAGAAAGGGAGTGCAGGCATTCTACCCTGGCGAGTGCCATACACCCACACCAATAGAAGCAACCAAGTTTCTGGCCGCCCCCTACAACCCACAAGGGCACAGAAGTAGTTTGCCCCAATTTGCCCCTGGGCGGGGGGGGGAGCAAAAAGCCCACTTGATCTCAGTAATATTTTTAATAAAATAATCGGGTGGGGTCTGGCCAATTGTGACATCAAGCCCCACCATCATCCCTAAAGCTTCAACAGTATTTCTTCTCCCCTGCAGACTAAAGCGTCCCTTTCCCTATGGCAAGCAAGAGGAAATTTCGATTCTTTTGGACATTGTTTTCATATATGGGCCAACAAAGTTGAGCTAAGTTCCAATATCATCCCACTTGCCATGCTGAATGGCTACACTTTTCGGGCTCGGTCGGCTGCCAGCTGCAGAAACCCACAAAACCTAGACATTTCTGAAAACTAGAAAGCAAGGCAAGTCAAGAATGCTTGCCTCGTGTGGATCCCACAGTGTTTTCTTACACACAATGGCCTGCAAACCTCAAACTTTGCCTAAAATCACTCATTTCTCTGACGTAAACTTCCAGATTTCACAGGGATCCAAAACATTCCTACCACCGAGCATTCCCCCATTTGTCCCGATGAAAACACTATGCCCACTTGTGTGGGTCAGCCTAGTGTCCATGACAAAAATACCCCAAAACACAATGTGGAGACATCGGCAATAGAGGTAGCTGCAGGTTTTGGGCACCTATGCAAACCTAACAATCCCAGACATTTCAGAAAACTAGATACTGGGCGTAAGAAATTGGGTTACTGGTTGAGGGAGGTAAAAACCTATTCAATCAGAAACCACAATCCTTGTCAGGGTGACGTCACAAGCAAACCCTAAATTAACCTGTGGTCAACCCTCTGGTAGCTTGGCACAGAGCAGTCAGGCTCAACTCACAGGCAACTCAGAGGCAATGTATAAAGTATTTGGGCAACACTTTAAACAGTAACACAGTGAAAACACACCACAAAAGGGATCCCAAACCAGTTTAGCCAAAAAGAGTAATTTTTTATAAATAAAGCAAGATCAAAACAATAAAGATCCAATCAGTAGAACTGGACTTATGCAGGTTGAAAGATTCCAGTAAATATAGCGTCAAAAAGCACAAAGTGGCAACTGCGGATATGTGATTGTGCCGGACCGGGATAAAGTCACAAATTCAGGCCGACAGCGATGGAGCACCGGCCAGCTACAAGTACCCAGTGAGGCCCGCTGGCCATCTACAGGGACCCAGTGAGGCCCGCTGAACAAGAGTCCCTTAAATCCTGGTTTGCGGAGCGTTGTGAGTTGCCGCGCCGAGAAGGCTTTCGCGTAGCCGAGGAGAGGTGTTGGTTCCAAGGAGCTGCGGAGCTGTGATGCAAGGTCCTGCATCATCGTCAAGGATCCCATCGACAATGGCTTGCGATGCAAAGTCTGGTGTCGGGGATGTATCGGGCAGTTGAGACGATGCATCAGTTCCAAGGAGCTGTGGACCTGCGATGCAAGAACCTTCGTCTTCGTTGAGGCTGCCATTGAAGAGAGATTTGCAATGCAAGGGCCTGGGTCAGGAAAGCTTTGCACAGGTGGCGATTCTGATGTGGGCTGCGAGGCAGATGTAGAGTCCTTTGCGTCGGGAGAACCCTCGCAGTAGAGGTGATGCGCTGGTTCTGCTCGGGGTTGCACCACACACCAGAGGAGATGCGCCAGTTCTGCTGGGTCCCCAAATGGGCTGGCAGAGCACCTTCAGGCCCACTTCGAAAGGGTCCAGATCTGGGTCGACACCACTTGGCAGGGTAGGAATCACAGATGGCAGAGTCCAGGTGCTGGTTTCAAGGTTGTTGGAGCCTTCTGTCCCTGAGGCTCTAGTCAGGAGGCCAGCCAACTGGCCCATGGAGTCACTTTGGGGTCTTGGGTTCAACAGATGCAGGTCCAGTACTTCTCATCCAGGCAAGCGGGCAGCAAGCCAACACAGCAAGGCAGCAGTTCTTTTAGAGCAGCAGACCAGCAGAGTGGCAGTTCTTTCAGCAGCACAGCAGTCCTTCTTCCTGACAGAGTATCTACAGGTCCAGAAAAGTACTGAAGCGGTGGTGTCTGAGGTCTAATATTTATACCTGGTGCCCTTCCTCTGGAGAAGCTTCTAGAAATTATCTTTGAAGTGCACAGGTTTCCTGCCTTCCCTGCCCTGGCTCCAGACTAACTACGGATGGTATGCAACCCTTTGGGTGAAGGCAGAACATGCCCAGCTCCGCTCTTCCGTCCTGCCAGTGATGGCCCATCCAGGCACACCAAAGCATTCTATTGTATGTGGCTTTCTAGGAGGAATACACAAAGCCCAACTGTCAGCTACATGCAGTCATGTGACCCAAGGCAGGTTAAAGGCACTAAATGGCTAAGGCAGGAAAATGACAACTTTCGAAAAGCAGCATTTTAAATATTGTAATTTCAATTTTATTTTATTGTATCAGCAAATAAAAGCCTGACAATCACCTTTTAGGTCAAATAAAAAGTAATTGTACATAGCAAAAAACCTATATAAATACATTTCATACTTAAATACAGGAAAACGATGTTCATAGAGTGCTCCATGTAACAATGTAGATACAATCAACTATTCCTTTCATAATATAAATAATGTAAAATACCTCATTTAGAAGTTAAAACAGAGAAGAGCAATAGATAAAGAGTTAAAAGGCTAAACAGTATGAGTTGCTGGATAAAAAGCTAATTAGGGCAGAGGCATAAAGAGAGAAAATAAAAATAAGCAGGTGTTTTACAGACTATCCCCAATTATCTCTTTTACAGTCTATATTGAGCAATGTTGGTCGAGCATACAATACCTTTGCAACCCCTTGGGTGCTGAATACCTGAGCCAACAAATTACTACTTTTGTAACTTGACTCTGGATACCGTCCCAAACCGAAGCGCTGCTTGATATAAAGTGCAAACAGTTATAAAGGGTCTATTGCAGTAATCAGCACTCTAACCGCTATGTACTGTCGTCCAACTGGTGCACCACTGATATAAAGTGCTAACTGTTACATAGGTAATGAACTTTAGCTAAGTTAAAGTACAATTCAAACTCTTGCAAAATAGAAAATACTTGTACGGAGTTGTGCTCACAGCTCATTTTGCCACAGTTAGATTTATTTTTTGATATAAAGCCAATGCGTGCAATTCCATTACTGTGTTTCCAACATGTATCATAGCTGGATGCACTGTATACGACTTCATATCAGTCTGAAAGCACTGTCTGGTGAGGAGTTTTAAGTGCTTCAAGTGTTTGACAACCGGCTAGGTCCCACAGATTTCCTCCCTTTCTATCCAATTGTATCTGTCTCACTGCTGCTCCCATATGACTCAAAGAGGTGACGCAGCCACCTGGATCGGATGGATACGAGTTTTGTACGTAACAATAGCAGGTGGGTTATGGTATCCTCCCCCCTACAGAGCAGTTGCATAGACAGTCCTCCTCTCTTAACCGTTTTATTTTTACAAGGTATGACCTTCATGGAAATATCCCTAGTCTTAACAAAATATATACCCGCCTTCTTTGGGTAGGCTATATTTTATCCAGGTAGTCTTTAAACCCTACCTCAGTCCTAGACCTATGATTGGATTCTGTTAGGCCGCCGGGTTGCATGCTCCCGGCCTTAGTATCCCTTAATAGAATGCAATAGCGTTCCTTGACTAAATCTGCCGTATCAGGCCCCACTGGTCCAGGATCTTCCGATAGTTTAGTCAGGCTCTTAGCCATTACTTTATGTGTGCAGACCACAGGCACGTCCCTTTACCGATGCTCCTACTCACCTAATCTATGGCTTTTAAGTAAGTCTTGGCCTTTATGTTCCTAATTAGTCTAATCCAATATAGGACTGGCTTAATTCTGGCCTGATCCATAATGGAGACTACAACCAGTTCAGCAAAAACGGGAATCATGGGGGTACCACATCCCAGGTTCAACAATGATCTAAAGAAGTTGTTTTCAACTACCTGTAGCTTCTCCATTTTTCCATACCCCATATATCGGCTGCTTATAAGGCAGCCGATACTGCCTTCTGTTTATAAATTTGCATATTAATACTTAAGTAATGGGAACCTGCTTTATATCTAAATTTAAGTTTGTTGCAGGAGGATGGTTGCCTTGGTTACATGGTCATTCCAGTTTAATTTGTTATTCAGGCAAATGCCACCATGGCTGACAACCTCAATTCGCTCTTCATGTACCATGATCTTTCTTTTATATGCTGGGGATGAGTGTATTGCTATTGCCTTGTTTTTAGTAATATTAATAGCCAAGCCCTTGCTAATACAATAATCCACAAACCTGTACAAAAATGTGTGCATGCATTCTCTGTCCTGGTGATTAATACCGCATCATCAGCAAATAGAAGGATAGGGACCTTGCTATCTGCAAATTTAAGGGACATCGAGGGGTATTTCAAAAAAGATATTCTACTACATCATTTATAAATGAGGTGAAAAGTAGTGGGGCTAATATACACCTGTGTCTTACCCCCTTTCCAATCGGAAAGGGTGCAGTGCACTCCCTCATTTTCCCATAGCGTACAAATGCGGTATTATCCTGGTGCAAACCTTTTATAATTTGTAATAATGGACTTATGACCCCCAATCGATCCAGTGCTTCCCATAATTGAGAGCAATCAACCAGGTCAAAGGCTGACTTCGGGCAATAAAAGTTAGGGCACAGCGAGGTTTTATGAATAACCGTATATTTACAACACACTAGGTATAAGCAACATATCTGTTCAACTGCCCCAACCTTTGACCTGAAGCCAGCCTGCCGCTTTGTCAGAAGGTTCCCAGAATCTACCATGCCTTGTAGCCTATGGAGTAATAACTTCCCCAGAAATTTCCCTGCTTCATCCAGGAGGGAGATTGGGCGATAATTTGATGGATTCCCTAGGCTACCTTTTTTATGACTTGGCATTAAAATTGCTGAATGCCAGGAATCAGGTATACAGCCACTTTTTATGGCAGCGTGAAAAACCTTTTTGGGGACCCAGGACCAATATCTTGGGGCCATCTGGAATATATCTAGCGGAACAGCATCTGGGCCAGGCCTTATTTTTTTTCATAGACTGGAGTGCTTGCTGAACTTCTGAGCTTAAAATTTGTAATTGAGTAACCTCTCTTTGACTGGCGTCCCTGCACTCATATCCATGGTCTAATGGATGGCCTGTTCCCCCTCCTTTTCCTCCCTATATAGGTTGTTAAAGTGTTCTTCCCATACCTTTGGGCCAATATGATGGCTTATCTGGTTGGTGGTTCCCCTTTCGACATTACTAACTAGTCTCCAAAAGAACTTGGAGTTCTTCTCGACTGCTGCCTGCTTCAATTCCTCCCATAACAGGCGATGTGGACTAAGGGGCTTATTTACAAGTCCATTGCGCCACCGGTGCGTCACTTTTAAAATGGGAAAAAGTGACGCACCGGTGGCGCAATGGACTTGTAAATAAGCCCCTAAGTGTCTTTGTTTTTAGCAGATGCTTATATGCCCGCCTGCGATTCTAGAAGTATATTTCACTATGCCAGTCACGGTGGCATTGAAAAAGGGCATATGAAACTAGCCTTTTTTCCTGATAGCATTCAGCGTCATACCAAGCCAAGTCTGGGTGTATTGGCTTGACCTCGGTTAGTGTAATTAACCTGGCATGTCACATTAGTTTAATCTCGCTCAAAAATGCCTGAAAGATAAACCAAAATAATTTCATTTGCTACGCCCTGGTCGGTGAAAAAGACCTCTCCTACCCTACCTATTTAAGCTTCTAGCTGGGGTAAATCGGCTAGATAGTTATCAAACTTCCAGCAAATTGTTTGCCTATTATTAGCTTGTTCAATTGGGACAGGGTAGAGAATCTGGGTATATATCTGGGTCCATTAACCAAATTATCAAGGTTAATTAGGACGTAATCTATAAGTGAACCTCTCGAACTTTCTCCATATGTGTTTTTGGGTGGGCTATCAGAAATACTACGGCCATTTAATGGCCGTAGACCCATCTCCAGTAGTAAATTTACTAATGCCTCACCCTTTCTACATAGCTTGTCCCATGCCATATCAGGTTCTGCTACATCGAAACAGCGATCCTCCATCAAAATCTCAGTGTTAACTATTCCATCCATTGGGTGGACATTGAAATCCCAACAAATCAGATGATGTTTGCCCCTCTCAACCTTAGCTTCCCCCATATCAGAGAGGCTTTGACTTTTTAATGTCTCCAAGTAGATCATTGTATTGGACCATATCAGCTGTTCATCCTCTCCCTATCCTGGTGAAATACATACATTAATTATATCCATGCAAGCAACTTCCTCCTTTGGTTTCAACAGCCTAGCATGGAGTAAGTTGGGGGCCACTACTGTTGTATAACATTGGACCATCTCGCAGTTTAAATTACATGCAACATAAATTGCCAAACCCCCACGGTCTACCCCCTTTCTGTCTAACAGCCGGGGAGTGAAACTAATGATAACCCTCAAGAATATTTTTGGATAAAGACCACGTTTCCTGAAAACAGATGTTAAAATTATTGAAAAACTTCACCCAATCTCTGTCTTCCATTTTTGGCCCCAGTCCAGCGATATTCCATGACAGAATATTCATATAGATCAGGCTTCTCCAATGAGTAGCTCGTCAGCTACTGGTAGCTCTCCAGCTACCTGTAAAGAGCTCTCCTGTGTGCAGTCCAGAGAAATACATGAGAAACGTTTGCTTGGTTACATTAATGTATGTATATTAAGTTTGAAAAATGTGGATTTCAAGATGAAAATGTGTGTGTTTTCAGAACTGTTGATGTTTGGGACAAAATGGGTCCAACAGTAAAGCTGATATTTGAGTGGTAAAAAGCAAATGGTGTTGGGGAGACTTATTACTAGCATTAATAACTAGGTGCTAGGAGCAGTGCAACTATGGCTGTTGAGTGTTAAGCGAATAGAGATATTCCACAGTGACAAAGCATCTTTACATCACTGTTGGCAACTATGCCTAATTCCGGGAGGTAATCACAATTGGTAATCTTGCATATGGTGGCCACTAATGTAATCTTGTCTTATGTGGTTTCTATTACATCTCGAATAATATTAGCAGCTCAGGAGGATTTACAGTGAACATAAGTAGCTCTTATTTCAGAAAAGGTTGGAGACCTCTGAGAGATTGTGTCCCTGCTTTTAGAAGTATTGAGTCTGGTGTGTCGTATTCGAGATCATCCTTGCCGTATGCAATTCCAATCTGTGAATTTCCATATCTCTCCTCCAATACTTTCCCAGAGTTTCTGCCACTCAGCACCTGGGCTAACCATCTCTTATCTTGGTTGGGACTTAATACTTGCTCGTCTCTCACTTGACTCACATTTGGGCGATATATCAATCTCAAGTTGTCACAGTTCGTTATGATATTCAGGTTTTCATAGCTATTGGCTAGAAGCTTATTATTTGTGGGTGTTTTTCCTGTGGTTATAGGTTTGTCTCTCCCAGTTTGCCACTGTATCACTTCTGTTCGATGAGTGGAACTATTAGACGATTTTACTACTTCCTTTAGATTTGTGTTATTTTGTAGCGGTTGCACGTCTATACCCATTACACGGAGATCATCAAAATGCTGTAGTACTAATCTGCCATCGTTACTGAAGGCGAACTCAACCTTGGAGGCTAAGATGTTTCTAGATTCGCCATAACCTCCCTTGTTTTCTAGTCACACTCTCTTGATATCACTAGATATGATGGATATCACTAGATGTGATGACTCTTAGTGCTGGCACCATGTAAAAGAGATTTAGTAGGCGGCTCCTATTTAGTGGATAGAATCTATTCAGGTCTGGAAATACATCAATAAATTCATAATGAGACGTATCTTCTGATGCTTTATTGTCTACTGGACCAGGTGGAGGCCTGCAGTGTGGTCTATCATTCTTAGCCCTGATACTAGTTTTTCCCAAACATGGAGGGTCTTGCAATTGGGGTTGTTCCGTTGGATTTTGATGTTTCATTGTGCTTGAGTGCCAATCTGTATTTCTCGGTTCTCCAGTTATACTATCGTCTCCAAAAGGGGCAGCGTGTGGGTTTAAAGTTATTACTTGCAATTGGTTTAGACTAGCGCCTGCTGGTACTATTGCTTTATTTTGATCCATTTCAGGCCGCTGTTCCAGGGGGTCGATATTATGTGTTGTGGGTGCAGTCTGTTTCGATGCTCCTTTTCAGAGGTGTTTCTTACTTAATAATGGTATACCCCTTTTCAAACCTTTTTTCTTTTTTATAATTTTATTTTTTGAGGAATCATTGATTGGGCTTTGTTCACTCTCTTGCAACATTGTCAGGGATTTACTTGTCATTTTTCCTTTGATCTTTCCCTCAAAGATGGGGTAGGGAATTTTGTCAGTTTGTTTTGTCATCTCCTCACTATGCGTTTCGTAATGTAAATGATCTTGAGTAGTGATTGCTACGGCTCCCACTTCTGCTGCTACATACATCACCTTTTTGGTTGGTCTTGTCTTTACAGGGCTCTCAGTGAATCTGTACATTGCTTCTTACCCTTCTTTCCTCTTTTTCTTTTCCTCTGCTACGATTTTAAAGGGAGTGCAAGAAGGCCGTGTGCTGACAATTGCGCAGTTTGTAAGCCATCATATTCAGTTATATATGGCGGCGGGATTGAAATTAAAGTGCTCTGGCCATGTTTTCCTGCATCTCCCACAATATTATCTTCAACACTCCCCTGGACTTATGTCAAATTCATAGGTGAAGTACTCCTGATTTCTATTTGACAGCTATTTAGTAATTCTCCCTTGGATAGAGTAACTCTGTCTGTTTTATCTGATCCCTTTTATTTTTACTTGAATTTACAACCATCTGTAATATGACAGAGAGCAAAGCCATTTTCACCTCCAGCGACAGACTCAAATTCACCCATGTCACGGAGCCCACCTGGACAGACCACGCCATTGTCCACTTCACCATCTCTGGCAGAGCTCAGCATACCACCGCCATGCACCACAGCGCCACCCACCGCAGCTGGGGCAAAGTCACCAAGACTCAATAGATTCAATCCCTCAACGCCATACAACCCGAAACCTCAGCAGATCTCGACCAGGCGTTCCGGAACTTCGCCGCCTGGATCAACAAATGTACCAATGAAGTCGACCGCTGAAACCAGCTAAAACCAACAAAGCCTCAAGAGTGCAGAACCCCAGAGTGCAGAACCACCAAGCTCAACTGCTACCGGCTCGAGAAGCAATGGAGCATCTCCAAGGACCCCTCCGACAGATCTGCCCACAAAGCAGCCCTCAGCGACTACCATCTGCGCATCAAGGAACCCAAGAGAGCAGCCATCACCAACTGCATCGACTCCATGGCCAACCACATGAAGGAACTATTCAAAATTGTCAAGGAATTCACCAACCCATCAGCCACAGAGAACACCATCCACCCTTCCCAAGAATTCTTTGACACCCTCTCAGACTACTTCCACAGCAAGATAGCCACTATCTACAACAACTTCAGCTCCCAACCCACCACCCCAACCTCAAGCAACCAGCAATCATCAGCCGAACGCTAACCACCTGGCCTGCACTCACCGTGCAGACCACCTCTACCATCATGTCCCCTGCTCCCACCATCTCTATAACCTCGGAGCCAACCCAATCAGCAAGGAGCTCACCCGCAACCTCAACACCTCCATCTCCCCAGCAACCTTTCCAGATGGATGGAAACACGCAGAGGTCAGTCCCCTCTTAAATAAGCTTTCGGCCGACCCCAGCGACTTAAAAAATTACTGATCGATCTCCTTGCTCCCTTTCTCGTCCAAAGTACTTGAGAAAGCCATCAATCAACAGCTGACCGAATACCTGCAATGCAACCACCTACTCAAAATCTCACAATCAGGATTCACAGCACTGAGACCGTGTTGATTTCGGCCACAGACAACATCAGATCCCTCCTTGACCACGGAGAAATTGTGGCCCTGATCCTCCTTGACCTCCGTCTCCCACCACACCCTCATTGACAGATTCCACAACGCTGGCATACAGCAAAACATCTCCAAATGGATCACCTCTTTCCTCTCAGGACGCACACAGAGCATCCAACTGCCCCCTTCACCTCCTCACCCAAGGACATCACCTGCGGTGTATCCCAAGGATCATCCCTCAGCCCCACCCTGTTTAACATTTACGAGACCCCCTCACAGACGTCGTCAGATCCCACGGCCTCAACATAATCTCCTACGCTGATGATACTCAACTCATCCTCTCACTTATCGAGGAACCTACCAACGCCAAATCTAACTTCTGCAGTGCCATGACAGACTTAGCCAAATGGATGAGAGACAGCTGCCTAAAACTCAACTCTGACAAAACAGAAGTACTGATCTTCGGGAAGAACACCTCCGCATGGGACCACAGCTGGTGGCCAGCAGAACTCGGACCAACGCCCACACCAACAGACCATGCACGTAACATCGGCATCATCGTCAACAGCCAACTGACCATGAAACGACAAGTCAACGCAGTCGTCTCCTCTTGTTTCCATTCACTCTGCATGCTCTGCAGAATCTTCAGATGGATCCCAATCAACACGAGGCAGACCATCACGCAGGCCCTCTTCACCAGCTGCCTCGACTACGGCAATGCTCTCTATTCTGGAATCTCCACCCAACTCCTCAAAAGACTCCAGACCATACATAACACCGCAGCCAGACTCATCCTGGACCTCCCCAAATGGACCTGCATCATTCCTCACCTCAGAAACCTCCATTGGCTCCCCATCCAGAAGAGATGCCAGTTCAAGAACCTCACGCACGCATACAATGCTCTACACAACCCAGGACCATCCTACATCAACCATTGACTGAACTTCCACCTGCCCGCAAGACACCTGCTCACTCGCTCTTGCACACACCCTGCATTCATCGCAGCTGCAGTGGGGGCCGCTCCTTCTCCTACGTCACCGCCATGACCTGGAACGACCACCTCCGAACAGCACCCTCCCTGGCAGGCTTCAGAAAGAAGCTCAAGACCTGGCTTTTCGACTGAGACATGGAACCCTCAGCGCCCAGATACCCCTAGGGGTGACAGTGCTGCGCTTTACAAATACTGATAGATTGATTGATAGCTATTATGTGATGGGACCCACCGAGTGTTTTCTCCAAGAGCATCAATATTGAAGTTAAGATGAGATGCAGTGAGTACAAGGCCTCGGATAAGACGGTTTCCTTTTAACTGCACTTCTAGTTGAACTTACAGATGCCATTTTACATTCTGGGAAATCCAGAAAAAACGAATCAGCTATCATCTACACTGATCTCTCGCTTACATTTTGCTTCATCACCACTTGATCTTGACACAATGGCTCTGGATCCCTGTGTACTTATATTGTACTTTGACTGTTTGTACACACAAGCTAATTTTCACTGCACCCTTTTCAGTTACGATTAATAATGTGGGAAAATCTGGTAGGGTGTAGTCATGATTTATAGGGAGCACTGAGTCAGTTGTCAAGGTCATCCAATTGCTTAGTTGTACAGGGATATCCTGCTCGGTTTTCTTTTCCTAGTAGGATTGCTACTGGCAATACTGATGAGATCTTACTGTTGTACCCGTTATTGATGGTGCCCATTTCCCAGTTGCTTCTGTTATTAATCCCCTCTGCCTCTTCTGCTGTAGCACTACTTTGTTTTCCTACCGAAATGCCCCCATGGTAGGCGTAGCGCTATATATAGCAATGTTCTTCATCACTTCGGGCTCCTCTTGTTTAACCAGAAATGACCCGATGGCTCTAGGGTCTTGTGGGGGACTAAGATTCTCCCCCTGCCTGCCTGTCCATTGCCTTGCTGCCCTTGGAGGATTTAGAGAATAAGTGCATAATGAGGGCACCAATTTCTCCCAAAGCATTGTCCTGTAATGCTATATGATTCGAGTCCATATAGCTCAGAGCCCTTGTTGTGATCCTTCTGGCCTTTGGTTGATGTAGGAAGGTGGAATCTGACTATATGGTTGCCCCCACTTTTTTTATGGTGTTTTGCTGGTTTATGACTTAGTTGGACTGGGATCCTGCTATTCAGGGCCCCAGTCTATCTGCTTTCTCTGTAAAAGGTTTCCATGTGCCTTAGGCACATCTCTGATTAGAATCTGGAGTGCCCTTATAAGTCCCTAGTATATGGTATACTATGTACCAAGGGCATAGGTACCTCAGAGGCCTACCAGGGGCTGCAGCATGTATTATGCCACCCCTGGAAGGCCATCCAAACTGACACCACAGGTCTGCTACTGCAGCCTGGGTAAGGTGGTTCATGCACCCCTTACTGTGATATAGGTTACCTATATCACTAAATACATACACACATATAAACCTATAAGTCACTCCTAAGGCAGGCCTTATCAATCCTAAAGGCAGAGTGCATGGTTCCTATGTGAGAGGGTGCTCTGCATGAGCAGGGCCCCTCTGCAGCGTTCGGAGACCCTTCTCTGATGCTGTTTGTAGTGCAGCCTGACCATATACTCTTAAGCGCATTATAACCTCGCGTTAAATGCTAACTTTGGAATGGCTGCACCTAAACATGTCGTGTTTGGTGTCAAACATCTTGGAATACTACCCCCCGCCAATTCTGGCGGCGGAGGTAGCATTCCACCCTTCTAGAGGGAAAGACATGTTAACTCTGGCTAGCCCGGTAACTTCTTTCCAAAGCCCTGGCATCACAAAATGGATGCTGCTGCCACAGACACGAGTCTGGCCTCCTGCTGCTGGACGAAACTCCGGCAGGGGAGGCCTGGACAATAGGTTTCCTGTCCCAGGGAGGTGTGACCACCTCCCCAGACAGGATAATGTGTATTGGGGCTGGGCGGGAGCACTTTCGGGTGCTTTGAAGTCCTGCACTGGGGGCACATTTGGTGTCCCTAGTGCATACCCCAGTTCAAACCGGATCAGGGGCTTGCAGCCCCTGCTTTGGCACGAACTGGACAAAGGGAAAGGGTGTAGCCACCCCTCTGCCCTGACTCCACCCACAGGTGGGGCCACAGAGTAGTCCAACCCCTATACTTAGTATAAGTATAGGAACCCAGTCCTTAGGACTTTAGATTATCCCTGGACGAAACTCTGTAACTGAATCCTGGACCTTCGACGCTCTACTCACGATTAGAGGACAGAAGAATCTCCCTTGGGGTCAAGGAGTGACTCCCTGCTTGGCAGGCACCAAAGAAGCATCTGTCCGGTTCGCATTTCTGAAGCTCCCGTCGGACGCCGAAGTCATCGCATCACCAGAGGTGGATTCTCAGACTTCCTCGAGGCTACCCTGAGTCCCCAGCAAAGCTGAGGCCCGTGGCTATCGTGGGTGACTTGAGACCGTGACCCCTGGACACCGAGCACATTTGCAAGTGCATCCTCTTCTGGGTCTCCCAAGAAGTCGTGCTTTGGGCTCCGAGTAGCCCTAGCCTCCAGCACCACCTGCACCGAAGATCACTGGCCCCCACTCCACGAGTGTCCTGTAAGCCAGATCCACGTGCAGCGTCACGAGGCTCCTTCGCGGTCGCTAGCCCGTTGGCTAGTAGCCCTTAACGAAGGCCAATCCTTTTCTAACTTGGCATCCTGGTTGCTCCAGGCCTGCCCTCACTTACCCTCGCTGGGTGAGTTCCACAGACCTTGCTGGTCTGCACCATCGACGATCTACATCTTCACCGAGACTTGCCGTTGCCAAGGCTTGTTGGGTCCAATCCGGTCGCCGACACCTCAGCACTCGACAGACATCGTGTACCAGCCTGATCCTGCTCCTGGTTGCCGACAACGCCTCCTGGACCTCGTGGCTGAAGAGTCAAGACGACCGTCAACGCACCTGAAGCACTCGACATCGGTGGGCATCTGTCCATCGCCTTCCTGGTCACTGGCTAGTGACCCAGACTCTGTCCCCTCTGCTTTCAGGTTCTTCAGAACTCCGATCCACTCTTGGATCCACCCGGACACTTTTCTCTTTGGCCGCCAGCAGCACTTTGCAGCAGATCGCCATTCGAATCGACGACGAAACCCGACCCCGAAAGGCACCTATGCACCCGGCTTCCTGGGTGAGGTAACACGAGTACTCCGGTGCTCCCGTGGGTAGAGACTCTTCAAAGTCCTAGATTTCAAAGGGTTTTGTCCTAGTCCTCTTTAAGTGTCCCTTTTCTCTAATTTCCTGATCCCGACTTTCTCCATAGAAGTCAACGGCGTATCGCGGTTGTGTATTTACACTGCACGCGTCTCCCGTGGGTCCCCTGTGTCACTACCTTGGGTGGTTCCTTGTGGTCCAAGCACTTCTAGAGGCTCTAGGCCTAGTGTCTAGTTCAGTCGTGGTTCGTATACCACTTTATTGGTATATGGTTTGGTACGCCCCTAGGGCCCAAACGTGTATTTGTGCTATTACTGTGTTTAAATAACTTCTAACTTATGTACTTCGAACTCTAGCCTCATAAAGAGACTAGAGGGGTGTGTTTAGCAATAAATACATATATTTTGAATATATACCTGGTGTGGTGCTCTTTCATTTGATCACTCAAGAGATTATAGACTGGTAAAACAAGCTGCTTTACATTCCTTCAAGACTTAGCCTGAAGGCTGCTCTCCATAGCTACCACTAGGATAGCTTTCAATAAGGTTGTCTTTAACCTATCTCCAATAAGGGGTTGTTTGGACTGAGTGCAAGGTGCCCACTATAATTAGTGGACAGCATATGCCAGGCCAACTTCTCACATTGGTGTGCAGCGTGTGGGATTCCAGCTTGCTATTGTTTTACCAGATAATCTCAATTGAATTGATCAACTGAAAACCACTAAAGGTACCTAAGGTACATATAATTTAAGCTTAGAATACAGTAAGTTCTACTGAACTTAGAGTTGTGTGTTAAGGGATAGCACAACCCTTTCTACAACTCAAGAGAGTTTAGTAGGCCACACTAGAGTAGGTAGTGCATACACCACACCACACTAGTAATGTCTTTAAGGGTAGGATCTAAAGAATCCTTGCAGGAAGCCATTGAGCTTCCACCCTCCAAGTATGATACACTCCCATTCTTGGAATTGAGAGCTTTATGCAACTTGAGAAAACTAAGGACAGGCCAAAGCCCCACCACCCAACACCTCAAGGAGTTGTTGGTGGCTTATGACCTTAGTAAGCCCTTGGGGACTGAAGGGGTAGGAGCTGAGGGTGGGGCAGAAGATGAGGTTGGGAATGGGGGTACCAGTACCCCAGCCCCCCCTCTGAAACTGGCCAGGAGGGTGACAATGACCCTGACCTGGATAATCCAACCCCTCCTGAGGAGGAGGAAGAGGAGGAAGAGGAGGATCAGAATGATGCCCCCTTTGCCCCCCCAGGAAGGATTGTGGAGTGTGCCCAGAAGGTCTAGATCTTCTTCTCAGGAGTCTAACCGCTCTGGCACCTCCATAGGGAGCTCTCTCTCCTCTCACAGGAGGGAATCCTCTCATGAGAGAAGAGACAGACTGGTCCAGTATGAGGAAACTCAGCTGGAAATCAGAAAAAAGCAATTGGCTTTAGATAGGGAATCCCTAGATCTCCTTAGAGAGAGAAGAAAGTTGGGACTAGAGTCCCATGGTGGCAGCAATATCCCTAGAGATAGGGAAAGGTCTTATGACCATAGAAACCTAAACAAGATTGTCCCTCCCTACCAGAGTGGGGATGACATCCACAAATGGATAACTGCACTGGAGAGGGCCTGTAAAGTTCAGAAGGTCCCCCGAGGCAGTGGGCAGCAATCTTGTGGCTCTCCTTTGCAGACAAAGGTAGAGACAAGCTCCTCACTGTAAGAGAAGAGGATGCTGACAATTACACAGTCTTGAAGAGTGCTCTGATAGATGGGTTTGGCCTAACCACTGAACAGTATAGGTTGAAGTTCAGAGACACCCAAAAAGCTCAGACTCAAGACTAGGTTGATTTTGTAGATTGTGCTACAAAGGCTCTGGAAGGTTGGATACATGGCAACAAAGTGCATGACTTTTTAGGATTGTACAATTTGATTATGAGGGAGCAGATCCTTAATAATTGTCAAAACCAGCTTTTGCACCAGTATCTGGTGGACTCTGATCTGACCTCTCCCCAAGAATTGGGAAAGAAGGCAGACAAATGGGTCAGAACCAGAGTAAAAACTAGAAATCAGGGTGGTGACCAGAAGAAAGATTCTACTAAGTCCCAAGAGAAAGGTGGGGATAAATCTAAGGATAAGTCCCCTACAGGGCCCCAAAATTCCTCTTCTGGGGGTGGGTCCCAAACTCCTTCCTCTCCTGAAAAGAAACCATATTGCCATGTCTGTAAAAAGCCTGGGCACTGGAAAACTAATCCCAGTTGCCCCAGGATTGGCAATAAAGAAAATGTTCCTCCCACAACTACTACCACCCCTCCTGGTACTACCAGTAGTAATCCTCCAGTTGGGAGTAGTGCACCCAAAAAGTTGGGTGCTTTTGCAAGAGGAACAGAGGTGAGCCTTAGTTTAGACAGGGACCCCTCAACAGACTCCTCTGACTCTGATGGTGGTATAGGATTTGCCACCTTTACCATGGGTCCCACAGCGTTGGGCAGGTACAGATTGGAGCCAATAATTAATGGTCAGAAAGCTGTGGCATTTAGGGACACAGGGGCTAGTGTCACCATGGTGGCAGGGAAACTAGTCCCCCTCACCAGTTTTTACCTGAGTTTAAGTACCAGGTGCCCAACATTGATGGTGTCAGAACAGATCACCCCATGGCCATAGTCAATCTCAGCTGGGAGGGGGTCACAGGCCCAAAGAGAGTGGCAGTGTCCCCCACCTTACCTGTAGATTGCCTGATGGGCAATGATTTGGAAATTTCAGCCTGGGCTGAAGTTGAACACCAAACCCATCTTAGGATGTTGGGCGTCCCTGTAAAGGTTAGTGGGGCTGTGATGGCCACAGCCCCAGCCCAAGAATTTGGAGAGATGGAGCCTGAAAGAATGGCCCACTCTCCCCAAAAGAGAGCACAAGGGTTGAAGAAAAGTCTTCTTCCCTCCAGACAGTAGGTAAGGGTCAGCCTCCTCAGGGAACTGACCTTACCCCTAGTGAAGGAACTGCCCCAGAGGTAGTCAGGCCTGGCCTGGCCACACCCCTGATGGCAGAGGACCCTTCCAAGGTGGTACCCAGTCTGGAGCAGGTAACCTGCCCCTCTCTACCCTGCCTCAGCCAGCCCAGGGCTGCAGAGGTCAGGGAGGTCAGTGGACCCCCAGGGCCCCCTGTCCAGAGGAACCCCCCATCAGCAGATTAGGGGCACCCAGTTTAGTAGCCCTAGCCAGGTGAAAATTCCTCTACACACTGAGGGATCCCCCATGCCTTTATGTAGGGACCTCCCCCAGAAGGACTCTGGTAGGCAAGGGCAAACCTGGGACCTGAAGGTTCCAAACCTGCCCTGTCCCTCCAGTAGTCCATCCAAAGGGACCCAGCCCCCAGCTGTAGGCAGCCAAAGGTTGACCCTTAGAGCAAAGTGCAACTCAGTCATGGAAAGACAGGCATACATGGTGACCAGTGATCTGAGGAAGCTGAGGCCAACATTCCTAGGGCCTCACTTCCCTACTCAGCCACCTCACCAGCCTTGTACTTTACCTAAGCACACCACAGGTAGTGATTCCCCATGGTGGAGACCCTCTCATACCCTTAGGGTGAGGGATTGCTTAGTGGACCATAAGACAGGGGGCAACCATGCTAGTGCAGGTGCTTCCTTATATGACCACTTAGTCAATGAAGGCTCAACTGGCCAAGGTTAGCCTTATCTCCTTTCGTTTGGGGGGGTTATGTAGGAAGGTGGAATCTGACTATATGGTTGCCCCCACTTTTTTTATGGTGTTTTGCTGGTTTATGACTTAGTTGGACTGGGATCCTGCTATTCAGGGCCCCAGTCTATCTGCTTTCTCTGTAAAAGGTTTCCATGTGCCTTAGGCACATCTCTGATTGGAATCTGGAGTGCCCTCATAAGTCCCTTGTATATGGTATACTATGTACCAAGGGCATAGGTACCTCAGAGGCCTACCAGGGGCTGCAGCATGTATTATGCCACCCCTGGAAGGCCATCCAAACTGACACCACAGGTCTGCTACTGCAGCCTGGGTAAGGTGGTGCATGCACTCCTTACTGTGATATAGGTTACCTATATCACTAAATACATACACACATATAAACCTATAAGTCACTCCTAAGACAGGCCTTATCAATCCTAAAGGCAGAGTGCATGGTTCCTATGTGAGAGGGTGCCCCTGCATGAGCAGGGCCCCTCTGCAGCGTTCGGAGACCCTTCTCTGATGCTGTTTGTAGTGCAGCCTGACCATATACTCTTAAGCGCATTATAACCTCGCGTTAAATGCTAACTTTGGAATGGCTGCACCTAAACATGTCGTGTTTGGTGTCAAACATCTTGGAATACTACCCCCGCCAATTCTGGCGGCGGGGGTAGCATTCCACCCTTCTAGAGGGAAAGACATGTTAACTCTGGCTAGCCCGGTAACTTCTTTCCAAAGCCCTGGCATCACAAAATGGATGCTGCTGCCACAGACACGAGTCTGGCCTCCTGCTGCTGGACGAAACTCCGGCAGGGGAGGCCTGGACAATAGGTTTCCTGTCCCAGGGAGGTGTGACCACCTCCCCAGACAGGATAATGTGTATTGGGGCTGGGCGGGAGCACTTTCGGGTGCTTTGAAGTCCTGCACTGGGGGCACATTTGGTGTCCCTGTGCATACCCCAGTTCAAACCGGATCAGGGGCTTGCAGCCCCTGCTTTGGCACGAACTGGACAAAGGGAAAGGGGTGTAGCCACCCCTCTGCCCTGACCCACCCACAGGTGGGGCCACAGAGTAGTCCAACCCCTATACTTAGTATAAGTATAGGAACCCAGTCCTTAGGACTTTAGATTATCCCTGGACGAAACTCTGTAACTGAATCTTGGACCTTCGACGCTCTACTCACGATTAGAGGACAGAAGAATCTCCTTGGGGTCAAGGAGTGACTCCCTGCTTGGCAGGCACCAAAGAAGCATCTGTCCGGTTCCGCATTTCTGAAGCTCCTGTCGGACGCCGAAGTCATCGCATCACCAGAGGTGGATTCTCAGACTTCCCCGAGGCTACCCTGAGTCCCCAGCAAAGCTGAGGCCCGTGGCTATCGTGGGTGACTTGAGACCGTGACCCCTGGACACCGAGCACATTTGCAAGTGCATCCTCTTCTGGGTCTCCCAAGAAGTCGTGCTTTGGGCTCCGAGTAGCCCTAGCCTCCAGCACCACCTGCACCGAAGATCACTGGCCCCCACTCCACGAGTGTCCTGTAAGCCAGATCCACGTGCGGCGTCACGAGGCTCCTTCGCGGTCGCTAGCCCGTTGGCTAGTAGCCCTAACGAAGGCCAATCCTTTTCTAACTTGGCATCCTGGTTGCTCCAGGCCTGCCCTCACTTACCCTCACTGGGTGAGTTCCACAGACCTTGCTGGTCTGCACCATCGACGATCTACATCTTCACCGAGACTTGCCGTTGCCAAGGCTTGTTGGGTCCAATCCGGTCGCCGACACCTCAGCACTCGACAGACATCGTGTACCAGCCCGAATCCGGGTCCTGGTCGCCGACAACGCCTCCTGGACCTCGTGGCTGAAGAGTCAAGACGACCGTCAACGCACCTGAAGCACTCGACATCGGTGGGCATCTGTCCATCGCCTTCCTGGTCACTGGCTAGTGACCCAGACTCTGTCCCCTCTGCTTTCAGGTTCTTCAGAACTCCGATCCACTCTTGGATCCACCCGGACACTTTTCTCTTGGCCGCCAGCAGCACTTTGCAGCAGATCGCCATTCGAATCGACGACGAAACCCGACCCCGAAAGGCACCTATGCACCCGGCTTCCCTGGGTGAGGTAACACGAGTACTCCGGTGCTCCCGTGGGTAGAGACTCTTCAAAGTCCTAGATCTCAAAGGGTTTTGTCCTAGTCCTCTTTTAAGTGTCCCTTTTCTCTAATTTCCCGATCCCGACTTTCTCCATAGAAGTCAACGGCGTATCGCGGTTGTGTATTTACACTGCACGCGTCTCCCGTGGGTCCCCTGTGTCACTACCTTGGGTGGTTCCTTGTGGTCCAAGCACTTCTAGAGGCTCTAGGCCTAGTGTCTAGTTCAGTCGTGGTTCGCATACCACTTTATTGGTATATGGTTTGGTACGCCCCTAGGGCCCAAACGTGTATTTGTGCTATTACTGTGTTTAAATAACTTCTAACTTATGTATTTCGAACTCTAGCCTCATAAAGAGACTAGAGGGGTGTGTTTAGCAATAAATACATATATTTTGAATATATACCTGGTGTGGTGCTCTTTCATTTGATCACTCAAGAGATTATAGACTGGTAAAACAAGCTGCTTTACATTCCTTCAAGACTTAGCCTGAAGGCTGCTCTCCATAGCTACCACTAGGATAGCTTTCAATAAGGTTGTCTTTAACCTATCTCCAATAAGGGGTTGTTTGGACTAGTGCAAGGTGCCCACTATAATTAGTGGACAGCATATGCCAGGCCAACTTCTCACAGTTGAGACATCAGAAGATGATTGTACACTCTCATTGAGCGCCTCGTAACTTTTAACCTATCAGAGGTTTTTCCCTTCTTTGCGGTCATCTTATCTAATGATGGTTAATTAATTGATACTTGATCAGATCCCCCAATGATATCAGATGCTGGTGGTTAATAAGGGTAAAAGTCAATAGTCAGTAATCAATTGGAGGCCGATATAGAGTCCTTTTTTGATGGTACTGAGCAATTAACAGGCATGTTTACCAATGATGATAAGCTAGGCTGGACGATGTCAGATGTCAGTAATAGGTGGGCATGTAGGGAGCACTGATAAGGGATGTGGCGCCAGGGGTAGCAATACACATGGGGGGCCAGACCAGACACCCGTAAGCTGCACCGACACCTAGGCCGGGCGGTTCCGTGAGCGTTACAGGCCTCACCCACGCCTAATGCGCAGTGTGAGGGTTAGGTGATGTTGACCTAAACCCCTTTTGCTGCCAAGCCACAACTACACCCAGTCGACACATGCCACCTGCTGTACCAAGCCTCGCTTCAACTCACCTCATTGATTTTATGATATTTTCTCCTTGGTCACTCCTTGTTAGTCCTCGGTACTCCTCGATACTCCTGGATACTCCTTGGTACTCCTTGGCACTCCTCAATACACTTTGGTGCCCAGAAACCCCTTTGCCCTTAAGCAATGATCCCTGTTCAGGCCCAAACAGGCCAAAAACTACCCACATGCACTTGGATTTTTTGCCAAGGTTTACATAAGATTTTGAGGCATCTGCCATATTGCTGTGTTTGATACCACCTAGGTATCCATGTCCATGCCCCTACTCGTGCCCAATCCTCCTAAGACTCTTGGCCCCTGTGACACTATGACACTGTGGAAGATGGGAGCGGGGGCAGGGAGAGCAGAGTGGCTCAACATTCTGCTCAATCAATTCGGACACCTATGTTTGGCTTGGGCTAGGCTTTAGTATCTGATGAGCACAGTGTGGAGGCAGTGTTAGAGCATTAACGGCATCAGCATCTATAGGACCTCACCTCACCACATGTTTCTATGGGGGCCACCCGCCAAGGCTCCAAACAGCAAGCACCACTCACTGCCTGCTTTGCCAATCAGGCCGCTTCAGGCCACTCCAGGTCTCCATGCAGAGCTGCTCATAACCCATTCAAAGACCGATCATGACCCACAGTCTTTTGCGGCTCACGTCCACAGCCCACGTCAGTATCCTCTGTGCTCGCTCTCATCTACATGCGTGTCTCTGTGTACTCTTGTCTCCTCCTTGTCTCTGTGTCATCTTGTCTCCTCCGCGTCCTCTGTTGGTTCAGTCGATATGGTCAAAAACGTTCGGACAGGTTCCAGAGATCTGTGATGTCTCCATTGTGCGAGAGAAGATACAGCAGAAGAAGATAAGGTGGGATGGAAGTGGAAATAGGCGAGGGTAGAAACGAAATCCGTTGACCCTATCGAAATTGTAATTTAAATTTCTACTTTACCAAAGAGACGATTTTTCATTACAATTCCACAGACACCAACCATGAACTGGTTTCCTGCTCCCATTTGGAAATGATAACTTATTAAATGTAATAAGGTAACTCCAATGTTAGCCTATGGGAGAGGTAGGCCTTGCAGTAGTGAAACACTACCAGGACATGTAAAACTCAAAAGTACATTTCCAACTTTATAAATACACTGCACCCACCCTCTGGGCTGTCAAGGACCTACCCTAGGGGTGACTTACATGTATTAACAAGCATTTGCAATGCAATAGGTCTCGCATTTGCGAGAGTATAAGCTATTGGCATTGTAAATGTAATGCTTACGCCCCCCCCCACCCCTCCCGTTCGTGCCTTGTCGCCCGCCCTCACTCCCATTTGAAATGCAATAGGTCTTGCGTAAATGCGAGTCCTATTGCATTGCAAATGCTTGTTTTTATTGCGCTTCACCATGAGTTTAGTGCTCTCAGGTTCAAGGGTAACATATTTCCTGTCCCTTTTGTTACCCATGGACAGTTTTCACACCATATTCTACGGAAGCAAACCAGTCATCATGAAATAAAAAATAAAATGGTTCTTGTGGACGCTAAACTGCATCAGCAAAAAAAAAAGCAGCATGACGATGTATATGGGGGCATAAATCAGACCATCATACATGCTTCATGACCTATGCACATTTGCACTTATATGTTATGACGGTGCGGCAGCTTTTTTAAATTGCTGTTTCAAGACTATGGAACCACATCTTGCAGCGGTAAATTTAAAAACTATAAAAAATGTGCCAAAAAGTGCCTTATTTAGAAAGGAGCACCCCTCCGCAAATTAAATAAGCTGGGACCTTGAAAAATGAAATCTAAAATAAAAAAGTGCAGAACAAAAATGCTACGAGAAGATGCGACGGACAGGATCATCGGTTGAGCACACAGGGGTTCAAGTACAAGCTGAGGAGAGATGGGAAGAATGGGGGTTAGGACAGATAGGAGAGCAACAGAGGGATTAGGTATGGTGAAAAGAAAAAAAAAAAGAAGCCCTGTGTGCACAGAAAAAAATATTTCCTGTAATATGCCATGTGCTTCAGTACTAAAATCATTATACCTACTGACCATAAAAAGTAAGTAATTTCGAGGTTGCATAGTAGAAGTTATATGATGTTTCATTGGAAAGGTTTATTGTGTGAGGTGCCATTGACTGCAGGCAAATGTACACCTGGGCCACAGGAAAGATTTTAAACACGCAAAATGTGATAGGTGGTCTGCTTGCAATAAGTCTAACCAATGCTCTTGATAGTATTTCAACCTGTCGTTCTTTTTCCCACCATGCTACCTCAGTTTCGGCACTCCACACAATGCCACATAATTTCAATCAGCATAATTTCACTTAACACCACACTTCCATGCCACACAATTCAACTCTATACATTTCCATTCCACACCACATGATGTGACCACAAACGACATATTTCAACTCAACGCCACAATTACGCAACACACCACATACATCCAATCTACACCACAGGATTCCACATCATGTCACAAAATTCAACAGCACACTACATAATTAAACTCCACAACATACCACTCCTCAACACAAAATGCCTTTCCACATACTTCCACTCTGACACACAAACCCACTCCACATAATTCCAGTACACTCAATATCACATCCTTACTAGCCACATATTTCCACTGCACACCATGCCACATTATTCCACTAAACAAATCCACTCCTCACCTCTCAATTCCACAACAATTCCAATCCAACCCATATAATTCCACTCCACACACATCCACAACACTCCAATCCAAAACACATGGATGAAAGACATTGTCATTTACATTGCCAATACCTCTAACTGTTACAAAAGCGAGACCAATTTGCATTGCAAAAACTTTTAAATTTCCTTTACCACTCTATACCCCAAACCACCCCTAAAAATACCGTACCAACCTATACCCTGACCCACCCCTAAAGCCTAAAATTACCCTTTACCACCACCTATACCACTACCTACAACTAAACCCTAACCACCCTATACCCTTACCCACCCCTAAACCTAAAACTTACCCTTTGCCACTATCTACCCCAACCCCTAAAATTACCTGTACCACCCTATACCCTTACCCACCCCAAACCCTAAAGATACCATTACCACGCCGTACCATTACCCAGCCCAAACCCTAAAGGTTGTTTCTTGTCTCTTCAGGCGCTCGTCACTCGCACCACCCGTTACTCGTTCATACCATTAGACATCAGTCAAAACACCTTGAGTTACTGTACACAAACATAAGTTCAAATAGTCCCATGCAGAAACACCCTTGTATACCTACATGCATCCCAGACCCCACTCATGGAGCAGTTCCTTGTAGACAAAGACACTCAAATGTACACACACACACATTGCTTTAGATTGTAGGGCATGCCCTGAAGTTCCCAAGTGTCTCTTTGGGCGCCTCTGCACTGTCAGTGATTTGTGCGTGCCATCAGACACCCACACACGTCATCAGACACCAACACACGCCAAACACCCACACATTGCATCCGATCCAGCCAGACGCCCGACTCGTGCCAGCAGACTCTCACACCCACAGAACGTAGAGCACGCGAGATCTCCAGGTACAGAATCAGATACACAAACACACACAGCACAGATTGTGGGGCAGTCGTTGCCACTGAAGTGATGTCACCGTAAGAAAGCACTACAATTGGAAACCACCAGCGCCCTCGACAATCGAGAGTCTCCCAAAATCAGAATAAACTTTTTGGTGGAGGGCCAGGGATCCGAAAAGGCCCCTCAGCTGATGATAGTTTTGCAGCCCCGTCCGGGTGTCTTACCACAGGTCGCTTTTGTACCCCGGCTTTGGGGCCAGTGTTCTCTTGGGCAGAAGGGCAGTATGCACGCAGGGGATCACGCCTCCATCGGGCATGGCATGGTGACTCTGCCCAGCACCCTGTTGAGCTCCTGGTCGAAGCGGATGGCCAGCTGCGGAGGGGGGGGGGTGGGTGATGCGGCTCTTCTTGTCGTCCCGGGCCGCGTTGCCGGCCAGCTCCAGGATCTCGGAGGTCAGGTACTCCAGGACTGCGGCCAGGTAGACCGGAGCACCGGCGCCCACCCGGTCGGCGTAGCTTCCCTTGCGGAGCAGCCTGTGCACCCGGCCCACAGGGAACTGCAGCCCGGCACGTGAAGAGCGGCTCCTGGCCTTAGCACGGGTCTTCCCCGGGCAGACATAGGATCGCAACCAGTGAACCAACACAAACAAAAACAAGTACCTGGCAGCATCGAAGAGGCCCTGCACCTTCCCGAAGCGAAGGATAAAAAAGACGCCATGAGCGTGCACATTGGCTGTCCAGCCGCAACCTACAACAGACGCCGCGAGCGTGCACATCGGCTGTCCGGGCGCAAGCTGAAAGACACGCCGTGCGCGTGTCCATGTGCCGTCCGGGACCAAGCTGATAGACACGCCGTGAGCGTGCACATCGGCTGTCTGGGAAAGTGCACATCTCCTGTCCCCCTTCCAAACTAAGTCGACGACAATACATCTCGCTAGCGAGCAGCTTCGCTGCGTCGCTAGGCGAGACCTAAAAAGGAAGGGTTGGGCGTGGCAAATGGTTTATTTTGCTAGGTTGAAATGGCAGTTTAAAACTGCACACACAGGCTGCAATGGCAGACCTGAGACATGTTTAAAGGGCTACGTAAGTGGGTGGCACAATCAGTGACCCACTAGTAGCATTTAATTTACAGGCCATGGGTACATGTAGTACCACTTTACTAGGGACTTTCAAGTAAATTAAATATGCCAATTGGGGATAAGCCAGTGTTACCATGTTTTAAGGAGTGAGCACATGCACTTTATCACTGGTTAGCAGTGGCAAAGTGTGCAGAGTCCTAGGGCCAGCAAAAACGAGATCAGCAAAAATAAGGGGAGGAAGGAAAAATGTTTGGGGGAAGACCACCCTAAGGCTGACAGGTCTAACACTATGGGGGTACAGAGTGGTGTGCCTTCATTGGATCCCAAGATGTGGGGACCAAGTCCCTGAGTACTGTAATGGTGACTGCAACATTTCTCCTCATGTTCACCAGCCGTTCAGAACTCTTGGTTCTACAGGTCTGACCAATCAGAATGCTCTGTTTTGCCATTTAGCCCTGCACTACACAGCAATTTTTTAAACCTTGCATTCTCTAAAACATTTGAATAGATTTACAACAAATCTAAAAAGCACACTTTTTGAGTAAGTATCTACCTTTGTGCCAAATTTGGTGTCATTCTATTCCGCCGATTATAGCTAGTTAAACTTAATTTATTATTTCTATGCAAAAACTATATAAACTACACAAACCTTACAAATTAAAAAGTTATATTTATAACTTTAAGTTATAATTTCCGTCCCACCCAAAACTTTCTATAACTCACACACCTCTGTACAGAGTGTTGTGAACTCCCTAGGCAGAGTAAATCAAATGTAACTCACAACTTCACCATACACTGCTTATACCCTTTCATAGTACATCACTTATACCATGTAAAATCATAACTTTGACAACAACACTCAATCCATCTCAAATGACATACTTTATGAGAACAGAGGGCATGGTAGCAGGGCGAGGTATTGTTGATTTACTCTGCCTAGAGAGTTCACAATAATCTGTACAGAGGTGCACGAGTTATAGAAAGTTTTGGGTGGGGCGGAAATTATAACAAAGTTATAACTATAACTTTCTAATCTGCAAGGTTTGTGTAGTTTACGTTGTTTTTGTAAACACAGGTGCCTTCCACAACATCGCCATCTGTCGCTTGAACAATACAGGCCAGGTCAATGAACCTATGTAAGTGTTTTTTCCTCCTTTGCCTTTGGGGCTAATACCCAGCAAACAGGATTCGGGCGTGGGTGCGAGGGTATGGTCAGCAAGTTCTGCAACCATAGTGGTGATGTCATACCAGACCACTTGTAGTACCGGGCAGTCCCACACCATGTGGTAAAACTCCACCATCGCCAACTTACACCTAGGGCACACAGGAGTCAGGGCTGGGAAGATATGATGAATATGTTGTGTGGATAGGTAAGTTTGGTGTACGTCGTTGAATTGCATAAAGCAGAATCTCAGTTTCAAAACACTTCCTTCACCTGCTGTAGTACCTTGGACCGGGTCTTGTCTGAGAGCGGCTTTGGAAGGACCCAGTTCCATTTGTCTCTCACCCCTGCCACGTATTCTGTAGGTGAAGAATTAAGGGAAGTGTAAAGAGTGGTAATGGCATACCACTTGGAGCCATGTGATAGTATTGTGTGCAGTGTGGGGCACTGAATAAGTTACGCATCTCCGCGCAGTATAATATGATGTGTCAGAAAGTGACCAGCCCCTATGCCATAAAAGTCCATGACATCCTGGAATGCCAAGAACTTTCCATCTTTGAACAATTCACCTAGTTGGGTCACCCCCGCCACCGTCCAAGTGTCCGTGTCGAGTCTTTGCACTTCTGTATGAAGTTTCGGTAAACACCACAACTCTATGGAAGGGGCATAAGGAATACGAGCCCTTGCCATGCACAAAACAATGCCAACACAGCTGAGCCACCGTCATCAGGTGGGTCTCTCGCTGAAGAAACTTCCCAGGGTCAGACAGCCAGGTGTAGACATCCATACCTGCAAGCAGGTCGCAAATTGGTGCCCGTTCAGGGCATTCGGGGGCTTGTAGAAAGCTCATCGGCCACTGCAGCTGAGCCGCTGCATAATACAATAAGAAATTGGATGGCCAGAGACCGCCTTCAAGCAAGGGGCATTGTAGTGGGGTGAGGGCCATCCATCATCTGCTCTTATCCCAGATCAATTCCAAGAGTAGACCGTGGAGCACACGGAAAAAGCGTTGGGCCACACAATCGGAAGTGCGGCAAAGAAGTAGAGCAATCTAGGCAGCACCAGCATCTTAGATACCGCCACCTACCCAGCGGGGATAAGGGCAGTGACTGTCAAAATGACAGCGATTGTCAAATGGAACGCACCGACTTATCTACATTGCCCTCCCTGAGATCCTTCTCTGAGTGATAGATCTGGACACCGAGATAATGAAAGGTGGCAGAACACCAGCGAAGATGGGACCCCACCAGTGCAATCCTGCATGGTTCAGGGGTCGGGGTCATAGGAAACAGGCAGGATTTGGGCCAATTCACTTTGAGTCCGGAAGCATCACCAAATTCCTCCAACAGGAGCATCAGTGCCGGGAAGGAAGGTACACCAATGCGTCATCTGCATACAGCGATATAATGTGATGTGCACCCAGTTCCGGGATCCTCCAGTGGGGTGCCTGTTGGCACAATTGGTACACCAGTGGTTCCTCTGCCAGGGCAAAGATCAACGGAGACAAAGGACACCTCTGCCGGGTGCCCATTTGTATTGTGAAACTGTCCGATATCATCTGCCCCGCTCGAACCCACGCGTCGTACGGGTGTGTGTACAGGGCATGGATCCATCCCAGGTAGCCTGGGCCAAATCCCATATACTCGAGTGTCAGCTGCAGGTAAGCCCAACTTGGGTATCGAACGCTTTTTCTATGTCCAGTGAGACTGCCACTCGGCTATAAGTGTCGGGGGCGGAGGGTGTCCTGGATTAAGCGGAGCAGTCAACGAATGTTAAGAAAGGTACTGTCCCCAGGCATAAATTCTGACTGGTCTTCGTGTACAAGTGCGCCGAATATGGGGAGCAATCTATTGGTCAGCACCTTTCCCAGGATTTTATAATCTAAATTGAGTAAAGGCAGTTGCCTACATGAACGAACGTCCAAAGGGTCCCATCCTGGTTTAGGCAGGAACGCAATCAGAGATATTATTTTACATTTAATACTACTGTGGTACTTTCTCGATAATTTCTCGTGGAGTGGCGTAGAGTGAAGTGGCATGGTGTACGGTGGTGTAGAGTGGCATAGAGTAGAGTGGCGTACAGTATAGCAGCGTAGAGTACAGTGGCGTAGAGTACAGTGGGATAGAGTACAGAGGTGTAGAGTGGCAGAGTAGAGTGGCATTGTGTGGAGTGGAGTGGGGTAGAGGGGTGTAGAGTGGCCCTGTGTACAGTAGAGTGGCTTACAGTGGAGTGCACAGAGTAGAGTGGCATACAGTGGCATAGAGCAGAGCAGAGTGGACTGGTGTAGAGTGCAGTGGCCTACAGTCGTGCACAGTATAGTGCAGTGATGTGGAGTGCAGCGGCATAGAGTACAGTGGTGTAGAGTGCAATGGCATACAGTGATGCAGAGTAGAGTGGCATATAGTGCACTGGGGTACAGTGCAGTGGAGTAGAGTGGTGCAGAGTAGAGTATCGTACAATGCCTTGGCATAGAGTAGAGTGGTGTACAGTGCAGTGGCATAGAGTGCAGTGGCATACAGAGCAGTGGTGTATAGTACAGTGGTACAGAGTAGAGTGGTGCAGAATACAGTAGTGTGGTGCAGAGTACAGTAGAGTGGCGTACAGTGCAGTAGCATACAGTAGAGTAGTGCAGAGTGCAGTAGAGTGACATACAGTGCCGTGGCATATAGTGCAGTGGTGCAGAGTAGAGTCCAGTGGCGTACAGTGGTGTAGAGTGCAGCAATGCAGAGTACAGCTTTCCAAAGTACAGTAGAGTGTAGTGCCATACAGTGGTGCTCAGCAGAGTGCATCAGCGTAGAGTGCAGTAGCGTATAGTGCAGAGGAGTAGAGTGCAGTGGCGTAGAATAGAGTGCTGCAGAGTACAGTGGTGCAGAGTGCAGTGGCGCAGAGTAGAGTGCTGTATTGTGCAGTGGCATAGAGTAGAATGGTGCAGAGTACAGTGCAGTGGCATACATTACACTGCTGTATAGTGGTGAAGAGTAGAGGGAATTAGAGTAGAGTGAGGTGAGGTAGAGTAGAGTTGTGCAGGGATGAGTGGCACAGAGTGCAGTGCCATAGGGTAGAGTAGAGTGCAGTGGCGTAGAGAACAGCAGTGCAAAGTAGAGTAGAGTGGCATACAGTGCAGGGCTGTAGAGAGCAGTGGTGCAGAGTGGAGCACAGTGGCGTCGAATGGAGTAGAGTGGCTTGGAGTACCGTAGAGTAGAGTGTCGTAGAGCAGAGTGGAACACAGAAGAGTGCCATAGAGTAGAGTGGCGTACAGTGAAGTGGGGTAGAGTGAAGTGGGGTAGAGTACAGTGGCATGTGGAGTGGGGCAGAGTGGCATAGAGTGGCACTGTGTGGCGTGAAGTGACGTGGCTAGAAAGTGGTGTAGAGTGGCACAGAGTGGTGTGGCATAGAATGGCATGGAGTGGCATAGAGTAGAGTGGGGTGGTGTAGAGTACAGTGGATTAACATACAGTGCAGTGCCATAGAGTGCAGTGGCATAAAGTAGTGCAGAGTAGAGTGCAGTAGCATGGACTGTAGTGGTGTAAAGTGCAGTGGCGTAGAGTAGAGTGGTACCGAGTAGAGTGGCGTAGAGTGCAATGTTATCCATTGGAGTGGCATAGAGTGCAGCAGTTAGGAGTAGAGTGTTGTAGAGTGGAGTGTCATCAAGTGCAGTGTTGTAGAGCAGAGTGGAAGAGAGTGTCATAGCTTGGAGTCTCATACAGTGGAGTCTCAGAGTGGAGTGGCTGCTGTAAAGTAGAGTGGAGTAAAGAGGTGTGGATTGACTGAGATGGAGTTGATTATAGTGTCGTACAGTGTACCACAGTGTCATAGAGTGGCAGAGTGGTTACCACTTTATGTCATTCTACTCTACAAGAATGTATGCCACTCCACTCTACCACACTCTATGCCACTCTACGACATCCCGCTGCACTCTACTCTATGACTCGCCACTCCACTCTATGCTAGTCCACTCTACAAGACTCTACTCCACTCTGAGGCCCTCTACTCTACGCCACTCTACAACACGCCACTCCTCTCTACGACATGCCACACCAGTCTACGCCACACCACTCTATGTCCCTCACTGTAAGACACTGCACGACACGCCACTCTACTCCACTCTACGACATGCCACATCACTCTACACCACTCTATTCTGCTCTACAACAGGCCACTCCACTCTATGACAGGCCACCCCACTCTATGCCACTCCACTCTAAGCACCTTCACTGTAAGATACTGTACGAGATGCCACTCTATGGCACACCCCTCAAGTCTATGACACGCCAATACATTGTACACCACTCCACTCTACAAACCTGTACTCCATTCTATGCCCCTCCACTGTTCTCCATTCTATGCCCCTCTACTGTATGCCACTCCGCAGTACATGACACCACTACACTTTATGACACGCCCACTCCAAGACAATCCACTCCACTTCATAATACCCCACTGTATGACACACCACTCCACGACAGGCCAGTCCACTTTACGATATGCCACTCCACTCTACGCTACTGTACTCTATGCCCCTCCACTCAAAGACACTCTACAAATTTCTACTCCATCCATGTCACTCCAGTCTACGACACTCGCTTCTACAACACTCCACTCTAGGACGCCCCACTCTACAACACTCCAGTGTCAGACACTCCATGCCACCTCACGCTATGCCCCTCCACTTTAAGACCCTGCACAGCACACCACTCTATGACACGCCACTCTACTCTACAACACTTGACTCCACTCTACTGTACGATACTCTACGACACGCCACTCCACTCTGGCTCGCAACTCCACTCTATTCAACGACATGCCACTCTAGTGTGCGACACTCCACGGTAAGACACACCACTCCACTCTTCGATATGCCACTATTTTCTACGTCACTCCACTCTATGCCCCTCCACTATAAGACACTCTGTGATATGCCACTCTATGACAGGTCACTCCACTCTACTCTATGGCTACGCCCCACTCTACGACACACCACTCAACTCTGACATACCACTTCACTCTACAACACGCTACTCTACTCTAAGACACGCTATTCCAGTCTACGACATGCTACTCCACTATATGCCCTCCACTACTGGCCACTTTATGACACGTCAATCTACTACACTCTATAACACGCCACTCCACTCTGCGACACACCACTCCCTCTATTTATATTCACTGAAAAAAACAATGGTTACAGGGACGTTATAGTTAGGCTCAGATTTCACTTGTACAAAACCATAGAAATTCAGCAGTTATAGTTACCTATGCTAACTATAACTTACGCCCCCACAATGCACTGCTTTTGACCTCACATATTACATCACTCATGACATGGTCAGTGACATCATCCAGTGAGTGTAAGTATTTTCTAAGAGTTTATGATTGCTAAACATATAAAATAACATACTACAAAAGTTAAATTAGTATACCAGGTGCACTACTACTGAGTGATACTGCTTCTAACATATATTATGTGAGTGGCTGTGTGACTGTATGTATCCTTGTATGTATGGGTGTGTGAGTGACTGTATGGGTGTATAAGTGGATGTGTGAGTAGCTGTGTGGGTGAGTGAGTTGCTGTGTGAGTGGCTATATTGGTGAGTGAATGGGTGTGTTAGTGGCTGCATCGGTGAGTAAGTGGTGATGTGAGTTGCTCTATGGGTGGGTAAGTGGGTGTGTAAGTATGGGTGAGTGAGTAGGTGTCTGAATGGCTGTATTGGGGAGTGAGTGGCTGTTTGAGTGGGTGTTTGGTTAAGTGAGTTGGTGTGTGAGTGGCTGTATTGGAGAGTGAGTGTCTGTGCGAATAGCTATATGGGTCAGTGAGCGGATGTGTGAGTGCTTGTATGGATGTGTGAAAGGGTATGTAAGTGGTTGTGTGGGTGTGTGAGTGACTGTGAGTGCTTGTATGGATGAGTGAGTGGTTGTGTTGAGAGGTTCTATGGGTGAGTGAGTGGGTGTGTGAGTGATTGTAAATAAATAAGTGGGTGTGTGAGTAGCTGTATGGGTGCGTGAGTGGCTATATGACTGGCTGTACGGATGAGCGACTGGTTGTATGAGTGGCTGCAAAGGTGAGTGAATGGTTGTGTGAGTGGCTGTGCGAGTGATTGAGTGGGTGGGTGTGTGAGTACCTCTATGGAAGAGTGAGTGGGTGTGTGAATTCTGGTATGGTAGCACAGAGACCGCCCTACTCACCGCCACAGACGACATCCGCACCCCTCCTGGACCAAGGCCACTCCGCAGCCCTCATCCTACCCGACCTATCAGCGGCATTTGACACCGTCTCCCACCGCACACTAGTCACCAGACTACACGACGCAGGCATACAAGGAACAGCCCTGGACTGGATCCGATCATTCCTCACTGGAAGAAGCCAAAGGATCAGACTCCCACCCTTCCTCTCCGACCCCACGAAAATCACCTGCGGAGTCCCACAGGGTTCATCACTGAGCCCCAACCTCTTCAACATCTACATGGCCCCCCTCGCAGCCATCGTCCGACAACACGGCCTCAACATCGTATCCTACGCCAACGACACCCAGCTCATCCTCTCCCTCACCAAAGACCCCACCACTGCCAAACTCAACTTCCAGAAAGGAATGCAAGACGTCGCAGTCTGGATGACCAACAGCTGCCTGAAGCTCAACACCAAGAAGACAGAAGTCCTCGTCCTCGGTACCACCCCTTCTGCATGGGACAGCACCTGGTGGCCGACCGCCCTCGGAAGCCCACCTACCCCCTCAGACCACGCCAAGAACCTCGGCATTGTACTCGACTCATCACTCACCATGAACCGACAGGTCAACGCCGTCACCTCCAGCTGCTTCAACACCCTCCGCAAGACCTTCAAGTGGATCCCCCTGAGTCAAGGAAGACAGTCACCCACGCACTCATCACCAGCAGACTGGACTATGGAAATGCACTCTACGCCGGCATCAACAAGTCCCTACTCCGCAAACTCCAGACAATACAGAACACCGCCGCCAGACTCGTCCTCGGCATCCCCCGACACGAACACATCAGCCAACACCTACGAAGTCTCCACTGGCTCCCCGTGGAGAAAAGAGTCACTTTCAAAATCCTCACTCACGCCTACAAATTCCTACACAACAACGGACCCAAATACCTCAACGACAGAATCAACTTCCACGTACCCAAAAGAAACCTCCGATCTTCCAAACTCGCACTGGACGAAACCCCGCGCACCCACAGAGCCAGAGCAGGCGGAAGATCCTTCTCTCACTTTGCAGCCAAGACCTGGAACGAGTTACCGGCAGACATCAGACGCGCCCCCTCCCTTAACACCTTCAGGAAGACCCTCAAGACCTGGCTCTTCCGCTAAACAGATCTGCGGACCCCCCCCCCCCTCAGCGCCTTGAGACCCTCACGGGTGAGTAGCGCGCTTACAATTCCCTGATTGATTGATTGATTGATTGATTGATTGAATGGGTATGTGAGTGCTTGTGTGGGTGTGTGAGTGGGTGTATGAGAGGTTGTATGAGGGTTTGAGTGGTTCTGTGGATGATGTCATTCCTAAGTGATGTCATTTGAGATGTCACCAGTGGTGTCATGAGTGAGGTCACTGACCATGTCATGAGTGATGTAATATGTGAGGTCATAACCAGTGCATTATGGGGCCTAAGTTATAGTTAGCTCAGGTAACTATAACTGCTGAATTTCTATGGTTTTGTATGAGCAAAATCTGAGCATAACTATAACATCCCTGTAAGCTTTGATTTTTTTCAGTGAATTTCTATGTTTTAAAAATAATTCTATTTCCTAACTATAACGTCCCTGTAACCTTTGGTTTTTTTAAGTGAATTTTTAAGGTTTTTCAAATTCTATTTCATAACTATAACGTTCCTGTAACCTTTGTTTTTTTTCTTTGAATTTCTATGGTTTTTTTTAATTGGTAGTCATGTTTGCAGAGTGGTAGAGAATGGGGGCGGGGCCTCCAACCAGTTCTCATCAATTGCACTATGTGGGACTTACTGGAGGTGACAGAAGGGGTTCTTGGACCCCAATGACCCTCAGCATCCAAGGGGACTTCATCCCCCAACCAGTAGTGCGCCAGGAGGTGCGTTTGTAGAGTGGTGGAAAAAGGGGGCGCAGCCTTCGACCAGCTCACAGCAGTCCCACTGTGTGGGACTTACTAGAGGTAACAGGAGGGGTTCATGGCCCACAAGGACCCTCAGCATCCAAGGAGACTTAATTCGCCAACCAGTAGTGTGTCAACGGGTGCATTTGCAGAGTGGTGGAGAAAGGGGGCCTGGTATCCAAAGACCCCTCAGCAACCCCACTCTGTGGGACTTACTGGAGATAACAGGAGGGATTGTTTGCCCCAAGGACCCTCAGCAGCCAAGGGGACTTCATCCCCCAACCAGTAGTGCGCCAGGAGGTGTGTTTGCAGAGTGGTGGAGCAAGGGGGCATGCCCACTGATGACCTCTCAGCAATCTCGCTGTTTGGGACTTACTTGAGGTAACAGGAGGGCTTGTTGGTCTCCAAGGACCATCAGCAGCCAAGGGGACTTCATCCCCCAACCAGTAGTGCGCCAGGAGGCACGTTTGCAGAGTGGTGGAGAAAGGGGGCGTGGCCTCTGATGACCTCTCAGCAATCCCGCTGTGTGGGACTTACTGGAGGTAACAGGAGGGGTTGTTGGCCCCCAAGGACCCTCAGGAGCCATGGGGACTTCATTTTCCAACTAGTAGTGCGCTAGGAAGCGTGTTTGCAGAGTGCTGGTGAAAGGGGGCAGGACCTCTGGTGACTTGCCCAGGCGTCTTTTTTTTCATATTTATTGGTTATATTAGGGAAGGGGGCCGCGTGGCCCCCCTTCGCTGGGTTGATTTCGGCCCCAGAAACTCCAATCCCCCGGGGCCCAGCCTTTTATTTATATATTTATTGGAGGGGGGCTGCGCAGCCCCCTCTCCCCAGACTGATTTTGGTGCTGGGGACCCCATCCCCCAGGGCCCGGCCTTTTTAAAAATAAGAAAATTGTGAAGGGGAGGAGGGCTGCTTGGCCTCCTTCCCTGGCCTGATCTCGACCCCGGGGACCCCATCCCCCAGGGCCTGGCATCTCTGTTAGGGATCGCGGGGGCAGCCTGAATGCTCCCGCGGTGCCTGTCAGCTCCCCGCCTCCTGCGGGAGCCGGCATTGCTTTGACACACAGAGAGCTGCTAAACATGCAGTTTCCTGTGTGTCAAAGCAAATACTCCGATTCCAGCAAGCGAGAGCATTTCTCCGCTCTCACTTGCTGAAAGCAGAGCATTTGGCTTTGGCGTGGCGGGAGCAGAAAAGCTCCTGCTAAGCCACAGCAAACAGCTATGCCCCAGGAGTGGGCAGCCTGGGACATAGCAGGACCTGATCCTGGGGGTGTGGCGGTCCCCAGGGCCATGTATGGCTCCAGGAGGGGGGCCCGCATGGCCCCCACCCTTATTTTGCCATAGGACCTGCCCAAGGGTGGTGGTGGTCCCCGGACTGTATATGGCCCAGGAAGGGGGCCGGTCAGCCCCTCTCCATCTTTTTAAAGTTATGCCCTGGGGAGGTTGTGGTCCCCGGGGGTCGGCGAGGCCCCCATGCCTTTTAATTTAGCCCTGGGGAGGTGGCGGGCCCCCGGGGCACAGTGGGGTCCGAGAGGCCCCCCATTTCTGTATATGTAGCTCCAGGGAGGTGGCGGTCCCCGAGGCTGGGGGATTCCGTGCGGCCCTCCCGTTTGAATATAGCCCCGGGTAGGTGGCTGTCCCCAGGGCTGCGGAAGGTCCGTGTGGCCCCCGCATAATTTATTATTAGTGGTGGTCCCCGGGTTTTATAAACCCTAGGCGGGGGGCCCCATGCGCCCCACTCCTTTATTTTTTACATGCCTCTGGGATTTGGCCCACCCGGGGGCTTCCTCAAAAAGACGTGCAGGAGAACGCGTGTCTTTTTCTATTCAATTGTGCAGCGAATCAGTGGATCCAGCTGCAAATTTGTGGCAAAATTGAAATAAAAAATGTTTTCAACCCTTGGCGGGGTCTCTGTAGGACCCCACCACCAGTACTAGGGGGTCAGGGTAGTCCTACCCTGCCCCCCTTTGTTTATTTTTTACATTTTATGTAAGACTCAACTCGATCCGAGTCCCAAGATGGCTGCCAACACTTCCTGCTTAAAGTGTTGCAAACCAATCAGATTGCAACACGGGGACTGTTGGATCCACAGGTAATCCGCATCCCCAGATATACAAATTTGTTTTCCAGTTAATATCTCCCAAACTACTAAATAGATTTACACCAAATCACAAAAAGCACGATCTGCGTACCAAGATCTAGCTGTCTGCCAAATTTGGTGTAATTCCATCCAGCGGTTCGGGCTTTATTAACATGGGGAAAACATGTTTTGGGACCCCCCCTTTTTCTCAGTCTCCGCTACACGAAACACCCCAAACCTTTCCAGACCCCATGTGAAGTACGGGGGATTTTTTTGGGAAAATTTCATTAAGATTCATCAACCGGCACCGAAGATATAGGCAACTGAAAATCACAAATATATATATACATTTATATATTCAATGAAAAAAACAAAGGTAACAGGAACGTTATAAATAGGTTCAGATTTTACACAAACAAACTCATAGAAATTCAGCAGTTCTAGTTATAGTTTCACAAGTAACTATAACTCATGCCCTAAGATAAATGTAACTCGTGCCCCTGCCATGCACAGTTTTCACATCAATAATTTCACTGCAAATGTTGCAGTGATATTATCAGTGATGTGGTAGAAGGTGTCTTGAGTGATGTAATATAGCGAGGGCGCAAGCTATAGTTACCTTAGGGCACGAGTTATAGTTACTTGATTTAAATATAACTGCTGAATTTCTATAGTTTTGTGTGTGTAAAGTCTGAACCTAACGTTCTTGTAACAGTTTTTTGTTTCAGTGAATTTCTAACGATTTTTAAAAATTCAATTTCCTATCTATAACACCTCTTAGGTCTTTTCTGTGAATTTCCACCTTTATTTTTTGCTATTTCCTAACTATAATGTCCCTGTAACCTTTGGTTTTCTGTGAGTGTGTGAATGGATGTATGGGTGGGTGTGTGAGTGGCTGTGTGTGTGTGCAAGTGGGTGTATGAGTGTGTGAGTGACTGTGTGGGTCTGTGGGTGGATGTGGGAGTGGGTCTGTGAGTGGATGTGGGAGTGCTTTTGTGGGTGTGTGAGTGGCTGCGTGGGTGTGTGAATGGGTGTGTGAATGATTGTATGGGTGTGCATGTGTGTGTGTGAGTGGTTGTATGGCTGTGCATGTGGGTGGGTGAGTGTGTGAATGGTTGTGTGCGTCTGTGAGTGGGTGTGGTATTGGTTTTGTGGGTGTGTGAGTGGATGTGTAAATGTGTGAGTGGTTGTGTGAGTGGGTGTGCAAGTGGCTGTGTGGATCTGTGAGTGGGTGTGTGAGTGGTTGTATGGGTGTGCAAGGTGGGGGAGCAGGGAAAGGAGTTCTCCTGCAAGGGAAAATGTTTTCTTCCTGGAGAAACAAGAAAAAATGTTTGAATAAGTGAATTTGCATTTGTGTTGATCCTGGGAAAATGGAATTAGCAAATGCTTGCTGTGATGATCATTTCCAGGCCTACTACTTCTGTAAACTCTTGAACATTCCTAAAAGTCTTAAATCTGCCCCAGTGGGCGTTTACAGAAGTGTGGGTGCTATTCTGTGACTTTGAAACTTGTGTCCCACTCTCATGGCAAAACAATGAACAATGTCTGATATGCTCCTACTCCATACAGGCTGTTATGCCCCAAAACAACTAAAGAAAAATAAAAGAATCCTTCACACAGACCCAAGGAAAAGAATAAACTTCCTGACAGAGTAGAGTACCCCAATGAGGGTTAAGCACCGCAATAAGGTTAGATATACGCAAACTCAAAGGGTCTCCCGCTTCAGCAAGAGAACGAAAACCAATCAAAGGGAGTATTCACTACATGCTTCTTAAACTTTGATTAAATTAGAGGAGTACATCTGTAAAGATTTCCTATTGCATATGTTGGTACCGATGAGTGAGGTATTAGACGATAAGACTCTGCAGTGGTTATACAAATGAGCCATATAATAACAGAATGAAAAGGAAGAAAGTTACATGGGGTACATTGTGTTGAGCAGAGCTGCGCGGAACATAAAGTTTTGAGTTCACAACTCGTGAATGTCATTTTTTAAAGGAATATATTAATTTTAGATCAAACTATCATTTAACAGTGATGATTCCAGGTGAAATCCTCAAGCAAAAATGTTTATTGGAGAGCGGATGGTGAAGTGGAATCGGCCAGGCCTGAAGGCAACTGCCTTTCTTCTGAGCGCCAGCGGTGCCTTGTTAGAAATTTGGTTTCTGGCTGGCAGAGGTATGTACCTTGTCCAAGCAGGAACCACAATCCTAGTCAGGGTAAGTCACCAACACACCCTAAATTAACCTGTGCTCACCCCCTGGTAGCTTGACATAGAAAAGTCAGACTTAACTTAAGAGGCTATATGTAAAGTATTTGTGCAACACTTCAAATAGTAAAACAGTGAAAAAACCACACAAAAAGATAGCACCCCTGGTTAGAAAAATAGAGCTTAGTTTACAAAATAAAACAGGACCAAAATGACAAAAATCCAATAAGTAGACCTGGAGATATTGATTTTTAAAAGAATAAGTGAAAATAGCACCAAAAGGCACTAAGTGCCAACAAGGGACATCTGGTCGCACTAGACAGGGGCAAAGTCAAAAGTTCAGGCCGACTGCGATGGAGCGCGGGCCGGCTACAGGGACCAGAGTGGGTCCTCTGAGCAGGATTACATTGGTCCGGGATGCATTGCCATAGAAGATCGTGTCGACAGACAACTGCGGAAGGAAGAGGGGGTGATGCGTTGAAGTTGATCGGCAGGTTCGGCAGCAATGTACTGGTCTTGATCGCGCAACAGCGACCATGCGTCGGCTCGCATGAGATGTGAAGTTTCAGCTTCGATGTCGATGCTGTCGTCGAGGGAGATGCGAAGACTTGGCTTGAGGAGCGTCGCGCAGTGGTGGTTCCGAAGTCAGGCAGCTGCAGCAATGCATCAGTTCTGGTCCACGCAAACAGGGTGTTGCGCTGGTTCTGATCCACGCAGTGGCGAAGATGTGTTGGTGCTGACCACGCAAAAACGACAATGCACCCGTTCCGTCTCCACAGCGGTGATGTGTTGAGCAAGCACCTTAGGCTCACTTCCAAGGGTCCAAGACTGGGGTGGCACCACTTGGTAAAGCAGATTCACAGATGGCAGAGTCCAAGTGCAGAAGCAGGATAGTTGGAAATCTTTTATGTCCCTGAGACTTCAGATCAGGAGGCAAGCTAGCAAGCCCTTGGATTCACTCTGGGTTCAAGTGACGTCGGTCCAATCCTTCTCAAGTTGACCAGAAGGGCAGCAGGCAGCACAGCAAGAAAGCAGTTCTTCCCATGCAGCAGTCCAGCAGAATGGCAGTCCTTCAGCAGCACAGCAGTCCTTCTTCCTGGCAGAGTCTTCACAGATCCAGAAGTGTACTGAAGTGGGAGAGTCTGAGGTCCAGTTCTTATGCCCAGTGGGGCCTTTGAAGTGGGGGAGACTATAAAGAAGGGTCTTTGAAGTGCATAGAGATCCTTCCTTCCTACCCTGGCCCAGGGGGGTATGCAGCCCTTTGTGTGGGGACAGGACACGGCCTATTCAGGTATAAGTGTGAGGCTGTTCCCAGCTCCTCCCTCTCATCCTCCTAGGATGGCCTGTCAAGTCACACATAAGCTCCCATTGTGTGTGGCTTTCCAGAGGGAATGCACAAAGCCCAGCTGTCACCCTCCACTGGCGTGCATTGGAGACAGGCTGCAGGCACACAGGGCTAACAGCATAAAAATGCCATCTTTCTAAACATGCCAGTACTGAAAACAAGATTTATAAACCAATTACTTTCTCAGATCACACGTGTCACTCATTGTGATTGAAAAAAGTTTGTTTATTTAATTTTAAGAAAATTCTAAAATAGAGAATAGAACACTCAATTTCTTAGTGTTTGTTGGGCTGTTATTCTTTCAAATCTATTAATGATTTCATAGACCACATAACAACTTAACACACACATGTTGTAATTTACATGTAATATGTACACATAAATTTGGCAAGACTTACATTCGAGGTATAAATCAATTTGTGAGTTGGGGTTCCACACACAATTAACAAATAATAATCACAACCACACAAGACAAAAATAATCAGAACAGAAAAAGGGGGGGGGGGAAGGGACCAGCGGGGTTGTAACATTTGTTACACCAAATACTCTTAGTATTTTTTAGGAGGATACAACCCACGTCTGGGGAAAGGCCAAACAGTTGTGTATTCAGTTTAACCTGGATCATTCAGTTGATCAATTAACACATTGATTTAAGGACATTTCTGTGAGGAAAAACTGGTTAAACTGATACAAATTCCATATGCACTTGTTTGGTCATAAAACGAGGTCTACGTGTTTCGAACCCCTACATTCTTTAAAGAGGGTTCTCTTCAGGACCTGGAACCAAGACAAAGCTTTAAGGAGAAAAGCCAATCTGTGCTTCACACATGGATCTCTTAGTTGTTCCACGTAAAAAAAGTTAATTGTATGACTTTAGTCCTGCTTTAACAAGATTGCAGATACGGGGACTGGTCTAGTTGTCACTGTCAATTTAGCCAGCGTGGTCGTGTCTCTGCAGTCCGTAAATTTTGGACCCTTCGTTGAAAGCCCGTTTGTTGGAGGACCGTCCTTGTATCTCCGACTCGTAGGACTTCTTTCTAAAAGTGGCATTTTAAAAATTGTTATGATAAATTTGACTTTGCCATCAAAGAGGATTTATCATTACAATTCCATAGGTACTAGACATGACAGATCTACCTCCTTCCAATTGTGAATTACATCTCGTTAAATGTTACATGGAATCCCCAGTGTTAACCTATGGGAGGGGTAGGCCTCACAGTAGTGAAATACGAACTTGAGAGTTTTTCACTACCAGGACATGTAAAACTTAAAAGTACATGTCCTACCTTTTAATTAAACAGCACCATGCCCTATGGGCTACCTAGGGCCTACCTTATGATGTGACGTATATGCAATAAAAGGAGAGTTTAAGGCTTGGCAAGAGGTTTTAAATTGCAAGTCGACATGGCAGTGTAAACTGCACACGCAGGCTCTGCAGTGGCAGGCCTGAGACATGTTTTAAAGGGCTACTTAAGTGAGTGGCACAATCAGGGCTACAAGCACACTAGTAGCATTTAATTCACACGCCCTGGGCAAATGTAGTGCACTCTACTAGGGAGTTAAATTAAATATGCCAATTGTGGATAATCCAATCAAACAATGTTTAAGGGAGTGAGCACAAACACTTTAGCTCTGGTTAGCAGTGGTAAAGTGCACAGAGTCCTAATCCCAACAAAAACCAGAGAAGCAAAATTGGCGGCAAGCAGGAAAAGAGTTTGTGGGAAGACCACTCTAGGTCTAACATACCTACATTCCAACAGTAGTTTTAGGTGCTCCAGGCCACTGAAACAGGTGCCCTGGCCATAGAATAAAGGAGGTGCCAGGAGTACCTGGGCAGACAAGAGTGGATGAAATCATGAAATGGAGCTCCTGCCCTTCTCTCTGAGGTGTGTCTGGGAACTGGCATATCAGCAACAGTGGCAGCAAGGCCTTGACTGAGCTCCTCCTCATTAGAAGTGGGAGTGTGGCAGGCTGCACCAACAAAATGATTTGAGCTCTCTGGGAAGTAAAATATACGATAAGTAGCGCCTCCTGGTTAGGGGACGTCCCCCTGGGCACAGCGTCAAGCCCACAACGGTTTAAAAAAAAAAAAAAAGAATCAGTACACAATCCTTTGAACTTTGATGAAAAGTAACAAACTTATGCTGTGTTCATTCTATATTTGATATTGTTTATTCATATCACAAGAATTTTCCAAATGGATATTCACAGGGTCAATCAAGTATTCAGATGAACCTTGCCCGATGCATTTCGGTCCATGACAGACCTTCGTCAGGGGACATAATCTATAACAAATGTAAAGCGATGAATAAGGGGGAGCCAGGCCAAAACAATATGGTATATCTGGGAAGTATACAGTAAAGCATCTGAGGCCAGAGGGGTATTGGACAGTGAAGGCTGTGCTGGAGCCAATGACCTTCAATGATTGGGACAAGAAGCTCAGAGGGAGGTAGGCCGTTTGCCATCTTTAGTAGATGTCATGCAAGGCTTGAAGAGCAGCACGGTGTATCTGTGGAGGGACAGTGTAGGCTGCTCTTCACCCTCCAGTTTAACACACAATTGTTGAAACTGTAAAAGCTACCAAGGGATAAAAGACTTTGGAACCTGCAAGAAGCTGCCCAAGCCCACAGATTATACTGGCCTGACTTGAAACTACAGCAAAAGGTCCCATAATGTGCTATATTTTGCTAATTCGAGTACTTAGCCTTTACAGAAATCCTGGATGACTTCCAGGGGTTGTCATGTTCAGACAGTGTTCAGTTAGTCCACCCAGTTGACGGCCCGAAGCAAACGTAAAACATACATGTCCACCCACTAAAAGGCAGCAAAAGTATTCCTTGAGGATTGTAAGACAGACCGACCCTGATCTCCCTGATGTCATTTTATATCATTCATTTTCAGGTTTACCTTTGGTAGGGAAAGGAAAGTAGAGTCAGTCTGTTGCAGGCTTAGGAACCTGCTATGTTCGTATGATTCGACTAATGTATTGAGTGACAGCTACAGTCTACCTGAAATTGGGACTACTGCAACAAAATGGGGAGGCATCAATGCATAGAAGCAACACATTATGGCCAAACAATGAACATCTCGAGGCCTGGAAGAGGAAACATGTTCTGTGGCCAGCGCCTCAAAACACATAGACATTGGAAGTATTAGGAGCTGCTGCAGTCATTAACCTTATCCTCAAACTTCTTCTGTGCGTGGTGCAACCATTATTGACAAAACAAATCAGTATATCACACAGTTTAACGTCTTAGCTACTGAAGCTTTTACCACCCCCGTGTTGAGCCCTTCTTGATGTTTGGGACATAACCTTTACCCCACAATGGTTCAACGCATGGCACCCAACTATAGGAACCATGGCAGTGCTTAATTTGAGCCGGTGGTTTCCGGTACTCTGCACCGGCATTTTATTGTCAACAACGGTGCATGTGACAGTCTGCCACAAGGTGGCGCTGTCTGGCTAATTTAGGGATTGACGCAACAACATGTAATGATTAATTCAATATACATTAAAAATTAATATTATCTGGCGCCCAAGCTATTCTTATAGCTTTGGAGGCCTGAAATAGTCCGAATTGTCACACTTGTAGGAGTGTGATGGTTAGTAGTTGTGTTGTTATTATTATTGGCAACACCAGGAGGTGCAATGTGTGATGTAAGCTGTAATGGCCTCCTGGCGAGAACCCTGGCACTTATGTTTTTTACAAATTAAGCACTGACCATGGCACAGTCTTATGCTGCTTTTGCACTTTCTCATGTACTCTTCTTTTATCCTGCTGCCTTCAGATACTTGAGCTAAGAATGACCTTCTGTATAAATGCCCAAGTTAATGATAACACAGCAGCACTATATCTTAGCATTTTGCACTTACTTGCTACTATGCATTTGACTGACAATGTTTGCTTCTGTTGCACTTTTGCCTTTTTTAAGGTTTTAACTAATTCTGTACCTTAAAAATGAACGCCATGAGGAAGGCTTAAGCCAGCTATACCACTCATGGCACACCCTATGCTATTTCTGCACTCTGTACTTTTTCCTGCATTCTTCTCCTATTCTTTAGATACTCGATCTTAGAATGACTTTCTGCAAACATGCTTAAGTCATTAATAAAAAGTTTGCATGGCGTCGCGAGACTTTTGCACTTTGCACTTTCTCCTGCTCTTTTATTATTGAGTATTCGACTAAGAACGTTTGCTTGCCTTGCACTTTTGCCTCTTTTCAGGTTTTAATTAGTTCCTTCTGGAGCCCTGGGTACATTTTAACGCGTTTACAATGGATGCTCATGGCTTGTTTTAAATTGTTTGTTTGAACTCGTATGGATGAGCTGCACTTTTTGTTAAGGTTTTAACTAACAATAAAATTGAACTGACGGGGCGTGGCTTGGACGGCAGAGCTAATGGCTGCCTGATTACATCTCTCTGCCCGACACAGAGACAACCATGCAACCTTCGCTGAACATCTGGGGCTCTAATAAGATCAAAAGCCAGAATCTGAGACCTCATGCCGTGAGGCGTCTCCCGGACCCGCCAAACATCAGCTGGATGCGCCAGTGGCCGTGTAAATCAACTTTAAATCCTCCGGCACCAACACACACTCGTTGAGCGCAAGATGGCGGAGACCCAGGCGTACCCGACTGCAGAGCTTCCAGCTTAACGGAGCTACGGATTCCCTCCTCTAGCGGCTGCTTCCTGAAGGAAAACCACCCAACGACTCACCGGCCAAGTTCTATTCAAGGTACTCATTAATTTCAGACTTTCAAAGCCCAATACGATCTGCGGGACGATCGATTCCTCAGCGCTGCCTGACCCTAAAATGGCGACCGCGCTAGTAGCGATCACACACTGACAGCGCACATTCAATTGTGCACACATCCAGGGAGCTAACGCTGTGCCTCACCCGTGCCAGAATAATAATTCAGTGTTTGCCAGCTGCCTATTTTGATGTCCGAGTACGATAACGATCGCAACGAACCACAATATCAGAGGCTCTGTTCTCCTTGCATATAAGATGGCGCCCGCCCAGTGGAAACTTCACAATCCACATCATATGTGTGTGTAATCTGGTCCAAACAATGTTCTATGCAAAGAGCAAATGACTAGTACTGTTAATTAATCCAGTGAACTCAGCGATCTTCCTCTGCTCAATCAAGGCCTAATTGCTGCACCTAAACACAAGTCTGCCACTCCTGCCTGATTCTGTGCCTGACCTCAAAATGGCGTATATCGTCATGTCAATGTGCCACCGTTAGAACAAATTAAGGCATTTTACCAGAAGATCAACTTAAGGAGTATGCATAAAAAGTCACACTGTTTGTCTGGAGCACCTTGAAGTATACAAGCCTATAGCATTTAAGTCTGCCCCACAAAAATAGTCTGCACCACAAAAAATAGTGCAGCTTCATCCAATACCTCAATTGGAGCCTTCAAACTCACTTATATCTCCATCAAGGCTTGGTTTGAAGTCTCTTCCGACTCACCTAGAACCTAGAACCTCAAGGTGCGCAGGGTACGCAAAGTGCATTAAAAATACGCAAAGATTGCAAAGTTTGTAAAGTAAAGTGTGTTAAAAATACGCGAAGAACGAGCGCAAAAGTACAATACAGTATCTATGCTAGAGTCTAGCACCAATAAACGACACTTTCCCCAATATCTGGCTACACAACTCCTGTCACCTCCACCTACACAACTCTTATCACCATGGCAGAAAAAGATTCTAAATCACATTACAAGCGCTCCAAAGCTGAGCCGTCACCATCAGACTCTCCTATCAAACCCAAGGCAGATATGAGCAGCACAATGGAAATGATCCTCAAAAAACTGGCTGATGTACACGACCTGGCGAAGTCTACCAAACAAAATAGGGACGCTATGCAGTTAGAATTGACCGCCATTCGTGCTGACATAAATACAATCAACTCTAAAATTGACGCAGCGGAACAGAGGATAAGTGATGTAGAAGACTCCACTAATCGTTCCAACAAAGATATAAAATCCCTTCTTGCCATCACCAGCAGTCTAAAAAGACAAGCTGCCGAACTTGAAGACCGGAACAGAAGGGGCAATATCAGAATTTTTGGAATACCTGAAGGGTCCGAGGACTCTGCAGAGTCTTGTATTTCCTTCTTAGAGAACTGGATTCCACAGATCACTGGCATAAAATTCCACAAGAACTCGGAACTGGATCGCGCACACAGAATACCGACTTACAACTCAACGGCAAGAAAAACAACAGGTCCGATCATTTGCAAACCTCTGAGATATCAACATACGGAGGCCATTCTCACCTTTGCTCGCACAAATCGCCAGATCACATGGAATGGCCACAAAATCATTTTCACACAAGACTACTCAAAAACAACCGTCGATACAAGGAAGGGCTTTCTCATGCTCAGAGACAAACAACGAGAAAGAAACATCCAATTCTCATTTGCAGGCCCATCAAAATTCAAAATCACAGAGAATGGAAGATTACACATATTCACTGATCCAAACGAGCTGTCGAACTTCCTAGACAGCCCGAACTCACAAGACATGGATCACGCGAACTCCTTCTCTAACAAAAGGAAACCTTGATGTCCTCTAACCTGCCCATCAGCTAGGATTTGCCTCTCAAGAGGAGTTTTCTCTCCATAGAACAGGATTAGGCGGTTTGTCTTACTGTTCATGATTATAACTTACTGTTCGTATTATAATTTGCTGTCAATTTGCTGTTGAAGACGTAAACACTTGCCCTTTAAGGGGCTCCCTGGTAACAGGTTTGCTATCACCCTAGAACAGGGTTGTTTAGTTCGAATTTTTGCCCATATACAGGGTTGTTCAGAACGAATTACTGGACATGAACACTATGCATTTCTATTGTTATCTATTATTAAGTTAAAAACCAATCGAGACAGTCGTTATAGTTAGAGGTGCTGTTCAGTGCGAATTATTGTCCATGAACATTATACATCTTTACTGCTAATTATTACAAAACTAAAAGGTTACACAAAAGTCAGAGGCCGCATCTACATATATATACTCTAGTCACTATGGGCCTCAAAAGGTCACAAATCAAAATGTTATAGATCTAAATATGCTAATTCCATTCTTACACTTTAGAAGGTTATTTAACGATTAATCATATCTTTCTCCGAGTTGGTGGACTGATGCTCCTGCTGTCGCACCTCCGACGTTCGATGCCTTCAGGGCTAGGGAGAAGCGTGTGGGTGTGGGGGGGGGAGGGTTGGGAGTTTTGAGGTTTTTGCTTTAGTTGTCATCATTATTATTATTACTGTTATTTTTGGCCTGTTCTCCTTTTCACTTTCCCTTATTACTGTTTCCTGCTCTGCACATTAACCAGCCATCAGATCAACATCTGAGTGTACGCAGAGCCGGCTGTGTTCTCGCACTTCATTTTAATTCGTACCATGTGCTTCCCACTCATTTGGAACTATTACTCCAAACAGGCATTAATAATCAGTGCAAAGTCAATCCCAGCCACCATTACACACACATACAATGACACACAATATTTCAGACAACCTTAATATCTTATACCTAAACGTGAAGGGGCTTAACCAGCCAATTAAGCGACGGAAAATTATGGACTATCTAGAAAAAACAAAAGGAGACATCATACTCCTTCAGGAGACAAAGCTATCTAGCAAAGACTCTGAATTCATTAAACACAACTGGATATCAGAAGTGTCCTGCTCACCAGCGGAACACAAAAAGAAAGGCGTAATTACCCTAATAGCAAGAAAATCCAATATCAATCTTGAGGCATGCTCACATGATGAGGAGGGCAGACTCCTGGTTACAAGTTTACGTAGAGGGGATGATACCTTTCATGTTGTAAACATATATGGACCAAACACAGACGAGCCCAATTTCTGGGAAAAAGTCTCTAACAAAATAGAGCACCTATCCCAAGAAGACTTAATCATAGTGGGTGGTGACTTTAACCTCCCAGTAGACCCTATACTAGACTGCCAAGCTACATGCAAATACCATCTCACAAAATCTCACGGTGTAGTACAATAAGTATGCTCAAAATACAATCTCAAAGATCCTTGGCGCCTTCAACACCCTGATTCCAGAGACTATACCTTTTACTCAGCCCCACACAACTCATACACAAGGATAGATTATATACTAATATCGGGCTCATTCACTCATCTAATCGACCAGACCAATATTTCACTGAAACCTGTATCTGATCACTCATGCAATAACACCATATTAACAGGCAGCCACTGTAAGCCTCCACTTAAAAAATGGCGTTTCAATAACTATGTTCTATAAGATCCCAATGACAAAAGCAAAATCGAAGACTCAATCACGAACTCTCTCAAAAACAACGACCTCCCGGAAACAAACGTAAACACTCTCTGGGATGCGTTGAAAGCAACCCTGAGGGAGGTTCTCATAGAAATCAAAACGAAAATCAACAAGAGATATAACGCAGAACTATTAAAACTAGAACAAGAAATCAAACAATTGGAAATTTTGCATGCCAACTCTCTAAACAATAACACACGTAACCAGCTCACACAAAAGAAATATGAATACAACAAAATCTTGAGCGAAAGATCAGGGGTGTGGATAAATACATTTAAGGGCCTCAAACTCTGCGAAGCTAACAAAGCAGGGAAGTTACTCGCTTCTTACCTCAAACACAAACAAAATCAACACAGAATCACATCAGTCAAAGATGTGAACAATCAATCGCACACTAACCCAAAGAAAATTTTGCTTTAAAAAAAATTATGAATCTCTATACCGTAATGATCAGGACTTCAACTTGCAAAAATGCACGCAATACCTGGATAGGATCAAGATTCCACAACTATCTGAAACAGACAGACTAGCCCTCGGTAAGCCGATAATTGCTTCGGAAGTGATTAAAGCCATTAAATCCCTGAAAGAAAACAAAGCTCTGGGACCAGATGGCTTTACAGCCAAATTTTACAAAACAATCACAGATCTAGTACAACCACCCATGCTAAACGTATTCAACAATATCGCTAGCTCAGGCGGAATAACAGATTGAAAGGCAGAAGCCGACATTTTAGTTCTCCCCAAAGGGAAAGACCCTTTACAAACAAAAAACTATAGACCGATATCGCTCATAAACATGGACTGCAAAATCTATGCAAAAATATTGGCCACTAGTCTTAACAAATTCCTACCAAAACTAATAAGTACCTCCCAAGTAGGCTTCATTAAACACCGCATGTCAAACGATAATACCCGCCTTCTCTGCCATGTTCTCGAAAACACGAACTATGCTAATAAACCATCCGTGGCTATAACTCTAGACACAGAGAAAGCGTTTGACAGGGTATCTTGGTTGTTCTTAAATCAATGCATGAAGTCCTTTGACCTTGGTGAACCATTTATAAAGATGGTCATGGCCCTGTACGCGAGACCCACTGCGCGAATTGCGATTAACGGTTCCCTTTCCGAGCCGCTCACCCTTCAACAAGGCACAAAACAGGGCTGCCCACTCTCACCTTACCTATTTCTTTTAGCTCTAGAACCCCTTGTAATCCCACGACTCTCCCGAGCGGGATTTCCAAGATGGCACCCGGGACCAGTCACCAGGAAGGAGAGGTCATCGCTCTAGAGTCCCCGGAGGACGTGACGCAAGAACGTCAAAAGGAAGGAGGCACAGACGAAGAGGTCGACGAGGGACAGAAGAAAAACGTCGAGTCGGCTGGCGGAGGAACGGAGTGCGGGAAGCAACGGCGAGTTTCAGTGACAGGAGAAGAGGCGTCGGACTTCCAGGAGGCAGGACGATTGGCCCGGAGCAAGGAGAAGACGCCGTAGAAAAGGAAGCGACGACAACGCCAGAAGGTCTACCCGACCCAGAGAGGAGGAGGGCAGTGAGACTCCTACTGCCACGACCCAGGAGGGCTGTGGCTTCCGGCAAGTACCTTTTATTTGTTACCTCACAACGGGGTGGTGGTGGTTGGGGCACTAATCACTTGAATCTGCATGACACTGCAGGGACCACCTTCTGTTGTTTGTAGTTGATTTGCACAGCCCCATTCCCGGGTGAAGGTGACGGTCTAGGCATATTTAGTTTGCAGAGGACATACAAACCTGATTATTCTTTGTTTTGTTTCAAGGGTCACGTCCACACTTCTTCCCCTCCTCTGACCTGGCGGGTTGAAAGAAAGAGCCAAAGACGACTCCAAGCACCAAACCAAGAGCCTAAAGAGAGGGAATTAACCCAATGGACATTGACTCAACTGTCAGAAAAGATAATACCCTTTTCTTTAGCTGTAGAGTCCAGCCTCTACCCTACCCTACTCCCTTGTACTCTTTGTTTTGTCTATTAAAACTCTGACAACCCCACTCCTGACTAGGTGTCTTATATGACCAGGTGACCACATCCCTCTTACAGGATATAGAACAAAATACCGAAATCACTGGGATAGGATTTAATAATGAGCAGGTTAAATTAGCCGCTTATGCAGACAACATTCTGATTGTCACAGAGAATCCTGAACCCTCAATCAAGGCTCTTATGCACACCATAGAAACTTACTCAGAACATTCGGGCTATAAACTAAACAGAGACAAATCAGAAGTAAAGCCATTAAATATTCACTGCACAAATGAGGTCCTAGGGTCATCAGGTCTGGCATGGCAATCCGGATACATTAAATACCTGGGAATTGAGTTAGGGAGCAACATAATAGACACATAACACCACAATGAAAACACTACCCTAGATAAAATTAAAAAACTATCAGACAAATGGTCCCCAAAATTTACCACCTGGTGGGGCAGGATTGAAACAATAAAAATGATGATCACCCTGTTAGTCAATTACCTCATCAATATGCTACCCCTCTTATTAACCAAAGACTTACACCACAAACTAGATAGCTTGATCTCAAAATTCATTTGGCAAGGTAAGAAGGCTAGAATAGCCCTCAAAAAGCTCAGACTAGATAGATCGCTGGGGGGTGTTAACCTAGCCGATTTTAAAACCTATCAAACTGCCTTCTTAGCAAAACAGGGCTCCTATTGGCTTTATCCTCAAAACAACTACACCCCAGTGTGGCTAGAAATAGAAAAGGCCATCCTAAATAATCTAAGCCCACTCACCCTATTAACTACTAACACTGACAAACTAGATAGATCAAAATCTATATTTAAAAACTCAAAAAACGCTCTCTTAAAACTAGATAAGAATCTCCTTACAAGCATAAGATACTCAAACCTTGCATCTCTATGGAATAACCACAACATTAAATACAATGGTAAACCCATATACTTTGAGTCATGGATAAATAAAGGTATTTTCTTCCCACAACAACTAGAATGCTCATCATATCCTATAACTTTCTCGGAACTCCAAAATACTTACAAGATTGATAAAATGGAATTCTATAATTTCCTTAAAATCAAAGCTGCCATATCGAAATCTAATCTGCATAGAACAACTCCATCTCTCCCTAGCTTCATAATAAAAATTAATAGCTTGGGTTATCAAGTCTCCCACATACATAAACTCCTACGTCCTAAATCCTCGCACTTAAACAAAAAATTCACTTCGTTCTGGGAACAACACTCTTCTGACCCCTTGTCTGAATCACAATGGGTAAAATATGAAAATCAGTTATCTACCAAAAAATCTCTCCAGTTTTGTCACAAACTAAACTATGGCTCATCCACAAAGCTTAATGGACCCCAGCGTGTCTACAGGCATAACACCTCCTTTCAGATCCCACTTGTTGGAACTGAAAAGAAGAAGTAGGTGATTTAGCCCACCTCATCCTTTACTGCAAAGCCCTATCCTCTTTTTGGGACAAAGTGTCACATTTCTATATACCTTATTTAACTGCCGTCTAAAAAAGTAATTTGCCTCCCTAATTGCTGGCTTTCTTAACGCAGACCTAGAAAACCAAACAGACAAGGCACTAATGCACCTTTTACTCACATCAGCAATAAAAATAGTCCTAAACAACTAGTAGGACACACGCAAAGCCTCATTCAAATGTTGGATTAACTGGATCACGCACATTAGAAGCGCAGACAATATCTCCCTCCAACAGTCACCATGGAAATCTCCAGTTAGACACATCTGGGACAGGTTAGACAACTATTTCTCCTCAAACAAACCACCTTAAGCAGGTTTACGAGTATACACTAACTCACTCATGCTCCAACGCAATTAACGCCATAGGTATACTAGTAGCCGGCGGTGGCTAATTCCTTTAACAAACTTCTCACAACCACACTTTGCAACCCCGCACATGCACTTATCTCAGTACCCATGGAAAGTAATGGTTCCTTCTCCTCTCTTCTTACTCCCTCTTTCCTCTTATCTAGCTTATTCAAACTTACCCATTATACATGTTCTCAGGCCAACTATTGCTTTGTATTAGTGTTTTGTATTACTGCTTCGTACTGTCTGGTATTACTACTTGTATTATTGTTTAGTTTATTACTTATGTACTATTTTTGTATTATTTGTTCTTTCAAAAACTTAATAACATCTTTTGAAATTAAATAAAATTGAACTGACTGAACACAATTTAAGTCCATTTTTTCCTATATGTTGGATATTCTAAAAGTACCTGAGCTTGTGGTTTCCCCTAAAGGCAACCAAGAAAGTGGGCAAAATATTGCAAAGGTTTTTTTTTTTTTTTTTTTGGAACAATGGGAAAAGTCAGCACAAGAAAGACTACATATTTTCCTAAAGATGGCATCAGCAAAATGTTTGCTGTGAAAACATCACCATCTTCCTAGCTTTCAGGAGCAAGCAGAGTTGTAAAAAAACATTTTTACACCAGATTTTGTATTTGGTAGTAGGTACAAGTGGTAGTCCATTTTTGCTATTTTTTGTGGTTTTTACCAACTTGAAATTTGACATGGAAACAGGTGTGAAACCCATGAGTGAACCCGAAACACTACACATTTCTGAAAACTAGACAAAATTCCAAATTCAGCAAGTGGACATTTGTGTAGAATGCTCATGGTTTTCTCAAAAAATACATTGTAGTTCCTCTTCAAATGGGGAATTTGCCCGTTAGCACACCATTTAATAATATTCTGACTGAAGGCATTTTGCATGGTGTTCATCATATTCTGATTGAATCCAAGGGTTTTCAGGTCTTCCTGCAGATATACCCACTTGAGCTTATCAAAAGCTTTGGTGGCATCCAAAGTTGCCACTGTTAGAGGGATACCAAAAGTCTCTGATATATCCATTGCTCCTATCAAGAGATGCGTCACTTCATTAAATTACCTGTCTTGGCATAAAACCTTTTTGATTGAGTGGAATATAGAAGGAATGACTCCAGCTAACCTTCTAGCCATAATACCTGTGAACATTTTATAATTGCAATTTAGTAACGACATGAGTCAGTAAGAGTCAGGTTTTTTATTATCTATATTTGGTTTCAGGATCAGTTATTGTAGCTCCATACCAGGAAGGAGGCATCTCTTCTTCATAATTAAGTTGAACATTATTTTCCATATAGGGATCACCTCAGTCATTAACTGCCCGGGATCCCATCCGGCCCAGCAGCTTTCTTGTTCGTTTAATTCTGTATCTGTCTTATTATTTCTTCCTCAGTAATTTAAGTATCTAGTGCTGCAGGTTGAGTTAGTACCTGCAATTCTTTCTCCAAAACACCCCAATTGCCACACGGAGGGTGCATAAAGACTGTTCTTATTCATTATCAATACTTTATTCGGTTATTAAACCTTCAAAGTACAATGAAAACAATTATGGTGTACAATAGATTAAAACTCAGATTAGAAGAACAATAAAATGAATATAACTATATATACATGTATACAATTTGTGCATGGTGTCACACAGTAATGTAGAATACCAGCACCAAAGGTATTGTGCGGTTCACAAAATGCGAAATACACGATTATTACAAATACAATAAAATTCATCAATGATCAATAGCAGTAAGTTCTCCCAAAGACATTCATAAATTGGTATTCTTTCTCTTTTAGGAGGGAGGAAGGAGCACTTGCTCATGCTAGAGGGAGGAGCGTGCCCCCTCTCAATGGCGTATAATGGGTGGATCCCTGCTTGGGGATCGAGACACTAGGGCGATCTCCAAGCAAGGATCCAATATGGAGAGGATCCGCTGGAAAGGGTCATTGTCCTATCCAGTGGTACCTCTCCCACTTAGATCAGTGCTTGAAAATCACATTGAAAGTAGACAATGCTTAAAGTCACCATGTCAGCGTGCAGCATGTCACAGTTAATCCAAAAAACTCCAAAACTTGGAACAAGAGGGAAACTTTCCCCTCGCATCCCAACATTGTTTTTCAAGAAGAAGAATTTTAATGTGCACTGCAGTGGTGAACCACTCATGTTCACTCCACTGAGAATGTACTGCAGTAGACGTCTGCTGGAGCAAGAGTTTATAATTTTGGCTAGCTGGGTCCGATTACGATGGAAATAAGGGAACACCTTAAGAACATCGTAGGCACAAGACTTTCAATATCTATTAGAGATTTCAGAGTGTTAACTGGTGTGTGATCAACACTTCCCAAGACTGTCGAGAGGTCTCCTGAATCCAAAATGGAGGGGGCATCATCGGTGATTCGAAGGGATACAACATCCTGGGAAGAAGCCTGTCTGATTGATATCTAGAACAATTGTTGATATATATTTGTTGAATTATTCAGAGAAGTAGCTTTTGATAGACCTAGCCAGGAATGAAAAATGAAGATAGGGTCATAATATCTCAGGTCAATTTGATCAGCATAGGGTATATTTTTCAGGAAAAGGACGACTTGGCAGGTTTTCAGGCCTCAGAAGAATTATCCTTGTATGAGAAAGGTGTCAATGATTTTCAGCCAGGCAGGGCCCATGCAGTTGATGGTTGATTTCATTTTGGAGGCCACCATAGGGCCTGCGAAGAAAGCTGGAGCTCCTTAGACATGCCAAGATACATTATAGATGTGTCAAATCCAACCACTCAGCACTGCAGTGCACACTTGAGTGTGTGCACTTTTTCACAGCAAATGTACTGTTCCCAGTGCATGCTTGCACATTTAGTGCCGGAGCGATCTGAATTGCAAAGGAGCCACACAAGCGTATGCAGACCCTTCTATAATTCTAAAGTGACCCAAGAGACTTTTATATAGTTCCAGAAAGGAGGTGCTCATGGCCCTTGCCCTCCCGGGGCACTTTCTAGAATATACCCCCTGATGTTTTTTCAGGTTCAAGGCCATCTGGCCTTTAAACATTATGGGGAAAGCTGGGCACTTTGAAGGGTACTATAGATGTAACATCTTCTCCGAGTCCTGCTTGCAAAGTATACAGCAAATTCCTGGCATTTCTTCACTGAATTGGAGATTGCTGAAGGGGAAGTGGATTAGAAACATAAACAGGGATTTTTTGTGGGGTTTAAATTCCTTGACTGAAGATGTCCTAGAAGTAGCTTTAATCCAATGCAGATTCAATAAGATGATTGAAGTCGGGTGGTTGGTGCCAGCGTCTTTCTTGAGTTTTCAGGGTGTCAATGTTCTTCCTTCCTGAACGTGTCTGTCATGCCGTTGGCATACTAAGTGGTGCAGGAGTTTATAATATCAATATTCACTGCAGCCTGTACTCTATAAAATGTTAAATGCCGATAATGCTAACTGTGGTCTGCTAGAATGGAGGAGGAACTCTGGTTAGAAAGCCTATCCAAGTTGATGCGTTTTAGGTTTCTGACCCAGATCTTTTGTCATCTCGGTTGTTTCGAAATTGAGCGAGATGAGAATTTTAAGGTGGACAGACTGGTCTACTTTGATATGACCATTGTATTGGAGATCTAAGGGCGTAGAGAACATGAGGCCCAAGATGAATACAGCGGCGATTTCTTTAGAGGGCGGGGGAGCGTCGCCCACCCCCCCCCCTCCACCCGGGCTAAACATAAAAAATTAAATGGCAATGAAATTATTTCATTGCTCTTTTATTTTTCACGGTTAGTACCACAGTCTCCAGCCTACCCCCAGCCAGGAGAAATGGGGGCATGTTCTCCTCTGCTGCCGATTGGCAGCATAGAGGACTGGAGGAGCTAGCTGGATGCTCCAAAGTAAGCATGTCAGTTTGGCCAGCTCTCTTGCGCCGGCTAAAGTGCCATGTGCACATTGCAGCTCTCCACCCAGCTGTCTTGGACAGCTGGGTGGAGACCAAGCACAGGCCTCCAGGGCCTGAAGGAGCGCCCAGTCAGCCCGCTCTATCCAATCCTGGCGCTTCTCTCATGCGTTTAGCAGCATGACATTAACACCAGGATTTGCTAATGGAATTGGCTGGAGCAGGAGCACTCGGAGCCAAGGGACCAGAGCGAGGAGGACATCGGCCATGCAGCAAGCAATGTAAGTGACTGTATTTTTTTTTTTATTCGTAGACACTCACCTTGACTGCAAGGACCCATCCACCCACCACCCATTTGCCCACCCCACCAATATATTTACCTGCCAGCCACTCCTGGATGAGTCCCTTAGTGAACATTGTAGTGTTGTCCGACTGCTTTGCTCTTTTATATGTGCACATGTTGGAATATTGTAGTGTTACATTAGGTTGGTGTCTCTGTGCAAATCGGTTACAGTCCATGACGACAGCATAATCCCCTCCCCCCGCCCCCAAACTCCCAGTGGAAACAAAAATTCTCTAGGCGGATGTTAACGAGAGAGAATGTGCAATGTTCTACAGATAGATCATTCTTGTCAGGTAATAATATTTATGGTTAATGATTCCGAGTGGCTTTTAGGACCCCTATGAATATGTATTGAAAGTTGAATGGTCTTGGTATATTATTACATGTGGGGTTGTGTTTAGCAGATGTTCGTAGAATACACACTGACTAATACACTCTTGCAAATTGATGTGTTTTGTTCTATATTGTATAACTGGGGTTTATAAAAACAGGTTACACAGATATTTTAGATTTGTATTTCTGTCTGTCCCTCTCATCTAAAATATAAGTGCCATTTCTCAATAATTCCTCAATAAAATGCACCACAGAAGAAAGTCAAGCACTTAACATTGAGATACAGAGTCTCCAGCCTGAGTAGCTTAACTACAATTCCCATGAACCTTTTATACTCGGAGCTCTGAGTGGCAGCCATCTTACACCACGTAGGTATAAAAACAGGAAGCGCACACAGGACAATGCTTCATGATGTTTCTGCTCCTACACAAGCAACTCAATTATGTTCTGGTTTTATTGAAACTCAGTTTTCATTAGGAATTACTGTAGATCCAATAGATTCTTGCCGTTAATTTTTCCCCAACCATTGCTGTGTCGCTAACCTCAGTGTTTTTAGGGCAAAGCTGAAAATGTAACTTTTCAAACTACTCATAGCATACTAATGAGGCAGCACGGTGGGGTAGCAGAGAGATGATTAGCAACATCAATCTAGCAGATCACAAGAACGGAACTAACAACTGTCAGGGCCCACTGGGAAACACCTGAGTAACAGCCCGACATACCCACTTAACATCTGAAGCCAAGAAACATATCATCAATTAACAAAAAGACTCCCAAAAGACATGTATCACAGAATGCACACAACAGGACAATCTCCTTAACAGCAGCATAATTACGTGTTGCAATGTGTATGCTGCAATGTAAGATGGATATTAATGCCTTTATGCATCTCAGGTGACAAATTCTCCCAGCCACGGAACGGCTACTGAAGGCAGCTTACCAGTCGCCATGAGTCCCAAGAAACAATTATATTGTGCAGGATATGCTTTACAAACAAAGTCAACATACATATTGCACTATCAGGCATGCACTACCTTTTAAATTCATGGGTTTCATTCTTTGTATACATTTCAAACCTTTTATTTAATTTGTATACTAAAAGATACAAACAATGGTAATATGTTGTCCACTTGTTAAATTAAAACCAGGAACTTCATTGTATACAAGCAGTTACATATGTAATGTAATACCAATGATGGAAATTTGGTAGTTTGAAACCTTAAAGTTAACCAGGTAGGGATAAAGTAACATAATAGGAAAGTCAACTAAATCAGCAGGGATGGGGGCATGACAGATGTTGACACGTTGTTAAGATGGGACGTCCCATCGCTGATACGGTTTTCAGATAATTCATGGGTTGAATGCTATCACCACATGCATTAATCCCCTTTTTAACGCACAATTCGGACACATGCTGTGTCTTCTCCGAAGCCAGGTCTGATTCACTTGATGTATAATACATTATCTACACACATTGCGGACACACGCCGTGTCCTCCCTGAGGCCAGATCTTGCTCTGGTCCTGCATCTGTTACCCAGCCATTCTTACCGATCGCTTGAATTGCTTGATACGTGGTTCTTCACTACAATCTAGGCATCTATCTCAAGCATTACTTGTTATGTCCTGATGATGATGATCCCATTACCGTGTTAAGGATCGAAATGCCGTCGACCTCAGCATCTTGACATTGATTTGTTCATTCGTTTACTGTAAATACGTACAATGGTGCTATTTATATGTTTGTGGCCTAATTGTTGACTGTATCTCAGCCACACGCTGTTATACCTGTGATGGGGCCGGGTTCCCTTTTGTCAATGTACTCTGGAACCCTCGGTCAATGGACCGTTTGTACCTGCTTGGAAGTGTAGAGGGGAAAAATAACTCATTAGTTCAGACTCACATGTTCAAAGAATCATGACTCCGAAGAATTACAGACTCCAGGTTCTAGGTTAGTGGGTTTATTACAAAGCCAAAAATAACTGGACATACAGACACCTCAAGACAAGGCTGTAGAAATACATCAGAACTAATACAAAGCCGAACCTGCGTGCGAAATTCAGTCTTCGAAGCATGAATAGAATGACAAATTCCAAAACCAGAACGCAAGCGATAAGTGTCCCCACGTCAAGATCAGACTTCATTTGAGGTTTGTGGGTAAAAAGCATTAGTCTGTCCCTACACTACTACTAAAGTGACATCCCTACTTAGCATTCCCCAGGCAAGTTCAGGAAAAGGTGTCAGCGCCTGAACACTTCCTAAGAAGTGCACTCACGTTGTGTGGGTCAAGTAGCATAAAGCCACAGAGCTCGTTCTAAGATGCTCCTTCTCTCTCCATCGATTTCTTCTCCTCTCCCAACTCAACCCCTGGGGCACTGTCCCTAATTCAAACCCCAAAATCATAAAAAAACACCCATTTCACATCATCCGATCGCCTCATCCTGCTGGACACCTCCTCGCAGGTGATTTTCCATTTAGTTTCGATACTCCCAGCCTCTGGGTCGATGACTTTGATTCCCAGGCCTTCTCCAGTGAGAAAGAACACCGTCTCACATTATCAGGACTCCTTGTACAAATGTATCCTCTCCTCTCCGAGCCTAAACTCCTAAAACAAAAGCATTATTCTAGCTAACAAAGATGAATTTCTCCACCTGCAACAGAAACGTGAGAAAGAACAAATTTGACATGCACATGAAATTCAACTACCGAGTCTAATATGAGAGCTTCCAGGGAAAATGCATTTCAGACCTGCAGAAATCGGCCAACATAAAAAAACAGCACGTAGCCCTTATGAAGCCACGTGAAAATGAACATTTTACTAAGCATTTCTAAATCAACATGTTACGCAAACACATCAAATACATGAATGATTGTAAGCAGCCTACACAGAATTCTACACGTTAAAATTCAGTTAAACACGCCTATATACAGACATTAATATGGTGCACGTTTAAATCAATGCATTACATTTCAGTAAATGAACTTCATTAGTCAAATACAAACGAATACTAAGATTTACATTATCCAGAACACAACTGCCATGTTAATTTCTTCACCTTGCACAAAATATTTCTATCCTCTCACCTTTACGTTATTACATTTCACATTCTAATGACCAAATGATAACACGACATAAGAATAAATGCAGGTGCAAACTACTCGTGATTATGATGCACCCCTAGAAATGAAAGAGCACAATCTCGCTCTATCACCTGTGTTCGGAAACTCCCTTTATCCTTGAATACTGTCCCACTTTCTATGGTTTCTTTATTTTTGATGTCAATAAAATTATTAACATTTTCCCATTAGAACTCCTATAACATAGATATCATTGTATCTCTGTGTTCATTACTGTCTTTTACTTATTGTTGTAAGGGAACACTGTTCCTGTATAAAGAAAAGATGATTAAGCAGGAAATTCATTCATTAAAAATATAAATTGTCAAAAGATACATTTTCTTATTACATGTTTTCTGTTCTCTACAGCAAGTTAAATAAAAGTGATAACATTTAGCATATCAGTGAGGCAAAAAGAGTCTTTATATTTTCACAAAACAAAGGGCACATTCCTTTAACTGAAAACGTTTTAGAGTTTCAATAAATCTTTCTGCTAAAAGATAACGCTAAGATGAGGTCAGCTTTTTCAAATGTGTATGTTTTTAGCAAACTGTCTAAAGCATTCAATATTTACATGTGCTGCATTTTCTATTCAAACCGTGTTTTCTACACTTTTAAATGTCACGTTTAATTTAATACAAACTGCACTTTATTTCTACACACATTTAATTATTGTGAGTTTAATAAAAAGCACACTTCCACAATTAGGACAAAATCTTAAGGCAGTCATATTAAATAAATTAGTGCATGGTTCAGTATTTCCTAAAGCATTTATTTATTAAAGGGAAAAAGTCTAGTTAATCCCTGCCATTGAACATGAAAGCCTCTTGTTTTCAACACCAAATATCTGCGTGTCATTTTAAAATGCATGTTTCATGTTTGAAGCCCAAAGCATATTATTATTATTATTGACTAATTTTGACAAGGAAATTATCTGCTCTCACATACCCAAGGTGGATGTGGTGAAGTCCAGATTAATGTGTATACTGAATATTCCTTTCATGTGTATGCTAATTGTTTGCCACAGACAGAGTGCCAATTTTCATTGAAATAACACAATAAATTGCCTCAGGATTCAGTGACGTTCTACCATTTGTTGTCAGTGGCGGGCCGTGACCCTCAACACTGGAGGGGCATGGGGGGGAGAGGGGGGACCAAGAGACAAACCCACTGGGGGGCAAAGAGATAATTTAAAAAAAATGTACTTACCCGCGTTTTCTTCTTTCTTCTGAAGCCAGGTCCACGACAATTCATGGAGCCTGAGGCAAGCCCCTTCTGCAAATCCCGACGCTGCTCTCATGCTGCACATGGGCAGCATGAGAGTAGCGCCAGGATTGGCTAGAGCGGGCTGCCTCAACACTCCAGCACCATTATAGTAAATGGGGTAACCCAGTATAGTGTCAAAGGACCTGGGTATCGATCGGTAAGGAAAACAATTGGTCCTAGACACTCCTAACCATACGCAATTTAATAACTGTAGGAGAGTAGGTTATGAAATCAATTCATACAGCCGAAAATATATAATGTAGAGGCACATTCAATAGGTAAGAGCTCATAAATAGGAGGCCACCCAAAATTCCTTCAATTGGAAACATCAATTTATTTCACGCTGTGTCCTATTTATAGAAATGAAAGACATACACAGAGGCATAATATGCAGCATGTAATATTAGCGGGGTTATTTTCAAGCAAAGAGAAAGAAGTGAAAGTAGGTGCTCATGTGTAGGATAGAAAAATGAAGATGAAGATCATCAAGAGGCATTTAAAAAACACACTTCAAAATACCACGGCAGTTGGGATCCGGCTTAAATTACTAACAGAGCCGGTACCCCTACAGTATTGGGCCTACCCCTAGGCTCAATCGTAATATTTAATAATTTGACTGAGTACAGTTTGAAGCATCACACCACTGACCCGACCGTGTTCGGGTCCCCTCTTCCCCTGTCCTGAGGAAGACCCGCAGCAGAGGAGTCTACTTACCCTTTTGCGTTAGGGTCGAAACGTCGACATTCCCCCAGTGGGCCTACACCCAACATCTACTCCCCTCCTGTCCCAACCACAGATGAAGCCTCACTATGCCTCCAATTGAGAAACATTTATTAAATATTACGATTGGAGACGGGGAGACAAAGCCCTTCCTCCGAAGTCGCTAAGGAGGTGAAGTCGGCCTCGAAGCCCTAGACTTCGACGAATGACGCCGGGATTTCTTCGACTTCTTATGCTTCTTAGATCTTGAAGTGTGAGACGAAGAAGACTTCACCCGCTTCCGACCTCTTCTCCTTCTTAGCTTTGGCCATGAAAAGTTTAGCCTCACGCTCTTTAAGGGCCTTCGGGTTCATTTTCATGCAGGAACGGCATTCTTCGACGTCATGGTCCGACGAAAGACACCAGAGACAGTCGTCATGCGGATCCGTAATTGACATCTGGCCTCCGCACTCCCTGCATGGCTTAAAACCGGACTTCCTAGAAGTAGCCATTTCCAACGATATGAAGACACAATGTAGAAAATGGAGAGTCCCTGGAAAAACCGTTACGCGTCGACGGCGCGGAAAAAAGGGAACTGACGTCAGCACGCCGACGAGGTCTTCTTATGGCTCCGATGACGTATTACGGAGTCGCGAGCGGAGCCGTGCTATTGTGACGTCCTCGTCGTCGTGGGAGAGCTGGAAAAGAATTTCCGCGGAATTGCTGGCGCAAGGGGTATTCAAAGGTGAGGAATCCACAGGCAGGAGTATCCATCAGAAAGTGTTGGCATAGTTGATCTAGAAGGGATCAGTAGATATTATTTGCTTATAACTGTAAAATTTACAACATGTTATGGTTTACACAAACTGCTTGTTGTGGCATTAAGCAATAGAAGCATTAGGATTGAGGCATTGTCGCTTAGTAAAGAGAGTCCAAAGTCTGATAGACAGTTGGATTGTGGAACATGTGGAGTTTGCCATTAGCAATTACCTCAAATCTTGATGGACCTATAAAGGAGAAGGTAATGGTTCTGTCTTTAAGCCTGTTACGGAGTGTTAAGAAGCCTTTGCAGTGCTTGACAGTGTATTTGGAGTACTCTTCCGTAATGATAACCCTAGAACCATTCCACACAAGTTGTTTGACTTTTCTCATATCCGGTAAGAATTGTTTGTTGTGATAGTATCTTGGGGGGTCTGACAATCATATTTCTTGGAGTCTTTGGATCTTTAAGCTTCTGGGTTGGAGCGCGATGGGTGCGTTCATTCTGAAAATCTCTTGCAAATGTGATTGCTAGTGTTTTCGGTAGCCATGATTCCAAAAAAGCCATGCAAGATGTTGATTTTGCATCCACATCTTCCTGAAATACAAATATACAGAGACGGAGTCTTCTGTTGCAGTTCCCCAGTTAGCACATTTCTTTCTGGAGGGATAACATTTTAGATGTTGCTTGAGCTCCTTGTGTTTGTGGTTGTGTTGAGATTTCCAGGTGACATTCTGGATTCAGAGACATGGATGGTTTGTTCTCTAGATCCTTTTATGATGCTGGACATCTCTGCATGCATGATGTCTGTTTTTTGATTTAGTACTTTGTACTAGGAGATGGACAGCTGTTTCCTAAGGATTAGGTTCATGTTGACCCTGCAGACAGAATTCTTTGATTTGAGAGTCTGGAGTGGGAGTGTCAGCCTTGGTGCACTTGAGGCTTATTTTCTGTTCTTTTTCTTTCCTTTAGTCTTGATTGGGTGTTGTGGTGAGATATACCAAGTGGAGTGGTAGGCGCCTGAGCACTGTATGACAACTCAATGTTGCTGGTATGCTTTTCCACATAAAACACCCAATAGGCACTCAGAATCATCCAGAGAGCCAGACCAGTTACCTATGGTTTGGCAGTATACAGGCAGGGATTTCAGTGATTTAGGGCAAGGTTCTGGAGACTGAGTTGCTAGAAATTTATAACATGTTTGGAGCAAGATCAAAGATTGCACGTTGAGGCTGATGCTGAATGCAGGTTGATCAGGCATGCACTAATGAACACTTGTGGACACTAATGCACCCCACTGTTACTTACTATTTCCTCTTACTGATACTAATTATGGGTCCTTACTGTGTTTTGTGCTGAACGCTGCCTTAGTATCAATGTCTGAGGCAAATTAGTGGAAGCCACAAAGTTCTTAGTATTAGTAGTTATGACGGATGCAAAGTCCCTGCAGATTCTGGTCATTGGCTGCATGTATGAGTGGGAACCCAACATTGTGTTAGGAGAGCCCTAATTCTGTGTGGGGCTCAGCATGGCGATATGGCACATAGCTCTATTCCTGTAGGCACCATTTTGCTCCGAGAATGGGGTGAGCAGCTAAAAGCAGCCAGTAGGTGTTGTGCATGGACGCGTTGGTGCAAAATGTTCTCAGTTGTCGTTTTGGGAGGTTTACGCCTGTGCTGCAATGGTGAAGAGCAGTTGATCGTTGACAAATGGAAAGGCAACTGGATCTGGTAATTACTGGTCTGGCATTAGCGGAGTTACTGGTGATTGATGACAGTGTCCATCTTGGGGGCAAGTATTGGGGCTAGGTGAGACCAGATGAGCCAGTATTTAAGCTATTGTGATTAGCATCTATGTCTTTCTTTTTTACAGGTTATTTATGCAACATTCCAAGCAGCTATCCCACAGTTGCCTGTGTTTACAGCAGTCGTAGTGGGCATTTCAGGAGTGATGTTCGGAAGGGGGAGAGTAGAGCTTCACAGACGCCCCACCATTTTCTGTGGTCTCAAACCAAGCTCTCAAGAGTTTTAGTGTCTGGAAGTTCAGGCACTAAAGAGGTTGTTGTTACACTGCTTCTTGCGGAAGATATAAGAATGGCTCATAGTGTGGGGTTAAATGTAGGTGTTAAAGTGGACATTTCGGGGACCTTTTGGATTGTTGTTTTTTGTGTAGCATAGGTTCTCTCTGATTTGTCTGTAGTGGAGTACCTTTCAACTTTACTTTAGGTTCTTGGATGCGATGAAATGGTTAACCGGCCAGGTCGTCTCAAACAGATTACATAGTAACCCAAATTCTCTTAACAAGACTAATCTTGTAATTCCTCTCTAGACGATGGATTTAGGCCCAGATCTCTTCACTGGGGGTGAATGTTTGACATTGTTCAGCATTCCGTCCATCATTTGTTCTTTTTGAAATCCTCTCTTCAAGTCAGCTGGAGATGGTGTCCCAAAATCTCACATTGCAATAAATCTTCCTTTACTCTGTTAGGGTGAAAGAGATTCTAGAAAGTATCAGTGACATCAATGCAGGACACACGCAGCATAGTGTGCGCCGATTAAATGGGTGGACTAGGAGCAAAGGTATGGGGTCTGCTTAATAGACTTTGAGAATTTATTTAGCAATTTTGCAGATTTGGAAAATAATGCAATAATTAGAATCTGATTCTGAACATTATGAAGAGAAAATCTTCCAACTATACAATCCATTTTAGTAGGAGTGTTCTATTAAGGGATATCAGCTTCGCAGTATTCAAGCATGAGATGCAAAATGCATTCAGTCTAATTAAGAGTTTAGGCGTCAGATTTTTCATCCAATATTGATGTGAATTTCCATTTTTCAGAAGGTGAAGAAAAATCTGTCAAGTTTGAAGCACATACTTGCGGGAGACTTTAATCTACCCCTAGACCCAGCCTTAGATAGAAATTCACGCTGCCCCTTTCGTGCCAATAAATCACACAAAGCTCTAAAGAATTTATGTTAGCGATTTAATATGACTGACACTTGGAGATTACAGAACCCCATGGGTAGGGATTACACCTTTTACTCAACTCCCCATAACTCTTACTCACGCACCAAACTACAGAAAAATACGATTAAGACTCTTCTGGACCCGAAAGGAGACGCTCACTCGGACCCTAACAAAATTGCAGAGATATTTAAAAACTTCTATAGTACACTGTATAGTAAAAACCCTGACCTGTGCACCGATAAAGCCCAAAACTACCTAAGTAAATGTGATTTACCTGCTCTTTCAGAACAAGATGAGATAAGAAATTAATTAATGGTCCAATAACCGCACACGAAATTGAAGATACAATTAAAACCCTTAAAACGGGGAAAGCCCATGGCCCTGACGGGTACACCGTAAAATTCTACAAGACATACGCATCTGTTCTGATTCCTCCTCTCCTAAGCATGTTCAATCAATTTAGTGAATCGGGCTAAATAAGCGGGACCCCTGCAGAGGCTATCATTGTAGTGATACCAAAAGATGGGAAGGACCCATCACAACCTAAAAACTATAGGCCTATATCCCTGATAAACAGATTGCAAAAGTTACGCCATGATCCTTGCTAAGCGTCTCCAAAAATATATATCCAAGCTCATCCACAAGTGGGATTTCTAAAAAACAGATTTTCCAGCGACAACACACAAATTTTATGCCATGCCCTGGAGAAGGCCAAACTAAGTGACTCCCCCACAGTAGCAATCACGTTGGATGCCGAAAAGACGTTAGTCAAAATAGACTGGTCCTATCTTAGAGTGACACTCGAGAAATTCATTGGGTGACAATTTTATTCGAATGGTAATGGCACTGTATTTTAACCCGTCTGCCAAAGTCAGCGCAGGTGGTAGTCTCCCCATATCTTTTAAACTTGAACAGGGAACCAGACAAGGTTGCCCCCTCTCACCTTCCCCGTTTCTATTAGCAATAGAACCGTTCCTCTACCAGTTACGGAACAACAAAGATCTCAGGTATACGGTTCAACAATTACACGGTTAAAATAACCGCTTACGCAGACGACGTGCTAGTCATTTCGGAAAAGGCGGAGTCCGCTATAACTGCCCTAATGTCCTCAATAGAGGATTTCTCCGCAGTATCTGGATATAAGCTCAACAAGGACAAGACCGAGGTCATGCTACTCAACAATATCGGCGATAAAGAAATAATTGGCAACTCAGGCCTCACCTGGCAACCAAATTGTATCAAATACTTAGGCTTAGACTTCACCAAAGACTTAGGGGCCGATTCCGATCTCGGCCGGTAGGGCTCCGAATCGGATTCGGCTTAACCGGATCCGATTCGGAGCCCTATTTCCCGACCGATTCGTACGCGCGTCCGGGCGAGCGAGTACGATGCGAAATCGCCGACCGACTCGTCCGGGCGTCCCGACCGCTCCGACCGACTCGTACCCGGGTCTAACCGCACCGACCGACTCGCTCGGACCCGACTCGCACCGCGCAATGGAGACGTTCCCCGGCCGGGTAAGTACGATGCGTGCCGCGAGCAGTCCGACCGAGCCGCGCACTCCGGCTCGTAAGAGCAGTCGGAGCCGTACTTTGGGGTCTGTGTCGGACCCCCCTGTACGCGTAGCCGCGCGAGTCGCACACAGGGGGGACCCATGGGTCCCCCCTACCTGTGCGTGTACGGCGCGAGTCGCTTCGCCGCGTACACGCTGTAGGGGGCGCCCTTGTCCGCCTCGCACCCATTGAGTCAATGGGAGCCCGCGTACGCGTTGTACGACAGGCTCCCATTGTCTTCAATGGGAGTCCGACCGACTCGAGTCCGATGGCATACGAACGCATCGTACTCGTTCGGTCGGACTGCTAGGGTCCGATTCGGTCGGAAATCTCTCCGGGTCCGGCTCGGTCGGAGAGATTTCCGGCCCGAATCGGATCGGCCCCTTAGTCACCACCCTCCAGACCAACGAAAATGCCCTTCTCAAAAAAATTACCACACTGCTAGACGGATGGTCGCCAACATTTTTATCCTGGTGGGGAAGAGCTGAGACATTAAAAATGATGATCACCCCACTAGTGAATTACATGGCCAGTATGCTACCCATGACACTCTCCAATGAATTCTTGAACAAGGTTTACAACACCTTCAACTCTTTCCTTTGGCAAGGGAAGAGACCTAGAATTTCCCTGAAAAAACTCCAGCTATCCAAAGAAAAAGGGGGCTTGGGCCTTCCAAACTTCAGGAACTACAAAACTGCTTACCTTTGCAAACAAGGGACTAACTGGCTGGTGACAGATACTGAATATATTCCAGTGTGGGTGGACATTGAGAGATCACTCATCAATGAAATCCCGCTGTCTGCTCTCCTAACTATGAACATCTCCTTCATCCCCCATTCTAAATATATCATTCAAAATACGATAAGAGCCCTACTACGCCTAGACCAATCGTCGGCCGTGAAAATTAGCAAATCCAACTTAGATTCCCTCTGGTACAACCCATACCTAAAGATAGACAGTGAAATGTTATTTTGGGAAAAATGGTCAAAAAATTGCATAAACCTAGTCAAAGACCTCTATACAGGAAAACTGCCCACTCCCTTCTCTGAACTTCAAACATGATGTGGCCTAGAGCCTTTAGATTTTTTTGAATTCCTGAAACTAAAATCTCAACCCGCCGATCCTTCCAATGACATCCCAACTACTAAAATCAGGGCACATTGTATCTAAAATCTACAAACTACTGCTCCCAAACCCACGCAAAACCCACTTGCGTAATGAGGTAAAATGGGAATCTGAGCCCAACACTAGAAATATTCCCTTTGACCGGCGTGAGATACATAAAACTCCCTTCGCTAATAAAATCTCTCCCGTACTATCCCAAACGAAACCGAAGCTAATAAATAGAACATATTGGACCCCCGCAAGAATCTTTAAGATGAACCTAAGTCAGAGTCCAAAATGTTGGAACTGCAAAACACAAGACGGTGATTTAGCCCACATGCTCTTCCATTGCCCTATCTTGCAAACATACTGGGATAAAATATACAAGCACATTCAATATCGATCCACCCAGGGAATTCTCATATATCCTCCTGGGATTCCTAGACCCAATGCTGTCGGATGAGAATGACCACTTCCTGTGAGACCTAATGCTTACGCTTGCCTGCAAAATAATACTCAATAACTGGAAGAATTCAAAGGAAGTTTCTTTCAGGAAGTGGCAAGAATGGCTGTCTTTTCTCAGAGGGGCGGATAATATCTCAATACACTCTTCGCCCTGGTGTCCTTCACACAGGAAACTATGGAAATCCCTTGACGCATTTTCCTTCAAATATGACCCTCCTTGAACCTAACGTCCGCACAAGAGTCTCATGCATACATCTTATTGAGCTCATTAGATGAGGTCCAGAACACAACGACTTGCGATAGGTCATTCTCCCTATTGGTCTCTTTCCCGAACATGCATCCTCTCATCTGCCCCTTCACTCAGGGAACGTAACACATTGGACAAACGTCACGTTATCCTCAATGTCTATAATAGAATACCATAGATAAGATATGGAAGATATGTGGATTACCTGCTGTTTTGATATTCTAAACTAACATCATGATGGTACACAGGATATGTGTTTATGAACATTATAATACTGTAATGGATGTTCTGACATTATATTCTTGACGCTGCTTACTCAATCATTTATAGCTGCAAATGTATGTCTATCACACGACCTTATGGTCAGTCTATATAAACGTGTCCGCAAAAAGGACCTATTGTGGCTCCAATAAAACCGCAATTCCATTTGTCACTCCATTTGTAATTTTCTTTTGTAACTTTCTTCTTTTGGAATTTTCCTCTTCTTTTGGAATTCTTTCTCTCTTTGTAATTGTAATTAATTATCATTTATAATCTCATTTGTAATTGCATATCTTCTCATGACTGTTTGTGTTTTTCTTTATTTTCACTTCTGTTCTCGCTTTTCTTGAAAAACCCAATAAAAATTATTTGAAAAGAAAAAAAGTTTGAGGAACTCCATCAATGCAGAGGTTCCTTCACACATAGAATTACTTTGGAGGAGAAAGCCATCTGATGGAAATCCCAACAGCACATGTGCACACTAAAAATATACCTCTAAAATGGTGGTATATTGTGAGTGCGTACATATTTAGACTCTCTAACAAGATGGGGTTGATGTCCTGGCACGTTTAGGACACTACACTAATCACACAGTAACCCAGGCTTTCATAGAGATAACTGTTGGATATGGTGGCTGAACGCCTCTTTAGACTGGGTGAGTGAGCACCAATATTTCTGGTGGTGTTACCTCTGTGCACTGCTGGTGGAACCAGAAAAACTTCTGTCTCCCACTCTATGGCCCTGATTATGAGGTGGCTGGATTTAAAGGTGGAGATTTTGTGTGGCTAGAAAAATGTTTCAGACTTGTATTACTGCAGCTATTGTGAGTATTTGCCCTGGAATGTGGAACAAAATGTGGACCCAGAATTACCACATCAAAATCTGCTTGTGGTGCTGCCCCCATGCATTCCAAGGATAAATGCACTTCCACTTCCTCTGAGCAGGTGATACATGGAAAAGTGGGTCCAGTTTGAGGTGAGGACTTGAGGAGGGTTCCAAGGGACAGCACAGACTCTGGGCTGGCAGGGGAAAATTCCTCCCTTCCCTTGCGCCATTTGGGAGGGTCAGGCAGGAATCGGGGCCCAAGCCTCATGTGATATGTCCCCCAACTTACAATTGAGCCCTAGTGCAAACATTGCAGCCGAATGAGTGGGAATCTGCCACATTCTGGCAGATTTTCCATCACCGCTCTCTTCTAAATTATACACAATGTTCTTAATATATTTCCTCAACTGCATAATCGTTTTTATGGGCAATATTAGATTATTGCTCAGGGTCAATAGACAAAGATGCCAACACCACCAAGCGAACAGGTTACACCAAACAATCAGATCTTTGGATTTCCGATACACAAAACTGTCTGGTAACTAACATCAATGGATATTGGAAAGGGCGCTCTGTCCTTGCCTTCTGAGAGGTCAAGTTCTTTCTGACTGGACCAACAGCTGCCGCTCACCCTTACTGTTGCCCTCACTGCCTTATTCCCAATTGGTCTGCTGTTGCTCTAATGTTACTTATAGTTTGAATGCCTGTAGCCTCATGGAAGGCTGTGTTCATTGGCTGATCCCATCAGTGCTCTGGCTGGCTGCTGGTTTGTTACGGTTTACTTGTGTGCCTGGAGGTGAGAGTCTTGTGGCTTGAGAGAAACTTCTTAACATTGTGCAGGCCCAAGGCAAGCTGTGGCGGTCATCAAGGAAGCCTTGAGCTTTTCATATTGCCTCCTGTTTGTCCTTAAATGAGCCTGCTGTGCGGCACGTTCATGTCATTAATGGTTGTGTGGCAGGTGGGGACAGCAGGAACCATGAACGAGTGCATCCATGTGTCTTACCTTGTTCGCCTTCGACGACAATGGGGGAGTTTCATGATTTCAGCACTTGTACACATTAATTTATGTCTGCTGCATTTTTCACGATTTATAAACATGCTATTTTAATTATTTCTGTTTTGTCACCATAGTGGCATCCTCGAGCTATGTTTATCTTTTTTTCTGATTTATTTTGGGAGTTTTTTGCCATATTTCATTACTTTCTGTAAAGCGTCTTTGCTGAAGCGCAATAGAATTTCAACAAATTGATAAATAAAAAAACAATGTCCGGCGGATAATGAATCGAGAGCCACGTTTGCTGGACTTTAAATCAGCAAAGACACACTTAATAGAGCAAGTGAAGGCAGCTCTATACTAGGAGACAGATACAGTGCCCACTGTATGCTGCTCTCTAGTCAGCTGATGGCAGCTGACAGGCATTTGCTGACGGGTGGTAATTAATAGAACTCTGCATTGAACCAGTGTAGAGCTGGACAGAATGGTCACTAGGACAAAAAAAAAATCGAATTCTTTACACAAACCCAGAGTCCTGTTATCCACACGAAGAGAGACAGCTGTGTGAAATCTAACAATTGGTATTTATGCAATCTGGGCACTGCAAATCACTGTAGAATGGGGTATTCATAACTTGAAATGTGCAGCTTCAGCTCCCTGGCCTGGTCACAGATACATTTATTTTAGAAAGAAGGGGCCCCCTGCATACAAATGACTTCCCGAGAGCAGGGAAAGACAGCTACAAATTTGAAAACATTCTTGAGCAAGAAATATTTCATATAAGTCAGCGGGCATGCAAATATTGATCCAACACACAACAGTACAGTCTGGTCAAAAAAGAACTATAAACCAAGAATTTTTCTATTCAAGGTATAAGGAGTAGCTTTTTATTGTTTATACAATGTTAAAAAAAGTACTGAAGTTAAAAGGTCGTGAAAGATTTGTTAAACAGCCGTTTAAGAGTTGTGCTTAACATTCCTTGATACATAATTAGATATCAAAAGAGCATATGATAAAGCCGTTTAGTATAAATACAGCAGAAAGAACATCTTCTCCAGTCAACAATAATTTTTGTTATATACAGCTGAAGACAAAAATAACACTATTAGTTATTCGGTATTTAAACACAAACATGAGTTATACTGTGGAAGGCTTGAAGATGTAGTGACTACGCGCGTTTCGGCAGAAGTGCCTTCATCAGGAAGCAGCCACATCAATATCTAAGAAAGGACACACAAACAAATAATCTACATATATAATATGCCCGCAAACAGATCATTCTTCAGTTTTAACGGATCAAAGAAATGATAAAAACCAATGGTGTATTGTCCTGGAGTTAACCACCACAATCACTGTGCTCTAACACAAGAGAGGAAAAATCACAAGTGTTCGTGAATAGGGAGAGGTAAGTGTTCGAGAGCAGGAAGAGGTAAATGATCAAACTTATTCGAAACCAGTGTGTAGGTCAAAAGAAAAAAGCAGTGCCTGAGTATAGCTGATCAAGTAAGCGCCCAAATCCACCTCAAGCATGCTATTACTATAGTGAAAAGAGCACTAAAAAAATACCTAGAACAACATGGGAATTTCCTCTCCATGGTAGCGAAGACTAATTAACCGGGCCCAATGCTTCTTAATGGCCGGTTTTGGTAAAGGGCTTTGACAAAGATGACACAGATATTGGAGGTACCCTGTAACTAATTTACATAGGGAGAAAAAATGTTTAAAAGTATAGAACAGTCAGCATGTAACGCTAGGCAACTACGCATAGCGTGTTGCTAGGGTTTCAATATAAATTCACTGTCATATTGAATAGCTTGTTTTACCCGAGATTCTATAAACGCTGTATTGGGCAGCACTGGCAATACACAATAGGGACACTGCCACAAGGAAGTTATGTGGTATTGCGTTGCCAAAAGTGGACAAAGTAGAGCATAAGCACTTAATGGCAGGATCCTGTAATGTGATAGAGGTTACTTAGGTAATGGGCCCAGACACTTAGGAAAAACTGTACACAACGGCAGAATCAATAATAAATAACGCTTTTGTCGTACGCCCATACAGCGGGTGGAATAAACGACATGCTTCAGCAGGTTCAATGATAATAGATGCTCATATCGTTCTCCAGACTATAGGTGAACTAACAAGAATTCTTTATAGAGTGTCGCTAATAGAGTTACATAAGGGCAATTAGAGTTGCCTGTTAAAGCGATAAATAAGGTAATAAACATTTGTGTTGTTCACTTTAATTATGGTGGACAGTCACAAGTTCTAAACGTTGGTTCTAAGTAGAAAGTTGCATATTGGCAATTCAGGATACATGCTCGAAATTTATAATAAAGACTAGGTATTGCCTTAAGCATAGCAATCATCTAACCATTTCAAGCTGCAGGGGTCACACAAATTTAAAATACAATGGTTGGAACATGGGAGTCAATCTACCCAAGCTCCTCGTTAAAAGAATGCTTCAAGATACATACTTGAAAGTTATTGTAAGAGCATGGTAATACCATAAACATCGCCATGACTTGACAATATCGGGCTAGCATCGAGTAGTACAATATGGATATTGTACAGATCATGTGATAAATATGGGTAAATAAGGGGATCACTCACGCTTAGAGCGCAATGCGTGGAACATAGAAACCTCTCTAACCAGGCTGCCTCTATGAAAGATTGTTTCCATGTCTAAGTCTAAATAAGGCTTGAGGAGACGCAATGCGTGGAACATGGAACCACACCTCCCCAGGCTGCCTTGTTAAAAAAATACTTCCAAACTACTTACTGATGTTCTAGTATGTATATTATAGACGTCCGGTGGAGGTAAAGTCAATCCGAACGATGTGGACACAATTTGTAGGAGCAAACAACGGCTGCAAAGTGAAGAAATATATTTATATAGCGACAATGTCTGCCCATCTGTAGGATAATGTCATCTGTATTGCTACAGTTTAACTGACCTTGTGCTCCTGGTTCGATGTGGCCACTGGCAACGCTTTTGCGTGGCTAGGTCATGCCTGACTTCTGAAATATCTACACCGGGGTTACGACCCGGAATTAAAAAAGCGACTCCCGTAATGCGAAAAGAAAGCGCCATGTTTAGATGGGTGTTTATTTGATAAAACTAAACATAAATTAACACAGCCTGAAAAGGTATATGTAAGGTCTGACCTCCTAAAATAAGAACCGAAATAGTGGTGGAAATAGGTACGTATGTCCAAATATTTGCTGAAAGGAAATAATATTTCCTTAAAATAGTTGTAATAATTCAGCTAAACTCGAACAGGACCAAACGCCAGCCAAGAGCATGAGACATATATGTGGGAGGCATAAATGCAATATACAAATGTGGGCTGATCGAATATATGATTCCCTGCAAGTAACATGGTAAGTCAGCCAAATGTATCTGTAGCGTGATGCCAGCCAAGCTCACAAAAATTCTACATAAAGGTATGGGTCCATGAGTAAGATAAAACTTGAAGAGAAAATGGCAAGGTACGCCATCTTGGTATGGGCAACTCCTTTCCCCAACCTCACTTGAAACCCAAGGCTATATTTGAGAAAATAAAAGCTAACAGCGAAGAAGAATATGATGAGGATCTAATTTCAATGTGAAGGAAGTTGTCCTTCTGGATTAGACGCAGATCTAAGGACCAGAATGTGTGTGTCCAAACAAAAGGTTTACCAAGTCCAGGACACCTTGAATAAAATAACCAGATTATACAGTGTGGCAAGGTGGGGTGTCTGGAACAAAATGGCATACAGTCATGGAAAAGCAAAAACAAGTGGTCTTGTATTATAAGCTACAACATACATACGATTGATGTTGTCACATAAAAAGCAAAATACATCAGATGTAACATGCATGGGGGCCAAACAAGAGCGTGGTTCTTACTACAACATAAATCGGGTTGATGTCGCATAAGAAGCAACATATATCAGATGTAACATGCATGAGGGCCCAACAAGGATATGGTTCTGTCTACAGAAAGGTGTTTAATAATTGAATCTGCTCACAGATACATACTGGAACCTGAAGCTAAACTGCTTAGCTGTGTTGCAAGGTTCAAAAGGGCCCGTGCTAAAGTCTCCATTTTAAATACATGTTTAACTTAACATCTTTTTCTAATGGTAAATTTCTACATCCTTTGCATGTATATGAAAGCATACTTTGAAATTATTTTGCATGCAGTGCATTTCCTAGTAAGCATATTATCAGGCTTGCCTGTACACTCTGTTCAAGGGTAGGAACATGGAGCGCGATACCCTTGCATTTGGTTGCCCAGTTGGAGACAGCTCTAACTCTCAAGACAAACAATCATATCAACTCTGCACCTTTGACACAGTGTGGTTGGAACAGCACGTATAGGATATATTCCGCTTTTGTGCCACATTCAGTAGAGGAGCACTCCTGCTGGGATGATCCTGGATCACTGTACACTGTGACTGAGATGTAGCACTGCTGACTCTAACCTTCATCCTGCAAAGAACGATAGCCTGCTCTACATCAGATCAGCTTCTAGATACAGTATATGCAGGGTTGGGTTGTCCCAAGAGATCTGGCACAGGGTTCTCCCACTATGCTCTTGCTAGTGTAGGTAGAAGTATAAATATAATTATATAATCACAAACTTATGTTATAATGTTTGAACTGTTCATCTTATCACCATTCATTATAATGCTAGTAACAATGTTATGTTTCATTCTACTAATAATTGCAGGTCATGCTTTTTACACAAGAATACAATTGTTTCAATACATGTTTGAAAAGCCAATTTATATCTTTGTGTCTCCCTTGGGCCTGCCGGAGTAACAAAGAAAGAGTAGATCTATTTCCACATTTTCCTTAGGGAATTAGAGTGGTCATGTTCTGAGGTTGCAGATACCAGCTGGTACCCTGGTATGGTTAGGGGTTCAGATGGGGCACAGTGACCTAGCTATGAATTGGGCCAACATATTCTGATGGTGAATGTGGACTTCACCTCATTAACTTTAATACCAACTCAAGAGCTACTTCGCAAACCTCATTCGGGATCTTCTTTGGACCCGTGCCTGCCACAAATCCTACATGAAGTACCCGAGATTACAGCAATTTATTTCATGAACATGTTTAACAGGATGTTTAGCACAGGACACACCCCTAAAGAGTGGAAAAAAGCATCTATCCTCCCCCTCAGATATAAATAACTATCGGCCGATCTCACGCCTACCTCTCCCGGCAAAATTAGTGGAGAAAGCCATGAATGTGGAACTTACTGCTTTTATTAATCAGAACTATCTCCTAGATTCCAGTCAATTTGGCTTTAGAAGCCAACATAGCACTGAACTGCATTTAATCATAGCCTCTGAAGAATTGAGACAAACCCTGGACAATGGTGCGAATGCTGCACTGAATTTACTAGATCTGTCGGCGGCGTTCGACATGGTCAACCATGCCATACTCATTAACCGTCTTCATTCCAATGGTGTTAGGAATGAAGCCCTGTCACTCAAACTCTTTTTGGACGGAGAGAGAGCAATTTGTGTCTCTCGATGATTACATCTACCCATCCTTTTCTGTTCCTTGCGGAGTTCTACAGAGCTCGTCACTGACCCCAACAATTTTCAACTTATATGTGACCCCGTATGGCCAGTTTGATAAAAGCATTTGGCTTCTTGCTGGTGTTGTACACTGACGACACTTAAATAGTGGTGTCGGTAGCAAGTACTTCAGAGGTTACAGCCTCACATTTCCAGAACTGCATGTTCCAATTTGGAAAATGGATGAGCGACAACTGCTTAAATGTAAACTCCTCCAAAATCGAAGTCCTTCTATTTGGCAGAAATACCACTTTCTGGTCCCCTAATTGGTGGCCTCAAGAACTAGGGACACTGCCTACTTGGGAACTTGGGAGTTCTTTTTGACAGCAAGCGCTCATTCAAAAGGCCAGGTTAATGCGATTACTTCCTCCTCTTTCTATCTAATGAAATTATTACGGAAAGTTATCCTATTTATTCCAAAAGAGCTACAGAAAATGGTGTTCTCTTCTCTTGTTCTCTCAAGAATGGACTATTGCAATGCTTTATTCACCAATATTCAGAAAATATTTCTCAGGAAACTTCAGGTTCCTGTTGGGCATCCCCAAACACAAGTCCGCGTCGCAGGCTCTGGGGAAGCTTCGCTGGTTGCCAGTCAAACAGCGTATTGACTTTAAAGCCCTCTGCATAGCATTGCAAGACTCTAGCCCGGTCTATCTTAGACAAACGCTTTCAACGATATTCTCCTTCTCGACTGCTGAGGTTATCCTCCGCTTATAATCTAGTAATACCTAAAGTCAAAAAATTGTCTTGAGGTGGCAGGAGTTTTGCTTTATGCACCACCAAACTCCTCCATTTAAAGAAAAAACTGACCAATTTGCTTTTAAGAAAGCATTAGAAGCTTGGCTTTTCAATTTTGCAGTGTGACTAGTCCACCGTCTTTTCTCTTTATGCTCCCTTCCTGTGGTTAGTGCCTAAACACCTTACAGTAGTAGAGCGGGTTACAAATTTTATTTTCATTTCAACACCTTTTTGATCCACTGACAGGCTCTTTAAGAAACTCGCAGTGCCTTCAGCCTCAGCTCAAGAGTTCTCAATCATGGCCTATTATAAACATGTGGTGCTACTCAGTTTCAAGTATGAACTGTACAAGAGTAATGTACTACACAAAAAAAATACAGAAACAACATCCTCAAAATAGGTAAGACGTTTAGGGAATGCAAGATTAAGTAAAACATATGGAACATAAACAGGAACTAAATCACTGATCTTAAAACTTTTAAAATTTTTAACATTTACTTACCTCAATGAATCAGTGTTTGTGACTGTCACAGTGGCTGTGCACTCTCAGTTTGCCATTTCTCATCTCTGCCAGTGCACGATATCAAACGTGGCTCCAAATGCGGGGTCCCAGAGCGGAGCCAACTAACCTAACCAATCCAGGAGCTGGTCTCCTGCTGTTATAATAGTAATCAGCATGAGGGAAGAACCAGAATGGGTTGGAGCAGACTAACAGCACTCTTTATGAGACTGGGTGCCTGTGTTTGCACTCCATCTGGCTATCTAACACAGCTCGGGTTGGAAAGGTCTAAAGTGCTCATGTCTGGTTAGCCAATGCAAGACAGCCAGGCAATCCGACATGCACTTCAAACTTCACCCCACGTCTGCCCTGCTGCCAATCAGCAGGAATGGCCCCATCATCACACTGGGCTGGGCCAGTACTGGTACATTTTAGAATAAAATGTTAATAAAATAATTTTATTTACATTTGCTGTACTCGGGGTGTGGGGGGGAGGGCAGTATGGGGATGTTACTTCTCCGCCCTCAAGGAAGAGCCGCAACTGGGACAGAGAAGATGCTTACCCAAATGCTGTCTCAAACATGCCAGGTCTAGCTGATCAGATTGACTGTAACCGAGAATTACTATCCTGCATTTTAGTACAGCCTGAGAGGTTTATGCCAGGAATACCCTAATTCCTGTAGATCAGAAAGGTTCCCATGTTGATTGCCTGATCATGGTAACCACACCACCTGCCTTATTGACAATGTTAGCCGCTCTGCTCAGAAAAACTCAGTTTCTCTCTCATTACCTCTCTTGGGTTTGTGCATAGACAGTCAGTATTTCCAGGCAACATGTTCCCCATTACTTCTCTGACCCAATCTCTATTTCTCTCTGACCCACTAGTGATAAACATGCCTTCACTCAGTCTACCTCATCAGCTAGACATTTTGTGTAACTTGAATTGCACTTTTTTCTGTAGCCAAGATGGTGTCTACTGCAATATACACCAGCTCTGAAGGAAGGAGGTGCTGTCTCTCCTCTGCGAGAATTCCAACTGTCAACCAGCTGCGAATAAAAATGAGCTGTCTCCTAATTTAACTGATCTGCTTTACAAGGTACCTTCCACACTGTGGTCCACAGGGACCAATGATGTGGGTTCTACAGCCTCAATGGAATCTGTGAAGCTCAAGATCATCCAACAAAAGAAGCTGCCTAGAATATCTCGGTATCCCCTTAAAGCTGAGGCAGGAATTTGTTCTGTAACAGTTGACCTAATCAAGCAGAAGGGATTTAATACCCATTGTCAGTAGATGCACTAACCCAATCTTGTTTATCAAGAAAGTAGGAAAGGTGGCCAAAGTTTACAGATTTGTACAGAATTTGCACCTCAAATAATGTGGTTATCCCTAGCTTCCCAACCATGGCATCATCATTTCTTGCATCCCTTCAAACGCCAATTGGTTTAATGTGTTGGACCCTTATTCTGTCTTCAATTCCATCCCAATACACAAAACAAGTCAGTTCTTCTCCATCAATCTTTTCCCAATCCTTGAAGAAAGATCTGGCACATTGGTCTTCCTTTCTGTTTCTACTTTGGTTCAATTCGTAAACAACCTTCTCTTGGCGTCTGGTACTTTAGATCACTGAGAGTTGGATTTACTCGACCTCCTCATTGAATTGGCCAAAAAGCGGCACAAGACTTGGAAAGAGAAACTGCAGTTTTGCCTTCCGAGATTGATTCGTTGGTCATGCAACCTCAGCTGGCGAGTGCCACCTGTCACTCAACTGCATTGAAGGCATTTGTAAGCTGCTCTGTCCAGTGACCATTTGCAGTGGTCTAAAGCAGACTTAAAACACATATGTACAAATGAAACAAGAACTGACATTTTGACCTGCTCTGGGGCTCCCTGATTATGCAAACCCGTTTAACTCTCTATTGCCATGAACACAAAGGTTTTGCCCTTGGGCTTCTGATCCAGATCGAGCGATCAGAATAAGTTTGCACCTTACTATTCTTCCTCTTGGGACCCAGTCTTGGCTTGGATCCGGACAGGTTTCATTCTGAAGCAGCTGCTGGTGGACTTACTGAAGCCTCTGAAAACACTGTACTGAATATCACTTTGATTGTTTGTGTGCCTCATTATGTGGTTGCCCTTCTTCTCCCTATCAAATCTCAATAAGTTTCCACTGCCACATTGTTTTGATATGAAATACTATTTTTGTTTTCAACTCACAATTAAATCCCATCCACTGCCCTATTATGAATGTCATATCATAGAAGCCTACCGTTGAATTGGGAGGAACCCATAATTGCCTGACTGTAATTACCCAGGTCACCAAATCACAGATTGACTTAACATACATTCCTAAATCAATATGTGAATTGATGTATTTTGTTGATGGTTCATGTCGAAATGATGAAGGTGTCCTGGTTGCAGGATATGCTGTATGTACTGTATATACCAAATTGTTTAAAGTTGCCGATCGCCATATGTTAAGACTGCTCAAATTGCTGAGCTCATTGACCGGACGTGCCTGCATCTTGGCTGAGAAAAAGTTTATAACTGTGTATATGGACTCAAAATTTGCCTTTTTAGAGTGATGCATGACTATGTGCTCCTTTAGATGCAAAGTGGGTTCTGAACATCTGCTGAAATCCCTGTAAAGAATGGAAAATATGTACAAAATCTGTTGAACACTTCGATGTTACCCCAACAAATTGCACTTGTTAAGTGAGCTGCCCACCAATATCCTCAAGCAGCAGTATCCAGCGGAAATGTCCCCTCCCCCCCCCCCCCGATTCAGCCACCGAAAAGGCTGCTTTGTCATGTACTTCTGCAATGCATGTTGTACAAACATAATTGTTCCCTATACCCTCCCAGAAAGATTTGGCATTATTGTAGGAACAAGCATCTGAGAGTGAGAAACCACATTAGATCAAGCAGAAGTGCAAAAAGGAATGTGGAGAGACACCCTGTAGTGCAGGAGATTTGCAAAGCCTTAGGGATAGATCAGCACTGTCACTCAAAGTGTGCAAGCAAAGTGACAATGGTACCCTCAAGAATAAGATAGCTTAAATATGTTTGAAGACCCACCTGAATAGGCCTAACACTCTTCCCTTAGCTTTGTGGTCCATTGCAGCTATACCATCCCAGCAAACCAAAATGAAACAATATGAGGTAGTGATGATGTTGCTCTCAAATCCTCCCATCTTTGCTGCTAAGTTATGAATAGCACTCGTTACAACACATGTATTTTCTATGTATGCCATTACAACGCTAGTCGTTACAGCGACTTGCTGTAGGGGAGCGCTGGAGTTTGGAATAGTATAATTTACTATTCCAACTCCAGTGTGTGCAACAGTGAGGAAGGTGTTGGATTGAAAATCCAACCCCTTCTGCCCCCTACGACTTGCGTTGTAATGGCATGCAATGTAACAACGCGTCGTTGTTACGACTTGCGTTGTAATGGCATGCGATGTATCGCATGCGTTGTAAACGATGTTTCCACTAAGTTATACTTACAACTGAATGAGGATGCTGTTTTACAACATTGCTGAAAGCTTATACACAGTCTCTGTAGCAGAGGACTTCAAACTGGGGGGCCCTAATTGATCTCGGAGGGGGGAGGGGGGCGCCAGTCCCTGGCCAAGAGAAGCATCATGCTTATAACAGTGCTTTGTTTTAAGTGAAGAAAAGAAGAAAAAAAATAATAATAAAAGATCGGCAGTAAGCCACTTTGTAATGGAATGTTACTGACATCTTTTGTCATTATATCCTGGCTGGGAGAAGGTGTCAAAGGGAAGGGACTCTAAATATTCCCCATACCTCCACCCTCCCCCATTTCTGATAATCAAACTGTGGATACATTTACGCTTTAGTAAGGGCTGGCTGACCAGAATAGTATGTTTGGCAATCATGTATTTAATTGCATCTTCAAAAGGGGTAATAGAACTTACCTGCAATTTTAAATGTGTTTAGACATATTTAAACATTGCCAATTTAGTAGAATTGTGACAAATTGGGGGTGGGGGGCTGATGACTTTTTTTAAACTGGGGGGGACGCAGCATTAAATAGTTTGAAGACCACTGCTCTATAGTATCTGTTCTCAGATTCAAGTTGCCTTACTCCGAGTGCCCCAATGAAGCCCGCCATTCTCTCCAGCCCAGAAAGATTGCATCAGAGGAAGACCTACCTGCAAGCTTGCTCCGGTGGCCCCTACCAGATCTTGCTCATCAGCAACACAGCCATTAAGTGTTATGGTATGACATGACTTCACTCCTCCCAAAGCAAACTTGCTGCACCACTGAGACGCCTACCCAACAGTGCCTGCTTTCAGGCCTGCATGAAGCCCCACGCCATGGCACTATCCCACAGCGGTTCCTGTTTCTGCCTTGAAACCTGCCAGTGGGTGGGATCTCCAGTGTCCATCTTCTTCGCCTGCTCGTCCACCGCCACGCAATGCTGTACCCATCACCCCTCATCGTTACCACGTCTGCAAGAGGTAAGCGACCATCTCCCACATACCTGATCACTCCGTTGGTCTGGCCTTCTAGATCTGCTGCTGCCCTCTCTTAGAAAGTAGGATCACCTTTCATGGTTACCCCCTACATTTTGCTGGTGTCATTCTGCTTTCTGACTTGTTTGACTGGGATCCTGCTAATCAGGACCCCAGTCACTGTGCTCTCTCCCGAAATTGGACTATAGTAAGTAATATGGTACCTTCCTAATTGGCTACTGGTGTACCCTTCTAAGTCCCTTGTATATAGTACTAAGGTACCCAGGGCATAGGTACACCAGGAGTCTCCCATGGGCTGCAGCATGTATTATGCCATTCATGAGAGACCACTCAAACTGTGACTACGGGCCTGCCATTGCAGCCTGTGAGAGCTGAAGTTAGCACCACTCACAGCAGATATAAGTTTCCTTATATCTGAGGTCACTGCACTTAAAACCTATAAGTCACCCTTAAGGCAGGCCTTTCAATCCTGAAGGCAGGGTGCTTGGTTATAAGTGTGAGGGTGGCCTGCATGAGCCATTCTCCAGGCTTTGTAAGTGTGGTCAGCTATTTTATACATATAGTTGACATCAAGTCAATTACGAGATCTAACTATATATTGGCTGCACGGAAACTGGCCATGTTTGGTATCAAACATGTTGGAATCCTACACCAACACAGATTCCAGTGTTGGATGTAGGATCCCATGTACTGGGGGGCTCCCGTAGGGAACCCCCCTGTATTCCTGGTACCAGCCTTTCTGGGCCCAACAGCAAGCTAGTGCTTCTGCCGACCACAGACACGATTCTGCCCTGCTGCTGCTGAGCCAGGCTCGAGCAGTGGAAGGTAGAACAATAGGTTTCCTGTTACAGGGAGGTTTGACCACCTTCCAGACAGGACTTAGTGTATTGGGCTGGGGTGGGGTCGCTTGCCAGCCTGACCAGACTGCTTTGAAGGGCACATTTGGTGCCCTCCTTGCATACTCCAGTTGAAACCAGTTCAGGGAGCCGTTGGCTCCCGCTCTGGCGTGAAACTGGAAAAAGGACATGGGAGTATCCTCCCCTCTGTCCAGCCCCTCCTCTGGGAGGGATCCCTGAATCATCCCAACCCTTTCCTTTGGGTACTTAAGGGCTTACCTGTGGGTGGCTCTTCAGATTCGTCATGGGACAAGATTCAGATCCGAAACCACTTCTAGTTCTACCGTCCGGGCACTTTGGACTTCGCTTTGGGAACAGAGACTGCATCAGGGAAGAATCATGCTGCTCCTGGTCTCTTAGTCTGTGCCTGTGCTTCATCCAGGTTGTTCTCCAGGCCTGTGGGGATCAAGGACACCTGAAGTAATCTCCCTTGGAGTGAAGGAGTCACTCCCCTGCATCTGCAGGCACCGCAACTAAGCTGACCGGTCTGCTGCTCCTGACGTCCCACGGACTTAGAAAGGCTCAACAACACAGGTGGTGGTTCTGCAACTCCTGTGAGGCCTGCACGGTCTTCTCAGCAAGTTTGAAGCCAGTATCCCTTGTCAGAACCGCTGGGAGAGCTTCTTTGGCTTCAGTGGGCTCTCCATGCTTGCTCGGGGCCAGCTCTGACTCTCCTGCATTTGGTGAGTCCCCTGGACCTTGCTGGTCCCGACACTGCACCTGCTTAGTTTACCACGTCTGTTGTTTCTGCCAAGGCTTGTTCGTGCTCCTGCCAGACACCCACCCCCTGGTTCTAGACTTCCAATGTGGAACAGCTTGGTCCATACAGCTGCAGCGACAAGGTCACCGTCAACTCTCCTGCATCTTCCGTCATCGGTGGTCATTGGTCTTCCGTGCCTCCTGGTCACTCCTGAGTGGCATAGACTCTGCCCCCTCTGCTTGCAGGTACTTCACTTCAAGAATCCCTCCTTGGATTCCACCGGACTCTTTCACCTTCTTCGCAAGCGGCATCTTGAATGAAGTCCTCCTTTTGTGGTCTATGGCGGTTTGCGACACCACTTCGCACCTATGCACCTGGCTTTCCTGGTGTAGGCATCCTGGTTCCTGGGGTATCCAAGGGTGGGGTGACTCTCCAACCTTCCATCTTCCACAAGGTTTCTTAAGGGTCCACTGGGAAGGGTCCTTCTTTAAAACGGCAATGGCGACTTCCCCATTGACTTGCATGGAGTACGTGGCTGTGTTTCCACTCTGCACTCAGCCTCCGTGGGGTTCCTGGGTACTTACCTTGGGTGGTTCCTTAGGTCCCCAGCTCTTCCAAGTCTTCTGGGTCCAGTCTCGACTTCGGTTGTGGTTCGCATTCAACTTTATTAGTATATGGTTTGGTCTCCCCCTGGAGACCACTTTCTATTTGTGCTACTTACCTGTTCTCCTTTTGAAGTATTGTGTGTATGGTGTTTATATCTCCAGGTAGGAGATATACCAATGTGTTAGTGAGTGTGTATAATATATATTACTATTTTTATAACTACACTTTGTGGTTCTTTTTCGTTTAACCTACACTATAGGATTAGTGCTGATAAAACAAGCTGCTTAACACTCCTTCTGGACTAAGCCTGAAGGCTGCTCTCCACAGCTACCACTTAGAGAGCTTTCTAAGGTTGTCTAAGACCACTAAAATCACCATAAGGGTTGTCTGGATTAGTGCATGGTGCTTCGCTTAAATAAATGTGCACCATATACTAAGCCAGCCTCCTACAACCTCAATCTCTGTTTTTCGGAGAGATACATCCTTGCTATGGAATGGCGAGTTATCAAAAAGATTAACTATACCGAGCCTGTCCTAGAGGACAGGGCCACCGCTTTGCATATGTGAAAAAGTTCTACATACTGTTGCTTGAGAAATACCAGCAAACAATTAATCCTTTTTCCTGCTGGATCTCCAGTCACAAGCCTGTTGATGTGGAGGAGATGTTCCTTTGATTGTGGTGCCCCTCAGCAAAAGCAAAACTTGTTTTTGCTTGGTTCTATCATGGACACAGTCTGTCTGAATGTCAGCTTCTCCCAAAGTCTTTCCAAGGACTCGAAAAGTGTAACAATACCCTTGGCTGGTACAGACCCAATGTTACTCATGTCAGAACAAGCGGCTGTCTCTAAACATGGCAAAGCAGGCAACAAGAGTGTTTTGTGGACCAGAGTGACTGTGACATTGCTGTATAGACTATACATTTCAAATCAACCCTTCATGAGTATCAGCTTCCCACCAGCATGGTGTTTCACAAACGTCGACTCATTTCATCTGTGGAACAAAAGCTTGCCCCTGGCTGCCTCAAGAGTGGGCTAAGGTCTGCTACACTGGCTACGTCATTACAGCTATGAGACATTGATTTACCCTCTGCAAAGAAGGCAGGGTCGTAGCAAGATCACTGAAACAAACAGTCTCCATTTTATTTTCCAACTATGGTGTAGGACAGGCCGTCAGAGACTAGATGCAATGCTGGAATACTGGAAAAAGTAGCAAATGCCACAGCCATATCTCTAGGTTCGATAAGAGATGAGTTAGAAGCTCAGAAGAATATAATATTGCATAATAGAATGGCTTTAGATTACCTCTTGGCAGCCAAAGGTGGGAGTCTGCGGGACAGTAACGTTCAAATATTGTGTACACCACATTTAATATACATGAGCCGACAGAGTACATTAAGGGTGGTATAAAGAAACGACAAGAGTCCAAATGTCTTCAACTTGAGTGGTATCTAGTCTTGGTGTCGAGTATATATTCGGAATAAAGATTTTTGAATTGATAATAACTTTATTGCAAATTAAATTGATTAAGTGCATCATCAAACAAGCTTGCATTAATAAAAGTGCAGCCCTTGCTTATCCACCGAGAACATTTGAGGATGATGAAGACTATGATAATTAAGAGAATAAAAAACGAAAATCACTTGCTTGTTTGCTATTGGGTTGTTGTGGGGATTTTGCCTCCCTGCAAAAAGGGGGAGAATCAGAAAGTAAATGGATCTGCATATGTGCCTTACTGCTCATATATCTACTCTGAAAATGAAAAGCTCATCTATGCCTTAATGTATGCAGTCATGGTTAACCATTTCTGATTATGTGTTTGCTCCATCTTAAAGACCACTTAAGCATCAGAATCGTTGCACAGTTACACACATTTTAAACAAACTATAGTGTTATCATTCCACATTGTACACTGCACATTTCTGCTGAACCATGTCAGCAAAGCATAGAATCTTTCTGAAATTGGCACAACAAAGTGAGGATTTTAGAAAATAGTAGACTCGCCTACTGTTACTATTAACTGTATGTCTCACCCGAGGTCTCTTCACATTCCTTCCCCTGGAAGGTTTTGGCACCTGATCAGTAGTAGCTATCTGCAGATTTCTCTTGTATAATTGTAACTGAAAAAATCTATGGATTTTAGCATTACATGCTCCAACTGATCAAGGGCGAAACTGTAGACTGTGGAAACAGTAATTTCCCTACTTATTTTTTGACTGATTCTTGGCTAGTTTTCCTTAAATGCACGTTAGACTTTTTTTTTTTTCTTCTTCAACTTTTGTCAGTTTCAAGTACCCCAATACAAAAAAAAAAACCAAAATAACCTCACAAAATTGAAAAAATACTTCACAAAGACCGCTAATGTGTCTGCTCAATATCGACAGTCCAAACAGTGAAGCAATTCGCATACTTCCAAGATCCCGCCCCGTGTCACCCCTATAGTATCCAGCAAATACCTATACGACAAGCCCACATATTTCACAATGTTGCCTTGTAACCAACTTCCTTTACCCAGCAGTGATGAACCACAGAGGAGCAATCCCCACCATTGTTGACTCAGTGTGACTAAAGAATGAGGGTATATGCCAACCTCTACTTGTCTACCAACCACCACCCGTTACCCCACTCCAGTGCGGTCTGATCCTCCCGCGAGGCCGCTGTGTCCAACAAATATTGTCTAAAAGGCCCCCATATATCTTTGGGAGCACATTTCTGTGGCATCAATGCATTGTAGTTATCAGATTGGGTAGAACAGTATGCCAGGTCGGTGTGCCAATCTGCTATGGTGGGAAGTGGACCCCTCATCCACCTCATGGCAACCCTACGTTTCGCTAAAAGGAGTCCTATAGCTGCCAGCTTGCGTACTCCCTTAGGTATTTGTTTATGAAACCCCAACAGGGCCACCAACGGTGAATCTGGTATAGTATGTTCTATCATTTTGGATAAGACACCCAGTACCTCGCTCCAGAATTTACGTATGCCCGGACATTCCCAAGCTAGATGAGTGAAGTGGGCGTGCGTGGCTGTACATCTCATGCATTTACTGTCCTCTCTGATTCCTAACCTACACATCCTCGCTGGGGTATAGTATGATCTATGCAAATATTTAAAATGAAGCAGTCTATGCCTGCCATTCAAGGAGATCGACTTGGTTTTATTAAAACACCACGACCATTGTGCTGGTGTAATCTCAGTGGCCAATTCCTCCTCCCAGTCCAGTTGGAATTTAAGTTTATCCTGTGTGCCCCTAACCCTGAAGAGTGTATATAAGATAGAGGTGCCACGCTGTGGGTATTGCGCAGTCAGCAGGTATGTAAGTGATTGTAGACTTTCCGGCTCAAGCATGTCGGAGCCCAACAAATCACGCATGGCGCAGTGAAACCTATGATACTGGAATGCATCGAGCGAGGTGATCCCCACGCCCTTGGTCCATCAACTGGTCCCACGTTTTGACCTTACCTTCCTGAAAAATATCTCCCATAACTTCTATGCCCAACTTGGACAAGGTATGTAGGACAGCACTGTCTTCCCTTAGTGGGAGCCAATCACACCATCGCAAGGGGAGTTTAGCAGAGTAAACTACTCTGGTTTGATGTTTGCTAGCTATTTTCGATACCTGACGCCCGGTGCAATGTACGGGATATATAGTACGTGAGACGGGTCGTGACGTTCCCGTCAGTATTCGTGGAAGTGGGACTGGAGAAACCATATTGTGTTCAATGAGTCGATGTGGTAAATTGCTAGGCCCGTGTAGCCATACATCTGCGTGCAAAGTCTGCGCAGCTCTGTAGTACCGTTCCATGTCTGGCGCGTTCAGCCCGCCCTCCGCATATGGCCTAGTCAACACGTCCCAGCGAACCCTTGGCTGCTTGCCCGCCCACACCAATCGTGTTAGTAAACCCCGCAGAGTGCGAAAAAAGGACTGTGGAAGGTTAATGGGTATGTTGGCAAAGAGGAATAAAAAACGCGGAAGCACCACCATTTTTGACAGCGCTATACATCCCACCATAGACAGGTGAAGCTTAATCCATGTCTCTATTACCTCAGTCAGCTTCTGGACCGCACGGCCATAATTCTCGGAAAGCACGAGTTCAGCATCAGTATGGATTTTGATGCCCAAGTACCTAACCGGCTCAGTTGTCCATTCCAGCGGATAGGTGGTCTGTACTGGAATCGTGCAAGGCGTAAGAGGGAAAATGAGAGATGTGTGCCAATTAATGTGGAGCCCAGAGTCCTGAGCAAAGCGCTCGACCACCTGGAGCATAGCAGTGAGATTCTGTTCTGGGTTCGTATATACAATAACGTATCATCGGCATACGCTGAAATGGTAAGGTTGCAGTTCGGAGATCGTATACCTCTATAGGCATGATATTCACGCATTGCGCATAAAAGAGGCTCTGCTACCAGGGCGTACAACAGTGGGGAGAGGGGACAGCCCTGCCTCGTTCCTCTGGTGATATTAAACTTCTTAGAACACATACCATTGATCCTTACTTGGGCTACCGGCTGAGCATACAGCACCGCCACCAGTTGAATAAAGATATCAAGTCAAGTCAATAAAGCTTTATTCGATTGAATACATCGCAATCATAAAAGCAGACATGAATAATTTTATCATAACAGAATCCTTGTTAAAAATCCTTATTAAAAAATATATTTAAATCATATCTTCATTAGGATAATCTAAAAACACAAATAAAAATATCACTAACGCCTACCTTGCGCAGGACTGCGTATAGAAACCTCCACTCCACCGAATCAAAAGCTTTTTCAATATCCATAAACAGAGCTGCTGCGCGTACCTGCGGGCTTATGCGCGCAATAGCACCAAATAAGGTGCGTAGATTACTGGATAACGAACGCCCCAGAACAAAGCCGGACTGTTCCGGACCGATAAGCGTGGGGAGGAGAGGAGCCAACCGGTTGGCCAGTACCTTAGCATAAAGCTTTGTATCGATATTCAGCAATGAAAGTGGTCTGTAGGATGAACATTGTTCGGGAGGTTTACCAGGCTTAAGCAACGTAATGTTTGTTGCTTCCCTCATGGAAGGTGGCATTACCCTGGTTTTAGCTATTTCCTCGTATAAATTTACCAGGTGCGGAAGAAGTTTATCCTGATACGCCTTATAAAAGGCCACCGTTAGGCCATCAGCCCCAGGAGCCTTTTCGTTAGGCATGTCATTTAGAGCTGCACTAATTTCCGTGGGTCGCAGCGGACCTATAAGGTGTTCCCTATCCTTATTTGTCAACCAAGGAATTGCTAGGTGGGCTAAGTATTCATCATCTCCTTGGGTTTTTAACCCGTGGTCACTGCTGCTGCTACCATCTACCTCTGTCTGTTGGACTTCGGGCTGCTGCTCACGCCCCTGCTGCCCTCGAGGCCACGGACGCCATACCCTGGTGGGACTCGCTGTACCAGGGTGCACTACATCACAACGCCCACATTGGATGCAGCTGCCGCTGGGGGAGGCGTGGTGATCACGCTATAAAGCGCTGCCTCGACCCCCGCGGCGCGGGACATCTCCTTGGGTTTTTAACCCGTGGTCACTGCTGCTGCTACCATCTACCTCTGTCTGTTGGACTTCGGGCTGCTGCTCATGCCCCTGCTGCCCTCGAGGCTACGGACGCCATACCCTGGTGGGACTCGCTGTACCAGGGTGCACTACATCACAACGCCCGCATTGGATGCAGCTGCCGCTGGGGGAGGCGTGGTGATCGCGCTATAAAGCGCTGCCTCGACCCGCGGCGCGGAGCATCTCCTTGGGTTTTAACCCGTGGTCACTGCTGCTGCTACCATCTACCTCTGTCTGTTGGACTTCGGGCTGCTGCTCACGCCCCTGCTGCCCTCGAGGCCACGGACGCCATACCCTGGTGGGACTCGCTGTACCAGGGTGCACTACATCACAACGCCCGCATTGGATGCAGCTGCCGCTGGGGAGGCGTGGTGATCGCGCTATAAAGCGCTGCCTCGACCCCGCGGCGCGGGACGCGCCCGGGCGAAGCCCGGGCCAAGGGCGGGCCCGTCTGTGCCCGTCTGGGGCCGGAAGAGGCTGGGCCGGGCCCTTCCTCTTAGTAACCCGTTTGCAGTAGCAGGGGACCATTGAAACTTTGGTTTGGGATTGTGCCCTTTTATATATATATTTTTTTCTTTCATTTACATTTTTGGTGGACCGATTTGAGAAGCGTTTAGGTGTAGCACCATATTACGGGGAAGTATTATTCAAACGGGACCTTTCTTGCTCCCTTGCTGTTGCACGGCAGGGGCTTGTAATGGTTTATTAGGCTGATATTATTTTTTACATTCTAATCAGGGTATTAGGTGCTGTGTTGCTTTCTTTGCTTAAGACTTGGGGGATATATTGTTATTGTGTTATGGGGAGGCGGAGGATTCAAGAGAGTCAAGAAGGGACAAAAGCTGTAACCAGGGCTAATGTTACAACCATGGATGCTTTTTTATTGAGAGCTACTTCTGTTATTGACAAGGAGATCGAAATGGTGAATAGGCGTCTCTCTAGATCTCCCTCTAATGGCTTATCCTCCCTCCTGGCTGGTTCTATTAACCCCACAAGGGAAGGTGTTATGGAAACACCGAGTACACCTTTGCCCCCCTTGCTGGGTACTAACCTAGAGTCTAATGTAGCTTCATCTCCTTTGCAAGAAATTCCTTGTGAGGTACCACATAGGCCACTTTCTCCCGCTGTAATTATTGAGAATAACAAGGATGGTGTTTCTACGCTAACGATAGGGACTGGCAGTATTAATAATTATAGGTCACTAGAAATACACTGTAATGTTGGCCCCTCACAACAACCAAGGGTGGCTCAAAGGTCATGTGGGAGCATAAAAAGAAATTTGAAGTCCATTGGGAGTCAAGCCAAAAAAACTAAACCAAATGTATCCACCAAGTTAGTCCCTAAAATCTCGGTACCTGTACCACCAGTAGTAAATACAGTTCACCCGGCCATAATGGAAGCCTTTAAATCAACCATGAGTTGTATGCTGGATGCTAAGTTGAGCCCCATTTTGGATAAATTAAACCTTATAGAGAAAATTTTAGCAGAACAAAATAGGTTTGTTCTACCTGCTCAATCTATTCAATCTATGGCCCCGAACTTGTCTAGGGACAACATAATCCCAGGTATTACACCTACGCCTGGGTTAGCTCCAGTCCCTTGGCCTGTTAGTGGAACCCAGCCTCATGGTATAAATATGGCTCCCAAAGATCTAGGGGGTTGGCAAATGTCTCAAGTGAAAGACAGGCTCCTAACATTCATCCCCAGGGTTCGATCTCTCAAAGATCAGGAACACCAACGGAGGGGGCACAGGGTCATCAGATAAATGCCACACAGAATTTAGCGGTCATCAATCTTCCACCCCAATCAACACCCCTCGTAATAATTTTGGGAAATGTCCCTCCACTTTTGCCAGGGTCCAATGAGGATTTTACTCAACTTAAAAACAAGGTTACTCATTGGCTGTCGAATAACACCTCTGTAGGTCCAATGGTGGAACGCAATATTATTATGGTGCGTCGTGTGGGTTGGTTAGGGAGCATGAGGAAACCCGGAGGGGGGATTGTATTGTTGTGAATTTCAATAGATCTCTCCTTGTGGATAGAATTTTACAGGATGCTTATTTTGACCGTACACATTGCGATTCTGGTATCCAGGTTCTCCCGTTGGGTTTCTTCTACGAGGCTGACTATACAGGGCCCCCAAACACAAACATTTCTTGTGATAGGTGGTTTCATAGACCTCGTGAGGTTATGGGTGGAAGATATCCACAACCCCAAGGGGCCCAATCTCGATCGACTGTGTACCAGCCTGCTACTCGGTTAGCGCTATCCAACAGATTTTCAGTTTTATCAAGGTTGGATGAGCAAGACTGACTGAATATGAACTTAGAGCCCGCTGGAGAGTTATCGCATCAACAGGGGTCCCCATGCATCTCTGTGCGAAATGTTGTGTCCTGCGCTGTGGAGTCGTCTGGGAGGACTAGCCCCCAGCAGCGGGTGCTTTCATTGACTGCACACCAAGGGATGATCGCAAGTGCAGACATTTATAATGTCCTGTCATGGAACATTGCAGGGTTGTTGGGAAAATTTCAGGATCCCGTATGGATGCAGTTCATCAGACAATTCTCTGTGATTTGTTTTCAGGAGACTTGGCTTGTGAACTGTAACCTGTTTTTGGAGGGATATAAAGCCTTCTTTGTCCCTGCGTCCACGTCACCTTGTGGCAGAGCTAGGGGTGGTTTGGTGATTTACATATCGTTGGCTGTGACCTGTAGGATCCAGCAACTTCCTACTGCTAATAAGGACTTTCAAGTTATTGTTTTAAGGAGAGGAAATGACTGTATGGGCATTATTAATTTTTATAACGCACTAAGCGCGCTGTGGGAGTGCAAGATTGCCCAGCTAGGCTGCCTCATAAGACAGTCCTGCGGTTCTGTTGCACATAATCTTATGGTGGCAGGGGATTTTAATATTCATCCTTGTGGAGACCCCAAAATCAGATGTATGGCTGAGCTGGGATGTGCCAGGATGCGGGGATTCCATTTTGAGCATTCCGTTCAGGGGGATGCATTGAATGGTTTGCTTAATGAATTTGACTTGTTATCATCAATGTCTTTAGCTGACCCCCTTAGCACACAGTCCGTCCCTTCTTTTAAAGGATGTAGTGATGGTTCATTTATAGATTACATCTTGATCTCCACCGGCCTTCAGTTTAATTTTCGTGGGTTTACCATCATGGATAGCGTATTTAGCGATCATAATCCTATCTGTGTCCACCTTGGAGGTAGGCTGTTGTTAACACAAGCTAGGGTGACATTCCCAGGCATGTTGAGACCTGTGGATGGTAGACGCCGCCTAAAATGGTCACAGATATCTCCAGACTCATTTTATGGCAAGGTACAAGTGTCTTGTGCAACCGAATTAGCTTCCTGTGTGTTATCTGGCTTCCACCCGGGGGTGTCCTCAGGGCTTTTGATGTTATTATTTCTAAGATAGGGGCACTTTTAAGTGCCCCTTCTCATAGGACGGTGCTATCTGACCCTAGATGGTTCGATCCACATTGTTCTAAGGCAGCGAGACATTTAAAAGATGCTTTAAAAGCTACCCCGAGAAATCAATCTTTGATATGTGCCCGCCGTCGTGAGTATAAACGGGCATTGGCCATCCGTAAGGGCGAACTGAAGGAGGAAATGTGGAGGGACCTATTGGAGGCAAGCACTTTGGGGAATAGCGCAAGGTTTTGGGGCATTATTAACCGACCTTTATTTGAAAAGGCTAGGGATGGAGAAGTAGGCACTAACATATCTGAGGATGAATGGGTGTCTCATTTTAAATCTATTTTCAGATGCCCCAAGGAGCCTCATCAATCCCAAGGTAGGGTTAACATCACTGCTCCAGTAATGTTTGAGCAGAAAGAGGTGGAGAAGGCCATTTTAGGGCTGACGTGCAATAAGGCCCCAGGCCCGGATGGCATCCCTCCAGACCTTTTAAATTAAACCCATTTCTTTGGGCCCCGGTACTGATGGCTGTCCTTAACGCGGCGGCCAGGATCGGTTGCCCGGACTCCTGGAGCATCTCAACCATTGTGCCGGTATTCAAGAAGGGCGATCGTAATAGCACCCTGTGTTATAGACCGATCTCCCTTCTTGACTCCGTGGTCAAGGTTGTGGGTGGGGTGTTACTGGGAAGATTATCCTCTTGGGCGGCAGAGAATGAGATCATCTCTGATATACAATACGGGTTCCGCCCAGGGCGTTCCACCTTGGCCCAATGCCTTAATTTATATTTGATCCTGGGAAAGTATACAATCGCCCGCCAAGGTACAATCTACATGGCCTTCATGGATCTTTCCTCTGCCTTTGATTGTGTCAATCGGGGAAACTGTGGCAATCCATGAGGGCCATGGGGGTGGAGGATAACTTGGTTGACTTCCTGGAGGATTTGCACAGGGATACAAAGGCTAACATCAGATATGCCCAGGATCTCCGTGTATCTAGGGATTTTAAAATAGAGAGGGGGTTCGGCAGGGGTGTATTCTGGCCCCCTTTTTATTTAATTTATATATTAATGATCTGGAAAAAACTTTGATAAAAACAGGGGTCGATTTCCCATATGTGGGGCAAAGAGGTCTGCCCGTCCTGTTATATGTGGATGATGCGGTCCTCGTTGCTAGGACGGCAAGGGGACTTCAGACATTGCTTGACACCTTTCGGAGCTTTATGGAAGCCCGTGATTTGGCAATTAATAATTCTAAATCCTATATCATGCAGGTCGGGATTCGCCCGAAGAAATCGTTCCTTTTAAAGTGGGTAATGAGAAAGTACCAACGACTTCGATATTCTCTTACCTGGGTGTTTTAATAGATGACCGTTTGAATTGGGGGCCCTGATTCAGAGGAAAAAAGGGGAGGTTATAAGGGCGAATGCGGCAATCTTCAACTTTGCAGCGAAGATGGGTAAGCGCCCAATTGCGGCAATGTTGAAAATATTTCAGGCCAAAAGTGTTGCTATAGCTAGCTATGGGAGCGAAATTTGGGGCTATGCAGCAACTGATGCTCTGCAGGTGGCGGAGAACACTTTCTTAAAACATCTCCTAGGAGTGCCCACCGGAACATCAAATCTGGTGGTACATGAAGAATTGGGGTTGCCATTTTTATGTGATACCTTGGCCATGCGCCCCTTGCTGTTTTGGCTCAATTGTTGGTTAAATAAGGATCTAGTTCTCAATCATCAGATTTTAAGAGAAACTATGAGCCTTGTTTATATGTCACGCATTCCATGGTTAAAATATATTAAGGGTTGTTTTGAAGAGCTGGGGCGGCCGGACCTTTTTTAAAGCCTGACTCTATTACCTTGAAGGATGTGGAATTTGTAAAGAAAACCTTTACTACTTTAAAAAGCATGGTAGAGACGATCTAGAAATTGGGAAATCTAGCGTCCGTAAATATGTGATGCTTAAAACAATCCCATCCATTGAGCCTTATCTTTTGTGGCCATTGACGCCCCATGAGCGGTTTTTATTGATCAGGTTCCGATTGGATTATTTTCATTTGCTACTTGCTGTCCCAAAAGGGAGCTGCAGAGGTCAGGTGTTAGCATCCTGTGGCTGCGACGGAGTGTCTCCTCAGGATTTGCTACACTTTATGTTTTTTTGTAAATTTTATGAAGTACCTCGCAGATATTTTTTAACACCTCTTTTAAAGAAGTTGAACTTTACCCAGGTCCGCCCAGCTCTTTTTTATTTACAACTGTTGAAACTAGACTGTGTGACTTTTATAGTAGGCTTTCTGAAATCCTCTCTGAGATCTAGGATCTGTATGGAGAGTTAGTAAACTTTCAACGTTGGTAGGCACTCCCCATTACTACCCATATTGATGAAGTTTCGGCCTCTGGTGTTGTGGTTTCCCCCCTATATTATTCCTTGTATTAGATGTATACACCTTTGTATTTTAGGGGACCTTTTGTCTTAATATTATTGTTATGAATTGTATGTCTTAATTGTTATATGGAGCTGTGTAACTTTTATGGTTTTTATCCTAAAGCCGAATAAAGTATTTTGAATTGAATTGAAATTGAATATTCATCATCTGGTTCATCGGTGGCTGTCTCCCTAGAGGTGTAGAGCCCTGTGTAATAATCAGCAAACGCATCTAGTATAGCTGGAGTGTGCTCAACCAACTCCATCTCAGCATTATAAATGTCGGCAATGTGATTATCACCCCTGCGCGGCCGCATCGTCGCTGCCAACGTGGCACTGGGCCTATCACCCTCCGCGTACACTCTGGCGACGGCATACTTCCCCAAACGTTTAACCTCATCTTCTGCTAGAGTGTTATATTCGCTAACTTTTACCCTGATTTGTGCCAATATATGGGGGTCACCGGAATCCTGTAGTTTGCCTTCCAGATCTTTCAGGGCGCGTTCTGTGTTGCTTAGCTGTGTGCGAATCGACTTAAGAACGCCAGCATGTTTAGATATCGTCACCCCCCGGATGTATAGCTTGAACGCTTCCTAAATGGAACACATTGTCGTCACACTACCCAGGTTCGTACGGAAGTAGTCATTAATCGCTGCTCTAACCTCCGCATGGAACACCGAATCTAACAAAGAATACTGCGGAAACCTCCACTCACGCTTCCGCGACAGGGCATCGGACAGCTCAAGCCGCAAGAGCACCGGCGAATGATCAGAAAGGGTGCGCGCCATGCGGGAGCAGGAACGTATTGAGGAAAGCAAGACACCAGAGGTGTACCAATAATCAATCCGCGTGTGGATATCATGTGCTGCCGAGTACTGGGAGTATTCCCTGCCCAGTGGGGATAAGTGGCGCCATACATCCCTCATACCCTCCGCCTGTGCAATGCTAGCTATGGCCTTGGCCGCGCGGGAAGGGGGCCTGGCCGTACCCCTGGAGCGATCTAGATCCGGATTCTGAATACAGTTAAAATCACCTCCCCAAAGGATAGGTATGTGAGAGTGTTGTGACAATTTGGGATGTAAAGCATGATAGAATTGTGGGTCGTCGTGATTGGGGCCATAGACCCCCACCACTAATACATTAAAATGCTCCTTACGACATTTACAAAAGAAACAATTGATGGACGGAATGCTGGACAATGCAAACATTCACTCCCAGTCACAAGGATCTGGGTTTAATTCATCATTCTTTTGCTCACCACACCACCCCAGTTTGGACCCAGCCATATGCAAATCAGTCTTGACCCTGCTCCTTGTGGGAACAGTCCAGCCCGAACTGCCAAGCCAGGTCCTCCCTGGACCGGAAACAAGCATCCTGGGACCGGTTTCAGGGCATCACCCTTCTTCAGCCAGGCTAGCTTGAATCCAGTGGTGTGGTGAGCACGGGACCCACGTCTGGGCATACCCTTCCCACTTAGGGCGACATATGCAAAAGAAACAATTGATGGACGGAATGCTGGACAATGCAAACATTCACTCCCAGTCACAAGGATCTGGCTTTAATCCATCATTCTTTTGCTCACCACACCACCCCAGTTTGGACCCAGCCATATGCAAATCAGTCTTGACCCTGCTCCTTATGGGAACAGTCCAGCCCGAACTGCCAAGCCAGGTTCTCCCTGGACCGGAAACAAGCATCCTGGGACCGGTTTCAGGGCATCACCCTTCTTCAGCCAGGCTAGCTTGAATCCAGTGGTGTGGTGAGCACGGGACCCACGTCTGGGCATACCCTTCCCACTTAGGGCGACCTATGCAAAAGAAACAATTGATGGACGGAATGCTGGACAATGCAAACATTCACTCCCAGTCACAAGGATCTGGGTTTAATCCATCATTCTTTTGCTCACCACACCACCCCAGTTTGGACCCAGCCATATGCAAATCAGTCTTGACCCTGCTCCTTGTGGGAACAGTCCAGCCCGAACTGCCAAGCCAGGTCCTCCCTGGACCGGAAACAAGCATCCTGGGACCGGTTTCAGGGCATCACCCTTCTTCAGCCAGGCTAGCTTGAATCCAGTGGTGTGGTGAGCACGGGACCCACGTCTGGGCATACCCTTCCCACTTAGGGCGACATATGCAAAAGAAACAATTGATGGACGGAATGCTGGACAATGCAAACATTCACTCCCAGTCACAAGGATCTGGGTTTAATCCATCATTCTTTTGCTCACCACACCACCCCAGTTTGGACCCAGCCATATGCAAATCAGTCTTGACCCTGCTCCTTGTGGGAACAGTCCAGCCCGAACTGCCAAGCCAGGTCCTCCCTGGACCGGAAACAAGCATCCTGGGACCGGTTTCAGGGCATCACCCTTCTTCAGCCAGGCTAGCTTGAATCCAGTGGTGTGGTGAGCACGGGACCCACGTCTGGGCATACCCTTCCCACTTAGGGCGACATATGCAAAAGAAACAATTGATGGACGGAATGCTGGACAATGCAAACATTCACTCCCAGTCACAAGGATCTGGGTTTAATCCATCATTCTTTTGCTCACCACACCACCCCAGTTTGGACCCAGCCATATGCAAATCAGTCTTGACCCTGCTCCTTGTGAGTACAAGCCAGCCCGAACTGCCAAGCCAGGTCCTCCCTGGACCGGAAACAAGCATCCTGGGACCGGTTTCAGGGCATCACCCTTCTTCAGCCAGGCTAGCTTGAATCCAGTGGTGTGGTGAGCACGGGACCCACGTCTGGGCATACCCTTCCCACTTAGGGCGACATATGCAAAAGAAACAATTGATGGACGGAATGCTGGACAATGCAAACATTCACTCCCAGTCACAAGGATCTGGGTTTAATCCATCATTCTTTTGCTCACCACACCACCCCAGTTTGGACCCAGCCATATGCAAATCAGTCTTGACCCTGCTCCTTGTGGGAACAGTCCAGCCCGAACTGCCAAGCCAGGTCCTCCCTGGACCGGAAACAAGCATCCTGGGACCGGTTTCAGGGCATCACTCTTCTTCAGCCAGGCTAGCTTGAATCCAGTGGTGTGGTGAGCACGGGACCCACGTCTGGGCATACCCTTCCCACTTAGGGCGACATATGCAAAAGAAACAATTGATGGACGGAATGCTGGACAATGCAAACATTCACTCCCAGTCACAAGGATCTGGGTTTAATCCATCATTCTTTTGCTCACCACACCACCCCAGTTTGGACCCAGCCATATGCAAATCAGTCTTGACCCTGCTCCTTGTGGGAACAGTCCAGCCCGAACTGCCAAGCCAGGTCCTCCCTGGACCGGAAACAAGCATCCTGGGACCGGTTTCAGGGCATCACCCTTCTTCAGCCAGGCTAGCTTGAATCCAGTGGTGTGGTGAGCACGGGACCCACGTCTGGGCATACCCTTCCCACTTAGGGCGACATATGCAAAAGAAACAATTGATGGACGGAATGCTGGACAATGCAAACATTCACTCCCAGTCACAAGGAACTGGGTTTAATCCATCATTCTTTTGCTCACCACACCACCCCAGTTTGGACCCAGCCATATGCAAATCAGTCTTGACCCTGCTCCTTGTGGGAACAGTCCAGCCCGAACTGCCAAGCCAGGTCCTCCCTGGACCGGAAACAAGCATCCTGGGACCGGTTTCAGGGCATCACCCTTCTTCAGCCAGGCTAGCTTGAATCCCATGGGGCACAGGGTCAAGACTGATTTGTATATGGCTGGGTTCAAACTGGAATGGCATGGTGAGCAAAAAAACGATGGATTTAGGCCCAGATCTCTGTACTGGGGTGAATGTAAGACATTGTTCTGCATTCTGTCCATCAACTGTTGTTTTTGCATTTGTCACCCTGAGTGGGACGGGTATGCTCAGACGTGAGTCCCGTGCTCTCCATGCCACTGGAATCAAGCTATCCTGGCTGATGAGGGCTGAAAGCCCGAAACCGGTCCTAGGATGCTTGTTTCCAGTCCAGGGAGGACCTGGCTTGGCAGTTCGGGCTGGACTGTTCCCATGGGGCACAGGGTCAAGACTGATTTGTATATGGCTGGGTTCAAACTGGAATGGCATGGTTAGCAAAAACGATGGATTTAGGCCCAGATCTCTGTACTGGGGTGAATGTAAGACATTGTTCTGCATTCTGTCCATCAACTGTTGTTTTTGCATTTGTCACCCCAGTGGGACGGGTATGCTCAGACGTGAGTCCCGTGCTCTCCATGCCACTGGAATCAAGCTATCCTGGCTGATGAGGGCTGAAAGCCCGAAACCGGTCCTAGGATGCTTGTTTCCAGTCCAGGGAGGACCTGGCTTGGCAGTTCGGGCTGGACTGTTCCCATGGGGCACAGGGTCAAGACTGATTTGTATATGGCTGGGTTCAAACTGGAATGGCATGGTGAGCAAAAAACGATGGATTTAGGCCCAGATCTCTGTACTGGGGTGAATGTAAGACATTGTTCTGCATTCTGTCCATCAACTGTTGTTTTTGCATTTGTCACCCCGAGTGGGACGGGTATGCTCAGACGTGAGTCCCGTGCTCTCCATGCCACTGGAATCAAGCTATCCTGGCTGATGAGGGCTGAAAGCCCGAAACTGGTCCTAGGATGCTTGTTTCCAGTCCAGGGAGGACCTGGCTTGGCAGTTCGGGCTGGACTGTTCCCATGGGGCACAGGGTCAAGACTGATTTGTATATGGCTGGGTTCAAACTGGAATGGCATGGTTAGCAAAAAAACAATGGATTTAGGCCCAGATCTCTGTACTGGGGTGAATGTAAGACATTGTTCTGCATTCTGTCCATCAACTGTTGTTTTTGCATTTGTCACCCCGAGTGGGACGGGTATGCTCAGACGTGAGTCCCGTGCTCTCCATGCCACTGGAATCAAGCTATCCTGGCTGATGAGGGCTGAAAGCCCGAAACCGGTCCTAGGATGCTTGTTTCCAGTCCAGGGAGGACCTGGCTTGGCAGTTCGGGCTGGACTGTTCCCATGGGGCACAGGGTCAAGACTGATTTGTATATGGCTGGGTTCAAACTGGAATGGCATGGTGAGCAAAAAAACGATGGATTTAGGCCCAGATTTCTGTACTGGGGTGAATGTAAGACATTGTTCTGCATTCTGTCCATCAACTGTTGTTTTTACCTTACGACATTTAGCCAGAAAAACCTACCATTCGTGTCAACCTCAACTTTCTGAATGTGTATCCCCGCATTTCTATGAACCCAGATAAGCACACCCCTGGCATGTGAAGAGAAACCTGCGGCAACGCATGTGCCTTTCATGCGTCTTTGGGATAACAATCCGGTTGTGGCTGAGAGGTGGGTTTCTTGCAATATGGCTACATCGATTCTATGACGCTCCAAGTAAGCAATTACTTTACGTATTTTTCTCTGGTCATTAAGACCTCTGACATTCCAGGAAAGGAAGCGAATATCTGACCTCACAGTGTTGGGTGGGGTCATAACAAGTGATATTCCACTCTAATCTGAAGGATGACTGTGAGCGGGGTCCGAAGATACAATGTGCAGAAAACCCAAAATGACATATAGAAAAACTATCAAGCAACATAAATTAAAATACCCCCCCCCCCCCCAACACCCACCCACACCAAGTCAAAGAGGTAGACCTGGGGAACTGCAATTCCCCCGGATCCCCCCCCTTTCCCACGACCATCCCCCCACCCAACCTGCAACAACTTCCCAACGATAAGTACCCAGGTGTAATACACACAGGGGTGGAGGCAGCCGGACCCCCGTTGTTACTGGGTGGTCACTTGTCGCCTCTATGATATAGTTACCAACTGATCGACTGATTGTTCATTATGCTTCACATGTCGAGAAATGATGCAGCAGAGCGTCCATAGAACAAATAGGATAGTTACTTCGCGGTAAGGCAGATTATGCATAATAAAAGTCACAAGGCCTTAGGAGTTGTGTGAATACTTCACCGGGTTCTATGATGCTGAAGTGCTGGAGTCCCCTGCGCTCTGCGACATGGCGTCCCCCACAGTATTGGCGTCTCCCAGCGAAGGGGACCGAGGCGATTTATTTGTCTGGTCCGCGCAGTATTTCTTGATGTCTCTCTGCAGCAGGATGGGGTCAGTGTAGAAGCGGGTACGTACGTCGAGGTGCACTCTAAGACGGGCTGGATATAACATTGCATAGTCCACTTGTAGGTCTCTTAACTTGCGCTTGGCTGGGCCAAATTTCTTGCGCGCCTCCTGCACAAGCGGAGTGAAGTCAGGGAACAGGGACAACTCAGAGCCCTCGTATTTCAGGACCTTCAGATCTCTAGCTCATTTCAACGCCGCGTCCCTGTAGTTAAGCAGGCGGGCTATCAAAGGACGAGGAGGCGCGCCAGGAGGAGGCCGCGGGCCCAGCGAGCGATGAGCCCGCTCGACAACAAAGACCTCAGAGAATGTCTGGCGCCCTAGAAGTTGCACCAACAGTTTTTCCACAAACTTTTCCATGTTATCAATGGCGGTAGATTCCGCCAATCCCAAAATGCGCACATTATTTCGTCTGGAGCGCGCCTCCATGTCCTCCGCTTTATCCTTTAGTGTCACCACAAGCTTCTCCATTTGTTTTTGCGCAGTCCCCATATCCGTCTGGGCATCATCAGCATCCGAAATACTGCGCTCCGCCATATCAATTCTTTCTGCGTGCTTATCGACTCTTTCGGACATTCTGTCCATACGGTAAACTAGCGTGTCCATCTTAGCATCGATGGAAGTAAGGCTGCGCTGCATAGCCCCCAGTATCTGGCGAATGTCCCCTTCTGGGATTGGGGGGCCCCCCACTGTGTCAGGAGCTGTTGAGTCCTGCTCCTCGTCACAGTGTCTAGAGGATTTGCGTTGTTCGAAATGCAGTTTCGACTGCGTTTTATCGGACCTGCCCATCTCAGAGGTGGCGTCCGCACCACTATGGGCGCGTCGGACCCCCAAACAAGCGAAGTGCCCTAAGGCTACGCAGACGAAACACATGCAGAGTAATGCAGCAGCAGATCAAGCAGAGTCCCGCTCCAGCACACAGTCTAACCCCAGGCATCGCTCCTCTGTGCCCTGCAATGATGGGGGGGGGGGTTGCAGTCTCGCTCCCGCCAGGCAGACACGTGGCCCCGTGCCTAGCCTCCGAGAAGTGAACCCCAATTGCACAACTGGAGCGGGCTCCGGGCCCTGACACACTGTCCGATGAGTTGGAGCGACAGCGCAGCGCAATCCAGCAGCCACACGGGTACCACAGTCCAGCCAGACAGCCCCCGGGGTCCTGCATGCAGCGTGATGTGTGATAGGCCCTGGAACGCAGCGCCGCAACAGGATGGTGATCGCAAGCCTGCCTTTCTCCCGCAGCACTGTCCGGGGCGAGGCGCCAGGCCAACAGGTCGCAGTCACCCCCGAGGCATCAATCCCGGGCACTTAACTGCGTCTCGGTCACCGCACCGCCGCTCACCTGTGCAACTCAGATCTCGCTCCAGTGCGCCATCGCTAGGATCCACACTCCGGGGGGGGGGGGGGAGGCCGCACAGGGAAAGCCAATGCTGCGCTGGTCCGGGGACAGTCAGCCCACAGCTACAATACGAGATGGGCCGCAAATCCGGCCCCACAGTTCCTCCGCCGGCCGGTCCTCCGGGACCGCAGCACACGCGGGGCGCCACGATCAGGATTCCTTTCTGCACTCGGCAGTGAGCGGCGCAACCGTACAGCCGCCTGCTCCGGGAAAACTTGCAGCTCTTTGACGTCACTCCCCACGGCCTCGGCGAGCCTCAAGATGGCCACCGGCTCCACCGAGGCAAAGTTCGTAGTTGGGTAAAACTCACGCGCCGGGGACAGCAGCGCTCCCAAACACACAGAAATCTCTCACCGCCGCCTCCGACGCAACTCCAGCCGGCACAGCTTCACCTAGTCGACCAGAGGGTGCAAATAATACAGGATAGATGCAGCGACTGCCGGAGCCCTCTGCAGCCATCACGGAGTCAGGCTAGCCACGCCCCCCAAATGCACGTTAGACTTGTATGCACTATCCTGAGTGTTGCATTTTCTTTTACACATTGTGACAAAGGGGCCAATGAAAGGGAGCCAGATGAGGAGGATCCCTAGTTATGCCATCACTCCCACGCAGGCTCGCAACACGGTCCTCCCAACGCCCTGAAAAAAAAATGAGAAAAGGAAATATTTGTCTTAGAGTACTCAACAGTAAAGAAAAGGACAGAAGTCAGGCACAGGAGAAGAGCTAGAAGACTGACATAAAGAGGAAGAGAGAATACGAGAGGAGACAGACGAACAAAAACGGAGGACTAAAATGCCAAACAGCTGGTGGCAGACGGAAGAGAGTGGATGTGAGACAAGTAGAGAAGCTCCTGAAAAGACGAGGGAGACAACCACTCATCTGTCCTACAAATGTATCTTCTGCAGGGGCTGCCCAGACCTTTTAACCCCGTGCCCCAGCTGAGGGTGTGGTGGTGTCCCCCCATAGGGGGATTCAAAAACATTACTTGGCATTACCGGGTCTTAATTGGTCCGGTGTATTCGTGCCAACTTTGGTGCAATTTTCTTCCCCTGGGTATGTGTTTGTTGGGTGGGGGCACCCCTCTCCTCATTGGTTTGCCGCCAGGGTGGCTTAAACCAGTGCTTTCTGCCCCCCCGCCCCTCCGGCAGCTGTTACTGCGCCATCCCCTGATGCCCCCTTCGGGGGTGGCCTCTGGCATAAACCCCGCACTTGACCCCCTCCATTTAGTACACGTTCCACATATATATTTATGGATAATCTTACACCAGCCATGTGTTCGCATTTTTCTGTGGGAATATTTGGCCGCATGCATGGAATTTACATTGCATCATTGACCTCGCAAATCACAGTGGTCAGTCAGAATTCAAGATGACAAGGCCATAAAACATTACAGTGTCATAACTCATTCTGAATGTGACAAATTATTCAGACAGGCTCATAAATCATAATTACGAGACAGGTCATAAATCACGGTTGACAGGTCAT